>CM040401.1:48810161-49495161 GCA_022702515.1 Ilyophis sp. 1 JC-2022 | reverse complement strand
GTTTTCCCAGCTCAAGAGATTTTTTTTTAAATTATTTTAAATTTTGAATTTTTTGAATATTGCAATGGTGGTATCTAAGTGGCTTCCTGTCGAATGTCTTTATTGTTTGTTTGTACAGTGATTCTATGGACTTGTGGATTCTATGGAGTGTGGATGAGTTAGCCTGCCCCCAGCGTGATAAACAGTAAATGATGTGAGAGAGGATCATTGAATTCATAAACAAAAAAATAATTAATTGTGTACAACTTTTGTAATATGCGGTTTGAATGATAGGTTTGAGTCCAGTAGTATGCCAAGATATTTAATTTCACGGACCGCAGTCATTTTGCCCCAGTGGCTATGCCCCACACAGAAACCTGCAAACCTTCTGGTCAGGCCAAGTTAACGAACCACGGAACCACTCTGAGATACACCGGGTCAGGTCATAACGGGGTGTGCGATGATGTCACTGCCTGACTGCGGAGAAGGCGAAGAGAACAGAGGTGGAGAGACGGAGCAGGGACAGCGTGTTCCAGCTCCTGCACAGAGAGGCAGGCTTTATGGGAGCCGCACACAGGTGGCAGCGGCTTAAACAGTCTGAGCGCTGTGCTGGGGCTGGGGAGAGCCGTGCCACGCGGCGCTCAGCAGCCGACAGGCTCCTGCTATTAATCAGCCATTCCCTTTCTAACGCACTACAAAGCCCCACCACGTTAAAGAGCTGGCAGCAGAATACTGGAAAAGGTCAGTTTTAATGATGGCTGCGTGCGTTTAACTGCCGCTGCTTGTGAAAAGTGTGTGTGAGTGCGTATGTGTGTGTGTGTGTGTGTGAAAAAGAGTGTGTGAGAGAGAGAAAGAGAAAAAGAGTGTGTGTGTGTGTGTATGTGTGTGAGAGAGAGAGAGAGAGAGATAGAGGATGGCAGGATTCTGGCAAGGTCTCGAGCAGTATTGGGGGTCCAGTATTGGGGTACAAGGCATTTCCTGGCACCTCCTGGTAGCTCGGCGGCATATGAATAAACGTAAACAATGAACATTGTTTTGGTGAAAAACTCTCCGCTGTGCCATTAATAATTAACTGCTGGCCGCCCGTTTTGAGTGAATAAATGAGGTGTCTTGGAGAACAGGGGCTCTGCAGGAGGCTGAAGCAACAGACACGCTGCCCTGTTTCTACCCCTTAACCACGGCAACATAACAGAGGAGAGGAGAGATGCTGCCAGTACAGGTCATTCACTCACTGTCCCAATTACAACATGTCCTCAAATTACGTGCGGGTGTTTGGAGTACGCTGCTACACAATTACATTTTATTTTTAAACCAACTGTGATGGAGTAAATATGGCTAATAGAGTAGCCTACATTTGATCCATCTTGGACTCTGTTAAATGATTTAAATGAAGTGATCCTTTTGTTTTGCTGTTTTAGAGGTGTGCACCTGCTCTGATGCACAAGCTTCTGGGCAGCGTCTCTCTCGCCAAGACCAGTGAGCTGCCAGTACACCGCCAAGCCGTTATCGTACACTGAACACACACTGAAATGTGGGGCTAAACTCACTCAACTTGATTTAAATTCATCCTTTCTTTAAAAAAAAAAACAGGGTGCATGTTTGACTCTGGACGCTAATTAGGACTGGCAATAACAGCTGAAGGCCTGCATGTGTGCCCCAATGTACAGCAGAGCTGTAATTAAGACCAGTGGGAGATCCCTACTTTGTCCGCACATTACAACTTCTAAAAGAAGTAGAAAAATAAGTATTTCTGACACGTTTTTTGAGTATATTATTTAAAAAGAACAATAATGGCAGAAAAGGAAACGTCCCTGACTTGAAAGGGCCAGGGGAATGATGCGCACACATTAGAAAAGCTGTAATTCAGAGCGCGGGAACCCACTTGACCTCAATGAGGAGACAAATAGGCGTATTAGCGGAGAAGGATTAGACCCTTGGCACGTGCACCACACAATAGACACAATGCCCCCAACAACAACACTGCCAATTACAGAGAACAAGGGATTAGCCCCCCACAGGGCTGGGATTCAAAAAATAGTCTCCCAAATCCCCCCACCCCCCCACCCCCCACACACACACCCTCCTTGGCTAACAGCTGAGCATGAGCTCCGATAATGAGCCCCAGCACGGACACAGCAGCTCATAATTCCAGGTCATTACAAACCAACTGCCACGCCTCCCTGTTCCACGCCTGCCCCGCCCTGAACAATGCATACACATACATGTCAGAGAGCGAGCCTTCATGAACCCCAAATACGGAAAAAAAATAAGAAAGAAAAGATTCTTAGGCAAGCACTATGATTGGTTCAAGTCAGTTAGTCAGTGACAGCATACGACAGCATCCCACATTCTAGGGTTGAGGATATCGCACTCGCTCATCACTATTTTGCTCAATATATGCGAAAACATACACACACACACACACACACACAGAGGACAGATTAAAGCAGCTCTAGTTCAGCCAACACTTCCCTTTTATATAGTCAAAGGACCTGTAATTTGCACACGTCACACGCCAATATGACATTGTGCATTTTGCATGTACCTCATGTTTCCGTCATACACCGAAGGTTCTCAAAAGGCACATTACGGTATTTCTATCAGACAGCCCGTAGTCACATTTAGATACACATCTAGCAGCACGGACTATAGCCAGGTATTGCCATCCGTGTAGAGATGAAGACCCCATTTTAATTAATTTTGGGGGACTGTGATTGGCTGCCCTCCACTCTTGAAGAGAATGTGCAGCTCAGCAGAACTGGACCAAGGAAGAACTGTACACTTGCTGTGTGCAGCTCTTGGAGACAAGTATCAAGGTGAACAATGGCTTGGCCGATGGTATTGTAAGAATGCTAACTCCTAGGGTGAAAAATGTCACCTAAGCACAAGAAAATCCCCCCCGACAGCGTCTGAATGACTGTGAAGCTGCACCTTACAGCCCCCCATTGTAACTATAGCTACCTCCACCCTTCACTCTGCATGGGGCCTTAAAACAAGAGACAGATAACTGCATAACTCTCACAGGCCCAGTGTTCACTCTGCCAGTGTGAATTATCTCTCACTTCATGGATTAGTTGTTTCATAGATTTCTTCCTAACCCCCTCTTCCCTCCGCCAAAAACAGACAGACAGACACACACACACACACATACACACCATTTGATTGGTTCCCGGTGGGAACCCAGATAGCCAGTCACTTATTTCAAAAGTATCGAGCTTGACACCCACACTTCTGTGGACTGGAATGAACTGCTCAATCTCCACACCGCTCTGAATGAAGAAAGAAAAAAGACCCTGTATAAAGAGGCAGAACCCAGAGAGATTCCTGCGTCTCCCCTAGAGATAAACCATCGGCCCTGCTGTCTATTAATGGCTTCGCAGAGATCTCCCGACACCACGCAACTGCCAGCCTACAGACAATCTGCCCTCTCCAGCGTCCTCCGTTTTCAGTTTGCAGTCCGGATAAAATCAGCTCCGTCTGCTACAGTCAATAATCCATCTGTATTCATTGTACAGGCTCAAAGGTTAATACTAAAAAAATACACCAACAAAATGTGTGTGTGATTATAGAAATGATAACGCGCATCGACAAATGCGCCTAATCAGACAGCCTTTCTAAGGGAAGGTGCGCAGGCGATCATAATGATCTACCTTGACAGGCTCCGTCGTTAAACGCCAGCACGTGGCGCATACGCGCGGTTTCTCCCCCCTTGGCGCTGTATCGCCAGGCCCCGGGTGACGAAGGGGAAAGAGCTCGCCAGAACCTTTCCGTATCAGCATCATCAATACCCTCGTACTGCTGAGATAAACTGCTTATCTGCTCTGCATTTCAAAAGCAAATTAACCTCCCAAGCTGCCCCCCAAACCACCAGCGAACTTTTCCCCCTGACAGTGAAACAATCAGATTTCTAACACTGGTGAGACTTTAACATTCATTTCACTACATCACAATGAAAAAGTGCTCATCTACAAAGGCAAAATAAACTTGTAACCTTGAACTCTGCAACATTGGATTATATTCGTTGAAAACATGAATAGAAAGAGCAGCGGGCCAACAAGTGAAGAGATTATCCTTGACCGTCTTAATATGAATGCTTTTTCTTTGAGAACATTGAATTGAGCTCTATGACATACAGAAAGAGCATGAAAGCTCATTAAAATGGCATCAAGGTGAAATGATCTCCCTCCAATTACACCCCCCACCCAAGATCCCTATGCTGTCATCATTACCCAGCTCGAGGAGGAGAGCACAACATGGTCCTTCCATTATACACACTGCCAAACTGGTTGGTGCGTGCACACACACACACACACACACACACACACACACACACACACACACACACACACGCACACACACACACACACACACAGTCTAAAATAACACACCACTCACATATGCACATAAGCACACACATACTGTACATAAAAGGAAGCACACACACACACACACACACACGCATACATACACACACAGTCTAAAATAACACCACTCACATATGCACATAAGCACACACATACTGTACATAAAAGGAAGCACACGCATACACTCACATGCATACACACATGCTAAAAATAAATACACCACTCATACATGTATGCACCTAGAAACACATATACACACACGCGCACACACACACACACACAAACATACACACACTCTCTCGCTCACAGCAGTCGCACACTTATTAGTACACAAGCAAAAGGAAGTGTTGATTAGGAGAGCAGAGTAGAGTAGATATACAGCAGTATTCTCACTCTGACACCGCTAACCTGGCTTTCTCCAGCTTTCAACAGGCTTACAAACTTCACTGCAGTCTATCTATTCATCAGCTGACTGGCCAGGGAATATTTTCACACATTCCTCTAAATGCAGACACACACAAAGCAAAGAAACATAAATCATAGAATAATTCATCTTATCACTGTACCATTGACTAATTCCACTCAAGATTAAGATACATTTATGTCACATTTTAATGAGTTTATCTTTGAGTACAGTCCACTCTCTCGAATATAAAAAAATAGATAAAAGGATCTTTTCCAAAGAAAAAGTAGACGGATTTTGTGTCAATTTTGGGGCCTTTTGAAGAAATATCTGAGGGTTTTTAACAGTACTTTTCATTCTATACATTTATAAAAGACTATGTGAACATCAGGACTTTTTTATTGAGTCAGTAAGCTCCCCTGCTTAGAATGACTGCAGTCTCTCTGAATTTTTACACAAATCAATTTCTTGACTGAGAAGATGAAACTCAACCCAAGTATAAAGAATCATTACATGCAAGAAGGCACCGTTTAACAATGATATTCATTGCTCAATCACTCAAAATGTATGTGCTACACTGCATTTTAAGATGCAGTCGAGTGTATTCCCAGGAAACGCCAGCAAACACAACACACCCAACAACAAAAATAAACCGGCGAAAACCATTGTAAATCATCTCTTACATTTGCCTATTGATACCCGACTGAAAATACAACTTTTCAGAGTCGCGAGGATCTTGAATGTTTAAATAGACACAGTGCAATGTTTTTTTTTTGGAGGCAGGGGGTCACCAAAAAGAGTATCTTTTTTAATGGAAAGAGTAGCCGATACGACAGTGGTCCCCAACTACCATCCTGCAGGTCTTCATTTCAACCCTAACAAAGCACACCTGATTTTACTAATTAGCAGCTAGGTGTGCTTTCTTCGGGTTGGAGTGAAGACGTAGAGTATGGTTGATCTCCAGGACCAGGGTTAGGGACCACTAGTATAAGAAATGTAACTGTCAAAAGAAACAAGAATAAACTCTGAAATGAACCCACAAATACAAACACAAACTCAAACACAAAAACACAATGACAAATTCAAATTTAGACAAAAACACAAACACAAACTCAAATGCAATCATAAAGATAAACACAAACCAAAAACTAGATAAAGACAAACACAAAGACAGAGCCCACTCACCATTAAAGGTGAAGTTTCCAAGGTCCAGGAAGGAGGCGTTGAAGGAGGGCAGGGAGGTGAAGTTGAAGAGCAGGTCTGTGCCATTGGAGGCATCCCTGCCCATGGAGTCGGTGAAGAGGTTCATCTGGAGCAGAGTTTTGATCAGATAACGCAACATCTCGCTCCAGGGTACGCTGCCTCTGCAGCCCTGCTGTCTCTCTCCGTCGCTCTTTCTCTCTCACTCACTCTCCGGCTCTCTCACTTTCTCTTTCCCACAGATCTGTAAGGCTGTCCAATTGCAATAGATTTGGATCGTCTGATCCAGAGCTGGATTCACAAGCAGGAGTTCCGTTCTGTTTTTTACGTATAAATAAAATATTAGAAACTGGGGAAAAATGGTAAAAGTCCCTGATAAGAAGCAAACCGCAATGGAAACTTTTTGGTTTTTCCTCCCATTGATGGTCAGGCTCCACGGGCTCTCTCGCCAGGGGGGTGGGTGGGGGGGTAGGCAGGGGGGATGCAGTCTTGTGTTCTCCTATCCTCCTCACCCCGGAACGTGTGCGATTCTTCTCCTTCTCCTCCTATTGTCCTGGGCTCACATAACTTCACACAGCGTCCACACAAAACACCTCGCTGGTGTGAAAGAATCTGTCTATCTGATGACCCTTTGGAATCGCTGCTCTTTTTTCCCCCCTCCCTCTCTTCTCACTCTGCCTCCCTTTCTCTCTCTCTCTCTTTCGCTCGCTCGCTCCCTCCCTCCTCTCTCCCTACTCAAGCTTCCTGGAATCGTGTGATGGGGTCCCTAAGGGCTTCAGTAGAGAGAGAGAGAGCAGGTGCTGTTGGCAATAAATGTTTAATTATTGGATTAATAATCATCCCTGGAGGCAAGCAGGAGAGGAGAAATACACTGACACTGTCTATCACACACACGTGCGCACACTCGCACATACACACACGATCACACAGGACACGGACACGCATACACACACAGGCTCATGCACAAATGCATGCCCTTACACACACAAACATGAAATGGCACAAACAGCTGTTATTGGATACTGTCTCAGCTGAAGATGTTTCAGTCATGTCAAAAAAGTTGGAATCCTGTACTAGTACTCTGTGGATAGATACAGATCACGTGTTAAATATTTATGAATAGCTTCACTTTAAAAAAAACATAAGACAAATTGTTTTTTTTTAGTTGCTCGATTCAATTTGATGATTGACACCATGCCAGTAAGTTTTATATTTCATAAGATGACTATTTATTTTGGCATCTGTGCCTTCCAGGCCGATATACAGACCATACATGAGACCATGGTGGAAATCTGCCGGTCATTTAAAAAAGTCAGTTTTTAATAGGCAAGGGCAGGACGCAAAGATAAATTTAAAAAATGATGCCGTCTCTCCAAGACAAACAACGTCTCTTCAAGCCGATTAAAATAACATTCAAATTCAGAAAAACTACTGAAGTTATTCATCCATTGCTGACTTTCCCCACTGTTTCTGCATATGGACTTCCATATTTACTTCCATCTTCCATATTCACTTACTTCCATCTTCCATATTTACTTTGAAGTTTTTTTTATTTTCAACGTGGATTAAATCAAGTTTGTTTTTCGTCAGTGTCATTCTTAGTATTGTAGGTGGGCTCTAAATAAACCAACAAACGAAGTTTGGCTTATTCTCATGTCCAGAAGAATGAGGCCAACGGAAAATTATACTATTTTCAATGAGGGTATGAGGTGTGGGGATTTCTAACCTGATTGTAAAATTTTTAAGTCCCCCTAAAAAGACTCCTGTGAACAGCCTTTGATCTGCAGACCTGGTTAGTGATGTCATTCTGACTACATATTTCAATATGCAGGAATGGGGCATGTGGAAGGTGCTATGTGTACGTGTGTATGTGTGTTTGTGTGTGTGTGCGTGTGTGTGTAATGTGAGGGTTCTCAGCAGTCACGTGTGTTTTTCAGAACCCCATCTGACGGGCTCAGTGTGACACCTATTAGCGCGGCGTCCCGGGATTATTTCGCCACCTTCCGGGACAATGGGGGCCGTTGCCTCCCCAAAGCCGCCGTGACGACCCTCCTCGCGCACTCCGGGAGGAAGTTTTGTGCCCCTCTTCATTTTCGGGAGCCTTACATTCATGAGCCAGCTGGGCCAGTAAATTGAGCGTGGAAGCGACACGGGGACGCCAGTGGGAAGCCCCTGCGCCGGATCAATAGATATTTAGGCGTGTGCTTCTCTCCCCGTGATAGGACCATCTCATGAACATGCTGCCCATGCTCAGAATGAGCTGTGAGATGGAAAGGGATGCGTTTATTATCAGCCAAGGTGAGAGACTGTAACGAAACACTCATCTGCTTTTCCCTCCTTGCACAGAAGAGCCGTGTGTAATTACACCAAGCCAACGGCACTCTTCAGACTCGGCTCAATCTCTCTGTGGACGATTGCGGCGTTCCTCTCGATGGCCCGCCACAACGTTTTTTTTACCGTCCTCAGCTTCTGAGGCGAGACTTTCACAATCTCAGAACTCATTTTCTGAGAGAGGAAGACAGAGAGTGAGAGTGAGAGAGAGAGAGAGAGAGAGAGAGAGAGAGAGAGACGGAATCACAAGCACTCCTGAGATATCGCGAAGGTCACCAATTCCACATTATCTGACAGAACTGAGATGTAAGAGACTCAATCTAGCAAAGGCAACTGATTTTATGATTGCAACAACCACGTATGATATCCAGCTGGTCTTTGCCAAATTGACAGATAATGTTATAACCAAAGTTAAACACTGTCGGACAGATGAGCGTAACAATGACGTGTGCAGTACATGATGTCATCGCTTCCCATCTCCCCCCAGTTCACTGACACTGCCAGTGAGATCACCGCATTCATACCATCTTCTTTGCATTTTACCTATTGTGTTCATTCTTTACATTTTCACAAACTGTGCTAAGGACTCCCTAACACTCCCCCTGCTCTAAAGAGACCTAAGTGCTTCTTTTTTGAGGGGGGGCACATGCATTCGTCCTGGTAAGTGTCAGGGCGGGACCCTTCAGAAATAGACGCAGACCTTCTGTGCCTTTGTCATGGCATCTGTCACCGGAGCAGAGAACATTGACTGGGACTGACAAAGCCGCCGCTATGTCCTCCACTGCCACCTCCACCGTCTCAAACCCCCACAAAGTGGGTTCTCAGAGTACGTTCTTAGAATGGGTTCTCAGTGTGGGTTCTCAGAGGGCGTTCTTGGAGTGCGTTCTCAGAGTGTGTTCTTGGAGTGGGTTCTCAGAGTGCGTTATTGGAGTGGGTGCTTGGAGTGGGTTCTCAGCGCACTCACAGGCGTGCAGGAAGGTAATGGGCATTTAGAATGGAGGATAACCGCCGCCCTGTTCTCTGGGTAGGGAAGTGCAGTGCAGAGAGCAACGATGAGCCACACAAAACCTACCAGAGGACCTTCCTCGTGGAACATCAGTGAGGCCCATGTGGCAGCCCCCTTATCTGAGCTGAGGTGAGAGCCATCCCACACCTCTATCATGCTCTTTCATCCGGGGGGGTTTAAGTACTGTGACTAGCTCAAATTGGCCCAAGACTCCAGGACGAAAGTCGCCTCCTCACTCTCGGACTGTGGTGGACAGACAGCTGAATCCTCTCGCAGGGGCAATACAGCAGGAGCACGTAGGGAAATCAATGCGGAGCCTCAGTCTGGGAGTCCGATACTTCCTCTCACCTCCTGGAGAAAAATCTGCCCAGTCGATCTCTCATTAACATCAACTTCTCTGTCCCCTCCCCAGACACTCCTGCAATACCATCACCCCCCCCAACTCAATTAAGCCAAACGCGCACAGAGCAGGGGCCTATTGATGAAAGTTTACTCTCTGAAAAGCTCTGACGGGAAAGAGAAAGTGCCCCTGCTTTTCTTTTTGTTCTTCCCGCAGCATTCTTACCTGTTGTGTGTAATGAAGCTGCCAAGGACAGGAAGAAGCGCTTTGTTTCAGGGATCGATCGGATTTCATTCTAGATGTTCTCAACCGCTCGCAAGCAGCACCTTTATCTATTTTTTCTCATCAAGAAGTACGGCTGATCCCACGGCGGGGGGAGGGGAGGATAGAGGGGGTCTGCCGTCCAACTTTCACATGAATATCGCGGCTCCATCTGACGGCGGACGTCCCTGCCATATTAACGAGCCATGAACAGAATACGCGAGCAGCATCCATTAACACTAAGCTCAGAAGGCAGGGAGATTTCAGCGACGTGCCGTGAACACCACATGGACACGCTGGTGAGAAGCAGGCTCTGAACTAGCAGGAACATGAGCCAGGAGACAGTGTTACAGACTCAAGGCTGTTACTGTAAGGCCTGGATGGGCATGAGGGCTTCAGAGTTAAGAGAGAAGCTATGAAGGAGGAGGAAGAGGGAGGACATTTCGCGTGAAAAACCAAAAGCAAGACAGCTGCAGGAGGTCAGAGCAGCTGGGGCGGGGGCCGTTCCAGCACCTCTGGGTCGTCGTGGAGAGCGGGGCGGGGCGGGGTGGGGTGGGGCAGAGGGACTCCACGGAGGTGACGGTTGCCGGGCCCAGCTGGGCGGAGAGGCTGAGCGACGGGCAGGCAGCCAGTCCCTGAGCGGCAAGGCTGCAGGTGTGCCGCGCCCGCGAGCTCCCATCCCCGTGGCGCCACGGGCCCGGACCCGCAGCTGGAGCGGGCAGCGCTGCCGGGAGGGGCTGCCTGTAATTGGGCTGTTTTTGGCAGCCTCGCAAAAGCGCCGCTGACCTCTGCCCCCCCAGCATTTGGCATCCCCGTCATTAGGGTACGCTGCCCATATGCTGGTGGGTATAATTGGCATTTCTCTCACAATGCTCAGCTGAGACTCAGGAGTGCCCCACAGCAGAATGCCCACAGTCCCCTGAGAACAGGTGCCATGATTCAGTTCTAGTCCAGTCTAAAACATTCATATACTGGGAAGCACTTATTCATCTGCTGCCTTGAGTCAACTGGATATCTTGCCAACACAATAGGAAGGTTATTTGCAAGCAAAACAGTATTTCTTTTTCTTCCATTTTCTGTTTTGTCTTCCCTTAACTTTGGGACAGAATACATCTAATTCAGATTCATCCCTTGTACAGGCATACGTTTGTGAAAAACTATTAAACTCCAGATATAAACAAACATGAAACAATAACACGTATAATACCTCCAATAAAGCAATAAGAATCATGTATCCTGTAATGTGTTTTAGAAATAACAAGTAATAATAAGCTTTGGAGCTGATTACAACATAAACACAGAGTTCTCCAACTCCACTCTAGCTCCCAGAATTGTTGTATTGGTTGTTGATAGCTCTCCTGGTAGATTTTCAAGGCACAGTCATGTTGTTTTTATGTGGTTTGAGCAGCCTATATTTAAATTCCACCAGGTGAATGTGTCAAAGTAGCTCAGCACACCAGAAAGAGCATGATCCTCCATGGCATTTTATTGACTTGGTGTTATACTGTGATGATTAAGTGTTCCCTTCATTTTTTTGAGCAGTGTATATAAAAAAATTAAAAAGAAGATACTCCAAACTCGTGAGAGCTGACAGGTGAGTCGGTTTTCCCTCCATTTGAGTAGATGTAGGAGAATGTTCTTATCCCTCCAGGAACTTTCCGGATATCCTTACTATCTATATCTCTTTTGGCAGAATGACAATTTGTGACAGAATTACGTCTTAGCAATCAATGTATTTACACCTCTACTGTAAAACCACAGCAAACCATGTGCAAAGGAATCTGGGAAAGATCGGAGGCCAGAAAAGTTGTGGAATGAGATCCGGCGTTGGGGTTGAATAAAGACACCTCATCACTCAAGCTTGCTGCTCCCCTCTCACAATGCTGAACCAAAACACAGCACACAGGGCAGCATTCGACAGGCAAAATAAGGGAATACAGTATTTAGACGGGGTATAAGAGGGAATGCAATGTGCAGACTGGGGCGACAGAGTCAGAGTTCACTGTGGGGATTAGCTGCCTTCCTGGGACCCATGGCCCGAGCTGCACCAAGGGGGGCAAGAAGTTAAACAAACCACGTTATCTAGGCAGCCGCCGCATTTCAATAAACCCTGAGCAAACTCTCCGTAATCGCACAACAAAAGGACAATTAGCTGCGACCCGCTGGATATTAACCGGGGAAACACGCCCCTGTCATTCGTACCCCACGGACATTTGCATTTTCATGAAATTTTTCACCCCGCTCACATTTTTTTATTTTTTTTTGCTGCCCCCACAAAAGCTCATTTGTGAAAAATGCAAAGTGCTCATTTAAATATGCATTTCAACACCCCCTTAAACCCAAGCTTTAATTCATGAAATCCACAGACCATGTCTGTCTCATTGGTCTACCATACACCTACATTTTGTATCCTCTGAACGCACTTGGTATTTGAATCCTAAGACAGATGGCCTCTGAATTCGGCTGCCTTGCTTTAGCAGTTCTGACTTGAAAAGACGTGATTCACTTACAAGAATAGTTTGCTTTCTTCAAATCAATGCATCAAGGCTTGAACAGATTGGAGTCCATTCCAATCACCACTATAAAGAGGTAGAACTGCACTGCTGGGGTGAGAAGGTCTGTGTGCTATTGATTGGAAGGAGGATGAAGTATACGTTATCTCCACGATTTCAAGAGACCGGGAGACGAGAGGATTGTGGCGAGTGCCACCGCACCGTGATGTGTGTTGTTAAGCAGTCATCTGTGAGCTCATAAATTACGCCTGGACGGATGCACTGCGAACCCATCTGCTACCACAGCATCTGAGGTCTGTTAAATAAGTCATTTGAACTTTATTTCAGATTAGGAACAGATACGACTGACTGTAACACCAGATGTGCTTCAGCCCAGCTAATAAAATAGTGCTAAATAGGTGCTTCATGTCCAGGATAGTCCCAGCAACATACGGAAGAATCCTCGCCCAGATTCACAGGGGCTAACCCAAAATAAGAAGAGCTGGAGCACTCAAAGCTCAGAGACACAACAACTTTAACACAACTTTCCTTAGATTCAACACAAAAGAAGAAAGCAACAACTGTGACTGTAGCTTGGTTGTTTGCCGGTTTATTCAAACCATCGTTTTCTACGAAAGCAGACAGAAGGCTTCCACGTCCGTCTCCAGCACTTGAGAATGTCAGACACATGAATGGGCATGAATCAGCTCTCAGAGAACTCTCCACGTTGTGTCTCTGCAGAAATCGTCTAACAAAAGCCTCACAGAGAGGCAGGCAGTGACCTAACTGGAGATGACCGCAGGCCGCATTTAGACCACACTTGGACCGCACTTATCAGAGATGTGCGGAGTGATTTTGTTCGCAGTGACACAAAACCGACAAGAATCAGATGTGAAAATTGAGACTGGGCTCTCCACGATGAGACGTGACGCCTTCAATTTTCACCGTTGATCTACAAAAAAAATAATTTCAGCTTTTCCACAGACACGATAATTGGGGAAGAATGCAAAAAAATCAAAAAAAAACAAAAAAAGAAGAGAAATGACAAAAGGTGGGCAAAGGAAAGGTAAAGAAAGAAGGAAGAAGAACAAAAGAGAAATGGGGAGATGAGAAAGAGGTACGTTTGATTAACAACTATGAACTGTGTGTCTGGTGAGGGACAGTCACATAGGGAGATAATGACTGACACAGAAGACGCTAGAACAACAGGGCTTGGAGGCACCAGCCATGAACCCGCACGGGCGCGTGCCACCCGACACAGTGCCACCCTCCCCTCCGGTGCTGGATGGACAGCTGTCCCCTCTCTCCAGAGGGATGATGAGCAGGATGGGTAACAGGTAGCTTCACCAGGTGCAGCTGTCCCATCAGGCTCTGGCAAACCATCACGCGCGCTGTTCACAAAGCTGAGCTTAATTAGGTGCAAGGGGGCTCCCGTCGGCCTTAATGGGGCGTTATGAGAGCCGTGCGCTTTGGGGGGGGGTGCAGAGGGTGGGGGTTCCCTAATTTTACTTCTGCATTATGGATTTACCCATCTGGCCGCGCGAGGGGAGATGCACCGACGGCTTAAACAAAGACCGAGGGGAGAGGGGCGTGTCTGTGATCACACGCTGAATTACTGTGGCGGAGCTGCTGCCATTGTCTGTCTGATAGGATGGGCATTCACAGCTGGGGCAGCCCAAATTGTTCTTTTATACTCTTTTGTGATTCCTTATTGAAGCTGGAGGGCCTTGGGAATAATTAACACATGGCTCAATAAGGGGATCGCACTCCTATCCCTCTACATTTATTTTAATAAATATTTTACCCCCGATCGCAAATGCCGAAGCTGCGCTTAGTTAGCCACGTCTCTAGTGATGAGACCTTTGAAAATTATTAGTTATAGCGCAGACACCTGATTTCATTTCAGGGGCGGGGTGGAGGGGGGTCCCAAACCCATGGCCGCGTTAATTTCTGTTTTCCTTTGAGTTTTGAAAAATATATACGTGCGACTTTAACCATAAAGACAACAACAAAGAAAAATTTAATTAATAAGCAACTCCAGTTAAATTCAATTAAATCTTTTAAATCAACCCACAAAACTTCTTGTCAGCTCCAAAAGTTGCTTAAATTGTGTACCAGCTTTGTGAATGTTCATGGGCAGGCAGTTATCACCTTCTTGGTCTGTCTTTGACTGTGAAAAGCATTTTTTTTTTTTTACTTAAAACTTAAATAAAAACTTAGTCGTCATCAAGGCGTGGATTTCTGAGTGGATCACCTCTTGCCTCTGCAAGCACTAGTACTGAAAGTAGCACAGAAATGATTAAACAACCATTCAACTGATTCTCTACAGAGGCCACAAAAAATTATACTCCACACAGTTTAAACATAATGTTAGACAATATTTAATCCCATGCAACGATTGGATTAAGACGATTAAGATGAATTAATCAGTTTTGTCGATGACAACGCACAGTCCTTCTCCAACCCCGTGAGCTTTAGCTTTTGCTGAAGCCCAACGGAGAGGCTCCCAAAATAATCTGTAAAATCAGGGCTGGACTTGGAGCCAAAATGAGAGGGCCAGTTTTACTAGGACCACGCTCCTTCCTGTCTCGTTTCCTGTGTCCGTGGGCCATTTCTCAGCTTTGGCCTCGTCTGGGATACGGCTTGAGAAAATCCCTTTAAAAGCCGGCCACCGCCCCCGCCATGCCAGCGTGATAAGAGTTATGCGGCAATTAGCAGAAAAAAGGCGAGCGCTTCATTTTACTAGACGGATGAATGAAGTGGCTGGTTGGTCGGGGCCCGTCACCCGCTGGCCGTTGCCTGTTTAACGCCGAAACCTGCTATCAGCTCCTCTCCCGTCTGCCACATTGAACCACTTACTCCCCGGGCCCTCCGTTCTGTTATAGTCATGCTCAGGAAACGACAGGCCAGTAATGACATTGCTCTCCCACCCCCATTTGAGTTTTCAGATCTGAGGCCTGGCTGTTTCACTGTCACTCGAGCGGGATGTCTGGCCTTGGCTGAATTAATAGGCAAGGTGCTCATTAACTACACAAAACTGATGGCGCTAGAATCCCAAACTATTCAGGAGTCTCTTCCCTTAATTTGACGTATTTCAACACAGGAGTGCACAGCACAGCATGACGCATTCATAGATTAGCCGTCGTAAACCAGTTTCTGGTTTAAAGCAAAGCACATTTGTTTCATGTTAATGACTTATCCCATTTGGAAGTAGAGTTCCTACTCAAATAAACATATCTTTTCCATGACATTTCCATCATGCATTAAGGATAAATGATGAAATATGATCATAAATGTATGATGTTCAAGGATTTATATTCGATGCAACTGACAAAATTTGCCATTTTTAAATGTTGATTTAACAATAGTGATTTTGCTGTGTACATGGTTACATTAGGGAGATGAAACTAACTGTCTGATACGTTACTGCAACATTACCAACGCACTGATATTTCAAGACTTCATTGGAGGTGACTCATGCTAGTGAGTCATGGACATACCTTGACTGTTGTTTAGACATTGCAAATTTCTGGGCCAATATCAATGACCGATATTTGCCTGGCCATGTTGGCCAATGGCGATACCTCCCTGTTCCAGCCATGGAACAAGTAGATTAGCACAGACCTCACCATATAAAGAAAACTGATTTTGTATGTATAACAAAATATTGTAACTTAATTACTGTATTAGTCGGCATAGAGCATGAGTCTAGAGAGCTACTGAGTCTCTGTATAGCTCAGCTAATGAGTTTGGCTAGTAGAAATGATAAATAAAAAATGAATGAGAAATAAGAGGCTCAGATGACTACAATTAGGCAACTTTATGAGCATGCCATTTTCACATCGCCCCATCATATCAGCCATAATCTTAGCAATGGGCCAATAATGAGAAGTTCATTTTAAGCTATTATCAGCCAACACTGATATGGCCCTGATATTATCATGTGTGACAATGTGCGTAGTAACAGTGGACATATGAATGGCCCGAGGATGAACCCAGGGCATGATGGGAAAAAAGTTATTCAGCACAGACAGCATGCTGGGGCGCAATATTGCTTGTTTAGAAGAAATATGGTTGTGCCATTTGTACTAATGTGGTTTGACAATGGCATTGTGTATTTTACAATGGGAACCCTGTCATGGTAATGGCAGGGGCAGACCTATGTGTACCGCTGCCAGCCATGTGCGTACATACACAGTACTACACACGCACAATTGGGTGTCTGACAGGCTGATTACAGCACAAAGAGTGGGACAAGATGCCTCTTATTCTCCCTGTCACATGCCCCCGGAGGACCCTGCGCACCCCGCCCAAAACACGCCACTAACTCACTTACGCATCCAGGAACAATAAGGAAGCCATTCTAATTAGGTGGAAGATCATTTGATTGAGCTCATTATGACGCCTGTGTTGCGATTTGATGCTTAATCAACCCTCAAAGCAGGGTAGAGAAGTGTGCTCATAACTGCAACCTCACGCCTTTCTCACATTGTTATTCATTCCGGAAATACAGTAGAAACAGACGAACTGATTCATGTAGACATTACCTACAAGGACGCACTAGATACAGTGAAACACATACCTAAAGAAAATAAGAAAGACGGACAGACTATAAATATAAACAGCCAGAGCTAAAATGATTTCTTTCTGATTATCCTGTCTCTGAGTCTGACATCTCAGTTTCAAGCTGAATACCTAAGGAGATGTAACTGCCTAACGTAAACTGTGTTTGGTTTATACCAAGAGACTGTACCACCGTTACACAGCTCACATTCAAATCAACATGGAGCTGCATGTCAATGTTGGGAAAAAACTAATTTGATTGCTATCCTAAATATTTTGGACCAAACATTGGCACGCAGGGTACTGTATCATGAATAGGAGATCCACACTTAGGCAAATTCTTGGTTCAACAAACTGGAGTGTCTGTAATACCCTTGAAATGCAGCTGAAAAATATATCTGCAGGCAATGATAGGCTGTTAAACTATGAAAATGAAATGCAACTGAAAGCGCTGTGTATCGAGAGGGACACGCTTTGCACTGGTTTCATGGGTCTCCGCTCTCTCACCTCGCCTACTGGTTTTACATACAACTGTCTATCACAGACTGAAACAATAGACAGGGCCAAGACCACATTTTTAATATATGGAAAAAGTAGCTGTACATTTTTACCAAGTTGTAAACTATGTCAAGAAAAATGAGAATAATACACAACTCACAAAATGTGTACATGGGTTTTGAATTTCAGAAAGTATGAATCCGTCAAGATAGAACGAGAGTGGCATTAGGTTTTGGCAATGACTATTCCAATATGCATACTTACTTTTTAAATACATGGGTTTTTTAATAGGCATGGCCTTAACAGAGTTTACTGACAAACATGAAATAAGTCATGTATTAATGTGTCCGTGCTGGCCATGAGAGATTGTGGCCCACATAAAGAGAAAGACCTTTAATTACCCTTTTTATCTCCTGGGAGACATTACAACGGGACATCTTTATATCCTTTATTAGCCAATTTTAATATGGGGGGGAAAAAGTGCATTGGGTGAATAAGGCATTTCCTTACCGGGGGCACATTTTATTCGGCTTTAGGGGGCTGGCGTGGCCCCCTTGAATATGCATGGCCTGCTGAGCGCCAGCGGTGACAGCCTGATGGACGATGGGGTCGGGCATCATCTGGGGGTCCCCCTAACAAAGGGCTGTCTCCCCCACAAGCCATGCTTTAAGAGAAGCTAATGATGGGGGACATGCCAGCACTGAAAGCAGGGACAGAGGGACAGTACCCCAAAATCCAGCACAGGAACCCATTGTGTAATGTGGGTAACACTGGCAAATTTCATAAATATATAAGAGCAGCTATCTGGACTGGACACAATCTGCAATCTGAAACCATAAACAATTACAAACATGTAATTTACAAAATGGATGAATGAGTTTGAACTAAAGGCAGTAACATGCCCTGAAAAAGAAAATGAATTGACTATTACTATTCACAAATAGCCTATGTGGACTATATTACAGAACATACTGCAGAATTTGATCAATCATAAAACATATATTCCGCAATGCATTCAAATAATATGATATGCATAAAACTGGGAATATCAATAATTTAAAAATACACTATATTTCAAATGCATTTCTTTTGATTTGGATCTCAAATTTTAGCATAAATATGATATATAATATGCAATATATATGTATATAGAGTATATTGCTTCTTTTTAGGGGATGGCAGGACCAAATTCCAACCACAACACTCTGTGACCACACACTCAAAGCCTGCCCAATACGTACAAGGGAAAATTACAGAGAGATGGGGGAGAATGACTGACTGACAGAAGGTCCAAAGAAGACTAATATGACTTTGCATCAGTGGTTCTGTGCATGACTGCTCAATCCATCTCTTCCCAATCTCCAAATCCTATGCAGAGCCATCGCTCCTGTCTTTCGCTCACAAACACACACAAAAACACAAAAATAGAAAAAAAAAGAGAAAGATAGGGAGAGATATAATAGAGTGAAAAAGGCAGCTGGGCTGCACTCACCATCTAATTGAATGTAAAAAAAAGTGACCTAGCAGGCCGTAAAGGCACTGGACATGAAGAGGGGACTGGACACTGAGCACGGCCGTCTCCTTGGGTAATCTCCTGCTGCAAAGCATTACACATTGGCATAATAACATCTTTAAATATTTATGCATTTTCCATCTGAACCTACACATACTACTTAAATATGTAAAGAATGTTTGCTTCACTCCTTGCTTAGAAGTGATTAGAGTTGTGTGAGTGCACAGATACATACACTATGTCTCCTGTGCACAGCTGTTTGGCGTGGAGCAACTGAGAAAACCAACCGCCAATTTGCGGCTCTGCCACATTTAAATATTGGAAGCAAATCAACTTAGAAACCTTGAAGCAATCATAATTTGCATATTTCATTTCATATTAAGAGGATTGGTGGATTGCAAACTGGGCCAGAAAATGAGCAGTCTCTGACCTTGTTTTGTCAGACAGCAGAGGTAAACCCCTTCAGAAAGTGCACGGCAGCATTAGGCCTGTCTTACACCGCCTGCAATCACCAAAAGGATTACAGCCCCACTCCAAACGGGGAACAAACTAACATTGGAAGAAGACTCTTTGTAAAGAGCCATCGATGGCACCTGCTCCCCGTGTAGGGGCTGCTCGAGGTCGGCCTCACTGTCTTCTCTGAAGTGATGTTCGGTGGGAGGTACTGCCCCACCCCCCCACCAATACACCCGCCCCCCAGCGTCCAGGGCACACATGGGCCATATTCCGGGGTATTACCCCGCACCGTTAATCAAAGCCAGGCAGAGACGCTAGCCCCGCTGTGTGTCTAAACCATCCTCCCTGTCCCCAGCCTCTTTTAATTAGAGTCACAGCAGGGCTACTTCCCTGACCCACGTTTCACTCCTTTTCTCTTTCTCTCTCTATATCTCCCTCTCTGTCAATCTCTGTCACGCTACCTCTCCCCCCTCGCAGTCTGCTGCTCTCTAACTCCCTCTACGCCATGCCCACCAGCTTGCGAGCTGCTGTCCGGTGGCCGGAGGGGTCGCGACCCGGCCGGAAGAAAAATGAGATGTCCGGGGAGGCCTCCTTTTCCCTGAATGTCCAGTCGATTGTCAGAGCGGACCCGATCAAATAGACCCTTGCTCTTGTGCGTCTTCATCAAGGTGCCAGGATCGGGATTCCTGTGGTTGAGACCACCGTTGAAATGCTTGCGTCTAAAATGTGACAGACTCGCCCAAGCTCAAACCATTTTGTCTTCCAACGTTACGGTGCGTGAAGAACATGACCGTCCACAGTGTCGCTACGGATCTCACAGCTACATGGGGCTCGGAGTTTGGGATAAAGGCAGCAGAAAAGCTGCTGACCATCTGCCTTAGACCCTTAAAGTGCTGTCACTGGGGCTAAGGCCTTTCACCTCGCTCCAAAATGTCAGGGCGCTGACTTTCACCCCAAACACAAAGAGTCATACACCCCAGAGGATGCACAGACCCGACCTGACAGGAAAAGTTTACGGCTACAAATACGCATGACTCGTTGTGCAGGACTCATTAACTGAAACTGTGCTGTGTAGCTTCCGCTACATTGACCAGAGACCTCAGTGCAATGGCTGTCACACACATAAATCCAATCTATTCTTTGTCATTTGGCTGTTGCAAACCATGCTTCCCTTATGTCAGGTAATCACACAATCAGCATGGCATTATGTTCTAAAACTATTCAATGTAGGTAGCGATCATTTTGATGCAGCTTCCAAAGTCACAGCACCAAATTCAAGGTGGATGCTAGGCAGGTGTAGATAAGGCTTGGGCTGGAATTACCAGGACATGATTTATTGCCGTTATCAATCACGTCCACAATAAGTGAAGAGACGGCAAGTAGGTCTGTGTTCACACACGAAGCAGGTTCATTATGGGAAAGTTCAAAGGTGTCTACAATGAATTATCATGCCACCATTCAGTGAGATAGTGTTTAAAACAGCCTGTTCTAGTCAATGTGAGAGGTTTCAGACACTAAGTGTGCCCTCTCACACCTCTCAAGAAAAAGGGACTAAATTGTAATTAAATATGCTTCCTCTGAGCTACTGAATTATGTTGAGTGAAGAGACTCAGCCTGAGCCTGGGGTATGTGATATCTGTGCACAGTTCTTAATAGTCTTTTAAAAATCACTTCATTTATATCTATAAAATCAGTGTTGCCTATTCAGTTAATTTACTAAAAAGCTATATGCTAAAAGGTTTCAGTACAACCCTTTTTTCATTAACTACAATAACAACTGACCATAAAGTTGTCCTATATCAATGTTGCCTGGAACACACGTCACTCAGAAGTCATTGGAAGTTAGAATACAATACTACTCCTACTGCTACTACTACTACTACTTATAATAATAATAATAATAATAATAATAATAACAATAATAACAAAGAAGAAGAACATGTCAAACAAAAGCCGTCCTACTGTCAAGAGCAATTGTCAAAAAAACTATCTCTATCCAACATGGAAATCAACTTTCCCTAAGTATCGTACTTTACAACGTATCTTAATTATAAAGAAAACAGCAGGACAAAAGAAAAATGTACATTTTTATGTAACTCCAAAGAGAATGTGCTATCCATTTCAACTGGATCACATGGTAATTAGAGGTGGAATTACCACAGGAAATGATCCACAGAGAACCTTATGTCCCATCACCCTTTGCTCTCTTTTTCTGGCTACCAGTAGAAGAGAGGTAGTGGTCAGTCCAGCTGTACTGGGAGGAGGTAATGACGTATTGAATTCTGGACACTGGGCGGGTCAGGGGCTGTTCCCGGTCCAGGGCCCAGTCCCAGCTGTCCCACACCTGGGTCTGCAGGGCCAAAGGCCTGGCTGCCCTGGGACCTCCAGCCGCCCACATAATGAAGTGGCCAGCTCATCACTCAGGCCTCAGCCGTCCACACAGCACATCAACTGGGGGGGGGGGGTGTGGGGGTGTGGGCTGAATTTCTTAAGTGGGTCTATGCATCAAAGGAATGGGAATTATGGATCCCTCATTAATTTTGTTTCTCTTTCCCTGTCTCTCTGGTTCTGCCGCAAGGATCTCTCGCCAGTTGTATTAAATTAGAAGTGGAAGTGGTCACTAAAAGTATGAGAAAGAAGTATGAGAGTTGCCACCTAAGTAAATAATTAGAATCTTTACACAAATGTATGGGATTTTTTATTTCTGAGTAGCATATGGAGATTGTTTGTGGGCATGTAAATATTTATGTGTGTGAGTTTCCCAACAAATCAATATCTAGAATACATGCAATTTTACTAAAATAATAGTAATGTAGTTATTGAATTGATTAAAAAAAAATTTTTTGCAAACAATGGTTCAAGCAAATCCTTTATGTCACTGTAGGATGCAGTGTCTAGACTTTACCCAAAGACATGTCAAACTAAACATTTCTTCTGTGTTTGTTAACTAAGAATCATTGCTTTTCCAATGTTTTCTAGTCAAACAACCGGATATGTGACATTTCACCCATTTTTTTTGTAAAAACAGATAACCAAGTATAGATTTTAATTTAAAAAAACAATTTATATTTGGTTTCCTCTACTCTTCATGGTACTGTAGAAATATTAATATTTTATAAGTATGAACATTTTGTTGTGAAAAATAATATCTGCAGAAATTACATGAATTGATGTGTAACACCATATTCACTTTCAAATGGCCTCTAGGTTATTTAGACATCTTAAAATTGAACATTTGTCATTAGGGGATTTCTGTCAAAGTAATCAATTGTTTCATTAATTAATATTCTTTGTCACTCTTTAAATCCATCTATTATTTTTCACAACAAAGCCTGTCTTATTTTAGACTTAATGCAAAGTGAAAATGAATTGCTCTCTGGCAGCTTTGTAATTGCATAGCAGCCTATTAACTCCTGCCTAATTTTACATTAATGACACGCTAATGAAAAGTTGTCTGAGGCAAAATTCTAAATACCACTTGCCTCTGTCATTAAACACTACGTAACATAAAGATTCAAACTCCCCTAAGTTTCACACCCTTCCTAATTTTGAATATACAAATGACCAGGCACCTCATATATACATGTAATTTAAGAATACCTTAACTGCAATATATTTAGTTTCATAGCTGGAGAATTTACATCGCTTAAATTTCACACATGCAAATTTATTGAAGCAATTCCAGTCACACATAATCGAGAGCAGAACAGCAGTGTCCCAGAGAGTTCCAAACCTGAAACTTTTGGGGTTCAAGTCAAGGTCCCTAACTGATACACCCTGCTCCCCAGCACACTAACTAAAGAAAAGGAATGGTTTATGTATTCATAAGCTATGTTCCCCAATGTGGAATATTCCTGAGACACACAATCTTGAATTCTGAAAAGAAAGTCAATTATCCTGCTTTTTCACAGTATCGAATCATCAAAGCACGCACCTCAAACAGAAATGTTGGTAAAACCCTTGAACTTGGGCCTCTCTCGCCAGCGACGGGCCCGTCGGCACAACGCGGCTTTGGCCCTGACCCTGGTACCTGACTGTCGATATTAGTGCTGAGATCAGATGTTCTTAGTCGTTACAGAGGCTCTCATTAGGGGCCCCGGCCTCATCCACATCAAGCTAATGAGACAGTGTTTAATGTAAAGATGCGGCTCGACAAGGGACCGTAGATGAGAGTGTGTGTGTTTTGGGAGGCGGCGGCGAATTACCTTGGCGTCTGACTACGGGACAGCACCTGGTCCTCTGTCGCTCGGAGGAGGTTAACAGGGGTGTGTGGGGGGTCCCCTGGGGGCAAGAGACGGGGACTCAGCTGGGAAGGCGGTAAGGTAAACGCTCTTTGGGACAGTATGGATATGCAGAGCCTCTGCCTTGGCCGAGGTGAGCAGGCAGGGGGTCTATTGTTTGAAGGGATGTGGGAGAATTCGGCACGACAGCCTTACTTAATTGGCAAAAGTCCGCTTGGAGTATGAATATATTCGCCGTGAGGTGTCAATGTAATCTACCTATTTACGTATTCATTGGGCACGCCCAGCGTGCTGGGGCGGCTTAATTCAGTCAGCCCCCTCGGAGGAAATCAAAACCTTGACAGCGTTCAATCTGCAAGATTGTTTTCTTCAAGAAAAGTCTGATGTGGCATACAGTTACTTTTTTTCCCCAGGACTAAAACATCCATTTCCCATGTTGATTACTTACTACAATTTTAGCAAACATTGAAGGCTGTATCATGCCATCGAAAGTCTGGGCAATCAAATAGAATCAAAATAATGCACAGTAGACTGTCCAGTGGTATAACTAGACACTGTCAAGAGTAAAACAGACTCTATCAAACATAAAGCTCTGCAAAGCTCTGCGATACTGTTTTGTATTATAACGGTTTAAGTGTGTGTTTTGTGTTTGGTTTTTTTGTGTAGTGGCATTACCTAGCTCTGAAATCATGCAGACTGGATGGAGGCTCAGAGATGCTCCATGTAAAAGTGCACTCAACCCCAAATGTGCATGTTGCAGGTGCTCCGCAAATTACTCCCGGTGAGTGAATCTGATGTTCATTTGCAATGCCGTGATAATGATCTGATGGAACAGACACAGTCCAGGATTATGAGGGGAAGCTAAATTCGAGTGTGTGTGTAAAAAGCAGCTAATACCAACAGCTCTCCCATAGCATTCCATCTATACTGCTTCTGTATGGGCAAAAACCCAGCTGGGTGAGGGTGTGTGCAAAGAAATGTGCTCAATCAACATCTATGCCATTTCTTCAGATACTTTCTGGCCACATATTCTAGTTTCATTTTAGTTTAAGAGTCATTGGGCAACGTGTAAGATGACGGAAAGCACGGTCACTTTTGAGTGACAAAGACTAGCGTACATTTCGTGGACCCTGGCCCTCGCGTGTTGCTGACACTGCCCTCAGTGCCAGCGTTTGAATACGTTTGACGCATCTGTGGGCTGACGGAGTGAGGTTAGCATGAATCACATGGCTCCAACTCCAGCCTGGTGCAAATAGCGTAGAAAATTGCTTACAGTCCACACGGAACCAAAGCCAAGGTTCTTTTCAACGTTTCCCTCGCATGCGCCCAGATCACAATTTTACATAATTGGCTGTGAATAGAAAGGATTTTTAGTTTCTGTTTAGATAAATAAAACTGAAAATCCATGTCCATTTAGCCATTATGCAAATCAAAACAATGCCTTTTTTTAATTGCATTTTTCAGAGTGGGGAAAAAGGACAGTGAATGGTTTGGACTGGCATAGAAGCCTGAGGCTAAATAAAATCTTTCCAGCAGCACGCTGACATTGCAGGCTGAAATTTATAAACTGATTCCTTCACAGTATTATTAGCCTAAATCTACCTTATGATTATCCCTGGTAAAAAAATCTCTATCAAATCTCTGTCAATGATCCTACCAACTTGAGGTTTCGGGATTTACTGGTGGCACACAAGCTAGTGTAGCAGTATGAATTCTGCTTTTACTAGGATAAAAGCAGAAACAAAGAATAAGATAAGATTTTGTAAAAGCATGACCAGTGCAGTAAGCATAGGCGTGGGCCCTGCGTGGACTCAAACAGTTGTTA
This sequence comes from Ilyophis sp. 1 JC-2022, assembly GCA_022702515.1. Taxonomy (NCBI): domain Eukaryota; kingdom Metazoa; phylum Chordata; class Actinopteri; order Anguilliformes; family Synaphobranchidae; genus Ilyophis; species Ilyophis sp. 1 JC-2022. Next base: position 49,469,689 of record CM040401.1, on the reverse strand, counting down.
TAATGAGAAAACATCATGTTTCTGTACTGCTTCAATACAAACACAGTATGGCCCACATTAATCCCAGTAATGTCTATGCATTTCCATGAGGTATAATGGATCCTGTTTAAATATAACATACATTAAAACAGATCCTAGTATTTTGTCCTAATTTGCATTCAGGGATTATTATATCATATGTGAAGATTACTTATCTATTTGCCTTGAGACATGAAGCAGTCCAATTTAAGGGGAATTATTTTGTCTTTGCAATGTCATCATTATACACTTCTGTGACACTGGAAGATATGCTTATTTGAATTTGAAAGCAAACTTTACATTTTTTTTACCTAATAATGCAAGATGGCTCTAAATTACATACAACCTCAAAGGTCCATGGATCCAGCACAATATTGCCAATACAGTCTAGCAAATGCTGAAAAATACATAGAGAAATAATACTAAATAAACCGAACATAAAAATAAGAAGCAGATAGGTTACACACATTACAATACAGGCATTTAGCAGACCCTGTTATCCAGGGTGACATTACACAGCTTTTGCATTTTTACATAGTATGCATTAATATCAGTGCCATATATACTAAAGCAATGCAGGTTAAGTATGTTGATCAAGGGTACAACATCAGCAGTGTCCTACCTGAGAATCAAACCCTTAGATTATAAGGCCAGTTCCTAAACCATTTTACTACACTGCTACATATGCCTACACATGCCTAACAAGCACCTCTAAATATGCAAAACAAATTATCATTTTGTTTATCATAATTCAAACTGACAGTATCAATTCCTTGATTTGATTCTGGCCGCTCAACACTATGAAACAGTATTCTCCAGGATCTGCAGTCCTTCTTCATCACTAACTGTCCACTCAGTGCCATTAAAAGTGAAGTGGTAACACCACCTTCCGCTGACTGACCTTTTACCTGACACCAAACGTATGGACATGTCAAAAACTGTGCCATACTTGAGAAAAGAGGGCGAGGACATCTCTTTTCTTCCCCTTTGTGCCAGGTCACGACCTCAGGCCACAGAGGAGGAGACTGACCAGTGCTGGACAGACGGCTGGCCGAGCCGGCCCGTGTGTAAATCAAGAGGCACCATCCCCGAAGGGGCAAAATGAATGACTGCCAAAAAGGAAAGTGGGCCCTTGACACCAACAATCTCCTGCTCCACTAGGACCACTTACATGAGCAAAGAACACGCAGGCCTATCTACACTATGCAGCTGTACGGTGTCAAACTGACCTTTAATTAAGGCCGGACCTCTAATTAAGAGAAGAACAAAGCAAAAGAGTTATCCTTTTACCACAGTCGTTCACCAGGGGCTCTGGCAATGAATGCAATTAGGCCGACTATCACAGTTTTACTGCTGTGGTCGGCATATAAGCTAAGGGCTATTTCTCTCTTTTCTAGCTATTAAAATGCATAAATATATACAAACACAGACATGCACACATGCAGTAAAGAAAATACTTCTAATACCTCAGAGCGAGACTGTTACAAAGCAAGTTCAACATTATACCTCTGAGAAAGAGTTTTCCTCTGCCAGAAATTCAGCAACAAATAGTCAAGCTTTCCAGCCTCTTTGAAGCCTCTGCATCCTGTTTAAATTGAGATTGAGAGGGACAGGTGAATATAAAAGGGGTAAGGAAGATGAAGATACCTGAGTGGGAGATGAAGACAAAGAAAGAAGAAAGATACCGAAGGAATTAAGCAAGACAGACAGAGACAGGGGAGAGAGAAGACAAACTCAAAGGAGCAAAACAATGAAAGGGGGGATAGTCAAAGTGGAAAATAGAGAAGGAGAGAAAGTGCAACAAAATGTCAAAGAAAACTTTTAAAAGTGAGTTGATGAATTCAGCTAAATGCAGAAAAACTGAAAGTAAATACAAAATAAGAACAGAGAAGCTGAAAAAGCAAATGACAAGAACAAGAAGAGATGGGGAACAAATAAGAAAAAATATAGAAAAAGCAACATAAAATGTTTTGTGGAAAATACATCGACAATATCCTACAATTAAATTGTTGACAATTAAACACATATGTGAACTGGTGAATAAGCAGCTGAAGTTAAGTCTCTGGCATATCAAAATTAAACTCTAACAACAGTGAGGAACATGCTCCCATGTTCATTTTCACACACACACACACACACACACACACACACACACACACACACACACATACCCAGCTCCTCCTACAGCAGACACAGCCTGGACACATGCAGCTCTGGGTGTGCCAAGAAAGCCTTCAACTGCCCCGTCGAGGCCACCGGTCTCTATTCTAAACCGCCTCAACTCCAATCAGCCTGATTTACTAAAACCTTTAGCGTGTGCAAAACCTTTTAGCACATGCAAAACTAATAACAAAATCAACGATTGGTGCAAATTGCCAATTGGTCATGTTCTTAGTTTTGCACGTGCTAAAAAAGTTTTGCACACGCTAAAGGTCTTAATAAATCAAGCTCTTAATGAGGTACTGTCACTTTGCTCCTACAGCTGAGCCACATCAGCGCCTGCTTCTTGACCGACCCCTGTAATTACGCACATGGAGCCGATTTAAAATCCTCCTTAATCTTTCTGGGAGCGATGTGTATTCCCCTGCTCCTATACACTAGTGCCAGGATATCCCTATTCACAAAGCAAATTATTCCTAATGGACCAAAATAACATATATATATCCATAGAGTTGAATTAACATTTTACAGAATATAGTATAGGATACTACAGGACCTTCATGTCCTGCTTCACAAGCTCTAACTGAATAGAAATGCGCTTTTGCCTTTTGAAGCTTGATTTTAGAGCACTGTAACTTCCTGGGCACCAGGTTTTTCTTTTTCTTCAACATAGTGTTGTAGGGTACGTACACTGTGAGCTTTTTCGGCAGCTGAAATGCTGCTGGTCATTTCCTTCTCTTGAGTGAAATGGATAGCCTCTGGCCATCAAACCACTGCACACACTACTCCAGTGATCATAATGACAGAACACAAACTGTCGTTGCCCTTGGACATACCCAGGCTAATGGTGGACTGTCAATCTGCTCCACCGCATTGATAACTCTTGTTGTCAGTGCCATAGCGCACCACTATACCACTTGTAGTCCACAATTTCAAGGCCCAGTGATATAGTTGTCTGACTTTGCATCACTTTTTTTGGTCAACTCCACAGGACATTTCCAGCAACTGAACAGTTTTAAATCGCAAAGGCCCTCCTCACAAATCTCACAAGCAATATTCAAACCACAGCAAATTTGGTATTGTGGCTACCTTGGCCCTGTAGGTGAAGACAACAAATAGCAAACACACAGCTAACTTCAAATTCTTAACTAGCTTCTTACAAACAAGCTTCTTACTACTTCTTACAAACTAAACTATAAAAATGAATGAGCAATACTGCTGAAGCACACATCGATCGAGGTGAATAGCGTAATCTGTAGTATAATGCTTGAACAGCATCAACTGAAGATGTGTATCAATTAAGCTGTGTACTAAATTAATCCAAATTTTGGAGAACCAGATGCCACAGAGAGGAATCTAAAAGTATCAGAAAAGCGGAACCGTGTCTGTGTCAGAGAAAGAAAAAACAAAGAATAGGAATAAAGACACCTTTGGCGTACAGCCAAAAATAAACAACCCATAAAATAGGGTGAGAAATAGAAACTCGATTAGAGCACAAATAAACAGAAAATACCTCGCAGGTGCGGTGACTGATTTCCAAAGCCGGATAAAACCCAGAGCTGAGCGGAAAAAGAATAAAGAAACAAACTTCAAAAAGACGTCCAAAAGAAACACGACTGCAGAATAAAATAAGCCTGCCAAACCATGACATGTACGCACACACTTTTTTCCTCCAAAAACAGTAAAGCTGGTTTTGTTTTAGTCTTGTTAGTCCTGATAAATTGTCTTTCTGAATTGGTGGATTCAATTATTTATATATATATTTTTTGTGGATGTACATATGTCAGAATTATCTGGCAATGTTGGTGACACACGGTAAAAATGCAGTGTAAATCTAACACTGCTGGTGTACATTTAACACCCTAGGGTGTTTATATGAGACCACGGCCTTAGTCATATGATACACCATCACAGATTCACTCATAAATTAAACCACAATAAAGCTACATTACATGCATACAGGCACAAGAGCTGCTGTTCATATCACAGAATGTAGCTAAAATATTAGATCATGTAAATGATTGGGCTAATTAAATAAATGGTAACTAGTATATATACTATATATATATCCATAAACGACCAATACCCTGCAGAGATTATAGAAAGAAGAAGAATTTTCCAATAATGCATGAAAACCGGGAGAAAAAGCTGAAAGTGCGGCTATCTGTTGATAGGTTATATATAAATGACCAGTTATACAGAGACGCAGCAATTACACCTTGGCTGTACTAGTTAAGCTGTAGCGACTCGGTTTTCTTCGTTCTCCTTCGCTACTGTAGCCAGGCTATGTCTGTAGCATAGTCTTCTCCCGTCCTTGTTTCTTTCTTTCTCATCTAAGTATTCCCTATGTCTGACAAGAATGAACTTGGGGTACAGGAAGGAAAGAGGAAATAATAATAATAAATACATTAGTTAATATGGGGAATGAAAGGTTTGAGAATAGTAAAAGGGGTGCTGTAGGCTACGAGTTTATTAATGCTATTAATGATAACGGTGTACGGATGACTAAAAATTAATTGTTATTAGTATTACTGTTTTACCTTTACTTTTGTTTTATTTTTGATAGATAATAATAATTAATAAGGATATTATGATGAGCGGGCCAATTATTAATTTTCTTTAATTATTTTTTTTTTTTGATGTTATGTTTCTGGTGTTATTATTGACAATTACTGTGCAGGTTTTGTTTGCCTGTCTTGTTTTTGGGTAATTTTTAAATTTAATTACATTTTTCTATTATTATTTTGAATAATTATATTTTTATGGGACATACGGCCAATGTCATGTTGTCCAAAGAAGTGCAATTTGAGACTATTGACGCTTTATTTGTTGCGTATGTTTTTGTGTGTCTTCGTCTGCGTGTTTGTTTGATTTTTGTTTTGTTTTTTCCTCATCTAATCACATCGCCAAAATCACAATATATAAAACTCACTTTACATCATTCAATACATGTACACACGCGCACACACACACACACACACACACACACACACTCATAATAACTCATAATGGATTAATGTATAATCAAACTTAATTTGTAACAATGATTTCTTATAAATTCCTTTCCTGGAACATTCGAGAAGCTGGCTCACAGGCAAAAAAGAATAAAGTTCTAAATCACTTAATCAAACTTCAGGCAGATGGATGCCTGCTACAAGAGACATACCTAACAGAATCAAATCATCATAAATTAAAATCATCACAATTCAATCAAATCTTTTCAGCAACATGCAATTCTAAGCAAAGAGGTGTTTCCATTTTAATAAATAATAAAATTCCACTCATTCACAATACATTGCAGATCCTTATGGAAGTTATATAATCATTAAGGCCTCCATCCATAACAACAACCTAACTATTGCTAACATCTACGCCCCAAATAATGACCAGGTAAACTGGGAATTTCTGTTTGCAACATTACAAAAATTTGGTGTTGGAGAATCGTTTATGCATTGGATAAGTATACCTCACCTATGGCCACAGTCACTACTAATGAAATCAGAATAAAATGAAGGAGGACTTGATGCACCCAACTTCCATTATTACTATCTAGCAACCAATTTCAATACATCTATAAATTGATTCACTATAACCAACAAGATAACACCTGGAAAGAAATAGAACAGGAAACATGCCAGAAAATGTCAATATCAGATTTACCATTCCTCGGCACTGCCATAAAATACCACAGTTGCTTTCTAAACACAGTCGTCTCTACAACCCTGACAGCCTGGTGGAAAATCACCAAAATCACAAATACTACTCTATCACCCTGCAAAAAAAAAGGCACAATCCTAATTTTCAGATAAATAAATCTCCACTAAATTTCACCACATGAAAACAAAAAGGTATCACACATCTTCACCACATCTTCTTAGACAACACTATTAACTTTCATAGACCTGGTCCAGAAGTATGGCGTTGGAAGAGAACAATATCTCCAATACCTACAGTTAAAATCCGTCCTCAAATCTAAAATCAACATATCACAGAATGGTTTACGCCCACCCCCATTAATTGAAGAAATCCTCAAATTAACAACTAAGAAAATGCTCTACAAATTTTATAAATTATTAACTCGGACTGTATCACTCCTGTCTCCAAAATGGGAACAAGATTTCGCAATCTCTCCCAGTGCCGACTTTTGGACACAAATATGCAGGAACACATTCACTATGACTAACAACACCAACTTACAACTAATTCAGTTTAAGGTAAACCATAGAGCACATATCACCCAGCACAAAATGTACAAAATGGGACTAACAGACACAGACATCTGTTCACATTGCACTTTAGACACCCCAGATAACTACTTTCATGCCACCTGGCTCTGCCCACCCATCCAAAATTTCTGGCACAAAATTACTGACACAATATCCCTCTCCTTAAACTGTGGCATTCCACTATTCCCTTCTCTCTGCCTACTTGGAGACATCTCCATAATCACACCAACAATCCAAAACACCAAGTCCTTACTTACAGCCTTAACTTAAGAAATACAGTAAATACTACACATTGGTTAAACCTTATAATAGAAAACATTTCAATGGAGAAAATAACTGCCTCTATCCACAATAAAATGTTGCAATTTAGAGAAAACTGGGAACCATTTATCAATACCATTAATTTACCAATAACCTACAATTCCACCTGAATTTTCCTGTTAGCCAACCCGCCCTTCTCTCACGCATGTACGCATGCACGCACACATGCATCACACATTCACACACATACTCATACACATACTTAACATTTCATAAATGTTAATTAATCCCACTTTTTGTTTTTTGTTGTATTGTCTTGTTTTATGACATTTTGTTTGCTTAACTTTACTGTTTACTTAATTTTGTTTCCCCTCCCTCAGAGGCTCCAGCAACAAAACCTTTTTGTAAATAACACTATTATAGTGACTATAAAAATAAAGTTGACCTACGAAGAGGGGGGTGGTGGCGGGAATAAAATAAATAAATAAATTCAATGAAATACATTTTAAATGAAACTAACATGCATTGTTTTATGGAAAGACAGCAATATACCGTTAGCGGTGGCTAAGTAGTCAGCCATTTAGCTAAAGCAAGGGGACGACCAGTGTTGTTATTGAACTAAATTAACGTTACTTTAGCATAATCCCAAGTGTTCCGCTCTTGCGCCACAATGTATACTAGGCCTATATACCGCGCCACAATGTATAATACTAGGCCTATATACCCCAGCAGTGGTTATCAACCTCGGTCCTGGGGGACCAGTTTTCGTTCCAACCACAATTGCAGTACCAGAATTGTATTAGCTGTTCATTTTTCTTAATTAGTGGTTTTAATGTTTAGAGAAATGATTTACCATTTTAAGACACATTATGTCAAATAGCTACGCATGCCATGTAGAATAAACGTCCCATGTTCACATTTTGCTATATTGCACACAATTTCATTCAAAGCAAGTGCTGAGCAGAATTAACGTTAATCTGAGTGTGATTTCAAGACACCGTTTATACTTCCTACCAGTTCAACCACGGACAATGTTCACGGCAAGTCGGGTCTGTAGTTGGCGACTGACCCGGTGTTTGCCCCCTGCTGTAGCCTGTATGCCACTATCCCGAAATGCACCCGATCCACAATAGACGTCAGCTCGTCAACGCCCCTCCCCCTCCCCTTAGCAACAGAACCAAGATGGCGGCGCCCAGTAGCGTTGATCAGTCGACCGAAACACCTACGCCGTTAAAGATCCCTAAAACTGAAGTTCCATCTCCAGAATCGGAGGATCTGAGCGACAGCAACCAATATCATTCCAACCCGTCTACACCCAATCGTTTTTCACCACTCAACGTAGGTATCTCTGTTTCTGGAGGCGCAGGCCGAAGTGGTACGGCCTCAGCTTCCAATAGCTTTACCGCCTGCCGGGGCATGTCGTGGACTCCGTCCGAAACAAATGCCCTGATTGCCGTATGGGGCAACGAAAGGCTAACCGAAGCACGGATGCAGCAGCTTGAGGTTGCAGGGACTGTGTTTTCTGGAAAGGCGCCGGGGCCAGCTATGTACGAACGGGTATCCAGAGCCTTAGCGGAGCTGGGCTATGAAAGGACCCCTTCTCAATGCCGGGAGAGGATGAAGGTAAACAGTCAAAATCACAGCTAGCTAGCCAACGTAGTTAGTGTAATTTAGATGAACCCACGCAGCTACCGAGCGAATTAACTTTATTTTTAGTGCTAGCTATCGTTAGTGGATGTGAACTACATTGCTGTCGGTACAGTGATAATGTTCGGATTTAACTTGGTGTTCTTGGCAAATGTATCGTACACAGCTTTGTATTTACGTGAGTGTAATGTAAGTATTTCTGTTAAGTTACTGTCTGCATTCTACGTGTAGCCAATTTTGTAGATACGCGGGAGAAGTCTGGTGGCGTCATGAACTAGCTTGCTCGGTAGCCCTAACGTTAGCTGATATTGTTAAATTATTATTCGGTCTATGTAACGTTAGGTTAGGTTATCTGTTTGCTGAATACTCATTAGTGTGCCACGAATTCATATTTAAAGGATCCCATTGAACTTCACTGAAACCAACGTGGTTTATAATCAAAATAATCTGAACTGAAGAGGTTCAGTAATTCTGTCAGATAACTTATTTAAGTTTAGGTCAGCCAAGTTATGTTACGTGTATGACCTACCTCGTGTGTTGTCTGAAAGATGGATGCCAACCAAGAGTTTATTGGTTGAATTTCATCAAAAGCATATGTGGTCCACATCTGCAAATTTGCTGGTGCTTATATTGATGCACTGGTCTGTCAGGTTCTAGGTGGTTGTCAGGTTCTCTTGATGTTATCCTATTGTTTACATTTGTACTTGGCAGACTTTTACCATCTCTTTGGATAACTGTCTGCTAAAGTAAATACAGTGGGGAGAACAAGTATTTGATACACTGCCGATTTTGCAGGTTTTCCCACTTACAAAGCATGTAGAGGTCTGTAATTTTTATCATAGGTACACTTCAACTGTGAGAGACGGAATCTAAAACAAAAATCCAGAAAATCACATTGTATGATTTTTAAGTAATTAATTTGCATTTTATTGCATGAAATAAGTATTTGATACATCAGAAAAATAGAACTTAATATTTGGTAAAGAAACCTTTGTTTGCAATTACAGAGATCAGACGTTTCCTGTAGTTCTTGACCAGGTTTGCACACACTGCAGCAGGGATTTTGGCCCACTCCTCCATACAGATCTTCTCCAGATCCTTCAGGTTTCGGGGCTGTCGCTGGGCAACACGGACTTTCAGCTCCCTCCAAAGATTTTCTATTGGGTTCAGGTCTGGAGACTGGCTAGGCCACTCCAGGACCTTGAGATGCTTCTTACGGAGCCACTCCTTAGTTGCCCTGGCTGTGTGTTTCGGGTCGTTATCATGCTGGAAGACCCAGCCACGACCCATCTTCAATGCTCTTATTGAGGGAAGGAGGTTGTTGGCCAAGATCTCGCGATACATGGCCCCATCCATCCTCCCCTCAATACGGTGCATTCGTCCTGTCTCCTTTGCAGAAAAGCATCCCCAAAGAATGATGTTTCCACCTCCGTGCTTCACGGTTGGGATGGTGTTCTTGGGGTTGTACTCATCCTTCTTCTTCCTCCAAACACGGCGAGTGGCGTTTATACCAAAAAGCTCTATTTTGGTCTCATCAGACCACATGACCTTCTCCCATTCCTCCTCTGGATCATCCAGATGGTCATTGGCAAACCTCAGACGGGCCTGGACATGCGCTGGCTTGAGCAGGGGGACCTTGCGTGCACTGCAGGATTTTAATCCATGACGGCGTAGTGTGTTACTAATGGTTTTCTTTGAGACTGTGGTCCCAGCTCTCTTCAGGTCATTGACCAGGTCCTGCCGTGTAGTTCTGGGCTGATCCCTCACCTTTCTGATGATCATTGATGCCCCACGAGGTGAGATCTTGCATGGAGGCCCAGACCGAGGGAGATTGACTGTCGTCTTGAACTTCTTCCATTTTCTAATAATTGCGCCAACAGTTGTTGCCTTCTCACCAAGCTGCTTGCCTATTGTCCTGTAGCCCATCCCAGCCTTGTGCAGGTCTACCATTTTGTCCCTGATGTCCTTAGACAGCTCTTTGGTCTTGCCCATTGTGAAGAGGTTGGAGTCTGATTGATTGAGTGTGTGGAGAGGTGTCTTTTATACAGGTAACGAGTTCAAACAGGTGCAGTTAATACAGGTAATGAGTGGAGAATAGGAGGGCTTCTTAAAGAAGAACTAACAGGTCTGTGAGAGCCGGAATTCTTGCTGGTTGGTAGGTGATCAAATACTTATTTCATGCAATAAAATGCAAATTAATTACTTAAAAATCATACAATGTGATTTTCTGGATTTTTGTTTTAGATTCCGTCTCTCACAGTTGAAGTGTACCTATGATAAAAATTACAGACCTCTACATGCTTTGTAAGTGGGAAAACCTGCAAAATTGGCAGTGTATCAAATACTTGTTCTCCCCACTGTATACTCCTTCAAGTGTGTACCTTGTAGATTTGGGAACTATCAATGGCTAAAGCTTTTTTTATCTGCTGCTTCATAATTGTTTAATTGTCTGCAAGCTAATAAGGCAGACAGACTGATGTAAGGTCTTGCAGTCAGTAGTTGATTGTGCAGGTGTTCACAGCAGCAGCCTGAATCGTGTGTTTTTGTTCTGTTTGGCAACAGACGCTGCGGCGATGCTACAGCCGGGTAAAGGAGCATGGCATAGGCAAAAGGAAGAGCAGCTACTCTATCGAGCAGCTGGAGAAGGTGTTCGGTCAGGGGGGGTGGGACTCTCAGACTTGCCAGCCTGTCCTCATCAACAGCAGTGGCCTGTACCAGGAGATGGAGTCCGATGGCAGCACAATGGAAGACTACTCACAGGAAGACTGGTGCAACCAGGAGCTGTCAGCGTTTCAGGAGGGAGACGTGGAGGCTGGTGAGTAAGGGTTCGGCTGGGTCAAGCTATGTGACACTGCTGTTATCCTTGCTCTTGAGCACGGGTAGGCAACCCTGGTCCTGGAGTGCCATAGATGTTCACGGCTCTACTTTAAATAAAAAATAAGTAAATAAATGACCCGAACTGTTTATATATTGCACACACTCTCCACGGCCCAGTATGCATGTTGTTGAGTCTGCTGCTCTCAATAGACTACAAGACAAAGCACCTTCTAGAACCTTTGAATTAGTTTTAATGAACACCTATGAATTAGTGGCTTTTTTAATTCATGCCTATGATCTGCTGGTCATTTGCAGAGAGAATGGCGATCTCTTTGGGAAAGCTCACTTTTTTCTCTATACATTTAAAATTGTAATAAAAAACAAAGCACAATTGAAAAATTGAAGGCTTTTTTTACTGAAAGTCATTCTGGTGTCCGCTTGCAAATATTTTGCTTGTGGCCTTCCTCAGTTCGAGGGTTAAAATAACTTTGGCCTTCTTTGAGCTCAGGAAAGTTTGTGAGAATGTCATCTTGAGCATTGTGTGCATGCGTATACCATAATTCAGATTTTTTCAAAGTGTTTCTAAAGATAACTGTGCCTTTGTGTTTTTCAGAGGAAATCCAGCCTCCAAAGAACAGAGTACTACAGTTACGACAGCATGAATCATCAGAAGACCTCCAGTAAGTTTTAAGTTCTAATTAATAAGGGCACTTTGTAACACCTGGTTACGCAGCTCTGTTTACTAGGAGCTGTGTGCATGACTGCTAACGAGGCAAACAAACCAACAAGTGGCTTCCGAGTCCGACCGCTTGGAACTGAACTCGGTGCTTTTTCATTTTGGTCCACTGAAAATGAGTGCAGTATAACAGCAAGTGCATTCAAATAAATAAGGAAAAGAAAGGCTGAAAACTGGCACCAAATCTCAAAAAGGGCAATATTTGCCGTTGCTTCAACCACTTCTTGTTCTCCATATGTTGCTTGTGAATAGCTTCCATAAAGACAGCGTTGCCATAGACTCTTTTCTGTGGCACTCTGCAGTTGAATGGCAAGAAAACAGCAGGGCTAGGAAGTTCCAGTTTCAAACCAGTGGAATTGTGGCTAGCAAGAGAAGTAAATTAGCTCAAATTTGCAGAATTCATGTTTCCTAAACGGAAAAAAAGCATTAATTTAAAGTTAATCTGGATATGTGAATCCTTTACAATTTTACTTCAGAATGCCTCTAGCCTGTAGTAAAAATGTTCTCTTGTGCACGTTACCATCAATTAAATACTTTAATTGGAGATAAGGCCAGAGTCACTTTTACTTTTTTATGCATTGATCCCCATTCAATTCATTACATCCTTCTCTGACTGCTCACATCAGTACCAGTTGCCAATGTTTGGTTTATCTCAAAAAATAAGTTTTCAATGTAAAAAAAATGCCAAGTTACTCACGCATAGCCGACAAAGCACTGTCTAGGTCCTTAATTCCAACTTGCAAAAACTAGGCCTGCCTTTAAAAGTATTGATTTCAAAACCACGGCAATTTAACATTAGGCCTATTATCACCGCAAATCAGACAACGCTACTCTCACAAAATCCGCTATTTCAAATCATCTGTCTCTCGGCCCTCTGCGGAGCTTGCAGTGACGTAAGACAATCTTCTCTTAATTTCCCGACATTTATCCCAACTGGGTGAACGTGGCAAAGATGGCCTGTGTCATTCCCATGTCAAGTGTGCCAGTAGAGCGGGGATTCTCGCTCCAAAACCGGATCAAAACCACACTCAGAAGCCGCCTGCAGGAGGAGAAGGTTACGCAGACCTCAAGCTGCGCTAAAACTTACGAGACTTTCTATTTCAAATGAGCAGCTGCTTACTTCCATGAAATGAAGCATCGTCGCAAATGAAAGGAGCCTATATGGATTGCTTGTTTTTTTTTTCTAGTTATAAAAAGCCCGTTTTTAACTGTCAGTAGGCATAGGCTACTTGAACTTAATAGGCTATAAGCTTGATATAATCAGCATTTGTTTTCTCATGTTAAATCAATAGCCTACACTGTTCTGGTCTGATTTTCCCAAAAGCGTTGTTCGTTAAGGTTAGGTCGGATCAAAATTGTCACGTGTCGTTGCTGGCTCTTTTCCTTATAGCATCTTCCGCAACTCTGCAATTTGCCTTGGAGTAAAGAAATGTTAAAATCGTTATTCAAAATGATCTTATTGCTCGCTATTCTGAAGAAAAATGTGTTCTAATAAACTAATGATGCAAAATCAAGACGGCCTTTTTTGTTGAGAAAACATTACACACACAGTCACGCGCACCAAACGCGCGATTTTAATGTAATTCATCCGCTTGTGCAAGGCGAAGCTGTTACATTTAATTCTTATGTTATTCCTTTATTTTAAAATAGTTTTCAGTCCAAAATATAATACTGTAACATATGTTGTTAGGCTACATCATTAAATGCATCTGCCTCAATACATTGAAAATAGATACGGCCGTTTTTTTAATCATATGTCCGACAAACTGTAATCGTTCTGGCCAGCAGTTTAAAATCCTAGCGCGACCTCTGACTTGGCCCTGTGTTTTTTCATCTTAGCATGTGAAGAGATTGTGGTCATTCATTCACTTTAAATGTCAAATAACAAAAATGGCCTTATGCTATGGAACAACATATCATTTCAATTAATGTTTTAAACAGTTGACAAATAATTACACTCCAGAAAGGATATGTTTATACTTTGTTGTAAAGTTTACTTTAGAAAATGTACAGGTTTTAAAATGTTTGCTGCTGCTACAGATTTCTCTGCAATTCACAAACAGACATTGACACCAAGAACTATAATTTACAATAGAGAAAGGGGGGATGAATAAATAAATGCAGTAAATAAGTAAATAAGGCCAAAGTAAATAAGGTTAAAGGGTTGTATCGCCTACACGGTAGACGTAGCCTAGTAACGCACACATAGCCTACAAAGCACTATTTTGTAGCTAACAAAATAATTGGTTTTGCACAGCTGCAATACCCTAGTAACTAACGCAAAGAAAAATAAATGAATAAATCTATAACGAGGCTGTAACCAGGGAACTCCTGTATCAAAGCCAGGCACAGTAAACCATAACGTAGCTGCACATAGGCTAGGCCTAGGCCTATGTCCAGTACAGCTTTAGTGTAGGCTATATTTGTTCCGGTCGTGTTACCTGGGGTAAATCGTTTGGTCTTCATGGTACCAACCGTTGGCTACCATGCAGGTTTAGTTTAGTTTTCTGTACTGAAATGGACATATAATAAGGCATTTTGAGTCACTTCGTAGTAGTTTACTACTGTCAAAAAAGGTAGCCTACCACAGATCATCATTATTTATGTGATATTATTATTATATAGTGTTTGCAATAGTCATTGTCTGTATATGACATGTTCGGAGGCTAACCATGAAACGGATGTTTTTGCTGAATTGATGGTATATAAACCTGAACCCGTTAAGGTTTTGTAGGTTATATTATCATAACTTCTTAATTTTTGTAGTAATTAATTTTATGGCAATATTGTGTGATGTGTGAAAAGGATGACTGAACAGAGCTGAAGTGAAGAAATGAATGAAGACATAATAAAGAAATCTTGGCCGAGGCGAGCGTTGAAGCTTCGGTTTCCACAGTGAGTCAGACATGACCGCAAGAGCACAGCATAAGGCTCCACACAGACAAATTTCTTTGTCGGTATTTGTGTGAGATTAAAACATGTAGCCAATGACACAGTTATTTATAGATAACTATTTTTTTACATTAATGCAACAACGCGATGTTAACCAGGTGATATTTTGTGCTAGAACTGTATTGTCTGTGCCTGAGAAATGGGATATACTGTGTTCCTGTAGCCTACTGCGTAAATGCGAACCTGCGTTGAACGTTTTGTTGGTAGCAAGTAGACTAATGTTAGGCTACCAGACCATGTCGGGTGACATTTACCTCTTTTTAAGTATGAAAAATAAGACAAAATAGCTTTTGTGTTGCGGTACCAGAAATTATGTACCAAAACTAAATGCTAGGATCAGGTGAGAATCTAACCAACAATCTGCTACATGCTAGATCAGCACTGTAACCACTAAGCACTGTAAGCACAGCCTCTGAAGCATGTAAATGCGACGAGGTAATTTTAAACAGAGCTTCTGATAGGCGGATTAAAGGCGGTTGTCCAATGGGGAGAATTATTCTTTGAGGGTATGGAGGCAGGCAGGTAGGCAGGAAAAATGAGAAGAAGCAGAAGGAGATAAACCGGCAAAATAACCCAAGTTTGGGGCTTTATTGTGTGGATGTGTGAAGTTGTATCTGAATGCTGTGTGGTTACATGAGGTTAGAATGTACAGAAGTTAATGTTTTTCAGGGCTGAGAGTTTGTGGTCATTGTGGTTACTTCTGTAGGAAACCCTGAAAAGTGCCAAACTCTGTGCTGTAGAGGTATGGCGTAACTTGGCAGATGGCATACCTGCCATTCCAATCGGAAGAAAATAAGTTTATGGAGGTTTCCATTTAAATTCAGCCAGGAGTTTGTTGGTGTAAATTCTTTTAATAATTTTTTTGCCATGGTGTTGTGTGCCTGAACAGAGAAAGCACACTTGTAGTAATGGAAATACGACCATTGCCACTGCTTGCGCCTAACAAATGGACTGTTGGTCAAATAGAACTCTCACCATCATAAATATATGGTTTGTCATTACCACCTTTATGTGGGCTTTGCTGTTTTTGACCCACCTGTTGCTTTAAATAATCCTGTTTACCCTGTTGTGTCTCTCCTTCACTTTCTTTCTCTCTCAATCACTCTCCCTCCTCTCTCTGTCTCTTGCTCTCTTTCTTACTTTCATTCTTTTTCTCTGTCTTTCTCTGTGCCTGCCTTTCCCACAGGAGAAAGGAAGTGATGCAGAATGTGGTGCGCATTCTGGAGTCGGTGGACGTCAAGTGGGAGCACTTCCAGACGTGGACGGACTTCTCGCGACTGCACCTCTCCAACAAGCTGGCCATCTTTGGTGTGGGCTACAACACGCGCTGGCGGGAGGATATCCGTTACCACTACGCCGAGATCAGCTCCCAGGTGCCCCTGGGAAAACGGCTCCGCGAGTATTTCAACCCGGAGAAGGCTGAAGGCCGTGTCATCATGACCAAGGTGCAGAAGATGAACTGGAAGAACGTCTACTACAAGTTCCTGGACATCACGATCAGCGAGGCCCGCTGCCTGGAACTGCACATGGAGGTGGACTGGATCCCCGTGGCGCAGTCCCGGGCCACCGGCTGCAGCAATGGCTCCCAGTACCTGCTACCGGGCGGCATCCCCAAAACCTACGGCCTCTACGCCATCGGGTACGAGGAGGTGGAGGCCGCCCCGGATCTGTCCAGCTCGGGGGAGGGGCCTTCATCGCCGGAGCTGAGTGAGCCCGACCCCGGCCCGACGCAGTCGGAACCGGCAGAGAAAGAGGAAGAGGAGGAGGAAGCAGCCTCCGCCAAAGTGACTTACTGCTACCTAGGCATCGCGGAGGACAGGACCCTCCAGCAGTGCCTGTTTCAGCACTTTCAGAGCTCGGGGAAGTACTACAGCCGCGGGGAGCCGTCCGCGGTCACCAAGTTCCTGCTGGGGAACTGCAGCGTCCGGGCCAAGGAAGGAGGCTCGCCTCCAGTGGCCATTTACATTAAATTCATCGAAGTGGAGTTGGACTTTCTCTCAGCCGGCTCCTTGGTGGAATGTCTAGAAATTGCCGCCGGCTACTCCTTAAAGTTCAACAAGAGGGAAACGTTGTAATGCTCACTCTCGTCTTTTACAGTGACTCGACACAATGTGCAAAATGACTAATGACAATTAGCAGCCCAAAGGCGGGACACGTTTGTATTTCTGCCACCCCGCCCCCTTTTTATTGCAGCTACACTCTTATCAGGGAGTCTGTCTGTATCGCTCAGCTGGGAGGGTAAACCCTAGGGCGGGACCTCTGCCAGGGGGCTGGGGCAGGGGCAGTTGGCCAGTGCTGTCGGCTCATTTTAAAACTGCCTTTTTATTGCCCTTGTTTTTGAAGTATGACTTCAACCGATGTGCCAGATGAGAGGCGAAGTCGGGGAAAAGTGAACATTTAATGTGGGAATCTATAATGATAAAGATATATAAAATTTATCTATATATAAATATATATAAATATATTTAAGAATATATATATAGACGTCGTCAAGCATTCCAGCATTGTCTTTTGAAGAGGAAAAAAATATTTTATTTTTGTTGTAATTAGTTTTATTTTTAATTTGTGAACACGGGGTGTCGTTTAGTATTATGGTTTCCAGATCACCTTCCTGTATGTTTACATTATTGGGAAAACAATAAACAGGCCACTGTCCATTCATTTGCCATTCATTGAACACGAACATGGTGATTTGTGTTTTGATTTTCCACTTTGAATAGGCATTACATTATATTAAAAACGGCAATAGCCCCCATTTTACCATAAAATGATGTTTTTCTAATGCAGTATAAATCAGTATTTAATCAACTGCAGATGATTTTCATTTCAGAAGCCACATACCCAAAGTAATGGCAAAAAGGTTAAGGTGCTAAATGGTGAGGCCATTGGAGTATTTAACGTGTTGTAGAATGATCAAAAAATTGTTTGGAGCCGCTGGCCTTGGGTACTAAATACTTTTTTCATCATATGAGATTATCCAATTCATAACAGATACCAGTTAGTACACCAGAAAGTGTCCTGCTAACTAAAGCACAGCTTACTGAGCTCGTCCGTGTCCTTAAAGGGGAACGCTGGGTTATTTCTTAAACTTCTATATCGATTTTATATGTTTAATGTGAGTCTTGAAGCTTACCGCACTAGAACTGTGCCTCCTGGTTCCCTTGTTTCTAGTACTACTGGCCCTCCAGGGTGTATATAATATTGCAGTCAAAAGTTTCCAAAGCATTTTCAGTCAATTTCGGAAACGTTTGACTGCAATATTATATACAATGTTTTCGATTTTCATAGCTAGATTATACATCACCGAACCTGAAGATAATGAGGATAGCATCCCTTTAGTCATATCAGACGTTTATCTATCAGCGAATTTGATACATTTCGAACCTTCCAGTATACAGTATAGACATGCAGCTGGAATTAACCACCACTGATGTAGATCAGCGCGACGCAGCGCGTCTTGAAACAAGCTGGAAACAAGGGAACGGGGACACACAGTTCTAGTGCGGTAAGCTTCAAGACTCACATTAAACAGAGTAAATCGATATAGAAGTTTAAGAAATAACCCGGCGTTCCCCTTTAACTCATTTGTGACACGCCAGGAGACTCATTTTAGTCATGCCCTTGCAAGCGTCCCAGTTAACCCATTGTTTCGTTATCTGTTTTCTCCAGGAGTCGTACTGTAAGCTTCCATGAGGGCCTTCATCTCTCGGAAATGGAGGCCTAAATGTAGCCTCTTTTTTTCCAGGAGACTTGCACATGCATCGGTTGTTGTCCCAGGCGGACAGAAATGTCAAATATGTAGCGTGTAATTTACCTAAAACCTTTAAGACCTTTAGCATGAGCAAAACATTTAGCACACACAAAACTAATAACACAAACAAATGATTGGTGCAAAGCAAACATCATGACCAATCATTGATCCTGTTATTGGCTTTGTGTTTGCTAAAAGGTTTTGTGCACGCTAAAGGTCTTAGTAAATCAGGCCTATAGTGTCATATGTTAAATGGACATGGAGGACTTCCCGATGATCTGGTGATACACAGGGAGACATAATAGTAGTTTGCCACCAGATGGCAGTAGTATTTCACAAAATGAAGCAAAAGCTATGCTTGAAAGGAAATTGCGGGTATTGGTTTGTCATTTGTGGTCTGTTTTCACTGTATTTACTTAAAATATTGATTCGAACAAAATGCAAGAAAGGGAAATCTGGTATTGGGATAATCATGAGCATTTATCAAAAGGTTTCGCATTCCGCGTAACTTTTCGGTACCTGCCTCAACACAATCGTGTGAATGTTAAAAGACGGCGCACAGAGAAAATATGATTATATTTGTTGGATTGTTACATATTTGAACTTAGCAATTTCTAATGGATTCCGCAGTATATTACACAGTCAGATGATCTATTAGAAGTAAGTGGGTTTGTTCCACATTAAATAACTAAAATGTTCTTTAATTGTTAAAATGTTATCACTCTGATTACATTTTTGTCCCTATTATTTTCAACATCCTCTAGCCATAATTAATGATTCAGTCATCCATCACTTTCAGATTTCTTAGCCGGCTGGGGCATAATACCTCGCTTCCAAATTAAAGACCAACTGATTTTTTTATCTTCGTCAAAATGTTTTTGAAAAGTAATGTGTTCCGATTGATGCATAAATATTATTTTAAATATTATTTTACTCCACAGAAAAGTGAATGGCCATACAGAAATATAAACTAAAAGAGCATTTAATAATTAATATACATTAATGCATATTACATTCTCATTAATATATGCATAATTCATTACATTCTCATTCATCTTCCATACATTTGTTATATTTGTAAAATGGCTGACTTGTATAGGCAACGTCTCAGACGGCACATGTGTACAGACTACGGGAGGGTTGGGTGTTACTTATAATATTTAATATTTATGTGTCATAGATGTCTCTGGAGGCACATGCACACACATCAAATTGATGTCCAGATTATATGATTCCACCATTTCAATCTATAGGATTATATGTAACATACAAATGGGATTATTGCTGCGTAGTTTTACTGGGAATACTGAAATTCAATGTCTCTTGCTTTGCACATGTCCAAAGGACACTGTAAATGAATGCACGTGTTGAACAGTTGAAACCTTTATATGTTTTTTTTTTTTTGCATAAATGTAGGACTGTATGAAAAGGTACGGCTCAACCCTCTGCTTCTCAAGGGGGCAAAATAGACGAGAAAATATTAAAATGGCGTGGATAAAAAATTCAACAGTTTGCCATTCAATTATTAAGTTAGTATTCTGGGCCCCATGAGAAACCCCACCGTATCTGTATTACTTATGATTCAGAGGTGTGGGGAAGGAGGTTTCTCTGCATTCTGTGGGGTGAAAATGTCAGCCATGGGCTGTAGTGTCTGAGCCCTCAAGAGTAACACTAAGTGATGGATTTAAGATATTTTAAATAGGATAGGAAAAACACGGCACCCTCAGGAACTGATGCAATAATAATTTAGATATACTACTAAAATGACCACTAACCCTGCTTCTGCTACTGTTACTATTGCTACTAGATCATCTTTGTGCTGCCAACATTATTTGTAGGCTTAATGATTGATATTTCTTTACTTATATGGTATACAGTATATTTATGTGTAAAACTGTTATTCGAGACTTAACCTCATTCTCTCCCGATGTAATGCATATCAGTCATTTGTGTTTGGAGTATAATCTGATTATGAGAGCTGAACAGTCACATTGCTAATTAATCCGGGGATGATTATGTAAATGGCCATGTCGTGCATGGGGTGGCAGAGTATAAAAGTGAGAGAACTAGGCTTGCAACACAAAGGTTTGGAGTTTGATTCCCAGCTGGTGTGCTGTTGTCATACCCTTGTGTACTTCACCTAATTTACTAAACTAAGACTATGTATATATACAGTATACTGTATATCCATAATGTTTGGGATAAAGACATATTTTTCTTGATTTAGCTCTGGGTTAATTTTAGATATGTAATCAATGCGGTTAAAGTGCAGGGGTTCTCCTATTTTGTAATATATTTTGGTTTCACCATGTAGAAATGACAGCACTTTTTATACATCCTATTTCAGGGCATGAGTAAACGGATGTAGTCATGTTTAGTACTTTGTCGCATATCCTTGGCACGCAATGACTGCTCGAAGTCTGTGACCCATAGACATCACCAGGTGATGAGTCTATTGTACTGCAGCCATCTTCAGCTCCTGCTTGTTTCAGAGGCTTGTTGCCTTACGTTTTCTCTTCAGCATATGAAATGCATGTTCAATTGGATTCAGTTCGGGTGACTGACTTGGCCAGTCAGGAATTTTCCAGCTTTTGGCTTAGAAAAAAAGACCCTTCAATAAAATCTGAGAATCTGCACCTTATGGAGCCAAATAAAGAAAACATAAATTCATAATAATAGTGGGTTGAAAATGTATTCAGCCCCCTTAGACGTTTTTATATTTTGAACATTTGATAAAAATTGCATCAGGCTTTTTTGCTGATATTCAACATAAAAAACTGTGAAGAGTAAAATCTACAATTTGTTCCAAATTATTTACAAAGATGTAACAGAAGACAATCAATTCCTTAAGTATTCATCCCCCTTGCTTCATTGTACTTTAACAGCCATACAGGCAAAACATTGTTCAAAATTGCACATAATAAGTTGCCCAGATGTCATGTTTAGATTGTATTTAAGGACTTTGAATCATGTTTTCTTTTAAAATGCATGTTAATGCTGTCTTGGTAAAAAAGAAAAAAGCCAAGACCAGGTCCATTCAATACATTTTAATGGCTCTTAATGGGATTTTAGGAAGTACCATGGATGATACATCACAATACTCAAACACAGTATATGTGATATAATTCACTCATGGATGGCATTTGAGACCAGTCTCTGGGGGTTCAAAGGAAATATAAATCATCAACTATCCATCACTATGCAAAAATGTAGAAGGTGCCATTTCAGTAACTTTTTTTCTGTCTGGGTTCACTATGGAAGTCAATGGAGAAATCTGACAGGAAAAAAGTTACTGCATTTGCACCTTCTACATAATATATATATTCACCTTTGAAATTATTGCCACCATTGATACAAGTACCAGTTTTGAGATATACTATAATCTCCAACCTTTTCCAATTTATGGAACATAGTTAAATGTATAATTAATCATTCAGTGGAATCAAACAAAATAACACATTTGTCAAATAAAAAATATATTAGATACTGTGATTAGATAATAGATTTCAGTACTGTGTGCAAGGAGCTGACCCTGAGCCTTTTCTCTAATGTCTTCTGAGATTGGAGAAGACCGAGGGAGGGATGTTTAACCATCCCAAGATCCTTGATATCCTTCGGTCTGCGCTTGTGGACTACCCTCTTCAATTGAAACCGCAAGTTTTCAGTTGGGTTCAAGTCCAGAAACTAAGATGGCCATTGTAAAATGTTGATTTTGTGGGAAATTAACAATTTCATGGATCTTGATATGTGTTTGAGGTCATTGTCTTGCTGGAAGCTAAGTTTCCACCTCTTGGCAGAGGCAGCCAGGTGTTTCCAAAAATGTTGTGGTACCTGAATTACGTGTCATTAACCTTAACAATGGCCCCACGACCAGTGGAAGCTAAACTGACCAAAGCAGGCAGTTCTAATCCAAGGGCCAATGCCACTGAGCAAACTCCAGGCACTTATATTTGTTGATTGGTCTCAATGAAAGCTTCTTTTGGCAAGCCTTATACATTGCCTATTGGTATGAAGGGGACATGTAATCGTAGATTTGAAGACTTTGTGAGACTGTGTCACCAAGCCAGTTACATGAAGTGTAAATTGACCTGATATTCTACCAGAAACCACAGCTTGGAGGGAGTGGATGTTATAATCTTTACTTAATATTAGCCTGGTAGATATTTTGTAGGCATGTCCTGCAACATTGTCAGTCCTGTGGCACAAGTGGATATGTATTTATGGCAACATCGTGAAAATGGTGGCAATGATCTTTCTCATTTTCAATGCTTTGGTGTCTTTAAAGCAAATGGAAACCGTGGAAAACAGCAAATTGGACTGAGATGGGAATCATCACTGAAATGACCAGTCGTATTTTGAATTTTGTTCATGCTTTAACAGTGTTTCTGAGTGATGAAAGTCCATGTCGTTAATCTTTCTGTCATAGTGTTTGTGTTTGCACACTCTTTAAACAATATCCATGAAACGTCTCCCTATTGGCCGAAACTCATAAATTCGAACTAAAGTTATAAGTCAAGGCTATACTGGAAAGCATACTGTCCGTGTGATGCAACGGAGCTGGATTTAATCACACAAGCTAGCCCATCCACCTCTAATAATTGAGCAGTCTTGCTGCATTAACTTCAGCGCTGTTTCTATGGCAACTGGCTAGATCTGGGAAGTAGGAGTTGAAAGGTATTCACCTCAGAGGCCGAGCCTGTCTGCGCTCACTGCTCGGCACTGCAGCTAAGCACTGGAGGTACTACTGCACTCTGACAAGCCACCCTGGTTCAATTAACCGTCTGAGAAATGCAAAGGAGCTACATAACATTTCTGTGCAGCAGCAGGGAGCAGCGAAAGGACCGTCATAAACTTGAGTGGACAATCGCAGAGTGAGGGTTTTACAGTAGGTGCATCTGAAGCTTGTGCACACTATACACATGTCCTAACAAGAGGAACTGGTGATATACATATATTGCGTTTTGACCTATTTAAAAAAAAATAAACGTTTTCTAATTAATGTTAATTGCGAGTCCCATCAAATCTACGACTGGTGTTTCAGAGTCAAGATCCACCAATTCCTTCATCTCTGTGGTTTGCTGGTTCTGACAAAACATTGCTACCCCACGTCTCTCCTCAAGGATCGACATCGAAATTGTGGATTCATCCGAGACTCGCATCAGAGAAGCTTGAATCTTCACACATGGCGTAATACCTGAGATTAATTTATGATAACTATTTCCTGTAACTGACTGTCAATCTATTTCAAAGCACTGTTTCCAGGCCAGGGGCTATTACCTATTATCAACTCATAGTCTGCAAGCTTTGCCGTTTGAAGTTTTGTACATTGGTGTTCAACACGGTCAACCATAAACTTCTGATCTCCACACTCGCTGAGATGGGCATTTCTGGGACTGCCCTTTCTTTGTTTGTATCGTATCTCACTGATAGATCCTACCAAGTTTTTTGGAAGGGTTCCGTCTCTGCACCCCATCCCCTTTCTACAGGAGTCCCGCAGGGATCTGTACTGGGTCCTCTGCTGTTCTCCATTTATACTAAGTCTTTTGGTTCAGTAATTAATTCACATGGCTTCTCACACCATAGCTATGCTGACAATACTCAACTCTTCCTCTCTTTCCCTCCCTCTACTCCACAGGTTAAGGAGAGGATATCTGCTTGTCTGGCTGACATCTCTGAGTGGATGGCTACCCATCACCTGAAGCTCAGCCTTGACAAGACAGAGCTCTTATTCATGCCATACAAGACCTCCCCACTACATGACCTCACTGTTGACGGTACCATGGTGGCTGCCTCCTGCTCTGCAAGGAACCTGGGGGTGGTGCTGGATGACCAGCTGGACTTCAAAGAGCACATCAGCGATGGCACAGTCCTGCAGGTTCCTCCTGTACAACAACAGGAGGATTCGACCATACCTGACCACCTACTCCACCCAGCTTCTTGTCCAGACTATGGTCACCTCACGCCTGGACTACTGCAACTCCCTGCTCGCAAGCTTACCAGCCTGCGCCATTCTGCCTCTTCAACTGATCCAGAACGTAGCTGCCCGGCTTGTGTTCAACCTCCTGAAATATTTACATGTCACCCCCCTGCTGAGGTTACTCCACTGGCTACCAGTTGCAGCCAGGAACAGGTTCAAAGTTCTGACCCTAGCCTACACTGCAGCCAATAGGACAGGCCCCGCCTACCTGCAGGACTTAATCGAGCACTATGTTCCTGCACGACCACTTCGCTCCTCTACAGCAGGGCGACTCGCACTTCCCCCCCTCCGTGTCAACGGCTCTTGCTCGTCCCAACTGCGGAGCTTTTCCACCCTAGCTCCTCAGTGGTGGAACAAACTCCCCATTCCCCTACGTTCAACTCTAACACTGCCTGCGTTCCATCTTGTCCTGAAGGCAGACCTCTTCAGACTCCACCTTGACTGATATACTAATCTAGGACCTTTTCTCATGGTACTTGTTCCCAGTGTTTTCTTGTCTGTTTGATGTTATAGTTTATAATAGTATTTGGAATAAGAATTATAGTATAGCTGATTTACCCACAGCTTACTGTGAACTACATTCAATGTTCATTACTATTACTAGTGATAGCTGCTACATTGTGGGAAGGATGTGCTTTGTCTTACCTGTTCTGTAGTTACTTCGATGACCTTTCTGTATGCACTTGTTGTATGTTGCTTTGGATAAAAGTGTCTGCTAAATGACTGTAATGTAATATATATAGAGAGTGTGTATATTCAGATTTCCAAGACTTCATAACGTGTGTGTGTGTGTCTGAATGACAGCAGAAGATATAAAATACATTTGAAAAACTGAATAAAAAAAAAAAATGAATGATAAAGACATCCGTTCTGGTGTTAACAGAATTCAATTAAATCGAGGGAAAGAAGTAGGCTATTGACAATTTAAACAATGTATCACAGTTCAATTGTCATTTCAGGTTTCACTCAAGTTTTGTTAAATAGTTTGCAAACATGTAGCTATAATAATTGCTGTTCGTGCACGTCATGGAGGTCTATGCATTTTCAAGATCATGTCCTCTGGAATCGAATGCATTCTTATTATTTTTTATAGACAATGGTTACTGCCTGAGAAAGTTAATACCAGTCTTCTCCAGTGTATGCGTACGGGCGCACATTCTCATTGCACCTGTGGTTGTAACAGAGTGTCCAATCTTCTCACAGGGCGTGTCTCGTGCGCACAGGTGCGGGGGCTGAGGTGGGTACACAAGGGTCCTTCAGGAAATTCTCCATGATGTCAACCAGTAACACTGCAAGTTACAACGAACCCTACTAACTTCAATAAAATCTGAGAAGACAGCAAAGAAGACGGTGCAGCGGGAAATTCATACATTACCAGGAACGTCTCATGCTTGCTGCCTTTCTAGATCGCGTACAGCGCCTCAACTTGTGCGCACAGTTAATCAGACAGCAATCAGCCTGGCGCAACCGAAGACAAACCAGAGATGATTTGTAACTCGAGCACAATTTCACTAGTTCTGCTCTGACGAATATTTTCCCTATTCGATTGTTGTTCAATAGGAGGCTTGTGAGACTTGAGCTGTCGTGCCACGGGCAAGTTACGTAAAGATAACGGGAATACTTAAGGGATTGTATACTTTGGGGTTGTGGCACACTGACAGCGTATGTTGGGCGATGGAGATCGCGACTTCTAGGAAACTTGGTACCTTGCTGTCACTGATGTTTTTATGGATTTTTCCAGGTAAGTTGAGAGTTATTTATTTTTGCTTATGTATTGATTTTAGAGAAAACGGTTCCCCTGATATATTAATGTTGCTCATTGCCCAAAATATCTAAGTTTTATGTTAATTTGTTTAAGGGGTAGCCTACTTTGCTTTTGCACATTGGAAGGTGTCTAATTTTAGCTGGCAAAGTAACTGTCCAAGAAGCTTCTTTATTCAATGTGAATCTGGTCTTAAATTGATGTCCCACAGAAATACATATTTCTAAATAACATGTAAGCTATTCCGCTTTTACCTGATTCACTGTAATTGATACATGTAGGCTATAAGCTACACAGTGAGTTTAGTGAGAATGTTTTTTCAAATGGATTTAAACCTTAAACACCTGTTTTTTTGGGAAGAAGAACAGGTGGGTTATGATGTATAATAACTTTTGTTACTCGAATTGTTTGCCAGGGAAAACAAATATTAGGTAAAGCCATCTTGAGTTGACCTTCTCGTTTTTAGTTTACGCCGTGGTTGTGATCCGTTAAACTAGTGGGAGCGGGTTTCTTACATGGGTGTCAGTAGAAGAGCTATTAGTATTTAATATCAGAGGCTTCGGTGGCTTGAAAGTAACCTGTTCAATTAACCTCTATCCTACTGGATGGATACATACAATCCTTCTGTATAAATAAACAAATGAACATTTATTTATCTGAAAAATGGTGGTGGAAATTCTAATTTTGTTATGAAATTCAGATTGAACGGTTAGCTGCCAAAGGCAGAATTACGAGTCATGCTGTTAAGGTGTACGCTGTAGTGTAGCCTATAGGCTAGTCAACAGGGCACAGAACATCTCTCACACAAAGAATGAACTGAACCATCAGTGATGACAGTATGGATTTGTAGCCTGTACTATTTCCATTTAATTTATTTAAGAGGACTTTGAACGAACAGAATATTTATGCATGTTTAGCTTACTGTCATGTCAGTTTGTTGTCCTGTCCTATCGGTTGGTCGGAAAGAACAGGACATGCACAGTGACACAAGTACTTAGCCTACTGTCTATATAAATATAAACATTTGCACTTTTTAAAAAAACGCAAAAGTGAATTGGTGCGGGAAAGTGAAAGCCTCTCCTTAGAGGGCAAGATTACTGATTATTACAACACGCGCACGTAGGCGTAGCCTATCTCTGTTAATGCGAAGATCTATTTCAAATAAATGTACAAGAATGCACTGTATGGACAACTGCTAAATTAATGTAGGCTATAATAACAGCCGTGAAAAAGATAGTTGCTTTGACATTTGCCGTAGCCTATGTTTACTTATCATTGGAAGATTTTTTTTCTGCCCTGATATCCTGGTTTCATGCGATGGCTATCCAAGCTGTGCTTGCCCACATGTGTGTTTGTTACCAAAGCAGTCAAAAGTGCTGATGCGCTCAGGTTATCACAAGCTCTTGCGTCTCACCTCTGCTTCGCAACTGGAGGATTCAGCACCCGCATGGAATTCTAAGGAGTGTTCAACGCAAATACATTCACAAGTGCAATTTCTCAGTTTGTAGACGGGAACACTTTGTTCTTGTAATTGATAAAACTGAATTGCGAAAAGAGTTGCGTTGTGAGAACTTAGGCTATCCGAGCATTATGCGAGCGGATGTGGCCTTGCCTGCTATTCCTTCGGTGGTTGGGGACTCGACGGCCTCAGGCTCCAGGTGTGTCCTTTAAGACGGCGTCCTGGACGAGAAGGAAGCTGGAGAAGAATAGACTATTGTAAACGGGAAGATGTGAAGTCTGCGGGGCTATACTGTCACCAAGCCACTCAGCAATTAGCCGTAATAGGAAATCAGATTCCCAAGGCTTCCTAACATAACAGGATAGAGTGATTGCACCTTGTTTTCTATAGGTTACCAGGACTAGTGTTACACAATGTTGTGTGTGTGTGTGGGTGTGTAGGGGGGGGTGGGGGGTGTATCCTAATAAAGGATGTAACACAATAGAGTCCACATAGAGGAGATGACATCATTTTGCCAGTCACCTTGTAGTCTGATTGTTTAACAGTGAGCACTGTAGCTCAGTATTCTGGAGAAAGTGTCTACAGTGTATTTTGAGATGTCACTCTTCCCTCTATTTTATGCACTGTGTATACAAAGCCCAAGTGGTGATAAGTAGGGGTTATGGTCTGTTCACAGTCGATACGCAGAATCAGCTGGCTTCTTATCTAGCACGTTCTTAACCTTAATTAACTGTTCCTACAGTAAATATCTCACTGGTCTGAACCCAGTTGAGTATTACTATGGTGCATTTCAGTCACATTGTGCTTGCTGTTGGTGTCCACTGTGTTTTTGTATATTTGTTTGTCTTGTTGTTTGATTCTCCAGGCATGGTTTTTTGGAGAAAGCAATCTCATAGCATTGTATCCGTGGCCAAATACAAAAGTACACAAAGAGTAACTACAGTTGGCTGAGAAGGCAATACACTACAACATCTTTCGAAGCCCCTCATCATCAGATGAATGCAAGTGCACCTGTCACCACAGATCAGTTTTTGTAGGCACCACTGGTGAAAGATTGTGTTATAATACAGAATGGCTGGCAAATAAGGTGACTACAGAATCAACAGGACAATGTCAGTGAATCCTGCAGACCTGTGACAATGGAGAGATGAAGGGAAGAATAGAGACCAGGGAAACGGGTGGGTGGTGGGAGGGAAATAAATGAGGCAGAGAGAGAGAGGCAGAGCAGTGGCATGAGTGTCAGGCTGAGACCAAATGACTACTGGAAGCATCGTGCAAGAAGCACGGGGTGGGAGAGAGAAGGGGCAAATGTGACATGACAATGAGGAACCGTAATGGCTGTAGCTGCCACGTGTTACCACTGACCCGTGTCAACCAATCAAAATCACTTGTGTTCTCCATTTCAGAACATTATGATTGGTTCATTAGTGGGTCACTGATAGCATAAGATAGCTCAACCCATTGTGGGTTTTATGGAGCCTTACTGGAGTCCATCACTACTGTGAGGAACTAGGCAAAGAGAGCAAGCCCACTGCTGTTGTTCACTTGTTTCTATTTAAAATTGACACACTCAATGAAATTAAGCCAGAGCAGAATTTACCAAATAAAAAAAGAGGTAGAATTGATTATACATATCTAGTATTAATGTACAATGCATGCTGTCTTTTTTAGAGTGCTAGCTTCCTCTCTCTCATCAGAAAATAAGGCCTGGATGTGCAACTTGTTTCCCTCGCTGGGTAACATAGCTGGCATTCCTCAATGCCCTCTTTCTCTTGATTCAGTTTTGTCTCGCTGTCCCTCCTTCTATCCCCTCAAAATATCCAGAACATCTTGGGCAGGGAGGACACAAAGAATGCAATCCATCAAATTTACATTGGTTTCTCTTTATCTCTAACTGCTAATTTCTTAAAATAACAGGCAGTGGAACCTTGCCAATTTTCCATCCCAGTATGGAGTTCCTCTACAAGATGTTCGCCCTCTGATTTGCTTGGCCGGTGTGTTTTATATCTGCCTATTAGACCTACTAATATATCAGGACCGTTATTATTAGTAATAGCTGTATTCACAGTAGTTGTGTGAGATATGATTATTGTTGTTTATATGTAAAATAATAATGTGAAAATAATAATACAAAAAATTATAAGAGCAATAGATTGAACAGTATGTTAGTAATCTCAAGTTTGATGATATGAATATTGTATTATTTGCATTATTGGGAAAAATCTAAGGTCCATGTAATCCTATTTTTGCAGGCTAGAACATTATTGAAATACAGTAAGCCTCTTGGACCAAACTGAAATAATAAGTGACTTGTGGGCACAGTTCTGGGCATATTATCCATTCCAGGCCTTTTGAAAATATTTGTTCTATATTAATACCATCCTCGAAGCAACCAGTCCCTGTTTTGATCCAGTGCGTCAGATGTGACCATTGTGACCATGTGTCTCATGGGTGGATGTCCCAAACGAACGTCACTTCCCCCCCCAGCTCTGCAGCGACTCCGCTGTCATCCCAAGAGGTGCGGTCTCTGAGCTGGCCTGGGGGTCATGAGAAAGTCAGCGGGCGACTTTCCCAACGCTCTGCCTGGCCAGTGGAGTTTCTTAAAGACACACACCACTCCCACTCATCCTCCCTCTTTAAAAGGAAATGCCCCAAGCCAAGGGCGATGCGGTGTGTTAACGGCTCTGCGCGCAGCCGTGTGGCATGGTGGGAAACGACCAGGACCAGTAATCATAGAGTTGCTAATGTTCAAACCCCATTTGTGTGACATAGAAGTATGCTCCTTCTGATTTTCATTAATAAATATTCAGATGCACAAATCAATGATATTGAGAATATATGGAAAAAAAGATGAGTTTGCATGAAGACAGATATTAAGAGCTTGTTTTCTGATGTTTATACTGTTTATGCTATTCTCCTGGAATGAAATGTGAAACACGTGCAGTCAAGCACGTGTCCTGCAGCTACAATTGAAATTAAGTCAACAAACCTTTTATGAGCTTTGGAAGAAAGGTCATTACTTGTAACTTTTCTAAAACAGGTGTATTGTGAAGTGGCTACACAGTGTAGTGCACGCGGCAGTTGTACGGACAATTCAGATGGTGGGATTATGTTTATCTAAGTAAAATATAATATTTATGAAAGTATTATTGTGAATTGTTTTGACAGTTATTGGTGTTGTTATTTGTATTTAGTTTTTGGGGCAATTCATGATAAAAAAAAATATTTTTTTAAAAGCGCAGTCATTGTGAATAGGCAGGAAGTACACTGGGCCAGTTGGAGGGAAATGACAGATTTATTTGCAATGTCGTGATGTTTTTTTCTTCTCATTTTTGTTTACTCTGCTGTCAGATGTAATGGCAGACTGCTGAGACGCCGGGCCGCTGTTTTCTGCGCCTTCATGCGGGAGAAATCTTCTTTCATAAAGGATGACTGTGTGTTGTGCGGTAGAGTCGCTCGTCAGCGCTGAAACAGCAGACGGGCAGAGTGTGGTGACGACAGCAGGCGCTTGACTTGATGCGCATCAGTTCATTATGTGGGAGCTTAAGGAAAGAGAGTGAAACCTTTAAAGGAATCCCTTCATGCTGAAGGTCAAGTAACATGGGTATATACAGTCAAGCCGGAAAGTCTGCCCCCCCCCTTTCACTTTCTCCACGTTTTATTAAATTACAGACATATTCTACAATAGATTGAGTTCATTGTCTCAAAATTCTACACAAAATAGCCCATAATGACAAAGTGAAAACATGTTTTTAGAAATTTTTGCAAATGTATTAAAAATCGAAAACTGAAATCTCTTATTTACATAAGTATTCATACCCTTTGCTTTAACATATTTTTTAAGTATCATATTTAATATTTGGTCGCATATCCTTTGCATGCTCTTATTTTCTGAAGTCTGTGACCCATCAACATCAAAAGACTCGATATCTTATTTTCAGGTACTGTTACAAGCGATACTATAAGCTCTCTGAATTTGAATGGATCTCTATGGGAATTGGGGGGTGAGACTAGATGTAGACTAGCTAGCTAGATCTAGACTAGCTGTAAATTACACTGGTACAGTATGGGACACATGGCTGGCTAAATGGCTGTAAGTCATCAAAGGTCTGAGCTATCGAACGAGCCCCATTCCATCACTCTGTTGCCAGATATGGAGTAGATGTGGATGGATCACTGCAAGGGTTATTTCTCCTGACTAATTTTCCTATAGAACTCTATGTTTTCGATTTTTAATACATTTGCAAAAATTTCTAAAAATATGTTTTAACTTTGTCATTATGGGCTATTTTGTGTAGAATTTTGCGACCAAAAATGAACTCAATCTATTGTAGAATATGTCTGTAATGTAATAAAACATGGAGAAGGTGAAAGGGGTGGGCAGACTTTCCGGCTTGACTGTATATACCTGGCTCCAGGTCCACAATCCTCCTTTGCATTATGATTCAGCACAATGGGATTCATTTAATTATTTCTTTCAGCACCCTGTCGTAAATATGTTAAGATTCTGAGTGTAGTATCATGTTTTCTTTTATCATTTTCAATTAACTTTTATTTAGCCAGGCAGTCCCACTGAGATATAGAATTTATTTTATGAGGGAAAGCAGCTCGATATGCACAGAGCACAGACAGTAATGATACTCTAACAGTACTGTACTATACTATATCATCGATGTGTATCATGTATACCATAACATCTATACAATAATAGACATTAATGATACTCTAACAGTACTGTACTATACTGTATCATCGATATGTATCATGTATACCATAACATCTATACAATAATAGACATTAATGATACTCTAACAGTACTGTACTATACTGTATCATCAATATGTATCATGTATACCATAACATCTATACAATAATAGACATTAATGATACTCTAACAGTACTGTACTATACTGTATCATCGATATGTATCATGTATACCATAACATCAATACAATAATAGACATTGATGATGCGATATTCTCTGATTCCTAAATAAACACCTATTCATTACATTCAGCATATCACGAGAAGATAATTTAAGAACATCACACTGTTTCTTACACAGAATGATGAGTTTAAGATTAGTGTACAATGTTACATAAAAAACGGCAGTGTAGTATAACGGTTAAGGAACTTGTAACCGAAAGGTTGCAGGTTCAATTCCCAGGTAGGACGCTGCCGTTGTACCCCTGAGCAAGGTACTTTACCTGACTTGCTTCAGTATATATCCAGCTGTATTAATGGATAATGTAATAGGAAGTTGTGTAAGTCGCTCTGGATAAGAGCGTCTGCTAAATGCCTGTAATGTAATGTACACTCTGCAGGTAGATTGAACTGTTCCTAGCGTGGCCCAGTGGACCATTCTAGGTCCCAGCCATTGAAAGATAACATTAACAGCTGGGGTAGCAAATAGGCTGTGTACCATTCATTCTGTTATACCAAGGTTGCAGGTTCGTGCCCTTCACGGTATAAAACTTGAATAGCTTTAGCAAATCTACAGCTATATAAAAAGTTAGAATGTTAGAATGTATGCTGGGCATATTAGCTGCCCTGGGCATTCAAGTCAGATAAATTAGAAATAGAATTTCCACGTAGTTCATTATTTATACACCTATTTCAAAGTAGAGAACATGACCAGTGATAATATCACAGCATTATCTAAAATATATTTACTCTGTGGCAATCTTGTGGCAATACATCTATTCATATATCCTGTATGGTATTTGGCTTGCTTTCACAAGCGTAGTCATGCATGCTTTCTCCTGTGTCTCATTTATGATTGCAGGTCTACAGTATGTACTTACTGTTGTCAGTTCACAATGTGGTTCTAAATATTATTATTATTGCTTTGTCAATATGTATAATAATCATTTTAATAATGTACTGTGTAAATGCATTACGTCACATAGTTAACATATCATGTGTATACTTGATATGCTACAAATATGCGATACAGTACATTAGATTTGCAAGAACGGATATACTATTGTATAACAAGTAAATCTACTCTTTAGTGTCGGAATGTTGGAACACATGATCATTACATTTTATTTTACACTTTCAATGTATATTATATCATGGATGTGTTAGTCTTCTTACTATCTTAAAGTGTTCATTCAGTCAATATCACATGCACAAAAATAAAAATACAAAAAAAACTAAAAATATATAGTCTTCAGATTTGCATAAAAAAGTTAAAAACAGATTGGACCCGTCAGGAATCAGACCACTTGACCGAAGCTCTAAACCGAACTCTATATGGAATGCGCTTAACCGGTTTTGAACAGATCCGTCTACTTGTGTTTCATGGCAAATACATTGTCAGTTTGGCTCATTGTAGCAAGCTCAAAACCCCTTGCATGTGATCGTATTGCTTTCAATTGCTGATGCACCCATCTCTTCTGCAGCAGCCAGACTGGGAGTTTTCTGGCACACCAACCTTCCCTAAGATGAGAAACACCAAGCGCTCTAGAGCCATTAGACACAAACCACTCGTTGAGCAAATCTGATAATGGCCTCAAAGCTGTTTGTTTCACTGCAGTAATGACCTTAATAAGGGGTTCTGCTGAGTAAAAAATACCTTTCAGTTTTAATTACAGTGTTCAGGTCCTGCTGAACACAGCTGCAACCAGCTCGATGCTCGGATTGTTTATTTCCCCCTGAATAATCACGCCCTGAATGCAAGCTCATGTATGGTGGCAAAAGCATTTCAAATATGAATGTTCGTTTTTCCATTTTCTATTCATCACCTCATCACCTTACAAAAAGACTATGCACTAACAGTTTTTCTTTTAGTATTGAATATAATTTAATGACCAGTGCCCTTTTATACACAGTAAAATGTTCAGTGTTAACACTGATAGATTACATGTTACTCCGATTGACTTTGCACTCTGAGTGATTGAGTGAATGAGTGATTTCTAATGTAGGCTACTCTGCAAATGCCCACCTATACCCCTGTCCGCCCCCCTTATACCTCTTTCACACACAAGATCTGGGACTGACACGGGATATTGAACACGGGTTCGACCCGCGTTTGACCCGTTCACACTGCACTATGGTCCCGGGTCGTCGCCATTCACACCAAGACCCAGGTCCGCAAGTTCACTTCCGTATACGTCACTGCTGAACACTGTTGTCGCCTTGCAACTCAATTAAAAGTGGACGTTCTAAAGTTTGTTTATATTGGAGATTCAATATGTTACTGGACTGTTATTGAAATGCATATTCTTTTAACAGAAAGGCTGTGAAACCATATATTGCAAAACCATTTTCTTGAAATAAAGAATGATGCAACCAAATTCATTTCTACATTTTTACTTCTAAAGTAGGCTATAACGGGTTTAACCCTTTCACACTAACGACAAACACGCGAATGACCCGGGTCATTGCTTCGGTGTGAAAGGGGTATTAGCGTTGCTTAGCAATGCCCAGCTCTTTCCCCAGCTTGGCTTCCCCATGCACCCTGGTTTCTCACAGACACCAGGGTGGGCATGCACACACTTGTCACACCCAGCCAGTAAGAATTACTCTGCAGGCTGAGTCTACCTGTCAGCACATCTCTGCAGCCATGCCATCATTCTACAGCGCTCAGGCATCCCGTGAGCATATTCCAGGGTTGCAGAGGAGAAAGAAGTGTTGCGTCCAAAGTATAGCAGAAACAGTGTGACATACCCCAAGGGATTGTGGGATACTTGGGGTAAGCTTAGAGCCATACCAGAGGGTTTACTGCTGGGAATGGCTGGACCTCCCACTCACTGCATCTCTCTGTGTTTGTTTCTTTTCTCTGGTATTCCAGTCCTCCCAGCTCATGTAATTACCAGATCACTTCCAGGGTGATGTTATAACCGTCGTGTTCTGTAACAGTACTTTGGCAGTTGCGCTTTAATCCTTTTAATGATAGCTTTGGGGTGTAGCGGGTCTCATTTTGTCCTGTTCCATGAGCAGGAACAAAACTAAAAAAACATTGTCACTGTTTCTGTTTCTCTGGCTTATCTGTGAAACATAATCATAAGTTAATCAGATCCGCAATTCAGTGAGAACAGGAATATGTTAATTAAATTTGAAATCTCAAGTGGGTGGCTTGTTTTTGACATTTGTCTACTGTTTTATTAAAAAAGATATTTATATAATATGTTTCCAAGAAAAATTCAGTTTCCAAGGTCCCTGTCAACGGAGGTCTTTTTTTGGTCATTTGTTTTTTAATCATTCCTGCCCCCCCCCAGTGGTGTCACAAACAGGAAAAGGCCTTTAACAGGCTTTCGATCAGAACGTCTGTCTCCTTCTGGCATTTTCTTCTCAAGTTTTTTTTTTCACTCATGCGGTTACTGCTAATGGCTGTTATTAATCTGGTCCCTGTCAGTGGTGTGGAATGACTGCACTGAGGTCACAGCACAATCACTTCCAATCAGATGAGTGGGTGACATTTCGCTCCCAAGTTCCTTCTCTGCAGGGTAATGTAGAATGAGCCAATGAAGCTCAACAACGGATTAAAACAAAACCCCAAAGAAGTGTGAACAGATACCATTTGTATCTGAAATGGTGGCCAGTCCCACACCTCCTCCAGGTCCTCCCCCTGGACTCCGCTGATCTGGTTGTTCCTGGCACACGCCCTGTCAGGTTTCCTCTGTATCTGCAGGGGCTGCGAGGAGAAAGCTGCAGCAATAACTCAGAAAGTCTCTGAGAAGGCATAAATATAGAAAGCAGAGTAAATGATGAACTAGATCATTATGGATTAAATCTGGATTTGAGGCCGTTTGGCTGTGCTTGTTTTGGGTTTTTTTCCAGGGAGGGAGAGTGCAGCATTAGACTTCTGTTTGCCATAGGACAAAAATTTGTTTTTTAATCCTTCTCTGTCCTGGAGAGACCTGCTATTCCAGGGAGTACTTTTTGCAGGGAGTAGCCCTGTACAATGAGGAAACTGACATGGACACAGTAAGCTAGGGGTGCACATGCTCCATTCCAGGCTGGTGTGTACGCCGGACTTTGTTCTCACAAATTGTTCTGGCTTGATTTTCCAAACAGCTGTATACACTGGGGCTGGTTCAGTCCTATGTGGCTCTGCAGTTCAACGTTTTCACCGAGGACATGTGCAGTCGGTAGCTGTAGCTTGTGACTTTAT
This sequence comes from Ilyophis sp. 1 JC-2022, assembly GCA_022702515.1. NCBI lineage: Eukaryota > Metazoa > Chordata > Actinopteri > Anguilliformes > Synaphobranchidae > Ilyophis > Ilyophis sp. 1 JC-2022. The sequence goes on along the minus strand of CM040401.1, from coordinate 49,432,802 downwards.
CAAAAATGTCAGATCAAATAAATGATTTGGCTCGTTAAATAATTAAGAACAGAAGATGGCATGAAATCTCAAACTAGATCTGCCCTTGTTGTGAACCCTTCTGGTAAACTGACTGCCAACTTCAGCTTGTACACACAAACACATACGGAGCACTGCGCTAGGCTAACAAATATGCTAGTTTGCATATATGACACATTGATAGACACCTTAGGCCCTATCTCACACCTGGCGCAGGGTTCATTATAGCGCCTAGCACTCACGTCGTTTAAATACCAAGTATTCTTGCACCCATTGCAAGTGAACTGGGCGAATTGGTCTTAAGGTGCCAGGAATATAATTTTTTTTGACGTATTGCTATCTTGAGCCAGCAGAAAGCGATTGCGCTAAAACCACCACAAACCTGGGCCGTGTCCGAATACGACCCCTACACACTTTAGAGGGTGCATATTTGAATCCACTTTGTCAAAATGTTTTTGAGTGGGCGACTTTTTATCAGAAATTGGGGTACTTAAAATACCAGGATGAACCCCTTATTTCTGGGTTTTTGTTGAGGGAATTCAGGAGCACACTCATCTGCAGAACGGTGCACTCATCCGACAATTTCAGTTAGTAACCCGGAAGTAAAAATGTAAAAGACATAGAGCGTATATGTTATGTCTGTCTGCTTTGTATTTTTTACTTGTTTATTTATTCTGATTATGTATTTATGTTTCTGATTATTTGTGGTTTCACTGTTCTGAGTTTTGTATTACTGTCACTTTCTGTTTTTGTCACACTTTTCTGGAGTATTGTATTGTACTTTTTTATTTATTTAGATGTGTCCTGCTTTTAGTCAGCTGTAGGCCATTAACAGCTTTGATCCAGGGTTTTCATTGACAGTTTGCTTTTCAGATTAATTAGTAACTGATCATTAGAGCCATTGATCTATTCAGAGACTGGAGGTGTGTGAAAGCGGAGGCTACTAAAGAGCCCTTTTATTGTGTTTCTGTTTTCCGCTGAATATCTGCACTCAGATGAAAAGAAGGTTACTGATTTTTGCTTGGGCTTGTTTATTTAATTGTTTTTCTTTTTGCCACGATCGTCCATCGTATGTATGTAAGTCCAAAGGTAATCGTTTTCTGAAAGGTTGACATGGTTATCAAAAAGGTTAGGAAGCAACACCCGTTTTGCTGTGCCATTGATTCATTTCCTATGTTGGCAGAACTTTTGAATGACTCCCAAAGCAAAGCAGCACTCTAATGCATCTGTCTTTTTTACATGTATGTCTAAATTGGAGCTTAAATTGAAGCTTTGAATTTTGCTGATGTTCAGTAGTCACTTGGCTTTTGAATCATACAATTTGCACACAGACATGAACAATGTTACGTGTTCTTTTTTGTGTACAAGTTGCCGATTTGTACAGATTCACTGGAGACGAGAGGACTTTTTTTCCACGAATCATCTCCATAATTACATTCATTCTCAAATATAGTTTTTTAAATTGTCTTGCCTTGCTTGAAAACCTCGCTTGGAAATATTGTCTCAGATTCACAGTGTTGCTGTGTTCAGAGTTATTCCCAAATAATGGAACTGAAAACAGAATGTGATTTTGCACAAGTGAATAAAATCAGTTTAAGACAAGACAATCCAGAAGTCTATCAGTATCTGCAGAGAAATGGCGTGATCGATGCTGAAGTGGCACAGGGAATTGAGTTTTACTTCAGTATAAAAAAACAGCCCAGCTGTCAAGGGCAACCTGCTCTTTCATAATCCAGTGGTAATTCAGGCCCTAGTTACAATGTAATACATTATTGAGTACTTGCTGGAGATCCGTGATTATCCAACTGATCTCCTCCACTCCTCATTAGTCCTCTTACACATAAATCATGCCAATGAAGGATTATGTTTTTAACACATAAAACTTGCCAATGAAGGGTTATGTATTTAGCACATAAAACAAGAAAATGAAGGATTATGTATTTAGCACATAAAACATGCTAATGAAGCGTTTACATATTTAGCACATATAGCATGCCAATGAAGGATAATGTATTTGGCACAGTAAACATGCCACCAAGGTATTTAGTCTTTTTTTTACACTGAAAACATTCCAATTCCGCTGTTTTATGTTAATTCAGACACCTATTTATTTCTCAACAATAGTACTTGGAACTATATTTTTGTCTGAATCCCAAGCCTGTAATACTGTGATTATTTGAAGACTACACATAATAAATGAACACGGAGGAACTTGCTGAGTGTCAGTCTTTAAAAGGAATCTAAGGTGACTGCCTCCACTAGATGTTCTTCTGCATTAGGGACTACTCCATCAAGCTTCAATGCCACACCATCCATTGTCCTCTTCCACCTGCTGTCTCCAGCCTCTTTCTGCTGTCAGGAGCCTGCTCCACAGTAATGAATTTACTGAGCCCAGACATGTGTAAGTCAAAGTAAACTGTCCCGTGGGCATACTGTAAATTAGGCAGTGCACTTGAGAGCAACACTGGAGAGGAGTGTGTGTGCATGTGTGTGAGCAGAGGCACATATCCAGGAGAGGAGACACCCCGTGGGAAATATTCCAGTTTTATGCAAACCCGTGAGGATTAAAGTGGGATTATCTCTGGAATTGCGAAGTAGCAACAAAATGAGCTCCAAGTGTTTAATGTGAGAAACAGGCAGGTATGGGAGTAATGTGTGAGTGAGCTCCGGCATCCACAGGGAAGAACTGAAGGGAGGGGGGACCTGTCTGGCAGACATACTGTATCAGCCCTCACCCCCACACCCAAATCCTGCACCGTGTAAAGCAGAAGGGAAAGAGCATTTTAATCCCATATCTCCACATTAGTGCTGAACATTTCTAGCTGCCCACGTTTTTCTGCAGGATGTGAGAAATATTACGGGATATAATAAGATTCCAATTTTTCACAGCAAGCAAGACGTTCTCCCTCATACAACGGGCGGAAATTAAAGTTCAAGGGTGATAACATAAGGAAAATGGCTCCTGCACCCGCAGATCCAATCTGTAATGCTTGCCAGTTTGTCTTGGTTGATAACGGTTATTAAAAATACAACAATATTTTATCTCCTGTCACTGTTATTATGCCAAAGATGTCTTGCTGTCATTGTATTACATGTCTTTGTTGTTATTGTTTTGGCACACTAACTGTAATGTTCACCATGAACTCCATATTAGAATGAATTAGAATAATTAATTAAAATACATTTATTATTGTTAGACAGACCCTCATTTCACATCATTCAGAGTGAACTGATGTAGTCTGTACCCAGTCAGGATAAGCTGGGGGGGTGGGGTGGTTTGCGATTGAAATTGCGGCAGGGGAGTGGATGTTGATTTAGATCGTGGACAGGGGGCCGTCTCTTTGTAAGCTTTTTCAGTTTCCCCCATTCCTCTTTAGTGCTGTTAGGCTTTTCTTGGTTCAGTAATGTGAACAGCAAGGCCCCTGTGCAAGCTGCTGGGAGCCCATAAGTCATGCATCTCTGCATCCCTGCACGGTGAAGGGCCTGGCTGCTCTTTTGCATATTTACTATCCCTGAGGTCTCCTGCCACTCAATTCACATGGCTGAACGCACACCTCTTCAGAAGGGCATAACCCCACAAAAAACAGCTGAATCATTATTTATTTATGGCACAAAGAGGTGTTTGACAAAGTTGGTTGCCCAACTTCATACGGTACCTAGATTAATGATTTTTTCTTCCATTTTAAATCAGTTAGCCCATCTGCAAACACGCATCAACCATTATCCTGAGATATTGGAAGGATGCTGCAAGTGCGCTCTTTGTTAGAAAAAAAACACTTTGTATTTATGCATTCCACATACCACATTAATGTGCATCAGACGTGTCAAGACATGTACATTTCTTTGCTTAATACTAATTGAAATGTAGCCATAGTGTCATCATTTTATGCCTGTTGTTTTCATTCTTTGCCTGACAAATGCAGGATGGATGAAATGGTATCCAAATAGGAATTCATGGAATTCTTCAATTCGCGGAGATTCCACTTCCTCCATACATTTCTCTGGATTGAAAAAATTCTGTGGTTCTTTGTTGAGAATACCTTTTTTGCCTCACCCATGTCATGTGTGTTTAAATTACATTATTATATTTGTCATTTGCAATTAGTGAACTTTTTGGCCCCTCATTTTGTACAGAATGCCTTTCCCCCCCAAGGTGAAGTTAATGGTGTTCAAATCCTTAAGACAACATACATTTTATTTTGTCTATTTTTAACCACCTTGTCTCTTTGCATTTGCAACAGGTCGCCTGCCCCTCTGGGTAATGGAGTCCACTGTCAACACAGTGGATTATTATAATCATAATTACCATTATCACAATTACTAATCTAAAACTGAAGTGTTTTGAAACAGGATATTTTGTAATACAAGGGTTTATGTGTGTGAGTTGGGATTTTAGACAGAAGTTTAAAATATTCTCATCCGTATATGGTGAACCTGAAATTCACGTAAGACGTGGAGTAATTTTTGTAATTGTTTTGCATTGCAACATTTATTATGCAAAAAAAGAAGTCCTATTATGCCGACTAAAGGCAGGGTGGCATTATGTCATCTATAATGTGTCCACAAAAGACTTGACCCAAGGGCTTGCTATGGCAAACATATAAGGTACAAAAAACACAAGTGAACAATAGCTGTTGGAGAGCCCATATATTATTTTGCAGGTGAACTGACAACCCTGTATAAAACCCTAGCGGTGTGGGGGTGGGGTGTAGAGTTGGGGCATCATTCAGGTAGGTGTGGGTTTGCGTAAGGAGCTGCTGTGTTCACACAGGCAGTAAGCATTTTTCTGCCGTGACACCAGATAACTCATAATTATTCAGGTGAAGTGCTGCAGGATCTAGTGCTGAATTTTTCATCTGAGCTGAAAAGTAGCACCATCCTGACCATAAACATTGACACCGGGTTTGGAGTTGGCTGACAGGGAATTTGCTGCTGTTAGATCTATGGTTTCAGCTTCTTTGAGATTTGTCTTCAGAGGGCTTATCTGGCATTTAGTGGAATGCCCGAGTCAGTTGTCAGCTTATACACCTGAAAGACAGCAACCTCCTAATGTACTGTACGTTTGTACATATTTAGGCTTTGGGTTTCACTGTTTCTACTGATGATTTTCTATAGCCTAATTCATCACTGAGAACCTTAATCTTGCCCTAGACTGCTGTGGCAAAGAAAGAGCATGTGGCCAGGACATATTTAATGGTGTTGGTAAACCTTTTGCGTAAGGAACTTATTCATAACTCTATGGCTAATATAATGTTTCTGCCATCAAAGGTCTTCCATATAAATGCCCCCAGGGCTCTGTGTTTGATTCCCTAACACATTTTTCTGGTCTAAAAAGAAACGCTTGAATGACCTACATCTGAAAGTAGGTAGCCATGTATGCCTATGTCTCCGTCAATGCCCTTCACTGTCTAATCCTTTCCCTGCTCATATCATCCTACCCATGACATGATCTGTGGGAAGAGACTTTTCTCTCTACTTTCTTTGTGAACCTTGTCATAAGTACATCAGTCAAACTCAGCAGCATCCTTCCAGTAGGACGGATATTATGTGTAACCTCAGTCAAACTCAGCAGCATCCTTCCAGTGGGACGGATATTATGTGTAACCTCGGTCAAACTCAGCAGCATCCTTCCAGTGGGACGGATATTATGTGTAACCTCAGTCAAACTCAGCAGCATCCTTCCAGTGGGACGGATATTATGTGTAACCTCAGTCAAACTCAGCAGCATCCTTCCAGTGGGACGGATATTATGTGTAACCTCAGTCAAACTCAGCAGCATCCTTCCAGTGGGACGGATATTATGTGTAACCTCAGTCAAACTCAGCAGCATCCTTCCAGTGGGACGGATATTATGGGTAACCTCAGTCAAACTCAGCAGCGTCCTTCCAGTGGGACGGATATTATGGGTAACCTCAGTCAAACTCAGCAGCATCCTTCCAGTGGGACGGATATTATGTGTAACCTCAGTCAAACTCAGCAGCATCCTTCCAGTGGGACGGATATTATGTGTAACCTCAGTCAAACTCAGCAGCGTCCTTCCAGTGGGACGGATATTATGTGGAAACGGATATTATGTGTAACCTCAGTCAAACTCAGCAGCATCCTTCCAGTGGGACGGATATTATGTGTAACCTCAGTCAAACTCAGCAGCATCCTTCCAGTGGGACGGATATTATGTGTAACCTCAGTCAAACTCAGCAGCATCCTTCCAGTGGGACGGATATTATGTGTAACCTCAGTCAAACTCAGCAGCGTCCTTCCAGTGGGACGGATATTATGTGGAACCTCGGCCAGGATGCAGAGTGGCATTGAAAATAATTTAAACAGTTGTTTCTGCGACCAAATTCAATGAATTGATGTGATGCTCAGTGGGTTTAACAACCATTGAATTTATGAAACTAACCTACAACTCACAAATCAGAAAAAGTGTAAACATGTCAAGCATTAAATGGAGTAATACAGAGATCATGCTGCTGCATGTTAGACCTTTAGTGCACCAGGAGCAGGGATTTTGATGCAGAAATACTCCCCAAATCAGAGAGGATTAAAATCCCAATGCAGACGAACCATTCAAATCTCCCAAAAGCCCCTCCCCACCTTCATATATTCTACTATGCTGAAACCTACGCTATGAGGGACATTCAATAAAAATAAAATATACAATATTTTTGAAAATATTTTCACTGCAACATTTTTTGTCATTCAAGAGTTAAATTGTTAAAATAGTAATAGTAAATAGTTCAAAGAACTCTGCTCAGAGGATAATGCATGGCTGAGAACAGTGTGTTCTGGCAAAGTAATATAATAGATTCAGTTCACTGTAAATCAACCAGTCAAAAATAGCATCTCTACAGAGCAAGGTGTGCCAGAGAGGAAGGACTACAACATCAGAGTGGGCATAACTTTGTGAAATCAATAAGTCATTGAATTCTTTGAGATCTCATCTGAATAAATGAATGTGCAGTCTATCAAATAGCCATCTGAGCTCCTTCTGCTAGTCTGTAATCATACATTTGTGCACAACAGTGGGTAAAAGAAAAAATGTTTTTAATGGACTCATGCAACCATATGACTACAGTATACACCTGAAAGCCTAGTTATTAACATAGCTCTCAGAGACAAATACCCTTCTTGGTTCAATTAAGGTCGTGTCCATATTTGGATGTGCTTGTTTACTCTTTTTCGCACTGGGCGGGTTAGAGCTGTGGCATCATTCTGGTAGGTGTGTGTTTGCATGACACACAAGGAGCCAGTGTGTGCACACAAGTCTCAAGCTTTTTTTGTGCTAACACCACAGAGTTCATAAGCATTCAGTTGAAGCTGTGCATGAGCTAGCACTGCCTTTGTCATCTGCGCCACTGAGCACCCCGACAGACACATTTTGGCACTTGTGGCCTTGACTCACAGTGTTGGTACATGCCCATTTATTTATTTTTAAATAATATAATATAAAATTATCTTTGTAATTTTATCACAATTCACCTGTTATTAATATTATTGTTATTATTATGAATAGGATTGGCTCAGACAGTGTATGAAATGGGGACCAGTCTCATTGCTGTAGATGAATAATGTACTTCACTCTCTTACTAGATCACTTGTTCATACACTCGCTCATTCACTATCTCACACACTTGCATTGTTTATTGGCTCACTCACTCACTCCCTCAAACCGCATCATTTATATTACTCATTAACTCACTCACTCAGATCACTTATTCATATTAATCACTCACTCATTCACTCACTCACTCATTCACTCACTCACTGACATCAGACTCATAAACGGCTTCCCCAATGTAAGAACAGTACCCTCTAACATCATGCATAATAAGGTAACAGAACAGTGGCCTATCCTGTTCTTGTGTTCCATATTTCCACATTTGCCTTTCTCCACTCTATCTCGAGAGAAAGAAAGAGAGAGACAGAGGGAAAAAAAAACAAGTTAATTTAAGTTTGTTCCTGCAGTGGCTCCCTTGGGCAGTCTATCAGCAGGAAAGAGACTGTATCAGGGTCTTTCCTCTTTCTGACAGTCTGCTTCCCTCCCAGCTGCCTGGCACTCCCAGATAAGCTCCGCATTCCACCGGCAAGCTATTGCACAGCACACTGATGGCCACGATAACACCAGCCAAATAAACAAATACATTTCTCATTCTGCATTTCAATCGGAGCCCTGCAGTACGCTCCAGGTAAAACTGAATTTGTCAATGCCCGAATGCGGTGGACGGCTAGCCATGCAACCGCTACCATGGAATATCAAGGCCCTAAGACTACGTAGGCCTAAGTCCATGTGGTCTGATGAAAGACTACGTAGGCCTAAGGCCCAGTGGTCTGATGAAAGACTACGTGGGCCTAAGGCCCTGTGGTCTGATGAAAGACTACGTAGGCCTAAGGCCCAGTGGTCTGATGAAAGACTACGTGGGCCTAAGGCCCTGTGGTCTGATGAAAGACTACGTAGGCCTAAGTCCATGTGGTCTGATGAAAGACTACGTAGGCCTAAGGCCATATGGTCTGATGAAAGACTACGTAGGCCTAAGTCCATGTGGTCTTATGAAAGACTACGTAGGCCTAAGGCCCTGTGGTCTGATGAAAGACTACGTAGGCTTAAGGCCCTGAGGTCTGATGGAAGACTACGTAGGCCTAAGTCCATGTGGTCTGATGAAAGACTACGTAGGCCTAAGTCCATGTGGTCTTATGAAAGACTACGTAGGCCTAAGGCCCTGTGGTCTGATGAAAGACCTGATGTGCTCATTTATTATTTTGCTTGTTTCTTTAAAAGCTATTCCAGGATTTAAACCACCTCAGAACTCTTGCATTGTTCTATTAGAATGTCAATCCATGAAGGGTTAAAGGGAAACAGGGCTCATAGTTTTAATAGCACTGAAACACTCTACAGTCCCCACCCATCCTTCCTGCAATTGGATCATTGTGTGGTGCCGGAGAAAACAGAACATTTTTAAAGTGGGTAACCAAAGCACCCCCCTCCACCAGCAGCCATTGTTTATTGTCTCTAAGGATTCTGGGAAAGGAATAATGGAGTAGAGAGACTGATCATGTTTGTCGGTCAACACCTTTCTGGTGACATGTGGTCTAACATAGGCCACCTTAATGGCGTTATTTTTATACAGGTTTTGTGTGTGCGTGCGTGTGTGTGTGTCTGTGTGCCACATCACCTTCATAAGGATTTATGACAGCGTTGTATTAATTGTTATGCCTTGACATTTATTGACATTAGTCATAGTTCACAGACTCATACTTCACATGGCTTAGAATCTGTCCCCAACTTCTTACAGTCACGTTAAAGACTGCGTTGAAAGCTGATAAAATTAATAGTGCAGGACGACAATTTAGCCACCTGGTAGAAGAACTCTTGCCTAATCTCATAGAGGGCAATGGGATGCAGCAGGACTGGGGAGGTGGGTGGCGGAGCAAGGATTGCCTCCCTCCATTTCCCCACCTCACTTTGAATAAATAATCTCTCACTCAGAATACTTCCTTATCTACCCCATCAGCTCCACCCCACCTCGCATCTCACATGTACTAATAATCTTATACATAATCCGGGTGTGTCCTATTCCTTAAGTACCCCACTGCCCCCACCCCGTATGTACAGAACGTCTCCATGCTGTTCCTTCCCGTGTTCACAGTGTTCACCCCTGCAAGGGGGGGAGGTGGGTGTGAACTTCAGCACCTGTCAGGTTTTGGCCAAGGCAATGCAAAGGAATGAGAGGAATGACCATTTCATACCGGAGTTTTGCTACTCAGTTCCTCCCTCTTGATGATGATGTCACAAGGCCACTCAAACAAAACTGTAGTACTTAGTCTTGGTCTATTTAAGCACTAATGGTCTGGTCACAGTTTTACAGAGACAGCACGGAGCGGCGTCTCTTCAGAGCTCCTGTTTTCCTTCCCTTCTTTCACTTCTTTTTTCATTCTGTTTTATTTTTTTCTCAACCTTGTCCTGCTATCTGTCTTCTGAAATGGTGTCAGCTAAGTCTCTGCGCATCAACAGCTGTGTGACCCTGTAAAGACCTGTTTAAGTCAGAGATAAAGAAACTAAAGCGGTGTGCCCTTTTACCCCGAGCTCAGACGCATCCCCTCAGACGCATCCCCCTCACAGCTATGGATGAGGGGGAAAGGACACAGCCCAGCCCGTTTCATCTGTTACAGGCTTCCTATAGGATGCTGTGTTGTTTCCTCTATCTGTAGGCTAAACTTAGTGAAATCTAAGTGCCATTTGAATTTAAGGTTAAATTGTTTTTGTTATACCACATGTGTTAACAGTCACACTGCCACTAACCTTTCCATTGGACCTTTCCTGGGGCAATGACAAAACTGGAGACCCCAAAGCCTGCTGGGAGGAACCGTTTGAAAGTGACTCCCTGACCTTTAAGGAAATGTGTGTGACACATGCTACTGGCAAAGAGTGAAAAGGGAAGTCCAAAATGTGTTCCATTTTTGCACATTTTCCATGCTTATTCGTTTCTGTGTTTCCTTGTGGCTGTTTTTAAATTGATTTGGGATTTCCATGGGTACCATGAAGTCATCCTGCAACACTGACCTCACTGGTTCTGCATTGGGCTCCAATGCATTTGGTGATTCTTTGAATATGGTCTTGGGCCCCATGCACTCAAACAATCCGATGGCACATTTATTTTCCGTCACCAAGTGCCATTGGTTGTCCTTTTTTTTAATGTCTCCAATGTAACCAATGCAATCTGTAGGCTTGTTTGATTGTAGTATGCAATGAAAGCATCATCAGACTTTACAAGGCATGCAGATCGGTTTGTAACACCACTTAACATGAGGGTGAGGAGGCCGTTGAATAAGTAAAATGGTGGCCAAAGAGCTGTTGCTCTTGGGTGGGTCTACATTGTGTGGGATTTTTTGTGGATTTTCTGTCTCTCCCAGGAGACCCAGATGCAAGGTGTGATGTGTTCGGGGGGTGCAGCCAGACAGTCTGGTCACTCCAAATGCCCCCAGCCACGCTCTACCCCCCAACCCCCGGAGGTCCACTCTGAGCTGATAGGGCCTCCCTCTCCTCTCTTTCCACACAGAGCCAATCAGGCCACGCCACAGGGCTGTGACCCAGATACCTTCCCATGAGTCCTCATTTACCTTTATTTAAAGCACAGTCTCGTGCCTGCGCAGCAGCCATGCAGCACGCATGCATTCAGATGCAATAATAATAATGCACGGTTTCTGCAGATGTGAGGGAGGCTATTCTTAGAAAATGTCAGACCTTTATAGCTTTGTGCTGACAGGTTGAGATGACACCACGCTTCCTGTGCTGCCATTGGTTCATAATACTAGTTCTCTTCTGGTTTGCCTGCTTTAGATTATGTTTTACATATGTAAAAATGTAATAAAACTTTGTTCACGAAAAAATATATTCTTGATTTTCCAGTGTGCATAATACCTCACACATACAGTGAAATGGGCTTTTAATACAAAATAAAAAACTACTAGACCCTGAGGGCTGATGGGTTTGGAGTTTTGTCCTATAAGGGTAGTTAAGCATGTGTTTGTACTGATCAATGATTTAATGTAGTGGTTGAGAGCTGATGAATTCTGTGGCCGGAGGGCAAAGGCCGAGATTGGACATGCAGGCCTCTGTCCTCCCTGAATGGACATTGAGGTGCCATTAGATATCTGATGGGACTAAGAGCATGCATTGTTGATGAACAAAGCATATTATGTCATTCTGGAACAAAGAGATAGGCCCTCACACATAATATGGATATGTGCATCAAGTCAAGGCCTACAACAGTATTTAAGCCAGGTTAGACTACCAGTGGAGTTGAAGGTTGCCGTACCGCAAACGTGTGCTATGCTTCAGTGATCTTCCCGTTGGTCGACGTGACACACAATAAACTTTTGTTTTCTCTAGTAAAGTGTTTGTTGTCTTGGTTCCTGCATTGTTGGACTTTGATTCCAAGGAAATAAGCTGGGTCCTAACAAGGCTTTTAGCGAACATTAATTGAGCATGTGTTCTCATTCTGTAAGGCCAGACCCTCTCAATGGCTCTGCTCAGTGGGGGGAAATAAATGCTGGCAGGGCTCCCATGATAGGCGTGCACACAGAAGTTTCTGCTGACTGGCAGCTGTTCAGTTATTTGCTGATATATTTAACACAGTGATCCTGACCAACAAGGTTTGGGAATGGAAATGCAAAACATTTTGAACCTGGGCAAATAATATGTTTACATGAAGGGAAATGGTTGCACTTCTCATTACTTTTGTCATTTTGAGGTGCAGTTGCACACTGTTTTCCACACCTGACTGAAACCTGGATGTGTTTGCTAAATGAAAACCTTTACCAAATTAAATAATTCAACACATCACAAATATTTCAATGGCAAGTCCAGAGACTTTTACAGAACTGTTGGGGGTTCGGACATGAGGTTTAATAATGTAACTAAAAGTGTACTTCTGAATGTGCTTCAGACTCAGGTATTACTTCTTAAAAGTGTATATTTTATATATTTTGTTAAGACACAATTCTGACATCATCTGCCCACTTTTTGTGCAGACTTTACCTTTAGAGACATTATGAAAACAAGATTGTTTTTATTGATGAATATTAATATAAGGATAAATGTTTATTGGATTCAGGGGTGACCTTGTTTTCCTTCTGTTGATATGTAAAGTAGTATGCATGTCCTTTGCCGTTCTCATGCATGGAAACATTGGAATGCAGCCAGATGTTGTCAGCAGCTATGAGAGAATTCCATGCTGCAGATTATTTTTGGATTTTTTTTTTGCAGGGCAGAGCTTGGGAGACTTTTCTGATGTAATCTTAGGGTCAGAGCCAAAAATGGTGACACATAGTAAATCTGCATTTTTCCATAAACATGTTGGAGCTGTTATCTCAAAATTATATTGTCATAGATGGATGGGCCCTTGAATAAGCCAACACAAAATATTTGATTGTTTTATTGGTCTTTTCTTTTCAGAGTCATTAATAGCTTGCTTTTGCTTTGTTTCACTTTAAATTCAGATAAAAAATAATAAAGTACTCAAGCATTAAACCAGTGTGCAGCATACTCTATGATTTTCAGGCAGTTCTTCCTCTCAGAATAGCTCTCCACCCCCTCCAAATAAATAAAAATAAAAAAGGAAGCTTTCTAGCGAGAAAGGGCATTTTTTCACAGAGCTATGGAATAACACAGTGGGAATGTTCCCAGCTTCTGTGACTTGACCCCTTCCTGGAGGAAGTGAGTCCGTGGTTCCAGGAAGAGCGTGTGAAAGACGTGCTGCATGGCCAGTACCTTCCAGGCCTCTGTGTCTGTTTATAATGGCCTTTGAGACATTTGGTGCCTCCGATTGGCTGCTAGCCTGATTACCATTAACAGAACAGCGTAACCAGAGCTCTTAGGCTAACACGAAATACAGTATATGTTTTAGCACATTACATTATAGAACAATTACAATATAGTTTATATTTCCCTTTACTAGCCTAATGCATAACTGTAATCATGTCACTGATTGTAACATTTATAAACTGCACTGTTTCTGGATCTAAGAGTGTTAATTAACTTTTCTGTCTTTGTAGTAACCATTGCTCTTGAATGCATTTGTGAACTTTGTGTTGTGAGTTTCTCTGGATAAGAGTGCCTGCTAAACAAATGTAATATAATCTGATGTAACGAGGCAAAATGCCAGAATATTCCTTTGAATGTCAAGGTCAGGAGAAAGGCAATGAGTGCAGTGACATCACCTTGTACCATGTGGGTGTAAACATGGATGTAAACATTTCAAATATTGGCAGTAACAGTCCTAATATGCACATAATATACCTACTGAGAGATGATTCCTTTACAGGGCACATACACCATTCACTCATACACTCATACCGATGGGCAATTTAGAGTTTCCAATTAGCCTAACTTGCTTGTCTTTGGACTGTAGTAGGAAACCGGAGTACCCGGAGGAAATCCATACGGATATTGGGAGAACATACTAAATCCACACAGAAAGGTCCCTGACCTTCTTGCTCTGAGGTGACAGAGATATCTACTGCACCTCTGTGCTGCCCCTCAGACAAACCAGCTAAGCTATATTCATAGTCAATGAACTCTTAAGCTTCCAATATGGCGTTCAAAGTGACATCAGCAAAACCAGTGGTGTGTTCTTAACATGAAAATCAGTAGATCGGCATTTTCGGCAATGATTTAGCTAATTCTCCATTTTTAAAAATGTAATTGCTGTTTAATACCACTAAATTAAATTAAATATCAAATTTGTTTTAAATGTTCAAAACCCAGGTTTAAAAGAGTGTGTACCTCCTTGCACATTGATTTTGCAGTGAGTAAGATAACCCAGGGTTAAAGAGAGAGAATTCTGGCACTATGCTGACAGAGCAGCATCACTAAACAGATGTGACAGGCGGTGGGTAATGCCGAATCCTCAGAGGGCGTAATCCATCCCCGTAAAACACCCCCTGTATTGCAAATTGAAGTGGTTCTAATTTAGTTCTGGGCCAAATATTTGATTGTATATTTTAAACTTCACACTTTCTGCACTTGTTTTCCTTTGACACATGAAAACACTTTCATCTTTGTGGCACAGCTCTTTAGGCCACAAGTATTAAGTTCCCCTTCAGCTAAAGTGTTAAAAAGGATACAGTCCCAACTAGCACAGGTACATTTAGGCTTAAGTGCTTATTGCGATTGCGTCTGTGAAATATTTAATCACTTTTGATGACAACATTTTTGTAGTGTTAATATTTTTTTGTTAATATTAATATCTTTCAGGCAAAACATACAAATCATCCCATGATTTTGTTTTTAAACTACATTTGTATTCTTATCTGTTATTATTTTTGGAAGTTAATGAAGGCTTTTTTGCACTCATACCAGATAGGCCCAGTTCTAGCCAGAAAGGGAGTTAAAATAAGGAGTTACCAAATAGAAGCCTAGGGACTCGGCATTGCTTTCAACATCATTTGACTGGAATTGTAGGGTAACACTTGGGGCAGCAGTGTGGTGTAATTTTAGGGAGCTTGGCTTATAAACTAAAGATTGCAGGTTCAATTCTCAGACAGGACACTGCTGCTGTACCCTTGAGCAAGGTGCTTAAATTGCTTCCAGCTGTATAAATGGGTTTACCATGTAACAATGCTAAATTTGTGTAAGGCGCTCTGGTTAAGAGCATTTGTTAAAGAGTAAGTGTACCTGCTGTCTCAGCCTGTCTCTGCCTACTACACAATTTTGAAAAATACTTTGTGGGGTGAGCGAGGGAGAGGGCTGGGGGCGGAGGAGGTGTGTCCATCGGCATTTGCATAAATGTACAATGTACAAAATTATTTAATATAACTCGGATCAAACTGTAAAACTAGCCATTGCAGATCAAATATGAATCAAGATTCAGCGACTGCATGGCCTATTTTTCACCTCAAATATTTTCAGAAACATATTTTAGTGGACTATTTAAGCGGAATAAGAGAGTTTATGAACAGGATGCCATGGCCCCGATGTTCCGGTTTAAAAAACGTGGAGTTAAAACCAAAAAACTGTAGTTCATCTAACCAATCAGGTGCCTGCTATTTCCACTGTGGGCGACAACAATTATCCATATGACGTAGCGGTACCTCCAAAGAGGTACTCTGACATCACAATTGGGGCGGGGGTACTGTGGGGAGAAGAAAGGAAATTTCAACCGTTAGAGGGCAGCACAAAGATGCTTTTCTTATGATATACAATATTATTTCAAAATTGTTGAAATAACAGAATGGATGAATAAGTTTAATTATAGGTTCATTATTATTCATTATAGGTATAGGCATACAAACACGTTTACAGCTAAAAAAAAAAAAGTGATCTAGAGTCTACTTACCCTCTAAATGCCCATAATGTACTGTAATGTGGACCATCAGCCTGGTGAGGACTACTAAGGGCACATCTGAATCAGCTGGGGACTAGATCATCCAAATCTCTTATCGAGGCCATTTCATCCACAAGGCCCTAAGCAGCATATTGACAACAGGATGGCTTCTTAGCCCTGTCCATGAAGAACAAAGTGAAGATGGCTGCTTTACTGGTCTTAAACTACAGGAACTAAACCATAGCTAACTATCTTCCACTGAATTTCCAGTAGAAACCAAACCACGCACTGCAAAAACCAAATCTTAGCAAGCATTTCAATCATATATTTAGACTTATATATTATATATTATATATTCATATTTCTGTTACTCTTTTGCTAAATAAGACAAACTATCTGCCCGTGGGGTGAGATAGTTTTACTCATTACAAGATTTGCTAGTGTGGTCAGATAATTTCACTTGTCAAGCAAAAAGTAACTTAAAATAAGATAATATTTTTAGAAGATTTTACGTCTCATTACAAGTCTAACTAGAAATAACCACCTTGCGGTTGTATGCCTCCACCAACAACTCAAGTTGCAGTTTACAGCCATGTCTGTCCAGACACATAAAATATATGTCGTGAAGATTTTGAAGAAATTTTATTTAAAAGGTATGAAGTGTATTCATTGGCAAAATGGAAGTTATGAGAAACAGGCTGTCTTCACTTAGTATGATGTCACAGTGAAGTTGACCTTTGAACTTTTGGATATAAAATTTCATCACTTCATCATTTTATCATATTGGACATTTGTGTGAAATTTTGTCATAATTAGCGTAGAAATTCTTGAGTTATGGCCAAAAACTTAATTTGTGAGGTCACAGTGATCTTGACCTTTGACCTTTGACCACCAAAATATAAGCAATTCATCTTTGAGTTCAAGTGGACATTTAGGCCAAATGTGAAGAAATTCCCTTTAGGCCTTCCTGAGATATGGCATTCACGAGAATGGGACGGACAAACGGATGCACGGACGGACAACCTGAAAACATAATGCCTCCGGCCATGGCTGTCGCCAGGGCGGAGGCATAAAAACACTTGTTAAGACAGGCATTTTTTTTGCAGTGCAGTTCACTGTGCTGTGCTCTCGGTCATCTCTCACTTCCTGTTTGTCATGCAAGTACAGGCTGTGATCCTTGAAGAAACGGCAGCGCCCTCCTGATGACGTGATAAGACTAATGACTCCCTCTCAAATGCAAAATATACTCCTCCAAGTAGAAACCTTCAGATTGAAACAATATAATTTGTGGTTGTGCATGTGCACACTGTGGTATTGTTACAGGGTCAGCGTCAGGGGCGGGCCTTGGGGTGCAAGGCCCGCCCACCAGACTGCTGCTGCCCCCCTGACAGAACTGTCTAATGATTGGCTACATTCTAGTCCTTTATCCATGTGGGGAAAAAATTAGATTTCAATAAACCAGTAGACTAATTCAGATGTATTATGTTTTAATGTTTTTCATTTAAAAAAGTTTTTTTAATATAATTTTTTATTTGATATTTTACACAAATGCAATGCTATGATTGAATTGCCTCAGAGCCTATACTCTTTGAGGTTTCAATAATTGACTCCTCCCTCGCTGTTTGCGAAAACGGCTGGCTAATCACGCATGTGGGCAAACATTCAGTTCAACTTTGAACAAAAAATATAACTACAGTAGGCCTATTTCTAGTAAATGATCGAACGGTCACTATTAACTCTATTTACTTTGGCCCTCCAGAGGCAATTTCCACCTGGTTTCTACTAGTTTTATTGCACATCCATGGTTTAAAGTTCGAATTGAAGAAGAAGCTGTATCATTCAGAAATTTGCAACAGAATACATTTATTTCAGAATAGTTACATACAGTATATAGGCTATATAATAACCATAACATACGTCACCTAATGTATTTAAATACGTTTTTTAAAAAGCATGTGTGTATTTACACAACAGCAACTAATTTCAGCCCTAAGTGCGATGGGTGGTTTGCTGTGGAAATGTCAACTGTACAGGACTTTGGCGAAATGTAACAAGATAAACTCTTCAGGGTTAATCAGAAAACAGTTGTAGGTGAATATACTGGTAAGTACTTGGTTTCCTAAACATATCTATACGAGAGATTTTGGAAAATAAATTTGATGCACCTTTCTAAACCGAAGATGCATCAGGTAGCCTACTGTATATAGTACAGTAAGCAAGGGAAAACAGCGAATGTTCATTTGTACAACGTTCAAAAAATATATTGTTTTTATACGTGAACATGATTTTTTTAGTGTGTATAAGCGGTGCATTTTATGCATTTTACAGTCTGTGGCTGTTGCGAGAGGAGGGTCGTAAGTGCTTTGGGCTATTCATAGCACCCTCCTATTTTATGGCACTGCAGTGTAACTGGAGAAGCTGAGGTTTTCGCAGACAACTACCCTTTTTAAAAATATTGCGTCAAAATTTATGGGGTTTTCTTAAAGCTGTAGTTTATCATTTCAGACAAACATGAATACTGTAATTGAGACAGATACGTCTAAACCACTATGGGCAAAGTTTAGAGTTGTAGTGAGCAAATAAAAGTTTGTCGATGTACTGCGGAGGTTTCAAACAAGCACTTGTCGCATCCAACTCTTCTAATGGTGAGTCCAGCTGTTGATTGATTTTCTGCTGTTTTATGCGCCAGCCTTGGTACAGTTTTGCTTCTTTACGTTACGGTCTAAAAACAGGATTATTTGCGACCATGGTCAATTTTATGTAGATATTGGAATTTTAGAAATGTGACAAATCTCACACATTGTCTAAAAAAATTAAGAGTTATGCTATATGTTAATGTGTATAGCTATAGCTGCATATCGCTTGTGTTCGGTGTATTCAGTATGATTCTATTCTATTACACCGGGGTATTCTTTTCGCTCCTGTCTCTTGCGGTGTGTTTTTTGTGTAACTGTCGGAACGGCTCACTTTCTTTCAAATTGGTGAACGCTCAATATCACAGCGCAAGGTCAAGCCCCAAGCATACTGTACTACATACGGCGTGGTCGCTGCATCTTTCCAAGTGTTATTCTAGTTCTATTCTATATTTGTTGAACAGTGCTATGCTTCCCCTCTGCAAAATGTACTGTATGTATAATGAGTTTGTAAGTTTGGTCTGGGATTTGCCCCCTGTGAAAACCAAATACCCACCCGTTTGATTCATTCTGGCGCCAACCCTGGACTGTTATAACATAAAAATGTCTCTCTTAACAAGTGTTTTAGTTCGAGACTTAAAATCTTTTTTTTTTCTCAAAAGTGGAAAATATTAACTTTTTGCTTGAGAAGTGAAATTATCTTACCCCACTGGCAAATCTTGAAATGAGTAAAACTATCTCACCCCATTGGCAGATAGTTTGTCTTATTTAGCAAAAAAGCAACAAAAATAAGATTCTAAAGTCTCAATATAAGATTAAAATGCTTGTTGAGATTTGGGTTTTGCAGGGTATATATGGATTAATCCCAGAAGATTCATCTTGTTTATCCAATCCATGAGAATGAGTTTTTGCATCTTGGTAATCTGACAGGAGTGAGAAGATTCCATCACCTGTCACCTCTCAGTGTCTGTGTGTGTGGGTGTGTGTGTGCATCCCTGCACCGTAGGCCTACCTTGTGAGGCTAAAATGACCTATTGCCAGCAATCTCAACTAATCCATTCATTCTCATCTACCCTTTGTTGTCATTCCTTTGCCGACAGTTGCTAACTTCCTTAGGAGGTAAAAGACATCTGAAAAGACAGGATACTTTCCGGAGGAAGGGGTTGCCAAGGATGTGGGTTTGTGGCCAGGTGCGCGCAGATGTGAGGCCGCGTTGCATCTCTGCCTGCTTTCCTGCCCTCAGTCCTGACCTCTGCTTCTGTGTAAAAACCCTTGCTAATTTTGGGTCGTGGCCCAATCTGTGTTATCAGCAGGCCCAGGCTTTTCCTGTCTTGCTCTATCTGTACAATGCAAAGGAAGCCTTGCATGTTTAGGGTGAGAAGTGAGAGCAAATGTTTGTTTTTAGGGATTTTGGACATCATGGAGTGGAACAGATTGTGCTAGTTCGCCTCTATCTTCACTTTGTTCTTTATGGACAGGACTAAGAACTATTTGTTATCACCCTGATTCTGGTACACTTCAAAGGCCATGAGAGTGACTTGGTACCAGGCATTTAGAAATCTATGTCTTAATGGCTTCCCTTTGAGTGGTAAAGTATATCCAATATATCCTGGAGCAGGGGGCAGAATATAGCATTGAATATACTGTACCATATACTTAGGTATACTGTAACTTTAAATTCAAACTCCAATTCTGCATTTCTGCATAAAGTGATGATTTATGTTTTCTTTGAACCCACAGAGACTGGTCTCAAATGTCATCTATGAATGAACAATATCAGATAAACTCTGTTTGAGTATTGCGATGTAAAGTCCATTCCATTATGCAAATATAATATACTGCAGTATATTTTAAATATATTGTGACAATAATTTTGATATATTTACAATATACACTAAAATCCCATTAAGAGCCATTACAATGTATTGAAGGGACCTGGTCTTTACCAAGAAAGACGATATTAACACACATTTTAAAAGAAAATATTTTTCAATGTTCTTAAATACAATCTAAGCATGATGTCTGGGCACTTTATGATGTGCAATTTTTGGCTGTTTGGCAGTTAAACATACAATTAAGCAAGGGGGCTGAATACTTAAGCAATTGATTTTTTTTGGTCTTATAGTTATAAATAATTTGGAACAAATTGCAGATTTAACTTTTCACATTGACATTGTAGAGTTGTTTGTGTTGAATACCAGCAAAAAGGCCTGATTAAATACATTTTTATCAAATATTCGTACGCAGCAAAATATGAAAAAATATTTTTATAGAATACTTTTTCAACCCACTGTATGTTACTTGGTCAATTTAAGGCATAGTAATTGTCATTTTTCAGAGAACAACATTCAAGGCATATAAATATTTGAGATAAATACATACATACACTGCTCAAAAAAATTAAGGGAACACTTAATCATCACAGTATAACACCAAGTAAATTAAGCCAAAATGATGTTGCAGGCAGCATAACATTTGCCATGGCATCTCCAGACTCTTTCACATGTCTGTCACATCAGTGTGAACCTGCTCTCATCTGTGAAGAGAACGGGGCGCCAATGGCGAACCTGCCAATTCTGGTGTTCTCTGGCAAATGCCAATCAAGCTGCATGGTGCTGGGCTGTGAGCACAGGTCCCACTACAGGACGTTGGGCCCTCATGCCACCCTCATGGAGTCTGTTTCTGACAGTTTGGTCAGAAACATGCACACGAGTAGCCCGCTGGAGGTCATTTTGTAGGGCTCTGGCAGTGCTCCTCCTGTTCCTCCTCGCTGATACCGGTCTTTCCGCTGGGTTGTTGCCCTTCTACGGCCCTGTCCAGCTCTCCTCGTGAAATGGCCCGTCTCCCGGTATCTCCCCCACACTTTTGAGACTGTACTGGGAGACACAGCAAACCTTCTTGCTACGGCACGTATGGATGTGCCATCCTGGAGAAGCTGGACTACCTGTGCAACCTGAATGGGCTGCAGGTACCGCCTCATGCTACCAGTAGTGACAAGGGCACTAGCAAAATGCAAAACTAGAAAAAAATCAGTCAGGAAGGATAAGGAGAGAGAAATGGTCTGTGGCCACCACCTGCAAAACCATTTACTTTTTGGGGGTTGTCTTGCCGTTTCCTCTCCGGTCCATCTGTTGTCACTTTCATTTGCACCAAAACAGGTGAAATTGATTCACAATCGTTTACGCTTCCTAACTTATCGATATCCCAGAAGTTTCATTGACTTGGTGTTATACTGTGTTGGTTTCCTTAATTTCTTTGAGCAGTGTAGTTTACATGTCTACTTGAAATTAGAATGAATACAGGTGGAAATTTATTATATAATGACAATATCTTTATTTTTGGGTGCATTTGTTTTTTCTAAAAAAGAAGGGTATTTTAACACCAGCAGAAGCTGTGCGATATGTCCCTCATTCTAAGCTCTGTAAGCTTAAATGGGATTTAATTCCATAAATGGTTATTATAACTGTGCAATAATTCCGCACTGAAACCCAGCTAAAATCCAGCATCAGATCACAGAGCCTCATCATTACAACTTCAATTAACCTCCAGCTCATAAACTCCAAAGACGGAGCTCTCCCAGACTTTATCACCCCCAGCATCATCACCACAGCCCGCTCCACGCTACCGAAATGAGACAGATCCCCCAGATGAAAGGGCTGTCGTCGCCTTGCAATTAAACTAATGATTTATAAATATCTCTTTCAAAGCCAAAGATGAAGTGGGAGGGAGGCAGGGAGGGGTTGAAACCATGGCGTGATACCGCCAACACGTTTTTTTATGTTAATTGCTCTCCAAGATGGCAGTTTGGGAACAGAGCCGCGTCGGTTATCTGATGATGAGCTTTTTCTTCTGACAAGACGTGGCGACTTCTGAATGAGAATATTTTGAAGCTGAGTAGATGGGCTCCAGTCATATCCCAGAGTGCTTCACTCGGTTATGACGGAATGTGCTGGGTGAGAGTATTCGCTTTCTTTGTAGACTCCTCAAACGGCTTTAGAACCCCATCAGTGATAAACAGTCCGAACATCAGCCGCTGTCATCTCAGCTGCTCTGATCCCAGGATGTCCGTTGTCGCTCTCATTTCTGTCAGTGTTTTCAACTGGGACTCCATCGCGATTAGATGTCAGGGCTTTGAAATCGCACGTCAATTTGTGCTGTTGTTTACACACCCGCCCTTCAAAGGGTGACCGCTTAACTTGGACACAAAAGGGCACTGGGGTAAGCAAACAAAATCACCAAAGGTCGTGGGCTATTGTGCTGCGACGGGGCTTTTACAATAATGTTAGTTTAACTTCTAACTGTCAAAGAGATCGATGTGGGGCCCTTTTTAATAAACAAATTAGCTTCATCCTTAAGTTCTAAGGTCTGGGGTCAGCCTGAGCATAAAGTTTTTTTCTTCATCTGAGAGGAGTCTTACAAAGAGGATGTAGAGAATAAACAGTGCAATCTACAGGTTTCCTGTCATTACGTTCGCGTACGTGAGCTTTGTCCAGACAGCACTGTCCCTCAGAGAGTCCCATGGGTCCTGCTCCACATGACCCCCCTTGGGGTCACCCTCCCAGCATGCCCCCCGCAGCTGTGCACCATTCACAACTCATCCATACTTGCCCCAAAACTCAAAGCTCATCGTAAATGGTGCCCACCAGTCCACAGGCCTTGTCCTGTTTGAGAAACCTCTGGTGATTTACATTTTTGTGGAAGGAAGAAAGAAGGTGTTTCCTGCCTTACAGATTCACTCCTTAATATACTGTTGTTTAATTGTCTTAGGCACAGATTCAGTCCTGCTGCACTGTGCTCTGTCTTTCAGGAGTAAAACATTACCAAAACATTTTATTTGTCAATTTCATTTTATCAATTATCCATTAATGTAAAGTAATGCTTGAATATTCAATGGTTCTGATATGGTTCTGTTCAATGGTTTTGTTATGTTCTGATAACAACTTCAATGGGAAATCCATCATACGTAACATGGTTGTACAGGCTAGGAAGAAACATTGTTTAAAACATTCTTCTCAATGTTTTAATCTCAATGTTCTACCTGCATGGGATACATTCATAATTCATCCTTTAAATCCAATCCATCTGGTCCTGTAAGTGGATTATTAATTCTGGTGCAGATCTGAAATGGTAAGGGTATGTATGTCCGTATGTCGCTGATGGGCGGAATGAATGTAGGCCCGCGCTGGTCGTCAGTATGCACCAACATGCTCCCGCCTAAAACCTACAGAGCCAGGAAGAGAGAGCTTTCCCCAGGTCATTATGAAGGAGATTACTTAAGTGTAAAAGGATGTTCAATGCACATTAATTATCTGGCTCCTTTGTTACAGAACACGAGGCTCAACTCCTCTCTCTGCCGTGCCTCATCTATCTTTCTTTCACTCTTTTCCTTTTCTGTTCTCTTATGCACTCCACCCTTCTTCCATAGGAGCCTTTTTTGGTGCATTTAATAAGAATTTGTTTTCTACCCTAATTGCTATGTTGCTCGTACCTGTGTGGTGTCATTTCAGATAAGATTTTAAAAAGTATTTCATGCCCCTGCATGGTTGTGTGTGCGTGCCGTGCGTGTGTGTGCCGTCGCTCAAGGGAGTTTAACTACTGAAGCTGTGTGCTTGACTGTAACATTGTTGCCAGGGATTTCTCATTAAAGTATTAATTAAAAGTCGCTCGGAACCTAAAGGCCTTCCCACACTGTACAATAGATTCCATCTTTTACGATTATTACATGCCGCACTGTATGATGTGACTAAATTAAAATCTTAATTTCAGCCTGGCCAGATTGTATGATTTCTGTCAGTTTTGTTGTCGCACTCTGCGATTGGCTTGCGAGGCTATGTCCGCCGTTGGCTGTATCAAGCATGGGGTCGAAAAAACTGGGGAACGATTTCACCTTCGACATTTTGCTTTTTTATGTCCTGGTGCACCAGCACGACTTCCAGGATGGGCTCGTAACCCCAGCCACACTAAACGATAAAGGTAAAACATTTCTGACGCTGCCAGGACTTTGTCGGACCCTACAACTGCACGCATGGGCAGACACAGACTCTGTCACACTGCACGAGCCAAGAGATCCCACAATCCTTTACGACCTAAGAATTTGGCTACGATGTGTAAATTTTGTCCGGGAAGAGTAAAATCGTACAGTCTCTGCGGGACTTAAGTCAAGCTTGGAGCATTGGAGGCTAGTCAGATGAGACAGAGGCAGAGCTCCTCAAACTGCTGCAAATAGCACCATGCAGAGGCTTTACACAAATCCAATTTTATGGAGCATCCCGCAAATATTTATGATGGGGGGTGTGGGGAGCACTGCTCCTCATTCCGAGCAATATTACAGCCCTCATCACCTTGACAACAATATAGAGATATGCTTTCTGCTACCGCTCTGAATACTGTGTTGTCAGAGAACAGAAGTCCTTTTCCACGGCAAACGATGGTGCATAAAGCATAAAACACGCAATTTAATTCTAAAACCGAATCAGAATATTAAAAGTGAATGAGCTGTCAAGAGTAGAATAGTGTTTTTTGCTTAAATTATAT
This sequence comes from Ilyophis sp. 1 JC-2022, assembly GCA_022702515.1. Classification (NCBI taxonomy): domain Eukaryota; kingdom Metazoa; phylum Chordata; class Actinopteri; order Anguilliformes; family Synaphobranchidae; genus Ilyophis; species Ilyophis sp. 1 JC-2022. The sequence continues at coordinate 49,407,793 of CM040401.1, read as the reverse complement.
TAATGTTCATAAGCATGCATAAGCTCATATTAAATATGTGGGTTATGCATACATGCCAATGCTTAAATGCAAATGAAGAAGAAAGACGGGAGCTTTAGAGGATGAAAATGTAGGTGAATTTGAGGCACATATCTCAGTACAATATGATAAGAGCCTGGATGTATGTTGAAGAGATGTGTCTTTTTGGCTCTTAGACCTTGGTAACCTAAGAACCGTAAACCTAATTTTTCTTGCCGTACAGATTAAAATTTTAAATGGACATAAAAATGCTGTTAATATAATAACAATATAATTTATTGTTATCTCAGTCCAAGGTGATGCAGCACATGGCACCGAAACACACATGAATCCAAACAACACAATCAACAATAAAAATACTAACAAAATGCAGTAATTTAACAGTAAAAGCGTTTCTGTGCCCTGAGCCTTGCCCAGCTGTCAGTGCTGCCCTTTGATTTGGAGTCCTGTTCCAAGGGGAGAATGTCTGATCAAAGGCATTATCAGAACTAAGATCTTGGTGAGGGGAGGATATGTGAGCAGAAATGTTATTAGAAAGGGCAGCTCCATTTAATAAGAGCAGGCCCACATAGACATAGGTTCCCCACAGAACATCACTCACTGGCATATTGGTTACCCTGACATCTGATAGCAGATCCCTGGATGAGAAGAGGACGACCCAGGAGAGCTTTGCACTTAAAGGCTCAAAGAAGCACCAGAGTGGTGAGGAGCCAGTGTACTTTGGCCTGTCACGACGGGCCTATATTCAGCTGCTTTAACAATTACACTTTGTATCAAAGAATTTAATTTTTTCAGTTCACACAACAATGTGCAATTTAGTTTGATTGTTACTCAAATACAAAAAGTATCAAGTTCATATTTGGATTTTACACTTGCTGCACTGGGTTTGGACTTTCAATTCTCTGATATTCTAACAGACAGCCGCCCTTGGGTGGAGCACTGGAGCTGTACCTTGAACAATTTTAGACATCTGAGATCAAAGATTTGTCTCAGTTACAGCAGCGCTCTTGATATTTTGCTGCCCCCATTTGGGGGCACTGGGGCACTACACCCATCCTGCAGGCATATGTTTCTCATTTGCAAATCTCTGTTCAGCTACAGCTGCCAAGTAATGTTTGTTGATTATTCAATGCAGATTATCACAAGTAAGCTGTTTTAAGACCACTTATTCTCCCATTACAATATCCCCGGAGTTGCTTTGGTTCTAAATTAGACGTACTGATTACTTCAGATTAAAAACACACAACACAAACTGATACACACAAACCACACAAACACAGCTTGTGCACACATCTCAGTTTTAACAGTACACAATGCTAACATGCCTGGCATGTCTCATGTAGAGTGTTCATTGTTATTGGGAATAATTAATAAATCTGCTAATGAGTTTAATAATGGACTTTTAAGTTCTTGCCTATTGATTGCTTGCTCAAAATCAGCATCACCTGAGAACTAGCATGATAATAAGCTAATGCATTTAACATTATAAGGCTATATCTATGAGATTTTATTTATATGCAGAAAAAGGTGTTAAGGGAGCTATGAGTGGCATTCTAAAATATTAGCATTTAGCAATTAGCATTGTAAAATAAAAGCGTTAGCCGAACGTTTTGCTGTTCTATTAGGCGCCTAATAAAATGTGTTTGCAAGAGGAATCAAAGGTGCTCTATCTGAGTTAAACAGATCAGAGTTGTTTTAACACTGAAATGTTTCAGGAAATTCAATATGATTCTGTGGAATGAGGCATGCCACTGCCCTGACTTCACCTCTCTGACATTAGCATTAGCCATTAGCTCCATGGCTGAGCGGGCGCCCGAGCCAGTCGGAGCGCACAGATGCAGCCCCTCCTCATTCCCGCTCCTCCGGGGGGAGGAGAGACTGAGAGAGCAGCACCCCCCACCCTGCCCCGCCCCACCCCACCCCCTGCATTTCAACAGCACAGATGGGTGACAGAGCAGAGCTCAGGATTAAGGAAGATTTCCCCTCCATTTGATAAACAATGGAAAATGACACAGTCCCCGAGATAAACCTGTACAAGGAAACATGGGCCTGAAACCGGGCTCTTCACTCCTCCTCCCCACCTCTCTGCCTAGAGACCTGCTGACACACTCCACTGCCTGCCCTATTTTCCCTCTTCCCTCGCTCCCGAACCCTGCTGATGAAAAACAGAATTAAAGATTTACAATAAAAAGATTAGCGAGACAAACGACAAGTATTCAGGAGCAAGAACAGGTTCCAGAGCTTTGTGGACAAAGCCATGGGAGTATATTGATGGAATTAAGGTCCATGGTTTTTTTGTATTGTTTAAAAATGTTGACTTTGTCACATTGTTTCAGATTCACAATACTCTGCTGTGCTCATGCATTTCTATGAAATCCTATGGATTGTGAATCATTATGTATTAATCGCACAATGCTGTGTGGAGATTTTAACATTTTGCTGTGCCAGTAACATAATCTACAAGGTTGTATGAACTGCACCTCAATCACAGTACCGTTGTGGTCTCAATAGACCAGGGGTGTTCAACTCCAGCCCTGGTTGAACACAGTGGCTGAGGGCCTTTTTTCATTTCAATCAGCAGCCAATTCACCCTTGAAAACAAGGTGCATGGACTCTTTGGCCAATCAGTGACTTAAATTAAATACAAATGTATTAAATTCCCCAAAAAGCCAGCAGACACTGTGATCCCCCCAGGAATGGAGTCTGACACCCCTGCAGTAGACCCTCAGCAGGCTGTACAATAGCCCTACTTGATGTATATCCTCTGAGTACAATGTCAAAAGAAAATAGACAGACAGGAAAAAAAGGGAATATGTTGCAGCTAAACTGGGATTCTGTTCTGTGCCTGCAAGGATTTCACTCCAAACTGCTGGCTGATGGTCAAGACAGGAGCCAGTGCTGTGGGCAGCTGGTGTGCTGATGTGGGGAATGTGTGCTCCACATTCTTTATTACTTGTTTTTCGCAGTCTTGTTTTGTGACAATCTCCGTTATGGTGGTCTTCTTTCATTGGCCATTTATATAATCATTGGCGATGTCGGTCATAATTCGAAATCAGGATTTTTTATAATTTGGATACATTGAGGAATTTTTGCATGGTTAATATATTTAGGATTAAAACAATTTAAATGGTGTCGTCCATAACTGTGATTTTGCAATCTGTGAAAAGTATGAATTAATGTTAATAAAATGTCTGTATGTCCTGAGTGAGCAGACATGTTCAGATGATGATGTGTATGACGTAGGGTATGGGTTTGGGCAAATTGTGCTGATAAGATTTGCATGTAGGATTATTCTTATTATCTGTTGTAGTGTGTTCCGTCCCAAAGGATTTCCCCCTGTGATATGTCCTACATCTCTCGATGGACAGACATAGATGTAGTCACAAACGATGGCAATATTTTGAAAGCATTCTACATCCATTAGTGGCTCTCCATAAATGTTCTACACACATGGCGAGCTATTTTGGTCCATTATTGCTTGATGCTTCTCTATTATTTTCTATATGTTCCAGGTGTATCACAGGCAAACATCATTTTGAGAAACTGTCAATGTGTAGCCATTAGAGCAGAAGGAAAAAACACCTTAAAACTTTGAGGTTTTTTTGAGGTTTTTCCTGCTTAACTAGGTGTCTCATATTGTATTAGAATTATGTTTTAGAATGATGTCTCTGGTAAAAAAAATAGCAACATCTTTATAAAATGTGCTATTATTGCTCATTCCCTAACTATTTGATTAGATTTTGGTAATATGATCATTTTGTGTTTATACTTTGCTCTGTCAGGAGTTTGTTTTTGCTCATATTATAAACTGTAGGCCTACATGTTTAAATATTAGATTTTGTCACGTTATAAACAGGCAGCATAATTTGATGTACTGTACAATTGTGATTGTTTTATGCGAGCCTGTTGACTCCCTACATACTTTTAAGGTGAAATTAAAAACACATCTGTTTAAATGGGCCTATAATAGAGAGTAAACTTTTCTAACCTGCTGTACCTAGTCTGTCTGGGTACTCCCTTTCATTGTCCTTGAAGTAACATGTGTCACACTGAATATTTCATTTTTTTTACATGTAAATTTGGTTTGCTTATGTTTATTTATTCATGGTTATTATATTGTATTTGTAGTGCTGTATAGCGTTTTGAGCGTGGGAAAAACAAATAAAATATATTATTATTATATTATTCATTACATTTGACATTCTTAACTTAACAGCTTTGCTGCTCTCTGTGGTGCCCTCTACAGGAGATGCACAGATGGTGTTACCGCGCAAACGCATTGAGGTCATCAATGGTCAAATGGTGGTCCTACAGGCCTGGTATGCCCCCACGTCCGACATCAACAGGAACACGATCATCTGGAACTTCATGAGCAACGCTTCCACGCTGGTGTGTCTTTCTTTTCTCCCTCAAGAGAAAGCACCTTGCATTGTTTTCTTACCGCCCACTTTCTAACTGCAAACATGCTGTGGATTCCTGCTACTTTCCTCCACAAGCAGTAGCCGACTAGCCGTCATCGCAAATTTCTGAAAACTTCATCTGTGCATGGGAGAAAGGCTTAGTACGGTCGTGCGGAGATTAAATGTGAGAGTGTCTGGGGAGGCCAGCAGCCAGGGATGGTGAGGGAGAGCACGCTGGAACAGTCCGTCTAACACAATCAAACCTGTCCCTGCCTCAGACTTAATCAGAAAGACAAGGCCCAGGCACAAACACCCAACCGCCCTCCTGCGCCCCCTCATTACGACTGTCCGTCCCGAATAACGTCAACAGATGTCTGTTGTCCACTGTCATCTCTCTCACCCCCTCCAATGTCCTCAGAGTTAGACATAAAAACCTGTATTAGCCAGGGACATTTGGATTAGCCCCCAGAACACATTTTATACACTTCTGAATATGTGCATTGGATGTAAGTGGGCCATCAATGTTATAATAATTGTTTTTGTTTTTTACAAGAGGTCCAAGCAAAAGACCAAAATAGGCTAGTTTCAATTGATCAAAGGATAGAAAAGACTGACAATCATAAAGTGAAATCCTACTGATTTTAAAATGGGTAAAAGCAAAAAAAAAATTTGACATGCGAAGGCACTCAAAACAGACGTAATTGATTTGGCTTGCACCAGCATTCCAGTAATATATTGGGTGATACTGATATTGACCAGGAGTTTTAGACTTACAATTTTGTAACATAGAACAAGAAAAGGGCAAAGTAAAGTCAGAGCAAGTATGCTGGATATTTAAATGTGTCACTCATGCACTACTTTAAGCAGCTTCATAAGTGGAATCTGTATGCAGATTTCAAACAGCTACTATAAAGCTCTATACTGTACTGTACTGAGGCTGTCATCTCTGTGTGCATGTAATGGTAAGCAGGAAGGTGCAGGTATTATATTCCTACTGCACTTGCATTGTCACTTGAGTCCTTGTAATGACTATGATCATCCTTGTATTCTCATTTGCCGTTGCTTGAAAGCTTATCTTCCAACTCTACAGTGCCATCTGTGCACATCATTTTAAAGATTATGTTTTACGTATCGCAGTGAAGCCGGAAAGCTTCTCTTAGGAATCTATTAAAGATTAATCATAAAGAATGTTTTTTAAATACATTTTTATTTGAAGGCTTAATGTATTTACAATAGACTCACTGAAGAATTTTTGCCTCTGGGTTTTCAGCATTGGTGTTTTATTTTGGTTACAGATCATTTCCAACACCGCGGGTGTGCCCAGTCACGGCAGCCCCCAGTTCATAAAGCGGGTGGGGTTCACTCAGGCCATGCCCAACTCCAACCTGTCCATCTTCATCAACAACACGAGGGAGTCTGACTCCGGCCGCTACCTATGTCAGGTCATCATCCCAGAAGGCATGGCCCTCACAGGCGAGCTCACGCTCAACGTTAAAGGTAACCGCCAGAGTCCTGTAATAACACTGCTGTTCAGACCAGCCCTGTGCTTCTGTGCAACAATGTGGGGAAATTAGCAATAATTAGAAATCAGAGAATAAAAAATTGATCCTCTAAAATGAAAAAATGCTTTACTTTAAAATTCCACTTGATTGTAAGAAGCGATTTACACTGATTGACATTTTATAGATATTATATTGCTCTTGTGCCTCTTTCTGTCCTCTGTAGTTCCTCCATCACCACCAGTGTGTAAAATGGTGGGAAAGCCTGTGCTGAAGGGGAACGTTACCTTTAGCTGCAAATCCAAAGCCGGAAAACCTGTACCTCTGTACAGGTGGACCAAGACCTCCCCCGTGTCCGAGGTCTTCTTCTCTCCGATGCAGAGTGAGTACCATCCATTGCATTACATATGTTATCTTAAATTTTACATTTATTTCATCTTGGTCAAAGGTAACAAACATGTAATTAGAAAGTGAGCACAAAGACAAGTCCCAGTCAGATATCTGAAGATGAGGGCTAGAGCCTTACTCAGATTAAAGCTTTGTCCCCTTTTTAATCTTTTTCTGTACCTGCCACAGTCAGGAACTTTCCATGCCATTATAGACGGTTACCATGAATTGCATGTTTGTGACCATGTGTGACTGCGTGTGACCGTGTTTGTCCTTTCAGATGAGAACCTGGGTACGCTCAAACTGAACAATCTCACCAAGAACATGTCGGGGAAATACATGTGCAAAGCAAGCAACACAGCAGGCTCAGAAAGCTGTTACATTAATCTTGTGATCAACACCTGTACGTACATCTCACACTGTGTCGACACTTGTACACACATCTCACTCTGTATCAACATCTGTACATACATCTCACTCTGTATCAATACCTATACAAACATCTCACTCTCTGTATCAACACCTGTACATACATCTCACTCTCTGTATCAACACCTGTACACACATCTCACTCTCTGTATCAACACCTGTACGTACATCTCACTCTCTGTATCAACACCTGTACACACATCTCACTCTCTGTATCAACACCTGTACATACATCTCACTCTCTGTATCAACACCTGTACATACATCTCACTCTCTGTATCAACACCTGTACATACATCTCACTCTCTGTATCAACACCTGTACATACATCTCACTCTCTGTATCAACACCTGTACACACATCTCACTCTCTGTATCAACACCTGTACGTACATCTCACTCTCTGTATCAACACCTGTACATACATCTCACTCTCTGTATCAACACTTGTACACACACCTCACTCTCTGTATCAACACTTGTACACACATCTCACTCTCTGTATCAACACCTGTACATACATCTCACTCTGTATCAACATCTGTACACACATCTCACTCTCTGTATCAACACCTGTACATACATCTCACTCTCTGTATCAACACCTATACATACATCTCACTCTGTATCAACATCTGTACATACATCTCACTCTCTGTATCAACACCTGTATATACATCTGTACGGCGGCTGTGGCTCAGGAGGTAGAGTGGGTCGTCCGCTGATCGCAGGGTTGGTGGTTCGATCCCCGGCTCCTCCTGTCCACATGTCGAAGTGTCCTTGGGCAAGACACTGAACCCCAAATTGCTCCCAATGAGCAGGCTAGCACCTTGCATGGCAGCTGCTGCCATTGGTGTGTGAACGGGTGAGTGAGAGGCCATTGTAAAGCGCTTTGGATAAAGGCGCTATATAAGTGCAGTCCATTTACCATTTACCATTTACATCTCACGCTGTACCAACACCTGTACATACAATTCACTCTGTATCAACACCTGTATGTAAATTTCACTCTGTGCATCAACACCAGTATGTATTGAATGTGGAGGTGTGTGGATATATGGATGTGTTAATGCGTGGGTGAGTATATGAATGGATAATCAGATGAGTGTTTATATGGATGACTGGATCTGTAGATATGTTGGTGTGTGGATGAGTGTATATTTCTATATGTGTGTACTGAGATGGAATTTGCATTGGGATCATTCCTCTTGTTTCCATTTAGCCACCAATGCCGGTGTGATCGCCGGGGCGACGGTGGGATCTGTGGTGGGGTTTCTGGCCCTCATCCTAATCCTCATCCTCATCCTCAAGAGAAGGCGCGACACCGAGGACGACATAGCCAATGACATCAAGTGAGATTCTACTACAGGGTGCACGGGACGCTTGTGTGAAACTGTCTGTGTGTGTCTTTGTGTTTGTGTGTGTTTGTGTGTGAGTGTATTTGTAGTGGGGTGTTGGATGTTTGTATGTGTTTGTTTGGTCGGTGGAAGAATGGGTAGATGAAGGAGGGGGCTGTTATGTGCTTTAGTTTCATGTGGGGAACACTCTATCTCTCTCTCTCTCAGAGAGGACGCTCAGGCTCCCAAGCGTGTGTCATGGGCCAAGAGTGGCACAGGCTCTGACATCATCTCCAAAAACGGCACCCTGTCCTCCATCACCACCAACCCCCTCCCACGGGACCACCACTACCCTCAACACCCTGCCTCCGACACCGCCTCCATCATCACCGCCACAGGCAGCACCATGGGCTACCGGCCACGCCCTGGGGGGGAGCTAAACCCTCTGCAAGGCCTGCCGGGCTACCACCCAAGCGCCAGCCTTCCCCGTAGCCCCCCCGGACCCCCCAGCACAAACGGCAGCTCCCCGCACAGACCTGAGCTGGCCCAACCTCAGGCCCTAAGACCACCCCTCCTGCCCACCAGCGTCACCTCCGCCAACATCGCCCGCATGGGCGGAGTGCCCATCATGGTGCCCGCCCAAAACCAGGCCGGCTCTCTGGTGTAGCGTGGCAGCACTCAACCGTCCCCTGTAAACTATTGTACAGATTCTCGCAATTGAGGAAGAAAAAAAAAAAGCTGTATGCTTCGATAGAATCTACTTAGTGATGAGGAAAAATGTGTTTTTGGAAATAGTCGGTTGTTAGCTCTTGCATCGTTGAGTACAGTGCAGATGTGTCACATGATGTATTTACTTCACTTAAGTGTACACTGAGTTTTTTATTCGTTTTTTTTATATTAATGGTATATTCAGATTTGTACAGATATAAGTTTAATGCTGTACTGTATTATGTTTTTTATTACGTAGTATTTTTACAAGCTGAATTTCATTTATTTCATAGATAGAATAATGCCTTTCCTTGCTGTCATCGGTAGCATGTTTCAGAGCTCAACAAGGGAAATGGTGCAGTGGCTTAGCTTGGTACTGTTGGTTACTGTGGTTTTATTTGGATGTTAAATTTCAGATTCCATTTTCATTGAAAAAGTGAAAACACAGACAACACAAGCCTTTTTTTCGTTCATTGAAAAGTACTGCTTACTGCAACACTGGAGACTGTGCCCCACAGATTTGAGCTCACCTGTGTGCTTTAGAGTCCATGCTCAGCAGACACACAGCTAAAAACTAATCACATTATAGCTTAAGTGAATTTGGAGCAGCTATGTTACACTACACTATTGTTTATGTTTCCTTGTAAACCTTAAAGTAGAGAATACATTTATGTGCAGAAGAATCTGACAGAGATCAGATGGTAAAAGTTCATATTTGTAAATAATTTGTTTTATATTCTTCAATTAGACCCAGAGGAATTCAGTTGCAGGACAGGATCATCTTTTAAGTCAAGTCATGGCAATAAAGAATCTTGACTTGATTTGACTTATAGGTTGTCTTACAGAAGTTAGAAGACCAATAAAGTACCATTTGTTTGCCTTTATGAACACTGGCCAAATTATCTGACTGTGTTAAAATGCTGGTCATATCTTTTTTTTAATTTTTTTAAACTGTGTTTCATTTGATTCCACATGTATATTGGAATGTCATCACTTTCATGCATCAATTGCCAATATTCAACTGATAATATTTTATGGCCTTTTCTGTTGATTTGATCTATTTATAGCACAAATAATAACTTACCGTTCATCTGTGCGACTTGTTTTATTTCATGGTAGTGAGTATCTGTTCCTCCTATGTACAGTAATACCATAAACCAGATGGATTGTTTTATTTCAACTGAGGATTGTTAATACAGAACATATGTGATACAAAACCAAAGATTGTTCCTTGTCATTATCAGCCACAGGTTGGAACCATATTACAATGCTAACCCAACCGCTAAAAATGATTGGTGTTGACAGAATTTTATTGACTTGTTGGAGAAATGTTGGTTCTATCCTAAATGCAAACTGCTACCAGTCCCAGTATACACTAAGGGCCTGATTTATTAAGACCTTTTGCATACACAAAATCAATAACACAACCAATGATTGGTGCAAAACAAATAACATGACCAATCATTGGTCATGATATTGGTTTTGCGTGTGCTAAAAGGTTTTGCACTCGCTAAAGGTCTTAGTGAATCAGGCCCTAATTTCTAATAAGTCTTTTGAGACTACTAATTCTTGTTATGCATTTGTTCATACATAAACAGCTAGCTGGGGCATATTTGACACATCACAATCTTCAAAGAACTATACACTACAATATAATGTAACTGTACCTAAATACAGTGTAGTTGCACCGGGATTAGAGGTACTTATGGTAACGTGGGACCTTTTTACTTTCACTAGATTGAGGATGTCTCCTTTTTGGATAAATTTTCATTCAATCAGGCCTTATGTTTGTTTGTTTTTTTGGTTTATAAATATAGATAACTAAGAAAACAAAAACTTTATATACAAAACAAAGTCACATTATATATTTATTTTTCTCACTTTGAAGGCCTGAGCTACTTTCATTCAGTGCAATATTGTTTAAATATAAATTGGGCACTTGACATATATGCCTGCATTTCTTTATTGATCTGACATTTTCTAAAAATGTTTTTAAATAGTTTCAGTTTTATATTCCTAGATATGATGAAAATTGATAATTAAATACATGACAACAGTAATTGATGTATATAATTATTGCTCCAGACAATATGTTTATGTGCGGTGTCTTTGAAATTTTTGAAGTGTTATGTATATGGTATTAAAAGGTTTCAGTTATACCTTGTAACAATATTTTAATAAAAATTTACTTCAAAATGGCTGTGCGTATTAATCAGAGGACTAGGGATTGAAATTCTCCTTGAAGCTCGCAAACTCCAGTGGTCACCGGTGGTATTGCAGCCTCTGGTGCCAAAAGGTAAATTTCCCCATTGAAGACCATTAAAAACTATGAAATTACCCAGGCCATATTATACTATTTTGGACAGTTTTTTTTTATTTTCTAAAATTTCTTCACACCAAACTAATTACTCTCCAGAGATCGATTTTTTAAAATTCTCCTCTGGTTCCAAAAGCCATGTTAAGTACCCGCATAGTCTAACATGGTGCCTCCATGAATTGGCTTCATGCGCCAATGAGCAGCTCTCATAGGTATCCATGGAACCGGTAAGCGGAAGCTGTCTCCAGTTATTCTTATACAGTATATCTCAATGGTTTTAATGTCAATAATATTTGGATATATTTGTCCTAAATACTGATGTAGTACAGGCATTTAAAACCACATACATCCACTAGGTGTCACCATGGCACAGTCAAACTTCTGAAGTGTGCTTTGGACCCTCATAATTCTTAATATTCCAGATTATAAACTGAATTATTCATAAACCTGCTATTGATCAATGAATTTATGAATTTCCCACTCTTTCATATAATTTTTTTCTGTTTGTGTTTGTGTGTCTCGGATTAAAACAATGTTTTTATACTTTGCAAGTAGACACATTTGAACATTCCAATTTATAAGTGTGGAATGTTTTTAATTTTCAACTTTCAAAGTTTGTGTAATTTTCAGTGCCCAGTTTCATGCACACAGCATTATTAATGCAGACAATGTACCAGTATGTTTAATCAACCTGAAAACAATAGATAATAAATCTATAAAGCACAGATTCCTCTGAAATAGACCACCACAATTTGCTTGTGGCTGTTAACTTGTGATACTCAGTTAATGCTCTGCTGCTGTCTAATGGACACACTTGGCATTGCATACTATGACAGTAAAATAAGACGAGCCTCAAACCATCACTGCTGCTAGATGTGCAGTAGATATGGATGGATAACTTTAAGGGTTGTTTCTCCTGACTCATTTTCCTATTAAACTCTATGTAAAAATAAGTTGGGAGAAACAACCCTTCAAGTGATCCATCCATATTTACTGCACATCTGGCAGCAGAGTGATGGTTTGAGGCTCGTTTGATACCTCAGACCCTTGATGACTTACAGCCATTTAGCCAACCATGTGTTCCATACTATTCCTGTGTAATTTACAGCTTAATCTAGTCCCACCCCCAATTCCCATAGAGATCCATTCAAATGCAGAGAGGTTGTAGTATCGCTTTTAAGAGTACCTGTAAATAAGATATTGCGAGTCTTGTGATGTTGTTGGGTCATAGACATCAGGAAGTCATGGCATGCAAATATTAAATATAATGACTTTATTTAAATGTATTTTAACTACTTTTGGTGCCCTAAAATGGGAAGACTATGTGTAAAAAGGGCTACAATGGCTAAAGTAGAAATATAATTAAATATAAATAGTAGTTTATAACATTATCAATGTCTGGACTGTATTTTTTTATCAATTTAATGCTACCTTGGTGAATAAAAGTAATAATTTATTTAAAAAACAAGAACATTTCTAAGTGACCCCAAACTTTTGAATGGTAGTGTATATTTGTCATTGCAGAACAAAATGGATTTCAACCAGGCACCACCTGCAGACTGGAGCATTCACATTTTCATGAATACTATGTCCCTGTATAGGTAACAAAATACAAAGGGAGAAATTACTAGCTAGCTGTCTGAGTTACTGGTGCACAGTTCATAGCTCGCAATACCTAAAACCACATAACAAGCTCATTTCAAGTGCAGTTCAATCCAGTATTCATTGTTCATTTAGTTACATTTACACATTTCCACCATCATGTGTAATTTTACACGCACAGAATGGGTTTTTGGGACATCATTAGTACGGATCAGTGTTGCTTTGGAGCTTCCAATCAAGTCAGAAAATAAGGAGAAAATCAAGGTGAGTTACAGCACCTGTGCTTTATAGTTGCATTGTTAATGTCTTTTTCTGTGATGATGGACCAGTCCTTGAATTTTTCTGTAATTCAATGACTAATAGAGTGGCTATTGCAGTTAAAACATTCACCACTAGAGGCATTAAACCTAAAAAAGAAAACTCAACAAGCCAATAAGAACAATGCCTGCCATTTCAGCTTTTGTTGTCAATAAATAGTCCTCTATCTCATTTAAAGCATGGCACAGTATATATTGAAGCATTTGATTATTTCAAATGTACAACCGCGTGTGTTACTGAATGAAAGTGACTGGTGAGTAATTATCAAAACAGTTTTTGAAACTCTGACTTTGATCTTTAGTGGTCTTTTTTGTATAGAGTAGTGGTCTTCAAACTCTATCTGCTGTATTTGCTGTATCTGCAGTATATGTTTTCAGTGCACTCTCAGACAGTAAATGAATAGACCTATTAGCAATATGTTTGGAAAAGTACAGTTGGATATGTTTGCTGGATTGTTCTTCAGCGTATAGCACATCTTATCTGGTGGCAGAGGGTGAAAGTGTCCATAAAAACAGAACCAAAAAGGCACTGTTAAACTGCACAGATAAAATGTTATTGCAGAGGGAACAACTAATGAATGGGTGAGTGAGTGAGTGAGTGAGGGAGTCAGTGAGTCAGTGAGTGATAGGGTGGCCAGACGTCGGTCATTGAGCCGAACAGTCCGGATTTCGATCCAGCTGTTCTCCATCCTCCATTGGCTGAGATTTTATTCAAATATATTCATGCACTTAATTATTGTAACAAAAAATTGGCTATGTTGCTAGTCTCCCACAGCCTCCCCGGCCCGTCAGTGATCGCAATCACCCAACCCCCCATGCTAGTCTGCAAATACAACCCCCCCCCCCCCCATTCCTCCAATCCTCCAATCAATGAGTGCAGAAATGTCCTCTTTTTTGAGCCATTGAAAGTGGAGTAAAAGGCCTCACCCACCCACTGGAGTCTAGCCTGTCTGAAGCATGAATGTCAAACGCGAGCAGTGCTGTTGGACAGGAAAGGCAAGGAGAGTTCAGCAAAAGCAGACTTTAATTAGGGGTCTGAATGAGTCAGGTACAGTGGACGGATGTAAAGGTCCATCATTAACAATGAATAGTAACTCATGCAGCTTTGAGTCAGGGTGGGGGGAGGCAATCTGAGTCGCCTGGAATGGCCTCAAACTCACTCAGCAGCCCTTTCACACCCTTAGGTAGGACAGAGCACTGCGGAAACACAGCAGATGATCATTAAAATCATCATCAACTTTCAGTAGTCATGTGACTTTAGAAGGTGATTCTAAATGTCAATGCAGGTCACTCATTCCAATGCACATAAATATGAATGCATGCACGTCAGCAAAAGAAAATACTGTGGGAAAGACTACTTTTAGGGGCGTGTCCTATCCAGTGACTTTCAAACCACATATCTTGTTGGTTGTTACTTATATTTATATGACCAAAAAACATTTACTCGATGTTTAGTGATAATAAAGGTTAATGAACAATCATAAACAAGCTGGATTTTAACAAGGTGGGCTTGACTATCATGCCAAACCTAACTATACTTCCCTGCCACCATCATCATCATTATAATAATTTTCATTTAATAATCATGGTCATCATCATTCACATCATATAATTATCATCATACATGATCATGATAATAATAATTATGTTTAATAATCATGACCAACATAACCATCGTCGTCAGTACCAATTTTGAAACCCTCAGTGTTCTTGTTTATTTCAGAGTAAAAACAGAATGAGATTTTTACCTGTTAGAATGTAGTCAGTTAGCAATGTTGGCACCTTCTCACTGTCTTCTTTCATTGCATAAAGAACTGATGAACAAGAAGGAAACTTAAAGCAGATGTGAGGCTCTTTTGAGGCGCAAAATTCAAATATTACTCTCGACACAGCATTATAGCAACAAAAAGAGATCTATGATTCAAAACTAAAAACAGGGTGGAAAACATATTCACATATTTACATATTCATGGTCAATAAATACATATTATTATGGCTGAGACGAATTCCATGGATATACAGTAACATCATATACAGTGACCTCATCACCGGCCTGGATCACTCCGCTTTTTTACATTATAATTGATACATTGTCAGAAAAAATATATTTTTTAATGAATGGAATTCTGAAGAAACTATATTTATTTGGCGGAGTCAAATACAGTACAATAGCAGTATAATAGCTCTCCCGCTCATGTGATATTGCTTAAGTGTTCTTTAGAGGTAGGTCTTGAGAGCAAAGGGCAATATTCTATTCACAACAACAGTGTGCATTGCACAGAGAGTGGATTGTGACAGATTGCAGTGGCTGAGTATATGACATGAACCTACTTTTTGTCAACATTTGAAGGTCCTCCACAGTCGGAGAGATCCCTTTCTTTTCATATGGAATCACTGTGTTCAGATACTTTAAAAAAACACACAATGAAAATGTATTAAATACAGCAAATTACATTTCAAATGCAAGCAACAATGTATTTAAAAAATCACACATTGCCAATGGCACTCACAAGACAATGGGCCCTATCTTACACCCGGCGCTAAGCTGCGCTAACCCAAACGCAAGTGTTTTTGCTATCTTACACCAGGCGCAGAGGTTATTATAGCAAATTATAGTGAATTGGGCGGGTTGGTCTTAAAATGAAGTGTGGCCAGGATTATTTTTGGCATATTCCTATCTTGCAGAAAGCACTTGCGCGAAAACCACAACAAACCTGGTCTAAAGTCATGTCGCAGTTATTTTTTTGTTATTTTAACATACATAGGCATGTTTTTGGACTACGGGAGGAAACTGGAGTACCCTGAGGAAACCGACGCGGACACAGAGAGAACATGCAAACTCCACACAGAGAGGCCCTCAACTGGGATTCAAACTCGGTACCTTCTTGCTGTGAGGTGACAGCGCTACTCACTGCGCCATCCCCAAAGACATATATTTTGAAATATAGTCTCACAATTTTAAGATGATTTTTGATGTAAAATCTCCGATGCTTAACACTGTGCATTTTACTTTGTCACATCTTGTGGTGGAGTTGGCAAAAATATACAGTAGTGGACATCAGAGCCTAAATGGTCAACATCCAATCTGTAGATAGTGCAGCTTACAACATTAACATACGATTAAGTCCTTACCTGTTTGTCTGTCCCTGAGTTACCAAATGTCTGTCTGATCCCTGTCTGCAGAATGTTGGAAAGACCCTCCATACTGAAGCGCTATGAGAACACATGGGGAACAGAACATGAGAAACAGAATATTAAAGAAACAGTAGAGATGATGAACACAACACACAATTAACAGAACACATCAAGAGAAGAGGATGAGGACCATAAATTCAGAAGAGACCTCAGAGCATGTTAGGAACAGAACACATTAAGTACACAAAACATATAGAACAGAATGCACAAGAATAGAACACACTAAGTACACAAAATGTTAGAACAGCATACACAAGAACTGAACAAATAAGGATCAGACTGAGGCACTTAACACATGAGGAATGGGACACATGACAGAACACACATGGAACAGGACAAATTAAGAACAGAAAACACAAAGAATCAGAATAATACAATTATTGATCAGCCTTTACGTAACATTTTTTTTACTGGGAACAATAAACAAATATAAAATTTTTCTGTCCAAACTGCATGGTTACAGATTACACAAGGTTCATTTTGCAGTAAATGTGTGGTGGCGGTGGGTAAGTTAAACACATGTGATGAAAGAAATAGTGAATTTATGAATTGTCTGAAACAAAATAGGCTGCTGTGTAAAGGCGAATGAGTTGCTTGTCAGTTCCTGGAATTTATCACATATAAAGCATAATGGGAAATCCCACCCTCTTTTCAACTATCAGCTCTTCCTGTAAGTGCACTTGAAGGCTAATGGTTTCTAGGTCCATTATCCAAGCCAGTGGCACAGGCTGTCTGCAGAATTCACCTATGCTAAGGCGTCAGTAGGATAAATGCTAATGGTGGTCACCCAAACCTGCCAGGTTTCCCATACAAATATCCATGACAAATATACCAAGAGAAAATGTTTGCCAAAGATTTTGAAAGGATAAAAACATACTTTCTGTGTATTTTGGTTTTCTGGAAGCATTATAACATCTGAGACAGTGAGCAACTTTGAGGATGGAATTGCAGGGAGAGATACTTTCTGTATCACTTTCAAATGATCCTGTGCCTGCACTGATGCACACTTCTTTAATTGCATGCTTTTTTGATAGTAGCAAACGTTCCATTACCTATATCAGTAGTGTACTTGTGACAAAAATGAGACAAATTGTTATATTTCATAGCTTTAGAACAGCTTTAAAAAAAGAACCATTCCAGGAATTACAGTTTTCTGTGGAAGTTTTTTGGGAAGCCGTCCCATGGCTTTTCAAAAGGGCAACATTTTCTAAATTTACAGTACTGTGGGGTATTTGAATTTTGCAAAGGGACTCCTTCCATGGCTTTATAAGAGGGGGCATTTGCATAGTTTTAGAAAAAATGTGGGAATGCAAGCTCAGACCTTCACGGGCATGGAGCCGGGCTTCTCAGGGCGAATGGTTCCCTGCAGGCTGAGGCCTTTTTCCCGGCGGCGGCGTTTGCTGAGCTCCCTCTGCTCCTTCTGTCTGTTCTGCACCTCCATCAGGGCTGTGATGAAGGTGTTCTTCACCTCCTTCTCAAACTCCAGCTCATCACGCCGGGCCAGCTGAGCCACCAGCTCCTCTGAGTACTGACGGATAGCAGCCTCCACACGGCACAGCAGCCCCACCAGCGTCGAACTGGGCATCAGACTCAGCCCTGCAGGCAATGCAGAGATAGTAAACGGACACACGCACTCATACACGTGCACACACACATACACACACACACACAAAATCCAGTGCTACGTAAAGTTTTAGTTAATTATAATTTAAAAGAGTTAATTACATCTAATCACTATACCTGATCACCACACCCACAATGACACACAAACACACATGTACAAATATACACATACAGACATCCACACACACACACACACACACACACACAGTGAGCAACATAATTAATTGGAAAGTGACACATTTCTTGTTATTTTGGTTCTTTACTCTAGCACTTTGAGTTTACAATGAAAATGAGGTTGAAGTGCAGACTGTCAGCTTTAATTTGAGAGTATTTTCATCCATATTGGATGCATCATTTAGAAATTATAGCACCTTTTGTACATAGTTCCCCCATTTTCGGGCATCAAGAAATATTGGGCAGTTTAACATAATGTTTAATAAAGTAATCATTTTTAATATTTGGTCACATATCCTTTGCATGCCATGACTTCCTGATGTCTGTGACCCAACAATATCAAAAAACCCTTGATATCTTATTTTCTGGTACACTCCTACAAGCGATACTATAACCTCGCTGCATCTGAATGGATCTCTATGGGAATTGGGGGGTGGGACAAGATTTAGCTGTAAATTATGCTGGAACAGTATGGAATACATGGTTGGCTAAATGGCTCTAAGTCATCAAGGGTTTGAGGTATCAAACAAGCTTCAAACCATCACTCTGCTGCCAGATATGCAGTAGATATGGATGGATCATTTTAAAGGTTGTTTCTCCTGACAAATGTTCCTATTGAACTCTATGGAAAATGGAAAAGTTTTTTCATCATTCACTCTCTTTTACAGGTATAGAATCTATCTCTGCGCGGAGGAACAACCACGAAAGATGCCTCCTTAAAAATGACCGAGCCAAAAATATAAACTGGAGGGGCATCAACACATAAAAATTTAAGAATGGGATACCATCAATCATAAATGTTTTGGGTTTACATTTTGGGTTAACATTACTATAAGGTTTTATGTGCTTAATGCTTTTACTAATAATTATGTTGTTTTATGTACCTCTTATTTTTTGCATTGTGTCTAAATTCAAGATGTTTGGAAGTGGATTGTTTAGATTTTAAACGAGGAAATGTTATGTCAGCATTGAATATCTTTTGGAAGTTGATTGTATCTTTTTAGACTAAATTGGGCCTGCTGAAAGTATTGTTGTTTTTAATAAAATCTTTGAAGTGAGAATTGAGTTAAGAATTATTTCTAATAGGATCGAGTACATTTCACCCATTTCACCATGATATGGCATTTGTTTCTGCACTTAGACAATGTAGTTAGATGAGCTTCAACTTAACTTTAGTTAGATTCAGCTCCTACCCAGAGTTAAAACTAGTTAGAAATATAGTTGATGCAAATGTAGTAAGTATGTTGTCTAAATATTTTGGGTATGTAGTTGTATGTTTTTATAATGCTACTATGCCAATAACAATAATACCATAAAAATAAAGTTTTAGGGTAGAAAGTGGCTAATTTAAGATTTATCTGTTACAGTGCTGCTGGCTCAATTCTGGCCCATTTCATGCCCGAGATACAGCATTATGATGTTTGTGTTGTGGCTGAGTTCCGGTGACCGGAATCAGGTTGATTCATCGCCGTTATTCCAGGTATGTGGGCCGAATAAAACTGGTAAGTGTGGGCCAAAATCGGGCCGTCACTCACATGCTCTCAGGGTATTGAGAGACGAGTAGCCTAATAATCCGTTTTGAAAAAATTACAGAGAACCTGGTAGCCTACATCTGACAGTACGCTACTCTGTTGCTGTATAAAGCAATTTGCTAAACGTTCGATGTGAATTGTGGGTAATATGAGCTTGCTGAGTCTGCTTTTTTGCAGACTCGTTCCCTTGAGGAAAGTTGAGGGTGGAGGGGCTATGTCACAAACTTCACTTGACTTTATAACGGATTGGACTCACACCTAAAATGGAGACCGAGGGTACATCCTGGTCTCAAAAGGGATTCCCCCAAGTGAAGTTTGCAAGTGAAGTTTACGAGGGTGGAGCAAACATTGGATTGGGATGCAGCCAATGTGTGCATCAGCAAAAGGGGCATTCCAGGGGAGAGGGTCATACATTACCTTCATAAGAGCAGTTGTTGTTTGTAGCATGGGACAGGAAGCGGATCTCCTCCAGCAGGGACGGGTTGGACTGGGGAGAGGAGTGCCCGCTGTCCTCCTCTTCTTCCTCCTCCGTCTCCCCTGGGTCCGGAGAATTTTCCATCATCTCCACAATCTCCTCGATCACCTGGAAACAAAAACATTCACTCAGATCCTTTCTTTCTGCCTGTCTTTCTTGCTGTCTAAATCAAAGTCAAAATGCTTTATTGCTTTTTTGGCAAAATAAAACATTTGCAGATATTGCCAAAGTTTACAGCAATAGTTACAGTATACACATTAACACATAATCACATCTCTCACTTCTCCCACCTGGAACATGCACATATAGACACTAACATAAAGTAGACTGAAGCATGTGCCCCCTGTCCTTCTGGCTGCAGTGGCTTTTTTCTATTCACGTTTTTCTTTGAGCATGTGCACAGCCCTGTTTCCCACCTCTTGTGTGAGACTCCTGAATTCCTAATGGCCATTGTTTGAAGCAGAGGAATGTCTTCTTGGTATTTCCAACATTTTTACTTTCATTAGCTGCAAAATGTCCTGAGACCCCTTTTTGCACCTGCAATGTATGCAACACGTCTGTACTGAGGACATAGTCCCTGTCAAGGAGTGGGAGTGCCTGCTTTGTCTTAGCAACACAGAAAGCAGCACCACACTGATGCTTAACTGAATCTGGGCTGTGGTGACTTTCCCACAGCACCAGAGAGATCGTTATTTGGCCACCCTGCTGTAGTACTGTAGTATTGTCATGAAGTTGCAATGCCTTTTCACAGTCACCTGATCAGCCGTTATGAGCGGCTCCTCGTTCAGGCGGTTTGCGTTCTCGTTCCTCTCCTTCATTTCCTCCTCTTCCTTTTCGTGGATCTGGAATGAGAAAGGGGAGGGCGATAACTGATCACTAGCTGTGCTCGCTCACAGTGTCCGCTGTTGAGAAACCAGGAGGTCACAGCTGGAAGTGTGTCAGTGGACTAATAGCTGGTCATTAGTCCACTGTACCCCCCCGGCTCATGTCTTTGACAGCTACATCAGAAAGATTTCCCAGGGCCTTATTTTCTGCAGCCACGCGGCTCCTGCTGTTGGGACTTGCGCCTTCGGTGACATGTCAGCCTCCTCGCTCTGTTTCTTGCGTGCTCCACTCCTTCCCTCTCCCCAGGGGAGTACTTGAGCTGTCATTGTAAAATATGGCCATTGAAACTTTAACTGAATGCTCAAATCCCTGTTAGCCGCGTGGCACAGTTTCACAGCTCGAATGAAGCAAGTGCAACACTATCTCAGAGAGTCATCAGTTGGAGACGTGCTTATGGTGCTACTGATTTGTAAGAGACTCGCCGATTATATTGTCTCATCTTGTCCCATACTGTAATATGGCTTTGTTAAGAAGTTACGGGGGTTAAGTGTCACTTAAACCTTTCAGTTTTAAGATTTGCATTGACAATCTGGTAAACTGGCATTAAGATTCTTGCATTGATGAATTAACAGATAATAGACGTATTTCAAGATGTCTTACTTGTAATGCATAAAAGAGAATCAGCAGTCACAGTAATTGGCAGTCAGAATTCCAATCATATCAGGTTGTGGCATAGGTCTCATTACAAAGGTCTGGGGGTGGGTGGTGTTATTGGGGCTTGGTGGTTTGGGATAGGCTGGTATCCAATGGGGTTGGTGTATTATAGGCTATTGAATCTACCACAAAAGATTACCCTTAATATAAACACCAAAACTTAATATTGAATTGATTTTAAATAAAGCTCCCCTGAATTCAATATATGCAGTATAACACCAACCATTATTTTCTAGCATTCCTTAATGCAGGTGTCTCAACTAAAATAAACCAATGGAATAAAGGTTCTGACAACCAATCAGATCCTGGAAGAAAGGAATCACCAGGATGGCTGAACACTCTAAAAACAAGACTTGCCACAGCCGTCCAGATGTCTCTGACTGACTGGATTTGTTCCCTGTGGGGAAGGATAGATGGATACTCTTAAAATTGCTCTGGCTTTGCATTTTCAGATCCTATCAAATACAACCAAAAAGTCTTTCAGAACGATTTGTCATTTGAAAAACAAATGACAAGAAGCTCAGTATAGTGCATGTTCCATCCATCCATTATCTAACCTGCTTATTCCTGGTCAGGAAACTCCACACAGAATGGCCCTCGGCCAGCATTCAAACTCGGTACCTTCTTGCTGTGAATCATTCATTCACAGTGAATGCTAGCCACTGCATCACCACGCCGCCCTATAGTGCATGTTTCAAGTGTAAATTTTCTTCATTGCCCTTTGTGTTGGTCAGCTCTCCATTATTACACATTACATTAGGGCATTAGGCAGACGCTCTACGCCGAGCGACTTACACTTTTTTTTTTTTTTTTTTATAGTATAGTATATTGATACACAGCTATATATATAAGCAAAGCAATGGGTGAAGTAAGTACTCAAGGGGTACAACAACGGCAGTGTCCGACCTGGGAATCGAACCTGCAACCTTTCGGTTACAAACCCAGTTCCTTAACCATTATACCACACTGCCGCTCCGATACAAAACAACAATTTTTTAACCTCGATATCTTCGCTGTTTCAAAACCATTTCACAGGTCGACTATAATCTCTGATTGCATAAGCATAAATCATTTTTAATCCAATTCTGTCACTCATTTTGAGACATGCAAGCTTTTAATACCTTTATGGCTGTAGACTTTGAATGAGACCTCAAACTTCAGAAATTCTTATGATAATATTGCCCATAGACTTGATATGGGGGAGACAAAATGTTAATTTATAAATTAGGTGAGCTTCTCAAAGATTTAATAATTCCACCGTGAACATAAGAACAATGGGAGACTGTTATGTCTAGCGCCGGTGTCAGGTCAAAAAAAGATTTTTTAAAAACCGGCTATCAAAATTGGATTGGGGTTTTCGACAGGATCTAATTTCCGGTGCACAATTTACGATTTTGATATGCAGTCCTGTGACACTGGCATGCACAGGCAGGCAGCAGATATGCAAACTGACAGTAGCGGCCAGTCACACTGACTCTGTTGGACTCCAACATGGTAAGCACTCAATAAGCGATAACATGCTTGATCCAGTAAAGCAAGGGTGAAACCACGTAGCTAGTCATTTCTGTTACTGTTAGCGCCTGTACTGTCTTTGCTAGCTGTTAGCTAAATAATTCAAGCTGGAGTGACTATCTTTTTAGTTGGATCTCCGTGGCTAACTTTCACGTCTAGCCAGCTAGATAACCGGGAGACGGTTTAAATATTAAGCAATCTGCTCAGTGGTGAGTACATGTTGTTTGAAGTACAATAGACATATACAAGGCTGTATCAGTTGTCAAAGCTCTCTTTTGATACACCTTGATGGAGAGCAGGCAGATGTTAGGGCTGATCAATTTAATATCCTGTCTTTTGAGGCTTTTGGCAAACAAAATTGATTTTTTTTGTGATTAATATTGCCATATTGTCCTCTCAAGTAAGAGCTGCAGATTGCTAAAAACTGATTGTAAGGCTGTGTGTGTGTGATGCAGAGCAGAGGTAGTTCCTGGTAGCATTTTTGTGAAGAGACGATTAGACTGCGTCTGCCTTCACTGTAATGACTGACAGCAGACAGAAAGTGAACCTGCAGGCAGCTGCCTGAAAGACGATTACACCAGCCTCCCCCCGCCACCTCTGCCAAAAACGTCCACAGCTTTTCTGTAAAAACTCCAGAGCTACCGTAAGCTCCCAAGCCCAAACCACACAAACACAACATATATTTGTTTGTATACTGGTTATATGAAGAAGTAAACCAACTTGGTTCTTCTGAATTTATTTTACGGCCCTGTGTGATTTTCCAAACATTCATTAAGAGAGAGAAAAATAAACACCAGAACAAACGCGATGCAAATGTGCAGTATGAGGATATGAAAGGAAAGTGTGGATAGGGTTGGATTAGACATAATACCTCTTGATCAGACAGATTCCCATTCAGCACCTCTGAGTTTGGGCTGTCCCAGCTGGACCCAGAAGAGGGCAGGTAGTTATCAGTTAGAGCATCCCACACGCTGAAAACACAAAGGAGGGGTTTTCAGACAAGGACCAGCTGCAGGTTACATTGTAATAAAACAGAAAGGAAAAACAAACACCTGGGGCCACATGTATAAAACTCTGCGTAAAAGAATGCGTAAAATAATTATCAGGGAGAAAGTTGGAAATCTGCTTACGCAAAGTTTTGCATTTTCTCCCTCTGCCTTTTCGATCAAGGTGTCGCCATATCACACTGACTCAACATTGCATATGTATGGTGTCCAGCGAGTGCAGCGGTACGCCGATTCTCACAGCACGTGTTATTTTATACATCTGAATTTCTGTGTCAAAACTCCCTTACGCAGCTTTCTGAGGGTATTTTTCTCCTCAGCACTGTTTATACATGTGGCCCCTGGCTTCCTGGTGAAGTTCTTGGTGCAGATCTTTCAGAAAAATTGTGTTTTTTCACTTCAGCAACAACCACCGTACAAGATATCCTTAGATTATTTCATGCATTTTTTGTCAATTAGATGAAACCTTCTTTACCTGAGAGAGACCCTTTCACCAAAGTTCTTCATAAATCAATGTCTGCCAGTACCATTGAGGAAGCATTGTGGTGTGGGAGATCTATTTTCAGATGTGCTAATATAACATAAAGACGTTCTGTTCCCTCTAATTTTGTGATTGTTTTCATGATTTCATGTTTTAATGGGAAACATGTATGGAAGCTTTAGAACACATTTTAAAAAATGTTTTGTGGATTTATGGGTCAAGAGGAGGGAGCTATTCCGTACCACTTAGTCACTCTGTCTTTCATTGGTCAGAAGATATATATATATATATATATTATTATTATTTTATTATTTTTAAAAAATCTAATTACCCCCACACACCCTGCCCTACCTCTTCCTACCAACTCACAGTGTTGGACAATATATTTTTTTCAATAAATGGGGCAAACTATGTTGTGGTTTTTAACAAATATTGGTGATTCAATTAAAGTCATTTAATTATTTATTCTTATCTGTAATTTAAAATTCTAATTTAGATTAAGGTTTAATAAAACGAAAAAAAGCTTGACTGCTTGGAACCGTATTCTTTCTTTCCCCTATAGCTGCCTTAGTTATCCATCATTGCCATGAAAGTAGTTCACTCAGTCATTAGGTAAAAAAATATTGTTTCCAAAATCCAGGCTCTTCTTGATCACTACAAATGGCTTAATCTTACCTTCTGTAGGGGCGTAAGCCTTAAACAGGGAGTCTACGGACCTTCCTTTGTTCTCCCGCCCAACAATACGGGGAACAAGTGCCTATTCGCCAGCACCCCCTGACCTCACAGCTGGTCCCTATCTAATAACGTGCACACAACAACAGGAACTACATTATTGCACGTCAACAGAATAAATTAACGAGAATGTATATTTAACTTCACTAGGTTACAAATAACAACTCTACAGCCCACAATGAACAGTTTTTCAGTCATGAATTATGGTTGAATAAATGTATTGTTTTGTTTTATTTGCTTGGAAGTAACGTAGCCTATTGTTCAGGACAAAATATATAGCGTCAACTGTCATGTCATTAGGCTATTAAAAGGATCTTTAGTGAAACAGTGTAGATCAATATGCAGTCACGAGGAAAAAAACTAAACAATCGGTGCTATTTCTAACAAAGAGTATAGGCTAGTCTACTATTTTTAGACAGCAAATGTGAAAAAGGCTTGTTTTATGCTTCCAAGCAGTTGGCTCATCTCATTGGGGACTACCCACTGGTGCAGACAGACACATGCGACAAGAACAACTGAAGCATAGAGGGGTACGATTAATAATTCAGAGCCAATAAAAAAAAGCATGATTGTGCGGTGTAGTGGGATTAACGGTATTTTGCGGTCCTCTAGGTTTTGCGCTCAGTGAGGTTGCATAAGAAACATTTCACTGCTTGGTTCAGGCTCAAGGCCAGAATTAACATTTGATTTATGCCTTGCTTCCACACAGAAAGAACAGCAGTTTAAACCCTGAATGTCCTCTAAAGTAGAGCAGCCGTACTTTGAACCACACAAATCTGGAAAAAGACTGCAGGTCAACTGCAGGTTACAGTTGGTGGTTTTTGGTTCTTCATAGAAATAACCGTACATCTTCAATGCATGTTAACAATATTGCATCATTGACATTGACCCATCTGAGAGAAAAAGGGGCACTGATGGCACTCACTCTTCATCCTGCAGCCGCTCCTCGTCCTCCTCCACGTGGGACTGGTTGCGCACTGGGGCCAGCCCCTCTGTCTTGGTGTCATAGTTGTGGAAACACACGTTGAGCTTCTCATCAAACTCGTTGACCAGGTCCTCCATGGACTTGAAGCTCATCATCTCTGAGAAGTTTTCCAGCTCAGAGAAGTCCTCCCGGGTGAGCGGAGTGGTGCCGTAGGGGCGCAGTGGTTCCTGCTCCTCCTCATTCACCCTACAGGGCCGCAGATCCTCAAACTCCTCATCCAGGCACACCAGTGGAGCCTCCATCCTGCCCTTTTCACAGTTGAAACACACAGAGGGAAACCTGGGAAGGCGGAAAGGACGATTGATGGTCAGGAGAACAGCTAACTAACTCAAGTGTGCCTGGCAGCGGGGTGGAATTTGATTTTCCATGCCCTTGTTTTCAAGACTGACCCATTGTTTTCATACCAGATCATATGAGGGTGAACACACTGATTATGGATGGTGTTAGGGAATGTAGTCTGACACTGATATAATCTGAACACTCCATGCTTCATGGGTTGGGCCTATCGCAAGAGCTTCAGTCATAAAATTGTGACGCCTTTCCACAAAATATCCTGCTGGAGGGAAATTCCCTAGCAGCCTACAGTAAATTGTGTATTTTTCTGATTTTGACTATCGTCTGATTGGAGTAAAGAAGTGTCAATATTTTACCTGTTATTTGTTATTTTGTTTCCTTCTAATTAATTAAGAAATCTTGACTTTTACAAAAAACTAAAACAGAAAAAGTGTCTGACTGGACGTTCATAAATTAGCCTCATATGGGCAGAATTCTAACTACATCCAGCGGAAAAAATGTTCGCAGGGGTTGTTTTCAAATTTGAGCAATTATGGGCAATTGTTTCTGAAAAACGTCAAAAGTAATTTCAAGGCCCAATCTGATATATATATATATTGTTTTATTTAGCCCCAATTGTTTCATAAAACTTACATGCACAACTGCATTGTATATATTACATTCAAATTGATTTCTGGTAGTTTATTTTATTTTCTTCATCATTTTCTTCATGGATTCATCATGCAAATAAAAATAAATAAAATACAGAAACAGAGGGCTGTTATATCAACTGAGATTCCATTCGAAATGTGGTGGAATTGCATTTGAGATGGCAGATGTTATTCCATGGTGCTTTAGAGAATTATTTTGGCGATGAAGTTTGGGAGCCATGAAAGGGAAATGTTATAATAACTCTGCATATTACAATATCGACAGGCTCCTGCATTACAGTTATTATGAAGGGCGTTATCTTGACAGTCATTACCAGTGGCATGTATTTTCCACCCTGAACACTCAGGGCCTGATTTACTATGGCATTTACCGTGTGCAAAACCTTTTAGCACAAGCAAAACTAATAACACAACCAATGATTGGTGCAAAACAAATACCATGACCAATCATTGGTCATGTTATTGGTTTTGCGTGTGCTAAAATGTTTTGCACACGCTAAAGGTCTTAGTAAATCAAGCCCCCAGTTCACAATAAAATAACTCGCTGAAACACACTGTCCTGTCTGGTGAATACAGGGGGAAATTAGTATTTAATCCAAAAAAAAAATGAAAGGTGAAAACTCCTAACTGTTTTAATTAACTATTTGGTGCATCATAAATATTTTGATGCCCTTTTTCAATTAGAGGGGATCAAATAGTTGATCTGTTGTAATGTGAGGACCCTGTTGACCAATCAGTTTGACCAATGAGAATAAAATCAGATGGTTTTATAGAAGTACATGTAATAGTTCTATTATAACCTCAGCAGCATCAATTACAAAATAAAAGCCTCCAGTCTGCTCCATCAGGTGACTTGATTGTGGTACAAATGCCATTTTGGAAGCTTATCCCTTTCCTCTCCGGAGTTAAATAATCCAATACTCTCTATTTTTCTATATCTTTCTCTATCTTTCTCTGTCTGTCTGCCTGTCTCACTCACTCACTCACTCGTTTTGAAGAGGGAGGGTTTTCTAGCCTGATTTGACATTGTGGTCAAATTATAATGAGGGTTTGCCCCAGCAAATAGACAGAGTGGGAATACAGTGGTAGGTCACAATCTGTCGGGCCCTTTAAATGTAGATGCTACAGTATATTTCTTAGTCTTTTTTTTTTATTTTTTATTTTTTAAATTTTGTTTCTGATTTTTCCCTTTTTTCTCCCAATTTAGTAGCCAATTGAACCCCTATTCTAATTCAATTCCCCCCATGTAGCAACCGCTAGAGAACCACCGCTACACAATCCCGTCTATCGGTACTAGTAGTAGGAAGGAGGGCGCCACGTCCTCTACAGGGCGCGACTCCTCGAGCTCCTGACCGCGACTCGCCTGGGTCCCGTGCGCAGCGATTCTCTCCGAGCCCCTCCCCCCACCCGGAAGCGGCTGCCAATTGCCGCTTCCACAGGGCACCGGCCACGCTCGGATATGGCAGGACCGGGGCGCGAACCCCGATCCTCAGAGTACAACTGCGCTGACTGAAAGCATACAGCCTATATCATGTTGTGGTATCTGTTCATTTGCTTTGCATTAGCATGTAGCATACAGCCTATATCATGTTGTGGTATCTGGTGTCTGTTTTAAAACCTGCTGAGGATTTTCAGTGGTACAATTGTAAACGGACACAGGCAAAGAGTCTGCATGAGCTGGAGGAAAATTCTTTGTCTTTTGTTATGCGTGAGACAGTTGGGGGTGGGGGTTGCCCCGAGTGTGTGTGTGTGTGTGTGTCTATGTGTGTGTGTGTGTGTGTGTGTGTGTGTGTGTGTGCGTGCGTATCAGCATACCCAGGATCAAGACCTGGTCATTGTTAATGTGACCCTGGCCCATCTCTGTTCCCTTTTTTGCTGCCAGATCCATAGAGAAATCAGTAGGAACTAAAGGAGGGCTACCAGGAGACCCACAGCAGAGGTCATGCAATGCAACAGCAACAGCCCACTGTCCTCATTTTACACTGGACGAAGAATGAAAAATATCAGCCCATGGATTGGACAATAAATTTTGTGCGCATCCAGAAATGGACGCTCTTTTTGTTCTGCAGCAATTCATCCTCTTACATTTTTAATGATGTTTTATAGCAAATTACAATGAATGCAAAAGATATTGAGTGAATTAACATCTTGAGCCTGTTGAGGATGATCCTAAATGGAGCTGGATTAATTGGATTAGGGTGTCTTGTATGAACACATGGTTCCTGCTGTTTATATTCAAATGATTGCAAGCCTGGCGTGACCTCCCATGCTGAACATGAATATGTTTACATCCATTAGCTTCAAAAAGTACGTGCCTGTCACTTCCTAATGCACAGCATTATAAGAACAGACACAATATAAAACAGAAGAGATAGCATGTTCACATTATTATTATTATTATTATTATTATTAATAATAATTATTATTATATTAATATTATACAATGAAGTACAATTGCACAATGACATAGACCTACATGCATAATAATAATAATAATAATATTAAACGTTAAAAAAGGTTTGTATGCAGGTATACTATTGTACAATTGGTCTTTTTATCAACATACACAGTTGAGAGAAAATGGATAACTAAAACATGTACCATTTCTGCCTGAGGGGGGGGAGAGACAGAATGGAGGGGTACTGATGCGACGCACGGGCAATAGATAAAGGAATAAAAAACAATGGATGTGGATAGAAAAAGACAGAAGAGGGGGTGCGCTACCTGCGAGGATGAATACGCTTTGCCTTTCTCTGCTGCAGCAGCGATGAGGCACCTCTCCTGGGCACCTCAGATGTCTTCTACACCTCCTTCATGTGACAATCCCAGCACTGACCAAACAGCGGTGACGGTAGGTATCCCCTTCGTAAGGATGGAGAGGGAAAGGTAGGCAACAACGATCCTGATCCTGATTCTTTACCTCACTTCCTTTCTCCTGTGTATGTTCCAGTGGTTCTTCCTGTCTGAGCCCGCAGAGCCAGAGACTGCTGTTTTGGAATCGGAAAGCAACAGACCTACTTAGAGAACCTGCGCATTGCTACGGCGACTGGCAGAATCATCCCCCTCTGCCCCTCCTCCTGCTCTTTTCCCTTTGGCCACGCCCCTCCCCCCCCTTCCCAACCATGGCCCAATCTCTGAATATTCATGAGTGGCTGAGCGGAGGATGTGTGGAGGCTGAGCAGAGCGTTGTGACACTGAAGCTCTCCCCAGCTGTGTCATTAACCTTTGAGGGTCTTGTGCTTGGAGTTCTGTGGTAAACAGGCCTTTTTCTGCTTCCTTTTCTCTTTTTCTGGCATGCTTTGAAATACATTTTCAGGAGGTTATTAGCGTCTGCAAGGGAAACTGCAGGATGAATAATTGAATTGAAGGGAAAGGAGGTAAGGGGGGCAGGGGGAGGGGGCGGGGCTTGGGGGAGGGGGTGCACAGTCAAACAGGCCTGTTTCTTAGTCTCCTTCACAGTGCAGCACGTCAGGAATCTCAAATCCATTCCCAAATTTTTCCCTCTGAAAGATGACTTTGACATTGCAATTCTGCTTCTCCTCTTCTGGGAAAATGTGCCTTGATTTATCTGCTTTGGAAAACAAAATGTGCCCCTTAAATCAGATTCTCAAGCTAATTGTGTGCTGAAGAAACAAAGAGATCCAAAACAGAAAATGGAAATGCCAGCCTGGTTTTACCATTCATTGAGTCATCACTCACTGGCTGCATCTCCTCAATTACATATCATAATGCAATGCACTGCTGTGTCCTCTTTTAACTTAGCCAAACGCAGAAATGCTCTAAACCCCTGTCTGGAGTTTATCAGTGATGGAGAGAAGCCTATTTAAAGGGCTCATGAATAGAACCATGGTGGATCAACATTTTTTCTTTGTGCACGCACATTCAATAAAATCTTTACCACAATGTGTTCCCTAAATTCTCCCCTTACATGGTTGGTCTCAACCTAATGGTAATGAGTGTTTAGCCTAGCAGCTTTGTGTTTGCAATGCACAGGATACAAACAGCATGAATGAAAGACGTCAGTGTGAATAGCCACAGCAGTGCAGGTTTAATGACATGGACCCTCATATGACCCAAAGGAGAAGATACATCCAGCTGTGATATACTGATCTGCTACTACATGCTGTAGAATACAAATCTGATCAAATTAGATATGGAGATACATTGAATACATTCATACACAATAAAGTGTCAAATATTTATTAGGTGGAGTCTTTGGTTTATTTGGTGTTTTACTCATATGTTTTATAGTAGAAATTATTAAAGAATATATAATCATAAATCATATGCATAAACTTTGCTGGTTTTGACTTGAAGTGCACGGCTAGCACTAGATCATGTGGCGATTCTTCAGTAAAATTGTCTGTGTCCTTATTTCTGCGCTGGCATTCAGAACAGCACTTTGTCCCTCAATGGCAGCAAATGGGCATGTGAATGAATGAGACCAGAGAGACGAGCGAATAATCTGGCTGGTAGGGGGGCGGTTCTCCACCAAACTGACTGCCAAAAATGACATCATCGCTCAGGACTCCCCCAATTCACCTGCTGAGCAAAGTGAAAGAGCGGAAAGACTGGAGCGGGGAAGTAACCCAGAACTGTAATCACAGAAGCTATTGGCTGCTTGGCCAAGCATACTGCTTTGCACTGGCATGGAGTGTCACTTTTTTGTTTATGTAAAGAAGCAAGTTGAATTTTGATGAGATTAATTGAAAACCCTCTGCTCACACACGTTGCAGGTGTTAATGGGAAATCATGAACATAATCCTGTTATAGACGCCTGTTTGTATTAATAATTTATGCGCCTCTTTTCTGGTTCACTTTTAGTCAGTTATTTGCGGTTATCGGTGGTGGTTTATTTATTAAATACAGACTGGTTCCAGCTGGTGATTTTTGTCAATAAGCTCCCGCTCCCCCCCACCCCCTTCTCCCAAAACCCCTCTACAGCACAGTGGAAGAGGACTTCAAGTGACTGAGGGGCCTCGTTACCATGGCGATTTGGCTTGCACAGCAGAACGTCGCACTGGAGGTGGTTGCCGTGGTTATAATTTAAAGGGGGGAATCTCTTCCCCCTCCTCACTCTGATGGGGTATGTTTGTGCTCGTCTGGCAGACGCCAAATACTAATCTCAGTCACATTTATCCTGTCATCTTTGTACAAATCCGCATTCCAAAAGAGTAGGGACAGTATGTAAAATGCACATAAAAGCAGAAAGCAGTGATTTGTAAATTATTTTTTCCATATATATGAAAACATTTTCAGATACTCTTATAAGTGATACTATAACCTCTCTGCATTTGAATGGATCTCTATGGGAATTGGAGGGTGGCACTCAATTAAGCTGTAAATTACACAGGAATAGTATGGAACCCATGGTTGGATAAATGGCTGTAAGTCTTCAAAAGTCTGATGTATCAAACAAGCCTCAAACCATCACTCCACCTTGACCACTTTAAGAGTTGTTTCTCCTGACTCATTTTCATATTGAACTCGATGGAAAAATAAGTCAGGAGAAACAACCCTATAAATGATCCATCCATATCTAATGCATATCTGGCAGCAGAGCCTTTGATGAAGGAACTGGGTTTCTAACCAATCGGATGCTGGTTTGATTCCTGGAGGTTACTGAATATTTAAGCTCCAGTTTACAAGGGGTGGGGTGGTGTGAATGTGTTTGCTTGTATGTGATAGAGACTTGCTGATCGTGAAGTTCTACACTGGAAATAATCAATACCAACTAAAGAAGCTTCTCTTCACTTCCAATGATAAAGCACTGCAGTCATCACAGTGTACTGGAGATCAATACCCATAACCCTTAACTTGCAATATAATGCATTACTTCCTGTTCTTTTTTAAAAAAGCATCAGGGCAAGGCATTATCCTGCCTGATTTAAAGTTTCCCAGAGTGATACTTAAGATGAGAGAAAAAAGTATCAAATCTCATTTTGAGGTATAAATAATAGAGGGGGGACTCCATAGAAAATGATAAATGGATAAACTTTCTTCCAGGAAATTAATGCATCATCTCAACCCCAAAAGAAGTGACATTTTAATTAAACTGTCAATTTCTTCACGATAAGGATAAGGTTTAGGATGAGGATCTTCTCACATTAGACATTGCTGTTCATTAAACACGATCTCTTGCTTCATTAAAACAGAACAGAAATATAGGAGTTTTTAGTTTGCATTTTATTTAATTTACTAGATCATTTCTATAAGAAAAAAACAGCATCACCGCGCATGTGCTAACAGCAGACAGATACAGGAAATGTTTGCACCGTGGCGAAGTTTTGTCTTCAAATTACGCTCTGGTTAAATCTGCTCAGCACTCGCTCTTGATCTTTTCTGTGTTTTAAATTAATTCAACAACTCTGATACCAAATCCTTTTGTTTTTAAATTGCTTGCTTTATATCCCCCTCAGCTACAGTACAAGTGGCCTATTTAGTGGCAGACAGGCAGAGCAAAGGCTAGAATGCATAGCCTAACATTGCTAACGTGGCTACCTGGCTCGACACAATCTTGACATTTCACAGTGCTTATAATTCTGTGTATGCAACAAAACATTAAAATTTGCAGCAAAAGAGTCGCTCAATCGCAATACTGGTTGTGCCTGTGCTTTTGTCAAATGCCTGGCTATTTGACCACAGCAAACTGCTGTATTTCCAAAAAACTGAATGCATGTCAGTTTCAAACATATCCCTTTTTAACATCTAATGGTTCCTGTAGTATACAAATAATTATATCTTTTACTATTACAATGTAGGAATAAACATAGGATCTTCCAGAAATACAATGAAAGACAATTGACAATAAAGGCTAAAGACCAACTGGTGGGGAGGTATACTCACAGCTCTAGGACTATCCACTTGTGCAAGTTACTTACCCCACCAAGTGCACACTCACTCTGAAACACAAGTTACTTACCCCACC
Organism: Ilyophis sp. 1 JC-2022; assembly: GCA_022702515.1. Lineage (NCBI taxonomy): Eukaryota > Metazoa > Chordata > Actinopteri > Anguilliformes > Synaphobranchidae > Ilyophis > Ilyophis sp. 1 JC-2022. Next base: position 49,373,656 of record CM040401.1, on the reverse strand, counting down.
AAGTGCACACTCACTCTGAAACACAAGTTACTTACCCCACCAAGTGCATACTCACTCTGAAACACACAAAGCAGTGCAATAAAGAAGGTGACCCACAGTGCAATTAACGTTGTCACGCTCACACGGTGATGGGAATGACCCAGTAGTATACATTGTAGCACAGGAGCGGAGCACATGGGAATCATGCAAAAGAGTCATTCAATTTAATTATGAAGGCAGGCAGACAGGCAGAGGAAAGGCTCTAGCATGCATAGCCTAGCTAGCTAACGTGGCTACCTGGCTCAATCTTGACATTTCAGTGCTTCTAATTCTGTTTATGCAACAAAACATTAAAGTTTGCGACAGGAGATACAAAACGTTGCAAAAGTGTCGTTCAATAGCAATACTGGTTGTGCCCGTGCTTTTGCCAAATGCCTGGCTATTTGACCACAGCAAACTGCTGTACTGCTGTATTTCCATAAAATTGTATGCTTGTCAGTTTCAAACATATCCCTTCTTATTTTGATTGCATGAGCAACAATTGTATTTTGCAGCCATCTACAGCAAAAGAAAAAAAATTGTTTTTAAAAAACAATGTAATTGCTAGTTCTTTGAGAGTATCAACGGTTTTGAAAATTATGAGAACTATTATGAGAATAAAAGTCATACAAGAACATTTAACATTTTAGTGGCCGCCGCGCATGCGCTACGAGCAGACACTGACGTCATGGCCCCTCGAAATTGGGAACCCAGCCTATGTGAAAAGAACAGTACTTATTGCTTTATTATATATATGACGTTTTTTTCTAGAGCAACCTAAATTGCTTGATATTTTCTTCTCTTGCACAGCCTGATATTTATTATAGTAATAATTGATGATAAGTACCTTGCTTAATCATACAAAAGCAGTGGGCCACCAGATATATAAATCTGGTTATGATTGCATTTATTTAACCATTGTAGCACATTTCTGTTTACAAACTTTTTCAACCCATCTGGTTCAATAAAAATAAACATGATTTTGTCTTGTTGCTTACAGGATGAGATTCATCTCGAGTTGAACTCTTTTGCGAAAAGTCTGCCTCCCGGTGGACGTATACTTACACTACTTTTACTTATTTTAATTTTATTCCTTAATGCTTTCCCCTACTTTTTGTCCCAGTTTTGCAATAGGCAATTCTTTGCACATTTATCAGTATTCATTGCTGCGATCTCTGTTGCATGCTCAATCCCAAAGCATGCAAAGTTAGCTGTCGCTGATCACACTGCAGTTTGCAAGTCGGAGCGTAGGCATGAGTTGGTGGAAGACATGTCATGTGCCGCTTAATAGGTGGACTGGCAGGCACTGACCAGTGGGGGTGATAAGTGTACAATGAGACACACATCCCAACCAAATGAAAGCCTCCCATCCCTGGGCAATGTTGCCGACCACAGTCAGCACAGCACAGGCACAGTCCAGATTCCTTACCAGTTCTAGTGGGGCTCATTCATGCTCTATGGTGCCAGAGACAGCCAGTAGCTCCTTTTGACAGTACTTTTTAAACTATTTTTATTTCTCCGTTTGCTTGCTTGACGTTGCTTGTGAATGTATAAATAAATGTTACCTGAAACACTCCCTTTTTAGAATGTAATATAACAGAGAATGTAATATAACTGGAAGCATACTGAGAGTGTGCGATATACAAATGATAACTGTTTGTGTTGTAATGATTAAGAGATTAATTTAAAGAGCTCTTCTATTCCCAGAGAGTCCTCATCTCAATGTGCTGTATGCTTTTCCCATAATACACATCTATAGAATATTCATTGTGTGTAGAGTGAACGTTCCATCATTGACTGTGATTTACCAATGATTTACCAAAATGCTGATCTGAGTAAATTATTGAGCAATTTATGAAAATAAGAGGCCCAAGAAAAAAAAAAAGACTGCACACACATTGCTCCAGGAGGCGAGTTTGATACGTTTGATTGACTAGACCCCACTGCGGCATCAGTTTAAAGACCCTGCGCAGTAATAATCACAATTTTTAATACTCATGTAATACATAAAGAACAAAAAAATGTGTTATCAAACTAATTCCATTTAATTCAGTTGATATTTTACCCCGAAAGAAACAAAGTTCTTATCCTGCTCCTGGAGACCTTGGACAATTAACCTTTTAATAATTAACCAAATTAATTGTGTGACCAAGTTGTGGGCAGCCAATCAGAAGTGAACTTGAAATGAATATCCTTAAAGAACAGACATGTCCTGTCAACACTCCACCTGTCCCGTTTAGAAATTACATACTTTATATAATAAGGAAATTTTATTATTTTTGTGTTCGTTGTTGCTTATATTAAGGTCTTGGACCAAAATATCAGCAATACAATTTGGCAAAAGGTGGCATGCAGCATTCTTACTACCAAAATGTGCTTTAAGATAATACACCTTTTCTGAGGGGAAGAGGGTTTGGCTGCAGATTATAGATAAGAATCATACCATATGCTATATACACATGGTACATAGAGGCCTTCGACAATGGTGGGCACTCCCGTCAAACTGGGTTTCACAAAGGAGTGGCAGGGAGCCTCATCAAAATGGAAAAGGCTAAATGCAGATCTGATTCATTGTATATTATCTCATACTTTATAAATACTTCCACACGTACATTTTTAATAACTACTTCTTTGTAGCCTGCAGTGGGTGTTGGATCAACCAAATGGTGATTTTAGGGGCTAAAGTGCTTATCTAGTCTGAAGATAAAAGCAAATTCAAAAATGTTCAGCTGGTTTTTGGTACTAATTTAAGAAACACTTTGATCAATGGTCCCCAAAGCCTGAGGAAGAAAAAAAGCAGGAATCTGCAGATCAGCACTAATCAGGAAAAGAAAATATACTGAAGTCTCCAGTGAAGTAAGATTATGTGACTGACATTCAGGAAGGGTGTTAACTGAACTGCAGAACCAAAATAACAAAAAATGTGTCACTGTCCAATGAATTATGGTGCTCACTGTATATCAAGCCTAATGCACAAATTGTCATTTACACCTAATGCGTGAATTTTCATTCAATGGAAAACCTGCGCACTGCAATAGACAGACATTTGAGTTCTGAAAATGCACTTCAGATGTCATTACACTACAGCTCTGTAAGTAAATAGAATGGTTTCGACTGAAAAAGTTCAAAACCTTGTCCAGTGAATATTTATTGTTTTTCAAATAGCCTAGGCTACAGTCCCCGAGATTCGCTGTGCATAAGGTTTTTTCGATAGCCTACGGTTAAAAAACAGAGATTAGTTTTAATTTCACCATGTTAACTGAATTTTTCGTCCGTCATATTTTTTAAATTCAAGTTTCCATACTCTCAGCTTATTAAAACCCTGCTGATTTCACCTGTTATTCCATAACTGAACAAACGATTTAAAAGAGAACTAAGAGAATAGAAACAAAAACTAATTTGCAGCACATTACACAATTAATTCACAATTAATTGTAATTCCATTCTCTGCATGTGCGCTTTAACTTCATGCAGGAGCATCTGTTTGCCCTGCTGTAAATCACACTTTTCATGGTCTTCCTGGGAAGGTGGACTTGTTTTAAAGCATTAAGCTACCAGAAAAACAGGTTTGTCACATTTCCATAAGCAGAAAATTATAAAACAAGGGAAAATATGCGTGAACCTATGGGTTCCCAACCTGACAGCTTTAGTGTATTTAGTGTCATCATTAAGGAAAAATAACGGTATTTAGGTTATTAGAATGCACGTAATGAACTTCGGATGAAGCTTGAACTTTGAGAACTCTGTGAGAACAGCTTCATGGAATTGATGTTTGATAATGCTTCATTGTATAATCAAACAAAATTCATTAAACAAGCAGGCTAATTTGGAATTTTCTAAGAAAGCCATATTCTGGTAGCTTATTTTCTCACCTGTTGCAGGTGCTTTTAACAAAATTTAACCGTATATATTTTCTAAAATAACAGCACCAGGAACCCGTGTTAAACCCTAATGTTAAAGATTATTATTGTATATATCAAAACACGTCATAATGGTTAGTCCGAATAATATTGATCATACTATTGATCCATATAGCCTATTCCTTGCTCGCACTACACATGCATGAGCATGTCTGTTTCGCCATCATATAAGCAATCCACCAAGGTGGAAAAGCAGGCCTTTAAAGGGAATGAGATATGACATTTTGATTGGTTTATTGCATCCTACGCCCAAGACTGTTACAAGCGATACTATAACCTCTCTGCATTTGAACTGATCTCTATGAGAATTGGGGGGTAAGACTAGATTCAGCTGTAAATTACGCTGGTACAGTATGGAACACATGACTGGCGAAATGGCTGTACGTCATCAAGGGTCTAAGGTATCAAACGAGCCCCAAACCATCACTCTGCAGCCAGAAATGGAGTAGATGTGGATGGATCCCTTTAAGGGTTGTTTCTCCTGAATTTTTCCCCCAGAGAGTTCTATAGGAAAATTAGTCAGGAGAAATAACCCTTGCAGTGATCCATCCACATCTACTCCATATCTGGCAACAGAGTGATGGTTTGGGGCTCGTTCGATAGCTCAGACCCTTGATGACTTACAGCCATTTAGCCAGCCATGTGTTCCATACTGTACCAGTGTAATTTACAGCTGAATCTAGTCTTACCCCCCAATTCCCATAGAGATCAGTTCAAATGCAGAGAGGTTATAGTATCGCTTGTAACAGTACCTGAAAATAAGATATCGAGAGTCTTTTGATGTTGATTGGTCACAGACTTCAGGAAGTAACAGCATGCAAAGGATATGCGACCAAATATTAAATATGATACTTTAAAAATATGTTAAAGCAAAATATTCTAATTTTTTGAGACACTGAATTTTGAGTTTCATTAGCTGTAAGCCATAATCATCAAAATTACAAGAAATAAAGGCTTGAAATATTTCACTCTATGTGTAATGAATCTATATATGAGTTTCACTTTCTGAAATGAGTGACAAAAAATATTTAACTTTTTCACGATATTCTAATTTTTTGAGCTGCACCTGTATATATATTTTTTTACCTCAGGTGGATATTGGATCATTTTCCCAATGACAGGTTTACAAATATCCAAACCAATTAAAATGAAGTGCCGAGTCTGGAACATAAATTATATTTTTCTGAAGCATTAAAATGCTTGTAACTAAATGAACAAACTGTAGAAAAGATAACTAAAAAGTCTCATAGATAGCACTCTTTTTAATCAGAGAAATAGGATTAAAATCAAATTTAAAATACAGAAACATAAAATACAACTATTTAAGGAACAAGTAAACAGTGTACTTATATCCTGTATTAACATCTAGTCATTTTTATATACTCTTGTGTGCTAAAATTCCCTTTCATGAACTTGCTAGTACCTTAAAGCTTCAACTTTTTTTCTCAATAATATATACCTACAGTCTGTAAATATATAGTATACAATATGGGAATATAACTGCAAAAGTATGTATCTAACGCCATGTAAAAGCAGTATTTCATTTTAGCACATCTATTAGGTTAGGAGTCTGAAATACATCCTATGGCCAAGCAAAGAAATAAAAAATATAAAATTTTTGTTCTACAGATAGTAAGTGATGCACTGAAAAATGTACATACGAGTACTTCTGATCACTTTGTATTTCCAGTATTTATAGTCCAGTGACCAACAGCAATTTATAAGCTGAAGTCATGGCTGTTCTATTTGACACACAAGCAGGTTAGCTGCTGTTCACACCTCCATGGGTTCTGTTCAAGTACAAGATCAATGTAGAGATGTGAGATCTAGCACACTACATCACCCTGCAAACTAAGGCATTTCTGCATTTTACAGGGATCAAACCACTTCCAATAAATGCAGGAAGCCCTAAATATGAGATTTCAAGAGCAGGTGATGGGTTCTGTCAAAGCTTAAAAGCCTGGGGACTAACCTAACTGCAATGCGCTTTGTACTCAACCACGGAGAATGAATAAACAATGACTGGGAATTATGTTACATTATTTCCCTCTTAAAATTATTCATTCCACTCATCAAGCACCAAACTTATAGTAATATTGTGGAATAAACCAACTTTACTTTGGAACTCAAAAGTTAAAGACAAAATGCAGTGCAGTTTGATTTAACTCGGCTTTTCTGGATCTGAATTCACACAAACCGATGAATCAGATGAACACAAACACAAAATCGGACATATTTGTTAATTTATGGTAATAGCACAGACCATGGAATTGCTGAAAGGCAGCAGCTTCCATGCCTATGACAGCATCTTGCACTTGACAACCAACATTGTGATATCGGCGTCCCTACCATTACTGAGAGTAACAAAACCTAACGTGCCATCACCCTCAATAGAATACTCACTTTCCCTGGAACCTATGGGAGATCATTGTGCACTACATGGCACTCAAGGTTGGACAATGTGGTGATAAGATTCAAATAAGACTTACTGCATCGTCTAAAAATGTGTTTTTGGCAGATGCTTACAGTTAGGCACAATGTCAAGATGGCAGGGGGAACCTTACAAAATCTGAGAAGTTTAGCGGAGATAAAAACTTTCTATAAAAAATACATGATTCCATTTTCCTTGTTCAAAATACTAGACTGGATGCAGGATGTAAAGGACAAAACTGTCTGGAGTGTTGCAAGACATGTTCAGAGGCAGAATAGATTAGTTAAATTATTTAATCCAGGTATTTTTGCTGTTGTCTCTAATTTATGGATGCATTTCAGTTGAAACCACTTGCAGCTTTAATACTGATGAGATTGTGTCTAGCCGTTACTGTTATAGTCTTTTTAAAAACAAAACTAAATACGACACTAATGAAAAACAAATTACACGGTTAAACCCTTTTCCAATTTCTCCATGTAAATGATTTAGTCTTCATTTCAATTTCCTTCCAGTAGAAATAAAAATAACTTCAGTAGCATTTCTTTCTGAAAAGAACAGACCACAAAGTAAAAAATACAATCAGAACTCTCATCTTCCATTTTTCCTGCAAGAGACTCATTTCACCACTGGTTTTGTGGTGGTCATGTTTGGTCCTTTTTACAGTGACTTTCTAAATGTCTTTCTAAGGTAGTTAGATATTTTCATTCAATAACAAAGGCTGACCAAAATGCATGACCTGAAGCCCTAAAATACAGGTTTATGCCACACTAATATCCCTGGAAAATGTGCTTGTTCGGGCCCAATGTAATGAAAAACAAACAAAAAAACTACATTTTCCACATGGAAAGGAGTCATTGTTTTATAAACAAATGAGTGATTCATTATAGGGAGGCAGGAATGCTAAGGGCATGACATTTTGTAGTCATGGAATGTTTAATGTCTAAATACTGAATTGTAACCTCACAAGTGAGCATTTTAAAACTGTTGGTTGTTTGTGTGTGTACAATATTTTCTGCTGTGTAATACAAAAAATAAAAATGTTTACAAAACATTTTTTAAACATAAATTTAAAACAAACATGTTAGCTGTTGTTTTCTCTCATGTCCTGGCGTAAGTGAACATGGGACAGCATGTGTGTGAAATGGTGGCACACACAAAAACTACATTCATCAGATGGATTAATAATGTCAGTAAATGCAACCAACTAGGTGGTGAGGAAGGCCCCTTATGAAATGAAATATACATCAATATATGACAACAATAATGAATGAAAAATGAGAAATATTTCTACATACATTTCAAAACATTTAATTTATAGCTAAATATATGAATTATTGCCAGTGATAATACATACTTTTTTATATTTAGAAATTTAACTTTACAATATATTCAATATTCATGTATTTAATATGTGGCAATAACTAATATTTTTCAACATGAGTAATACTTTTAAAAAATTCTGAATCCATATATTAATGTATATTATTTCAAAAGGTGGTTTAGTGAAAATGAAGCACTGGGTGCAGATTTGAATGAAAAGCACATGATGGAACTGTGGCTTCTCTCTTTCCATTATAATCCATTATGTCCCATTGAATCCCACAGTATTGTCTCGGGCTCCCTGATCCCTTCATTTAATAGCTGTGATTAAAAGAGATTTCCTTGCCGATGTTTGACAGTGGGTTTTGGGTCTGGAAGGGTTTTTTGCAGGGGTGGACCACTGTGCCCCCACTGCTCCTCTTACACATATTCACACCTATTCTTGTACACACCACTCCCCCACCCTATAGACAGACATAGATTAGAGTCTCTTTCCTGCAGAGGCTGGCTTGGATGGTTCTGACAGGACTCAGTTGCTGTCTTCCTTGGCCTGGGCTAGTGCTTTTTCAGCACTGGATGAACCCTCAAAGCGTTGTGATGCAATTACTGCTTGATGGGACATGCTCTTTCTCACGATATCCCCTTTCCGCCAGAGCGTGATCTCCTGGGGAGGTAAATGGTACAATATATTTATTCCAGGCTCAGCTACTTTCCCTGATAAACATTTCCATGATAAACATGCCTATGTCTCAGCTGCAGTCATTATTATAATTATTAATAATAATAATAATAATATATCAATGCACTTCATCCTATTATGCTGGTGGTGTACATTCAGCTAAAGAAAACAACTAGTCTAAAAACTTACAATATGGAAACAAATCAAAAGGAAAACAATTTCATAAATGTACATACATGTACAAGATAATCACAGTACAACAGGTAAATTAAATACTATTTAAACATAAATAATCCATCAGTAGCTACATGCTAGCTCTCTGTGAAAGGACACCTTTACCTGCTGTTTGAAGTAGCGTCTCTCCTCCTCATCGATTAGCACCAGGTTGAGGTAGTAACGCACCGAGAACTTTTTATTGATGTCCCGCATGGTGGGGGTCATCTCGTACCCAGCCAGGAACAGACGGATGGGGATGGACTCCCCTACAAACACAAATCAGCATCAAGGATTGCGACTGCACCCCTTCCCTGTGTCTACCCTGACACTGCACTCGATCTGTGAGCAACGATTGCCTGTTTACACAACAGCTGGTTTTCGTCCTCACCTGTGCTGTGCTGTCTCACTGACAGAACGTAAAGATTCAAACAAGTTTCTCTCACTGGACACGGCAGTAACAGCCTAAGAAATATTAAAACCCTAAAAACCTTGGACAGAGCAGGGCTCTACGCTTTTCCAAGCAGCACATGTGCTCCTAAGTTGAAAGATTTAGGGGCACACTAATGCATCCCCATTAGCACCTACATAATTTACTAATTTCTAATTTTTCCAGTTAGGAGACATGAATTTTCATCGGCAAGTCCTCCTAAAATGGGAGCACTGTTAAGCCCTGCAGCGAGATCACTGTAGGACAGTTTTTGTAAACTGTGCCTGCCTATTTTGGCTAGGTCTGATAATCTCCTGATATGGATGAATGGTTAAGAGTCTTTTTTAGCTACAGCCTGCTTTCATGCAGCAGCACACTTGCCTCGACTGATCCGTGGGATCGCTGTGACATGGCTGAACCAAGGCACCTAATATATTAGCCATTTCAAATGAATCTTTAACCTTTACAATTTCAGCAAATGATCCAGGCCCAATGCTGCCCCAGATGTCTTATTGGTAAATGTTGTTCTTGTATACCACACACAGTGACTACCAAAAAAGTGCAAAGTCTAGAGCGTGCTCATGACCATATTTCAGAATTTTTTTAAACATGCAGACTGGTATAAATAATTGATGGAAACAGAGTTTTGTGAAGTGCAGCACTAAAGATCTCTCTGGTTAGAGCCACTGGACTACTCAAAGGCTTTTCTTACAGGTACAGAGTCTGTCTTGTTACCTCGCACTGGTGCTCCATCCATGATCTCATACTTAGCAATGGTGTCGTTTTCATGATACACGTTGGGACCTGTACCCGTGGTTTCCCGTTTGATGATGTCGATCTCCATGTGTTTGACCTTAATCCGCACCAACAAAAAGTAGATCTTCCCCACAATTACGTCTTTTAGGTGGTACCTAGATAATTGAACGAGGGCTCAGTCAGGACAGGAAGGACTTTTGTAATGCTAAGTTTCTCTCGCTTTTCACACAGGAAACATGTACTGTGCCATAAACAAACATAAAACATGAGTAAAGGTTTTTTCTTAAATTGTAAATAAGACTGGCTTCATACATTTATCATTTCTAACTCACTAAAAAAAATCAAGACTTTTTGGCACCAAAAATATTTTTTTTATGAATTCAGCAATGTTGGACAACATGAGCTGCTTCTCTATGAAACAAAAAACTGTTCACATGGGTCTCACTGTCAGAAATGAAGAAATGTCTATGGCATTAAACCAATTGAAAAATATTAACAGAAACATAGAGGCAGTTCATTTTAATGTTCTGCATCTACATACTGTAAAATTTAACTCACTATTACCCCATTAACCAAAACAAACAAGCAAACATAAACATGGTATCTGTAACAGCTTTACTTGGACTTGTTGTACTCAAACTCAATGTGCAGGCAGTCTTCAATTCCCACTTCCATCTTGATGGAGGAGTTGAGTTCAGGGTAAGTGCTGAGTGTATGCACAACAATGTCCATCTCTTTGCTGATGTCATTCAGTCTCCGGCTGATTGTTGCCCGGAGAAAGTATCTGGAGAGAAAAAGGTACACCAGGACAAAAGAAAAAAAAACTGTGGAACATTATGTTTAATACACAATCTACATGTATATATTGGCCATCATGTAGATATTTTCTACAAAAGATGATGTCACCCCCTATAGCCTGATTAATGTGTTCCCAAAGCTGGGGATCTTAGGTCTTTAGCTTAGCTAGTTAACTGTCACTTTTGGCATTCTGTGCAGAAGGATAAGGCACCGATTTTAAACCCACAGCAAACCAAATGCGCTGCTATATTTAAAAATTCCAGGGCACCTACAAAGGGCTGTTCCCTTACCTTAGTTTCACATTCTGGCCAGTGTAAGACTCGTAAGGTTTCTCCACGTGAGTGAACTCAAAGTCAAAGGGCTGTTCCCTTACCTTAGTTTCACATTCTGGCCAGTGTAAGACTCGTAAGGTTTCTCCACGTGAGTGAACTCAAAGTCAAAGGTCTGGGACTGCGTGAGTTCACCAGGCCGTGCCAGGTCCTTCACCAGAGACACGAACTCGTGGTGATTCCCTCTGTCATAGTAAAGCTCTGAGGAAACACAAGCACAGTTTTGTGAAAAGGTGGTAAGCTTTGCATATTTAAGAGCCTCAAATCTCATCAGAGTTTATGAGTTGTGACAAAGGTTTGTAGATATGAATGACCAAACTCAGAGGCTTGTACAGTGGGCACTATGCATGACGGGTGCAACGGCAACTTTGTTTTTGGCCAGGCAGTGTACTTACGCAATGACATTACAATGGGTCCAAATTATCTTGCATGTCTTGCAAGCAGTAAGTACAATAAAATGCCAGAATGTCTCTGACATTAGTTCAAACAAATGCCTTAGTATTGTATTGCATGTTCTTTAAAACCTGATGCCTTTTGATCTGAAATGTTATGCCAATGGCCTTGTTATTTTGTGTCATTTCATAAATCACAACTTTGCAGTTTCATATCATGTCATGCCTACTAGGTCAAACAGCTCTGGGTACTGTTTAAATTTAAATTTAAAGTACTGCCAAAATATCAGTGTTAAGAACGGTGTTTTTAAACAGGTTAATTTAGTCACAACTCACAAGATTTCTCGTTTTATCAGGTGCATCAGGCAACCTCAATAACCTATTCTTCTTTTTATTCAATTTTTGTATTTTGGTTTGTGTGGATGTTCTTAACCAGGCGGCAACACCAGCCGGAAAGACAATTGGAGGCTACCGCAAATATAATTAATGCGAGACAACATTTGGCAAACCAATGTCAGGGAACGGTGGCATCTCCTATAATCGTGCGGTACAAAATTGTGAAACCCGCAGCGAAGGGGTTGGTGGCAGGCCCTGCATTATGATTAATTCCCAAGAGGATACTACAACGGCAATGCTGAAAGCATATGAACGGTTATAAATGTAACAATTCCACTGAACAACAGGCTGGCAGATCGATCTAGACGAAACAGTGCAGGTGCATCTAGGCTGATCGCGGACTGGTTCAAGCAAATACGTTTATTGCACTCGACCCTACTTTCGTTTCCTGCCACGTTTTACGCAACGTTTCATTTATAAACGCACGTCAACGGGTCTAAAAGCAGACAGCTTCTTCTTATGGGTATAGGTACAACAACCTCGTTTATTATTTGTAATTCACTGTCACGCCGATAATGTGATGCAGTTTTATAAAACAAAGACATCCTGTTTTTCAAAGGAGGGCGCGTGCAACTCAGCTCAGTGCTGTCATGAGACCGGAATCCTGGTTTTCTTGTCGTTTCCAAGCACAATTAGATTTGTGCATTTTTGTAACTTAAAATGTGTAGCAGATTAATGAGGTAAGAATGTGTCAGTAATTCACGATGTATTATGTGGCTATGCTAATTTTATGGTCGTGGATTAAGCATGGGTTAATTTCCCAATTTTTCTTTCGTTTACACTCAAATTAGGCTACTCTAAATTGCAATACAATGCACTATTTTTTGCATACAACGTGTCCCCATACGAGATACATTCTTATAATGGGCCTGTGTATACGACTGCCACTTACCGATCTGTCCAATAAATTCGATCTTGATGCCCTGGTGCTCGAGTCTTTTGCCTGGGTTCTTCAGGGTTACATTTACTTTTCCACAAACCGTTTCCCCATCGTAGAACAAAAAATATTTGTCTTTCTTCCCATCTTCTGTCTTGTGCTCGACTTTCTTCCTCGTTTCAGCGTCATTCAGGACTATATCAATTTCTGCACTTTGACCAAAACTAAAGAAGCTCATCACTGCACCCTGGTCTGCTTCCCCCTTGTTACAAATCCCAATTCAATCACACATTAAGAGTGTTTCTCCTTTGTGTCTGGGTCTCACCTACGTTAATCTTATCTTTTTTGAAGAAGCTCGCTCAACTTGTTACAAATGAATGTTGTTCTAAATGTTCACAATTGCAAGACTGTAACAATGTTCAAGATAGCACTTCCGAACAGCTCGCCAACCTATGCGCATGCGCAGCATACAAGAGCCACAGCGCCACAAATATGGGAGGCTGCCTGTGCCTGCAGCATTCAGGAACAGTGGCATCATTCATTTTTATTCTCAGCCAACAACCATACAGTTTATTTAAATATAAAAGACGTGACCGTCATTTTAAGAGAACAACACAGTCACACGACGACCTCAGGTGCATTTTTGTTTTGTTTTTTGGAGGTGAAGTGAATAAGAACCATTTAGCCTAGCTACCATCTATTGGCACTTGGAATTATGCATTTCTTTTTAAGGGGTCATTACACTGAAAAGCGATGAATGACTAAATTACGACCTGATTATGACACAGTTCACCTCGAGAAAACAGCTACGAGCCTACTTTCCTAAATATGAGAGAATACATCTGAATTGTTGATGCCCTCGATTGTTGAATCACTTCCTGTTACAACAACATGAACGTTCAACCGCATACGATTTCAAAATAAAAGTTAGAACAAAAAATTATAATAATATATTGATATGGCAAATATTTTACAAATAACGCAGAAATAAAAATTGAATGAAGACTTATATTTCCTTTTTTCTTCAGATCATAAACGTGTAAATTATGACTTTGATGTTTGATCAAAAAAATATGATGGTATGGGGTAAAATATAGCCTATTATTTAAAATTACAATCAGTGAGTTTCTTAAAGAACATTCTGTGTAGCTATTAATGTATTCATTTGTATTTACAAATTATCGGTATTTTGAACCGAAAATGTACGTTTTGACTTAGAAATGTAAACATTTCACTTCATTAAAGATCAGTTTGATCTCGAGGAATAATAGATATAGCTTTTCCATAACACAGTTGCATCAACATTTTGACAATATGACATAGGCTATTCTTTTTAATGCATGGAGTTTACTTGCATCCAATATCTGTGATATCACCTGCATTTCAAGTAGTTTTCTGGCTCCACATGCACAGGCACAAGTAGGGCAAAAAGTTGTTTTTTTGACAAGAGTTTCCGACAGTGTATGCACAAGACAATTTTAAAGTAGCCTATTGTAGTCGGTTTGAACCTACCTACTGATAGCTATAGTCGACAGAACCTGCAACATTTATTGTGACAGAAAATACCGGAATACATTTGTTTTTTATTGGTTTTTACAAGTTTTTTACAATAAAGCATTGTCTTTTAAGTTTAAAAGACATATTCACATTACTTAACTTTTATGATACAAAACATCATAAAACATTTCTTTAAAATCATACATTTACAAATCATTCCAATGGCACTTAATTAATTAAATGTTATTTAAAATGCTAAAGGTTCTTACATTCGTTGCTTGGGGGCGCTGTATTGGCTTTCTCTCTTTTGGGGGGTGGACTTGGACTAAATTATCAGTTATTTTCAATGGTCCAACCCCCATTTCTCTCTTGCCAGGCACTTGCTTTTATGAAAGTCCACCATAACGCTGTCCTGGAGGAGGTTTTGGATCCTCCTCCAGAGAGTGATCAGGTCACAACATTTATTGCGACAGAAAATACCGTAATACGGTAAACAGTGAGATCAGGATAAGCTTCCATAAACATTAACAATTGATTGGCTACAGTAGAGTGACTGGACCAATCATATTCGGACGTGCTGTGTTAGATGAGAAAACTAGAAATAATGGCCTTGCGGTTGTATGCCTCCGCCAACAAGTCAAGTTGCAGTTTACATCCATGTCTGTCCAGACTCATAAAATATATGTAGTGAAGACTTTGAAGGAATTTTATTTAAAAGGTATGAAGTGTATTTATTGGCGAAATGGAAGTTATCACTATATTGAGATGTATAATTCCAGTGAATAATTACCAGTGAGAAACATGCTGTCTTCACTTTTTTACAGAGGAGTACAGAGGACTGATAGAGAAGCTAATTAGCCAGCCAATACAGTTTTGTCATTTTTTTATTTGCAAATGAAATTAGGAAACTGTACAGTCATGTACCTGAACATGTTAAAAAAATATTCATAATGTTATCCTATTAGACATTTGTGTGAAATTTTGTCATAATTAGCATAGGGATTCTTGAGTTATGGCCAAAAAACATCTTTTGTGAGGTCACAGTGACCTTGACCTTTGACCACCAAAATCTAATCAGTTCATCTTTGAGTCCAAATAGACATTTGTGTGAAATGTTGTCATAATTAGCATAGGAATTCTTTAGTTATGGCCAAAACCGTCTTTTGTGTATGGCCAAAACCGTCTTTTGTGAGGTCACAGTGACCTTGACCTTTGACCACCAAAATATTGTCAGTTCATCCTTGAGTCCAAGTGGACATTTAGGCCAAATGTGAAGAAATTCCCTCAAGGCGTTCCTGAGATATCGTGTTCACGAGAATGGGACGGACAACCCGAAAACATAATAGGCTTGTTCGAGATTACTTTCGGCTCACCTCGAAAACAGGCGAGAGTAGCCGATTGCAGTCGGGGGAGGAGTCAAAAAGTCTAACACTTCTTGGTTGACTAGCCTGCTCGCCTCGTGTCGCAATGGCAGATATCGCGTTTGCGTTCAGACAGCATTTATGAGGAATGTGTAAAGCGTTCAATTGTGAATGTCAGTACTCTGATAAACATCATTTGGTGTCTGTCTGACAGTTCATGAGATTTATCTTGGAATAATGATAGATAAGATAAAAGTCTCATAACTTCCTTGTGGGTGGTGACAGCTTTTCTGAGCCAGTAGGCGCTTCGCTCAGACCAGAGCAAGTCGTTTCCCATCATGCATGAAGTTGTGCAGTCGGCGGAGAGCAACTGCGTCGCCTAGCCCTGAAAACTGTGAGCGCCTCGCTCCCGTGGCTCATGCAGTCGGATTTCCAGAGCAAGTCGGACAACATTTTAACCGTCATGCAAGGCGCTTGGCAAGGCGATGGTTAAAACTGCGCAGGCCTAGCTCATCTCAAACAAGCCTTATGCCTCCGGCCACGGCTATCGCCGGCGCGGAGGCATAATAACCATCTGGGAGCATAATGAAACACCTATTCTCATTCCTACAAGTGACTGGATTGATTAACAGGATTTAGATATTTAAATACCTTCTGCAAGGAGAAAGCAGAGTAGAAGAATCAGAGATAAATTACCAACCTTCTAGATTTTGAAGTGCAAGGAGAAAGAAGAGTAGAGAATTCTGTGAGAGCAATCATGAACCAAACTTCTAGAGTTGGGATCGAACAGTGTAGTCAAACTAAAGGGTTGAGAACTAAAAAATTGGTTTTATTCATTGCCTATGTCCTCAATTGTCAGACCAAGCTAAAAGCAAACCCGAGAAAATAAGAATAATAGTTAAGGGAGCGGAAAAGTTATTGGGGGTGAAGGGTCTTTCTTGGGAACAAATTCAAAAAGAATTGAGTCCGACTCAAAGTCAGGAAACATGTTCTAAAGGACCTATGTAGGAATTCATATCGAGATGAAGATAAGAGATTCAAATATGATTTAAGAAACATATAATAGAGATTGTTTGGTATAATTTTAGGTTTTATTTGTTTTTTTATTTAGTATTTATTTATTTATTTTTTATAGATACAGAACTAAGATAAATTTAATTGAATGAATCCTGATCTACACTCCAATCCGGCTGGTGGCGGTAATGCACAATTTAATTGTTATAAACCGCCATGAAACAACAAAAGAAGAAGAAGAAGTAGAAAGAAAGAAGAAAGAAGAAAGAAGAACCGCGCATGCGTACGTATAACTGTATGGATTTTGGCGCGTGGATTCAAAGAGAAACATGGAGTTGTTGAATGCATTGGAATTGCTAAAAATAAAAACAGTAAATAACGGTAAGTCAGCGTCTGTTTTTAGTTTCTAACTAGCTACTACCAAATCGTTTTACAAGAGACAAGAGAAATATAAGAGAAACATAATGTGCCTGCATGTGTAACGTTAGCTAACTTCGTTAACTTGGCTGGCTAACTTTAGCGCCAGCTAGACTATACGTGCTAATTAACGTTATTTAAGCTTGATAGCCGTTTAAAACGTGCGAGCACATTGCAAGCCGAATTGACTAGCTACGTATTCTTAGTGGCATTAGCTACTGACAATGTCAACTGTATAACGCCTTTTGTGGTATTAACGTTATATTAGCTAGCGTTACAGCTTGTATTTCTAAATGGCTAACGTTACCAAATTAAACCGTTAGCTTGGTAAATGTCACAGAAGCTAACTTTCACTCACATTGCTAGTGCTAACTTAACGTTACTTTGGCGAACTTTGCATATCGCTTCGTGGGTTAAGTAACGTTACTCTCGACATTATTTGCGTATACTTTAAATCCTGTTCGCTAAGTATGTTTCTGATGTGTTATTCCCGTGTACAGTGTGGGTGGACACAGTGTGGGATTTAGAGTTCTCCGAGCCGGAACCATTAGACGCAGTCATTGAAGAAGAGATCATTGGAAATGGCTTGGACTCGTTCAAAGCAGTATACAAATGCCTGCTGCCTTTTGCCACAGATGCTGCAGGTAGCACTGATGTAAGTTAACGTTATGCCGTCCCAATGGCACAAAACAATTGTCAACCAACGAATTGGTTGCGTTACAACGTTTTTGCCCGATAATTTACTCATTGTTTACTGTCGCAGAATGTCTGGACCACATTTGGAGAAAACGGAGTTTCTGTCAACGCAGTCGTAGCAGTGCTCTCCCATTTCTTCCTCGGAGTGAGAGCCAGAACAGCCAGCCTCTCTCAGAGGCTGAACGCTTTGCATGCAGGCTCTGTCTACTTCCTGCTCCTGGGAATACCAGGCAAGTCCCCACTTCTGTGTCACTTGGGTTCACATAATCTTTTTATGGCTTGTATTTGGTTTTGTGTTTGACTACTTTTACCTGTGGTCCAGGGTTGTTTTGAGATGGACTCAAAAAAATGACCAGGACAATTTGATTAAAAACATTTTATGTATATATATATATATTTTTTAAACTAATTTTTTTGTTAATTGCAATATTCATAATGGTTCATCATAGTTTTGGATATTTACTTGATAATTGTTAGGTAATTACACAAAACACAAAACACAAAACAAACACACAACAAAACACAACAACAAAAAAAACACACAACAAACAACACACAACACACAAACACACAACACACACAACAAAAAAACACACACAACACACAACACAAACAACAACGACACACACAAAACAACAAAAAACGGAAAACAAAGGACAAATGACAACAAACCAATTTTGACCCAGACAGAGATACGACCCAAATTACTCAGCCAAATATGCCTATGGCCCTCCCGCCATGGCCCTTCTGTCTCTCTCTTGTCGCTCTCTACCCTCCCAGTTAACTCTCCTCTACCTCTCTTCTCTGTTATTTGAGGCACTGCTTCGCAGTTTAAATTGCATTTAACCGAAATACTTTGCAAATATTAAACTACTATAACATTGCACTAAAAAATAATTTAGCATAAAATAAGTTTAAATAAAACGTGTTATTAATACCATTAGCCTAAAATATAGTATATGTTGTTATAGAATCAGTTATAATCAGAATAACCTATAACGAACAAAGGTAAGACTCGTAAACTTCAAATACTTCCGCTAAGAAAAAACAGCTGTGAAACAGTGAGCTAACGTACCGAGCTGTGTAGAAACAGTTGTGTGCGGGCTGTTAATGTAATTTGTAAATGTAAATGCCGTGGGTTGGGGGCTTTTGAAACCCCAATTGGGCTCCTTTCCGTTTAAATCTTCCTTTCGAAAAAATCGAAATTTAAACAGACCGATTTCAAGACCCAGAATCAGAGACTTAAAATAGAGAATACCCCAGAGCTACTAGCTAGCTGCTGCTAGCTAATGAAAATAGCTCCTAATAGCTGCTTAGCTAAAATTGTTACGGTTAACTAGAAACGTTAACGTTAACTGTTAACTTAGTTAACGTAAGCTTAAAAATAAAAAGCAAAATAAAAAAAAAAAATAAAAATATCAAATAAAAAAAATATCAATATCTGTTCTAATGTTTTGGTGTTTGAGCTTGTGTACTAGTAATCCAGCTTCAGTAGCTAATCCAACGAGTGATAGAACAAAAAAACGTTTACGTATAAAAAAAACCAGTTAAAAAATTTCTTAGCTGGCTCTACATTCTACACTGGCTAGCTAACGTTACAAGTACAAAACGTTACACACACAAAATAGTTTTGTTTTGATTTTGAGATTGATTTTTTTTTTTCTGAAGTTTTAAACGTTACGTTAACGCTACGTTAACGTTTCTAGCGTTAACTTTTCATCTAAGTTTAGTCTAACAGTGTGGCCCACGTGGAGTGGCCGTATCGTTGCAGTTATTTTTAAAACTAATTTCCACACTATATTTATAGAACTATTTCAACATTGGGTGGTATAAAAAAAAAATAAAAATATTTTATGCTTGGATGTGTTGGATGTTTTATGCGTTAACGTTGCGTTTTTATTTGAATACCTGAATTGCAAAATGAAAAATTAAAAATGGCTACTACTGCCAGCGAAAGAGAGAACCTTAACAGAGACAAAGAGAGAGGTGGGGTAGAGCGCACAGAAGAGCACCACACAGAGACAGGAGGAGGGGTCTTGGCAGGGCCATTCTTGGTATTAGTATATTTCGTTCGGGGGGGGGCTTGGGTTCCAATCACAAACAAGAAAGAAGTGTTGTTTCTTTCCTTTTTTTTTTGAAAATTTGAAAAAAACATTGGGGGGCTTGGGTGGTTGTCAAGACAAGTTGTCAAAGGTGTGTTCCTCCTTTTTGTTTTGTGAAATGTGTGTTTTGTTTGTTGAATGTGTTTTGTGTTTTGTGTGTGTGTGTGTGTTTTTTTTGTTGTGTTGTGTGTTTTGTCGTTGTTGTGTTTGTTGAATGTGTCGTTGTGTTTTGTGAAATGTCGTTGTGTTTTGTGAAATGTCGTTGTGTTTTGTGAAATGTCGTTGTGTTTTGCACTTCTCAGCCACCGTAGGTAATTCCTCTTTGCTCAAACCATTGATGGTGAGTTCCACAGGGCGGTCCCCATAAAGCAGTTTTCTTAGTAATTGTATGTGTATATGTGTGAGAAAATAATGTCTGAAGGTTATTTGAATTACCAATGTCAACATATTTTATACTATTTATTTTCCATCCACACTCTCCCCTCACAGTGAACCGTTTTAGTAATATCCAGTAACATATAATTAATATCCATGAGCTCACTACTTGGGTGATTGGTGGAAAGTAAGCAATTGATGACATACACGCAGGCCCTCACAAAAGCATGCGTCTTGTCTTTCTCACTGCAATGCTGGCTAGCTCATTGCAACCAATGGGCACGCTCCATTTAGGTGCTTCCGGTCGGAAGCTGACATAGCGGCTGGGCTATGGGTTTTCACTTCATTTACACCGGGCCATCCCTGCAGTATGGAAGCACGAAAAAGCAAATTCGAAAATGACAATGCATTAACACGAATGCTTTTTATTTTTCAGAATATGAACGCATTATTTGACTCAAAGAAAATTTAAATTCAGTCATCCAATTTGCATTTTCATTTTCATCTCCAAGTATGCACATTCTATGACATGTTTAAAATGAAAAAGAAAAAGACATTTGCTTTTTCATTTTCAAAAAATGATCCGCTAAATGGTTATCATAATTCAAACGTAAAAGCAAATTCGAAAATATAAATGCAATAACACAAATGCTTTTTATTATTTAGAATATGATTGCATTATTTGACTCATAAAGGAAATTTTAATTCAATCATCCAATTTTCATTTTCATCTCTAAGTATGCACATTCTATGACATATTTAAAATGAAAGAAGAAAAAAAAAGACATTTGCTTTTTCACTTTTAAAAAATGCCCTGCTAAATAGTTATCAGAATTCAAACTCGAAAATGCAATTGACAAAGTGGACTGCGCCTGAAAGTGACGTCAGACTACACCGCCCACCCTCCCACCGTGAGGAAGAGATCAACGTTTTGGCAGCCATATCTAGCTAAAATGGCTAAATCAAGTGCAATTGCTTCGAGTTTGAATTCTGATAACTATTTAGCAGGGCATTTTTTGAAAATAAAATAGCAAATGTCATTTTAAATATGTCATAGAATGTGCATACTTAGAGATAAAAATGAAAATGCAAATTGGATGATTTAATTTAAATTTCCTTTGAGTCATAATGCGTTCATATTCTGAAAAATAATTTATGGATGTCCAACTCAATCCACCCAACACCTCAGCACCAAGGCAAATCATCTGACTAATATCTGTGTGTCTGCCTTGTATTGCATCTGTATTGATGCCCACAGTACACAAATCAAGATGCATAGCTACTGTTACATGCCAAAAATGATTAGCTATGGATAACATTATTCGTACAACATAAATTGATAGGTAGAACACAGATAATAACAGGCTGGAGTCGTTTGCAATCAGGTCTCGAATAGATAGAACTGCGCCCGGTTTTAGTAGTAACTTGGAGGCAAACCCAGTGTTGAACTGCATCTCATTTAGAATATTGCTTGTGGTGAAATGCTAAGATTTTGGACGGGTGGATCCTTAGGCAGCAGGTGTAAAGATTTGTTTTTAAATTTACAGTCTTAAACTGAACAGCTCGTACCATTTTTTTGGAGCCATTGCTCCATTGTTTACATAAGTGGGTGTTCCCCACTTGCAGAGGAGTGGGGATATTAAATTAGCAGGTAAAAGCTGATTGGTTGAGTCAAGAAAAGTTTGTTTTCTACGTTGTTCAGATTCTCCTGTTTGAAGAGCAAAATTACTAATCACCTACACCTAAAACCTCTTATCAAACAAATCTTACAATGTTACAAAACTACAACAGAGTACAACCCATGCAAAACATTGAAATGTGTGAATTTCATCAGTTGAGTTAATTTATAATTTATAATTCTTTTCAAGCCTTACTGATAAACCATCCTGACCTTCCTTCGGGCATTATTATTTTGGGCATATTATTTGTGTTTTATGTTTGTGTATTTCAGGATCAGAGGTGATGGTTTTATTGTCTTGTGTTTCCCACTGAAGGCAGCATAGCCAACAAAGTGCTTCACCCAGTTCTGTTTGACGCATGCCTGGACTTGGTGAAGTCATGCTGGCCCCAAGATGCAGGCAAGAAGCGCAAGAAGGATGCATTCAGGAGCTCCCAATCAGACCCCAAGAGCAGAAAACGAAGCAAACCAAACAGGAAGGACAACAAAGAGGTGGAGGAACTCAGTTTTTATTTAAATCTTGCAGTGCAACCATTCTTTTTGCACTTGGGCGGCTAGGGCCCTTGACATTTTTTCAAAAGGTTGGGATTAGTTCTGTTAGAGGAAGCATGTATTGGCTACACAACTTCATTGTTTGAACTTTGACCAAATCTCGGCTGGAGTCATTCTAGAGGAGTTGGTATTTTATAAGTATGGTTTCCTTATTGACAATGCACATGGGAAGTTCTCATTGAGTGTCTTTTCTATCCTAACGGATACAGGTGGATGAGTTTGAGGACCTGGAGGAGGAGATGTTTTTCTCTGCACAGGATCTCATGCACATCAGGGATGGAATTATCTCTCTTGTCAAAACCTTGCTAAGACTCCTGACCAAGTTGCCCTTGAAAGACAAGTCCCACAGTGTTCAGAACTGTGCGCAGGTATGTATGCCTCCCTGCATACAGCAGGGCTTCCAAGCTTTTTATGCCCAAAAGTTACCAACATAATTGGTAACCAAATGTAAAATCATCCACCGTGTATTCAAATATTGCCTTATATATGTTCAGCAGGAGAATGTTTAACATATATTCCAAATAACTTCATGCACAGTTGGCTGTGCACTGCTTTGTTGAATAAAATAGATTGGCTACGAAAGGGGTAAAACATTTTTTCTCATGCATCGCACAATATGTTTCAACTCCTCCCCACCCTGGTTGCATATTGTAAGCATATTTCAAGGATTTCCTCATGGTTATCCTTCACTGCCTTCAAGTCTTTGAGGAAAAGGGAACCCGTTTGTACATCAAAAGCTGTCAGCATTTTATATAATTCTCGAGTCAACAGACATTTCAAAGAGCATGAAAATATGCCTGCCTAAGTTGTTCATGTCAGTATCATATGTTTCTTTTTCAGGTTTTCACTGATCTCACCAGATTTGAGCCAGTGACTGGTCAACTAACATTTGCAGAGGGATTGTAAGTGTGCCTTATCTGTGCCTCAGCTTTTGGCAGTCTTAAGAGACCCATTTTAAAGTCGCATGCTTATGTCTGTTCAGGGACCCTGATCGTATGAAGACCCTGCCAGAGTTGGCCTATCACGGACTGCGGCTGCTCTGTTCTCCCAAGCACGGGGAAGGAAGCGAGGTCAGCAGCGGGTGTTTCTATACAAGCAGAAAGCCTTTGGCTGCACTGTGCAGAATCTCGGCAGCCTTCATGCACGGCATGTGTGTTGGTTCATTTCACTGCTTTGTCCAGGAATATGCTTGGAAAAGTAGTGAAACCCAAATTTTCTTCATAGCCTCGGTTAAATAAATAAAAAAAGCAATGATTTGTTTCTCTGGTGTGGTGTCAGTCTGTACGGCAGGTGTTCCACCGGCTCCTTTATGTGATCCTTATGATGACCAATGAAGATTGCGCCAAGCCGTCTCTCTTGGTCCCCACACAGGCCGTCCTGGCCTCCAGAGAGCCGGCCATCCGATTTGTGGGGTAAGACACTGCCCAGCATCATTCTAGGCTGGCAAATGGCTGTTAACGGAAGAAAGAACTCTTCATTACTCTTTCCCTCCTGTTAATTAAGTGTGTGTACATGCAGGACACAACAATGTTGCAGTCCTTGTGGATGTTAACGTTGCAATTGTGGATGCCAGATTATAATTTTTAGTTTTTTGCCGACAGAGATATAGTATTGTGTTCTATGTGCTCGCATCAGGATGTGTTGGCTAACCAGCAAATTGTAAAACTAAAGTTATCTATGAACATCGGTATGACCCGACTGATATATGTTGTCAGCTTATCTTTGTTGGCTTACAATCAAAATGCTTAGCTGCGTTACGTTACACGTTCCTGGTTTTTGCACACCTAATTTGGCTAGCTACGTTCATTACTAAAGTCATGTTATTGGTAACTACCCCTAACTTACATCAGCTGCAGAGCATATGTCCTAGTTAACATTAGCTATTGGGAAATTGGCCCGATAAAGATAACGCTAAGTAACCATCTAACTAAGTTACGGGCATGTTAGATGTCGAACAGTTGGAAAATTGGCCAAATGGTTACACAAGTGTGTTACAATGAATGTTACCCAAAACGGTTGATGTCTAACTTGAATATGGTAGCTATCTATACAGCTTGCTTGTTTCCTTTTCCACCCGAGTTTATAACTGCATGCAGATTAGCTACAGCAACGAGTCAAAAAGACAACGAGCTTGCTTACCGGACAATCAAATAAAATGGTGGAAAGTGAACTGAATGCACTATATAGAGAATAGGGAAGCCAATTTCAGAAAGATCTGGTCTCACCCACCCACTGTAAAAAGAAGCATGTTTTTTAAGCCCTGGGCTGATTAGTTAATACCACCCAGGTGTGTGCCTACCTAACCAGTAGGTGTGGTCCAAGATTGCTCCGATTCCCTCTGAGTAACGAGTTTGGTGCCCAATGACATAAATGTGGGTGTTGGATTAATGCGGAAGTCTACCCACACATTTCTTAGGAGAGAAAAATGCACTATGGCAGAATTTAGTTTAACTAAGCTGAAGGGGAAGTTGCAGTAAAATATGTATGAAAATGTAACCAGGAGAGAACACTCTGGCAAAAGATGCTGTGACATGTACAGTACGTTTTTTATGTTTGACAGGTTCACGTATCCGATTCCATTGTCTCTCTTCTCTTAGTCACATTGTAGATGAGCTGAAGGAAACCGTGCTGCCGATTCTCCGAATCCTTCTCCAGCACATTTGCGTTCAGGTAAATAAACAAGGGGCCCATAAAGGGGGCGGGGGGGGTGGTGGGGTCTGAAGATAATTGTTCTCTGCTAATTTTATTGATTGACTTGACTTGGAATGCAGATGGTGGACAAGGCAGAGTATCGCACCATCGGGGCACAAGCCATGGTGAAACTGTTGGCCAAAATGCACTGTGCCGAGTACGCATCCTTCATCCAGTGGTTGTACAACTATTCCCTGCACTCTAAGGTATGACCAACATGGCATCTCCTGTCTGGGATTGGCCACAATGCACCTGCTTTATTTGGGCATTCCACAGCTTTTGAACAGTATCTTGGGAAACCTTTTCATCTTGAAGGTCAAGGAAAAGTCTTGTAAACATTGGCTTTTCTCACTTTCCTTAAAAAGTCATTTAAAATGGGCCCCAGTCTATTAATGAAACGGGGTGACCTTTTAGGAGTGAAATGTATTCACCGTTCCTGCCAGCTCGCTAGCTTGTGATTTAGCATCAACTCTTAAAGCAGCCTCATGTTGGTATTGCAATCAAATTAGCTTGCCCAATGCCCACCTTACCAAAATCATTGATGGTTGATTATATATACTGCCACCTGAAAGTGGTTGTTTTTACAGATGTGTGATATTTAGAAAGTAACACTTGTCAAATAGTATCCACCCCTTGGCAATGCCATCTTCAAAGTAGCCCAGTTTTATGGCAATTGACTTTTCTCAGCAGTGGAACCGGATTTAGCAGTGCCTGTTGTTGGGGGTCTCTGGCAGGTGGTGTACCGCATGTTTGCGCTGGATGTAGCCATGGCTCTGGTGGAGCAGCCTGAGAGGGAGCCAGACGCATCGCTGTCGGCCGAGTTGGCTTCCTTCCTTCCGCACAAGTTTCTGGTCCAAGTGATGGTATTTGGGCGGCGCTCAGACCGTGCCCCCATAGTGCGCAGCCACGCCCTCGCCTCCCTCAGCCACTGTCTGGAGCTGCAGTCGCACAATGCCATGGAGAGCATCCAGGAGCTCTTCTCCTTCAGTGAGCCCCTTCAATCTTTACCCGTTTTAAAAACGCAAAAATTCTTCTGCCTTTTGTAACGACCATGAACTGAGCAGCATAAATATAAATATGTGCAGATATATACAAAAGAAACCGCAAATGAAGTTTCAGCTGTTCAGGCATCCCAACAGTCTTCACTGAAGAGAGGATGTATTCTTGTGTCGAGGACATTTTAGCTGTGTTAACTGCAGTACAGCATTTGCTTATTTATGATTGGTCTGTGTTTCAGCTTCTGGACAGACTATTCTGGAAGGAGGGACATCTGAAGGTAAGTTTGCCTCATCTTCATTGTCTGGGTACAGAATGTTTTCTTTTTCCGTCACTGTAATATGTATTTGTAAATAATGTATATATTTTATAGTATGGAATGCATGAATGTTTTGAAAACAATTTTTCATTGAATTAAAAAAATTAATTATTAATAACCTTGAAAAATACTTATGAAGCAGCCCACTTCATATAATTTAATGTGATATAAGAACATTTTGCAATCCTTTGTTTTCTTTTCAGTTATGCCCACCATCCAAGAATCAAACGTACAAAAAACAGCCTCAAATTTTAAAACTATTGAAATGACCAACAAAGCAGATATCTCCACCTTTGATAGTAAGTGTCGATACTTTCTTTATCACTTCCCTTGTTCACACACTAAAAACGGATCTCTATAGTGGTTTTGCAGTTGTAAAATGATCTATTTTACCATCTTATAGTGTCCACCAGAATTATTGGCAGCCTAAATTAATATGAGCAAAGTCCATAATGCCGTATATTCTAACAAGATTCCCAGGGCCTTTGGAGGAAGAACCACTCCACAACATCACAGATCCTACACCATACTTTCCAGTGGGGATAAGGCTTTTTTCTGCATAACTACGCCATTACGCCAATAACTATTACGCCAAACCCGCATTTGTTATTTATTGCCAAAAGCAGAATTTTCGTCTCGCCTGACCATAGCCCCCGGTTCAAATCTAAATTCCGGAAACATTTAGCAAACTCTAGGCGCTGATGTTTGAGGTACGATGACAGCAGGGTTGCCAAGAATTTGGGTGAGCACTGTATTCTGTATCACCATCTTATTGATTCTTGTTCTGTTTTAGTTTTTTGGTTGACCGTCCTATGAACGGTTCCGCTTACTTTTTTTACTGTAAAGAAAAAGCTGTTGTAATACTGTGATTGATGCTACTGTTATTATTATTAATCACATGGCAATGTAAATAGGTTCGTAAGGGTATATATTTTTTCAAATGCAGCAAGAGAGACGATGGCCTTGCTTAAGCGGCGTGTCAGTGATGAGAAGACCAACGTAAGGAAGTCAGCCCTGCAGGTACCAACTTCCACAGCCACCGCTGATCAACATTTAACCGAAAACTGCACAATACATGATGCAATGAGCGACTGGAATTGGCCGTTTGCGTAAATAAGAGGGCATGTCACTCGCGCACATTTGATTTTATAGAAATGGGCTGCCTGTGCTTACAATGGGCTAGATGAAAGAAGCGTACATCTTTGCACTGCCGCATTTAGGCTATGGATAACCGGTACCTTTAACTCACATGCCTGTGTCATTTAAAGCCATTTCCAGATGTCTGAAGCGGACCTGTAAACCCGTTTATTTTGTTGCGTGTGCAGGTCCTGATGAGTCTTCTGAAGCACAGGATGATCCCCTGCAGCCAGGAGAACCTGTCCATCCTGTCAGACCGCTGCAGAGACCCTGCTGTGTCTGTGAAGAAGAAGGCCCTGCAGTGTCTCATGGACCTCCTCACTGTGAGCGCTTTACCTGGCCCTACCACAGATATACTCAAGTGTTCAATTTGAATGGAATGAAGTCCGAAATGTTATTTAGGTGGTGGACCAGATTCAGTCTAACTCTTATAGTGGTTTTACCTGGTATTTTAATGTAATTTAAGTTTTTTGTATCACTTGACTATCAAGAGTTTGGAATGAATAATGTGAATTCATGTAAAAATGTGTCAATTCTATAAGTGCATGGTGCAAAGCAATGAAAATGAATGCCACTTAACCTCTTACCTTATTCAGAATAGTGTTTATTTATATATATATACGTATATATATATATATATATACAGGTGCAGCTCAAAAAATTTTAATATCGTGAAAAAGTTCAATATTTTTTGTCACTCATTTCAGAAAGTGAAACTCATATTATATAGATTCATTACACATAGAGTGAAATATTTCAAGCCTTTATTTCTTGTAATTTTTATGATTATGGCTTACAGCTAATGAAAACCCAAATTCAGTGTCTCAGAAAATTAGAATATTGTGAAAAAGTTCAATATTGGAAACTCATGGTGTCACACTCTAATCAGCTAATGAACTCAAAACACCTGCAAAGGTTTCCTGAGCCTTTAAATGGTCTCTCAGTCTGGTTCAGTAGGCTAAACAATCATGGGGAAGACTGCTGACTTGACAGATGTCCAGAAGACATTGACACCCTCCACAAGGAGGGTAAGCTACAAAAGGTAATTGCTTAAGAAGCTGGTTGTTCACAGAGTGCTGTATCTATGCATATTCATAGAAAGTTGAGTGGAAGGAAAAAGTGGTAAGAAAAGGTGCACAAGCAACAGGGATAACCGCAGCCTTGAGAGGATTGTCAAGCAAAATCCATTCAAGAATTTGGGGGAGCTTCACAAGGAGTGGACTGAGGCTGGAGTCAGTGCATCAAGAGCCACCACGCACAGACGAATCCAGGACATGGTCTACAAATGTCGCATTCCTCGTGTCAAGCCACTCCTGAACCAGAGACAACGTCAGAAGCGTTTTACCTGGGCTAAGGAGAAAAAGAACTGGACTGTTGCTCAGTGGTCCAAAGTCCTCTTTCCAGATGAAAGTACATTTTGCATTTCATTTGGAAATCAAGGTCCCAGAGTCTGGAGGAAGAGTGGAGAGGCACAGAATCCACGTTGCTTGAAGTCCAGTGTGAAGTTTCCACAGTCGGTGATGATTTGGGGAGCCATGTCCACTGTGTTTTCTGAAGTCCACAGTCAACGCAGCCATCTACCAGGACATTTTAGAGCACTTCATGCTTCCTTCTGCTGACAAGCTTTATGGAGATGCTGATTTCATTTTCCAGCAGGACTTGGCACCTGCCCACACTGCCAAAAGTACCAAAAGCTGGTTCAATGACCATGGTATTACTGTGCTTGATTGGCCAGCAAACTCGCCTGACCTGAACCCCATAGAGAATCTATGGGGTATTGTCAAGAGGAAGATGAGACACCAGACCCAACAATGCAGACGACCTGAAGGCCGCTATCAAAGCAACCTGGGCTTCCATTACACCTCAGCAGTGCCACAGGCTGATCGCCTCCATGCCACGCCGCATTGATGCAGTAATTCATGCAAAAGAAGCCCCAACCAAGTATTGAGTGCATAGAAATGAACATACTTTTCAGAAGGCTGACATTTCTGTTTAAAATATCTTTTTTTATTAATCTTATGTAATATTCTAATTTTCTGAGACACTGAATTTGGGTTTTCATTAGCTGTAAGCCATAATCATCAAAATTACAAGAAATAAAGGCTTGAAATATTTCACTCTGTGTAATGAATCTATATAATATGAGTTTCACTTTCTGACATGACAAAAAATATTGAACTTTTTCATGATATTCTAATTTTTTTAGCTGCACCTGTATATATATATATATATATATATATTTATTTTATTTATTATTTATTTTTTTAAAATTATTTTATTATTATTTTTTTTTTTTTAACTGGTCACATTTGAAAAGGACAAATAACACGTACTGTCCAGGGGCTATGGCTGAATATATTACCGTCAGTGCCATTCCATTTTTAACAATTTAAGGTACAACATTACCTTGCAATAGCCTCATTTCAGTGAGGATCAGAACTTTTTATTTGCAGCACAAAAGTTATCTTGTACGTCCCAATACATTTTGATACATAACTGAACTTCCTGGCACAATGTGTTCTTCATAATTCATTTTGCCTTTTCCTCTGCCCCCCCCACCACCACCAAACATACACACAAAGGCCCAACCAGAAAACGGTGTGGTTCAGAAGGCCTGGCTGATGGGTGTGGTGCCTGCAGTCTCGGACTCTGAGAATTCAGTGCAGGAGAAGACTCTGGAGTACCTGGACCTCACCATCCTTGCTAAAATCAGGAACCACAGGGGCTACAGCTCTCAGGATGTCCCCCAGAAGCTGGCCTGGGACCTGCTGGGCCTCCTGTCTGGGGAGAGCCAGGACCTGGGGTAAGGCACTGAACCTGTTCACTGCTTCAGTGGGATGCAGAGAGCAGGGCTTCCCTAGTGTACATGTAACAGTCCTGGCCAGTTCTCTGTGAAATGTCAAAAATATTTAAAATGCACTTCCTCTCTTAAAAAAATAAAAATGGCTTTACATTTCTATATTTCACAAAGTACTTATTTTAGACTTTCAGATTAAATAAATCTTGTCCAGTTTGCGGCCTTATATCCCTCCAGGGACCAAGAGGATAGGTAGGTAGGTAGTAGTTTAAACATGATTGTTGCATAAATATTTAGTAATTGCAATTAATCTTACCAGAAAACAATGTCAATTGGCATTTCAAAGCTGCACATAAGCAATACCTTGACTGTGGTCGCTGAGATAAAAATTGTGTCTTGTCCAACATTCATTTGAAAATGAGCAAAGAAAAACATGTAAAGGTTTTTCTGTTGGTTAGGTAGTTCTAGTTAAGACGCCCCACTCCCCCCAAGTAAAATGACATCTTAAGCCCTATTCGGACGGGATAAGTTTTCTGGACAATGTCTGTAATGTAATTGTTATCACAGGACATCTGTAATATGAATGACTGATTCAGGCAGGATAAAGTATTTCAATAATCAGTCTATAAATGCCGAGATGGGCGAGGTTGGACTTTTCTCATTTTTTAAGTGTGAGATTAAGCTAATTCACCAAACGGTGAATTTTTTATAACCCTCTTTACCAGGGGTGCCAATAATAGTGGAGGGCACTGTATGTAAGGAGGCTGTAGCAGACAATTGCTTACCTAAACCTGCCACAAGCGTTGCCCCACTGATTAGTAGCCTACTTTTGAGCCTGCTTTTTGGATTTGCTTCTCGGTTTTATTTAATGTACACTTAATGTAGAGGTCGGCCAATAGTTGTGACCTGGACTTGGCCCGAAGACTGCACAACCAATGGCTTCCTCGAGTGCCTCATACGTGAAAAACCAAGAGAAAAGACTTGAGGAAACTTTTTTTCTCACAGAATGTTTAGCAACGTGTCAATTCGCATGGGATTGCTATAACCTGGGGTTATTTTATATTTAGAGGGCATTTAGGTAAAAGACGCCAGAATCTTTACTGGCGCGGGAGCGTGCAGTCCGTGAAAGTTAGACATGGCAGATTCGGAACGGGACTGAAATAATAGATCCTCCGGTAATAATTACATTACCCTACCTCCCCCCGTAAAACTTATTCTGTCCGAATAGGGCTTTAGTCAGCTTGGTAGTGTGTGACATTTGTTTATTCGTACGCACATTGCTATAATTGCTCTGTAACCATATTGCACATGAATTTGATCTGATTTAATTCAGAAAGCCGTTGTATTGAGGCATATTGTGACAAGTGGCTCAAATCGGACACATTGAGCCCTCCGGGTCAACAGCTCTCGTTTGTCCCGACTGTGGAGCTTTTCCACCCTAGCTCCCCAGTAGTGGTACGAACTCCCCATTCCTCTGCATTCCACTCAAACACTGACTGCGTTTCGTCGCGACCTGAAGACCCACCTCTTCAGACTCCGCCTGACTGATATACCAATCTAGAACCTTTTTCATAGTACTTTTTAAAATTTATTTATTAATATATATATTTTTGCTTGTTTTTTATAACTGTTTGTTATAGTTTAGAAGGTATAGCGAACTTACCCACCGCTTACTGTGTGAACTATATTCAATGTTGATAACTAGGGATAGCTGCACCGCTATGGGAAAGATGTGCTTGGTCTGATCTGTTTTGGAGTTGCTTCAATCACCTTCTGTATGCAGTTATTGTATGTCGCTTTAGATAAAAGCGTCTGCCAAATGATTGTAATGTAATGGAATATTTTTGCAGAAATATGGCAGATGTTTTAAACCGCTCAGTCGAGAGACATTACAAGGCCTTTGGGATTATGAGTAGGCCATGGTATGAAATATGAAAAACCTTTCCCTCCACTGGCTTGTGGATTCTTAAAGGCACCAGCCATTTTCAACATTTGATTAGCCACATTACCTTTTACAATATAACACAGCCTGGTTGGTTGCCAGCCACAGAGTTGCCAGCTGGTGGCTGGTGTTAATTTCACAACCTGGTAGGCTATACATTCCACTGCATAGGCTAATTGAATCCGTTTTGACTCTTTTTATGCGTGTCATTCAGCCGTTACTTGAACAAGGCCTTTGCCATCTGGTCCAAGCAGAAGAAGTTCTCCTCTTCCTTTGTCAACAACCTAATCTCTCACACGGAAGCAGAGCACGCGCCTGCGGCCTGGCTGCTGCTATCCAAGGTGGCGGGCTCCTCCCCCAGGCTGGACTACAGCAGGATCCTGGACGCCTGGGATGAGATGATCAGGTCAGTGTGATGTCTCTTCTCCCCGAGTGCTGCACCATTCTGTTAGTCCTGTCCTCTTGCTTCAAACGCAGTGCTGTCTACCTTCTCTCTCCCAAATGTTGGGGTTGGGATCTGCTTACATTGTCATCCGTTCCACCTTGTTTTAATAATAATAACTATTAATAATATAGCATCTTTCAAGAGAGGTTAAAATAAAGACATTAAGAAATGGGCTTCTTTTTTTCCTTTAGGGACCGAAATGTCACCATTAAGACATCCTGCCACATTTTGTGTGTGATTGGGGACATTGCTGAGCAGCTCAATGAGGATACCAAGAACAGGATCGTGGGTTCGTTGCTACTGTGGATTTCTTAACAGTGGGGTAGGGTGAGGGGAAAAGCTGTAAGCTGTTGGCTTTGTTTCATAAATTATATTGTTTCCTGGGTCTTTGAGGGCAGTCTCAAATTTTATGCATCTCCCTCCTCCCCCTGACCCAGAGGACATCATGAAGTGGCTGAAGAGTCTTGACTTGCCCCTGGAGGTGGTCAGTGCCTGCGTGGACACGCTGTACCAGCTGGGGCGGGCGGAGAAGGTGGAGGACACACAGGTTAGGCGATAGGATGGGTACCTGTGAAAGATCTCAAATAGAAAATTTTGGGAAAGGCTTTTGTTGTATGGACTAAAGAGTTCTGGCTTCCATTCAAGGGCTATAGATTTGGCCCGTGCTTACTGAATCCAACTTGCCACTCTCCCTGTGGCTCATTTTATTTTGAACATAACTGACGATTCATAAAACCCGAGCTGCAGCAAGAAATGCATGATGAGAGGGTGGTTTATGAAGCTGCTGTCAGTAGCGGAGTTATTAAAAATAATTACAACACTACTCTGAGCACCTGTACACTGTTCAGATAAATCACATATTAATATGATTTCTTAACAGAGGTTAACTGAGCTTCAGCACTTTTTTGCTCATAACTTACCGAGAGCTGAAATATGCTGTGCTCATCCAGAGGTTCCTGAACCAACATTGTGGGGCGCTGGTTTCCATGTGTGAGTCCTACCTCTCCAGCATCATGCTGAGCCAAGATGGAGCGCTAAACTTCAATGAAGACCTTGTGGTACGAATCTTCCGTTTAGCTTCCCTTCTCTTTAGTATCCCTTTGCTGTCAAAATGAGATAATGACTTTGCACACGAGAATAAGACCCTGACAGACATATTCTATTATATGTAGACATACGGTAATTATATGGAAAATATATATATGGTCTACAGTCTGGTTTTGTGGCATAACCGGAAAAAGGTTTAAGTGAACTACTTACGAGTTATGGATTTAGGTTTTTACTTTGGAGTGGACCAAATTATGCTCTACTATGGTAACGAGGAATACTTTTTTAAAATATATATAATTGAGTCCTCATAACCTTAAGCATTGTCACTTACACATTTAACACTTAACTCCTCAAGAGCAAGGGGTAGAAATGACTCCTCAAAACTTACATTACCGTTCAAAGGTTTGGAATCACTGACATTTTTATGTTTTTGAAAGAAATTGATACTTTTATTCACCAAGGTAGCATTAAATTGATCAAATAGTCAAGAAGTGGATAATGTTACAAACTATTTCTATTTCATTAAATTCTTTCTTTAGCAATTATAGCCATTTTTACACATAGTCCCCCCCCCATTAATTAATTTAATATTTGGTTGCATATATTTTGGTTGCATATCCTTTGCATGCCATGACCTCCTGATTTTCAGGTACTTTTACAAGCAATACTATAACCTCTTGAATGGATCTCTATGGGAATTGTGGGGTGGGACTATATTAAGCTGTAAATTACACAGGAATAGTATGGAACACATGGTTTGCTAAATGGCGGTAAGTCATCAAGGGTCTGAGGTATCAAACAAGCCTCAAACCAACACACTGCTCTCAGATATGCAGTAGATATGTGTAGGCAATACGTAAAAATCTGGTGGCAGTGAATAAGATGATTAGTAAAATGATGTCTGAATCATCAGTCCTCACACGGGCAGCACCAGAAATGTAGGGGACACACCTCTACCATCCTCATACAACTGGTGACATACTTTTAGCATAATAAATCAGTCTCATAATTTATATACTATTCTCAAAAGAGAATATACTAACTAAAAATGGGCAACTTCAATTAATAATTACATTAATTATCAATAGAATTACACATTTATATTTATAACAAAAATTGCTATATTATGTACTCAGTCGATACCAAATTAATATAAATGATTCCGCTAAATGGTGAAGGCATTTGGTAGGTAGGCTAACTTATATGGCAAACCAGTGAACGGAAATCTATTGCCACTTACGGCAAGTCCTCCCTGCTGTTAAGGTTAAGTTGGTTAACAACCGGCTGGCTAGGCTCAATGTAACATTTGGACTACCTTGTTTCCTTTCTAGTTTTTAGCATTGAGCCTATAATCCCCAAACATAGAGAACTAGGAAACGTCGCTATCGAGCCTGGTAGGCTAAGTTGTGGTAACAGCCTGATGACTAAAATCATTCATAGATAACCATTGAAGTTGAGCCATAAGTTCAGTGGTTTGAATGGTCCCCTGTAACACCCCTTTCTTCGAGGCCCCGCCTTGATGGGCAGCTTTGACGTTTAGCATTTTGAGTCTGCAGTTTTGGCCGGGTTTTTGCATGACCACGGGGAAATGATAATGTAAATGGATGCAACGCCATTGCATTTAAATTATGTCACTCTTGTGCCGCAAAGCATGAAAACGATATGTTAAATGGAAAATTTAATTATTTCCTTTTTGTGATGGATCATGCGATTACATTAAGAAATGCTAATGCAAATGTGGTTTTTCATTTAAATTATGGCTGGGTTTTATGGAACACCGAGAGTGCCACAATGATAAATAAAATAATAAACGTGGAAATACAAAAATGAATGAATAAAATGATTTGGAAATAAGTCTGGGAATTAATATAGAAATATGTGCAATTCATTTGTTATTATTTATTTTCTAATATTTTTTCTAATATATTCATTTATTTATTTCCATATATATTTTCCTATTTGCTTATTTATTTCCATATTTCCCTATTACCCAACGAGCACAATCTATCAATCAACTTGCTTTGCTCCACCCACTAAGTTCACCTCGGCCCACCCTTCCTGTTCAGTGTTGCCAGATTGGGCGTATTCCAGCCCAATTGGGAATTTTTTTTATTGTGCCAGGAAATTGCTTTTTACAGCTTGTCATAATTTGGGCTATTTTTTGTTATATTGGGCGGTTTTTCATCTTTCTCTTTCAGCTAATTATTCACATTCATTGGCTTTGTTGTAGTTTGTCCCTCCTCTCTCTGCCTATTCCTCGGTTGTCATTGAAGCCATAGTCGCTGCTTTTATTTGATATGCATAGGCTTGCCAGTGGGTTTGGAAAAAAATCTGAACGCTTCAATTGCTTGTGGAAAAGTAGGCTAGTAGCTGTTATATTATATTACAGGCATTTTGCAAACGTTCTTATCCAGAGCGACAAACACAACTTATTACATCTTACGACATTTATCCATTCATATAGCTGGATATATACTAAGCATGTCAGGTTAAGTACCTTGCTCACGGGTACAATGGCAGTGTCCTACCTTGTAACCTTTCGGTTACAAGTCCAGTTCCTTAACCATTATAATACACTGCCCCCTGTTATGCTGCATTCATGCTTTAAGGAGGAGAAGGGAGATGTGGCTATCTGTCAACTTTACTGTTGTATAGACCACTGTGTCTTATCTTTGAACGCACGTTGACTGCCGTGTCTTGGTTTATGCTACAAAGTTTAAGAACTTTCTAATGGGCGGGAAATGAGCAGCTTATGTTATGTGTCTATGTTGCTGAACTTGCTTTTTGTGTGTGTAAGCTTGCGTTCCCGGATCTTGCATAAGCACAAAATGCTTGATTAGGAAAATAGAACTAGCCTACAACTTAAATTGTGTGTGTGCGCGTGCTTCCATAAATCCGTAGGATACCATACCCCCCCCGTTCGTAACTTAATATATTTTATCCAATTTGGGATATTTTTATTAAGATCGAGCGGGTTTATAGTTTTAAAATCTGGCTAAAAAAAAAATGGTTCAGAGCTGCTGACAGCATTTCTCAATGTGAGCAAGTACATTAATGGAGAGGTCAATTCCTCACATATTGAGAGAAACAACAGTTAAAGAAAACTAGCTAGCTAGCACAATCTGTTAACTTGCTTTGGTCCACCCGTTAATTTCTCCTAGTTCCAAGTCCAACCCTCCATGTGAGCTATTTGGAGTTATATTTAATTTGTAGCCAGTATAGAATAGAAAGTCTGTCCCTGACGGCTTTCCGTTTTGTGCCTGATTGTCCAGCCCACTTAATTTCTAATGTTCTTTGACAGGTAAAACACCTGTTCACTCTGGGGGTCGCTGCTCTGCAATGCCCTGCTAGAGTGGGGAAACGAATCTTCCTTCTCGTTCAGTCTATTCTGGCTTCAAATGTGGAGCTGCCGTCTGGTAAGAGAACCCTCTGAGTCCAATATTCAGCATTTTGGGGTTTAAAACCTATTGTATCGGGTCACTGCATGGCTTTATTTCAGTAATGGCTGGAGGGATCAAGTTTGTAGGAAATCATGTGAAGATGTGTTATTTGTAACTTACCTTGATGCCATGTGTGTTCGTATGAAAGGTGTCCTTGTTGTTTTTGTTTCGCTTCACACATCAGATGGATCAGATGAGCTACCTGCCACTCAGCCTCTGTCTCAGTTCAGGCCGTCCTCCATGCCCACGGTGGTGCGAGCCCACGCAATCATCACTCTAGGTGGGGATCCTTGCTGCTCCGCCTGATCCAAATAGGGCTCTCGCTGAGGGGCGTGCCGCATCTTACTGTAGCACAGCAGGGATTTCATTCAGCTCATTATCCATAGGGGTTTGAGCCATTCCAGGTTTTAATGGACGCGAGTGAACATCCTGAGCAGAAGCCCCCTGCTGGTGGATTCCACTCAGTACCCCAACCTACATTTGATAAGACCAGAAATGGCTCAAACTGCTAATCATTGGTAGTGCTATGGCCATTCCTAACAAGTAATTTTTCATTTTTAACAAAATGTGGTCAGTTATCCTATAAAGCGATTATGTTAGGCTCTTTTTTTCAGACTTCTACATAAAGTATAATGGCAAGACAAAAGAAAATTATGTTAATAAGAGCATATTGCATAATGCTGCCTGTCATGTCTTTTACACCACCTCTTCAGCCACCACCCATCCTTCACTTACCCCCCCCCCCCCCAAATGTTGTTCATAAGGGGGTTAATCCCGCTTAAACCAAAGAGGAATTTTCAGCCCTGTGCAATGCTGCTATGGCAACACAAGTAACCTAAATTCAAGGTATTAGAATCATGATCAAATGGAACATCTAACATGTATTTATTGTTGAACTTTATTTAACTAGGAATGTTGTCTGAGAACATCTATTCTCATTTTTAGTGAGGAATTAAATCGAGCTGTGAATGCAAGACATGAAGCCAATCATAAGTTGGGAGGTGATTTGGCTGCCAGATGTAATTAGTGTGAATTTGACCAGGACACTGGATGACAACTCTAATCTTTGATAAAATGCCATGGGATCTTTACTGGCTATGGTGATTCCGGACCTTGGAGTCATGTCTTATCCAAGGAGCACACATCATGTGCTGAGGAATTCGATTTTATTTGTTCCTGAGTTACCCCCTACTGGCCCACAAACGCCTTTTCCAGCAACAACTCCATTTTCTCAGGTTGTCTCCCATCCAAGTACTAAGCAAGCCCCTGCCCTGCTTAGCTTCAACCATTGACATGAGAATCCTACTGAATTGTGTGGCTGCTGGCCTTAATGTATGGTTATACATGGTAAGATGTGATTGCTCGTGAGAAAACTGTAAAAAGGCATGCATAAATAATTGAGCTCACTTGGAAAGAATCTTGGCTGCAACAGATGTCATAGTTCTCAGCGCTATCTGTTATTAACAGCTTAAGAGGGAAATGGGCACAGTTTCCAGAGTGGAATAGAGCACACATATGGCAGAGTAAGTTCATGGCTCATGTTTTGGAATGCCAAAGAACGATCCAAGTTTGTTCACAATAATAATACATTTTTTTATTTTTTTTTTTTTTAATCCACCGTTTCTTTAGTTTCTTTAGTTTCCAAATTTGGAGTGGCCAATCAGATTTGTAAGCCTGCCCCATTGCTACATCTTTTTCCTCCAATTTCTGGAGCGTCCAGATGCACATATACATGCAGGCAGCCTGCTCTTTTCTGCATCCCCGCTGAACTGTGCACTCAGTGCTCCACAGAATTTCTGCTGCCAGCTCTGGCCACTGTTACAGCCAAATACCCATAGCCCTGTGGGACTCTGAGCACTGCAACTGTTGTGGGGCGACATCAGTCTAGACAGGGCCAGAGCTTTAGCTAGACACAAAGCCTCACCATTGGACATTTTTACTACT
This sequence comes from Ilyophis sp. 1 JC-2022, assembly GCA_022702515.1. Lineage (NCBI taxonomy): Eukaryota > Metazoa > Chordata > Actinopteri > Anguilliformes > Synaphobranchidae > Ilyophis > Ilyophis sp. 1 JC-2022. Next base: position 49,334,644 of record CM040401.1, on the reverse strand, counting down.
AACTGTCGGCCAAGTCAGTGCATAATACTTTATGTATTAAACCTTTGGAAGAAGGTACTTTGGGTGTGGTGGCTGCTTACATATATTTAACATTGTTGTCAATGGAATTGCAGGTAAGCTCTGTCTGCAGAACGAGGACCTGGCCGAGCGATGCATCCCGGCCTTTGCCCGCGAGCTGGAGGTCAGCGAGGAGGTGGCCGTGCGCAACAATGTGGTGGTGGTCATGTGTGACCTATGCGTGCGCTACACCACCATGGTGGACCGCTATATCCCAAACATCTCATCCTGCCTGAAGGACGAGGAGCCTCTAATCCGCGAGCAGACCCTGATGATGCTCACAAACCTGCTGCAGGTACAGACCCCGCCCCCACCCCCACCCGGCTGTTCTATGCAGCCTGCTACAGGTATAAACCCCCCCCACTCCTGCTGTCCTATGCAGCCTGCTGCTGGTATAAACCACCCCACCCTGCTGTCCAATGCAACCTGCTGTCAGTATAAACCCCCACCCTGCTGTCCTATGCAGCCTGCTGTCAGTATAAACCCCCCACCCTGCTGTCCTATGCAGCCTGCTGTCAGTATAAACCCCCCACCCTGCTGTCCTATGCAGTCTGCTACAGGTATAAACACCCCACCCTGCTGTCCTATGCAGCCTGCTACAGGTATAAACCCCCCACCCTGCGTTCCTTTTCAGCCTGCTAGAGGTATTAACTCCCCCACCCTGCTGTCCTATGCAGCCTGCTACAGGTATAAACCCCCCACCCTGCTGTCCTATGCAGCCTGCTACAGGTATAAACCCCCCACCCTGCTGTCCTATGCAGCCTGCTGTCAGTATAAACCCCTCCACCCTGCTGTCCTATGCAGCCTGCTACAGGTATAAACCCTCCACCCTGTTGTACTATGCAGCCTGCTACAGGTATAAACCCCCCACCCTGCTGTCCTATGCAGCCTGCTGCAGGTATAAACCCTCCACCCTGCTGTCCTATGCAGCCTGCTACAGGTATAAACTCCCCCACCCTGCTGTCCTATGCAGCCTGCTACAGGTATAAACCCCCCACCCTGCTGTCCTATGCAGCCTGCTGCAGGTATAAACCCTCCACCCTGCTGTCCTATGCAGCCTGCTGCTGGTATAAACCCTCCACCCTGCTATTCTATGCAGCCTGCTGCAGGTACCCGACCCTGCTGTCCTATGCAGCCTGCTACAGGTATAAACCCTCCACCCTGCTGTCCTATGCAGCCTGCTACAGGTATAAACCCCCCCACTCCTGCTGTCCTATGCAGCCTGCTGCTGGTATAAACCCTCCACCCTGCTGTCCTATGCAGCCTGCTACAGGTATAAACCACCCCACCCTGCTGTCCAATGCAACCTGCTGTCAGTATAAACCCCCCACCCTGCTGTCCTATGTAGCCTGCTGTCAGTATAACCCCCCCCCCCCTGCTGTCCTATGCAGCCTGCTGCAGGTATAAACCCCCCACCCTGCTGTCCTATGCAGCCTGCTGCAGGTATAAACCCCCCCCCCCTGCGATCCTTTCCAGCCTGCAGCAGTTATAAACCCCCCACCCTGCTGTCCTATGCAGCCTGCTGCAGGTATAACCCCCCCCCCCCCCCACCCTGCTGTCCTATGCAGTCTGCTACAGGTATAAACCCCCCACCCTGCTGTCCTATGCAGCCTGCTGCTGGTATAAACCCCACACCCTGCTGTCCTATGCAGTCTGCTACAGGTATAAACCCCCCTCCCTGCTGTCCTATGCAACCTGCTGCAGGTATAAACCCCCCACCCTGCTGTCCTATGCAGTCTGCTACAGGTATAAACCCCCCCCCCCCCACCCTGCTGTTCTATGCAGCCTGATACAGGTATAAACCCCCCACTCCTGCTGTCCTATGCAGTCTGCTCCAGGTATAAACCCCCCACCCTGCTGTCCTATGCAGTCTGCTACAGGTATAAACCCCCCAGCCTGCTGTCCTATGCAACCTGCTGCAGGTATAAACCCCCCACCCTGCTGTCCTATGCAGCCTGCTGCAGGTATAAACCACCCCACCCTGCTGTCCTATGCAGCCTGCTACAGGTATAAACCCACCACCCTGCTGTCCTATGCAGTCTGCTACAGGTATAAACCCCCCACCCTGCTGTCCTATGCAGCCTGCTGCAGGTATAAACTCCCCCACCCTGCTGTCCTATGCAGTCTGCTACAGGTATAAACCCCCCACCCTGCTGTCCTATGCAGTCTGCTACAGGTATAAACCCCCCACCCTGCTGTCCTATGCAGTCTGCTACAGGTATAAACCCCCCCACCCTGCTGTTCTATGCAGCCTGATACAGGTATAAACCCCCCCACCCTGCTGTTCTATGCAGCCTGATACAGGTATAAACCCCCCACTCCTGCTGTCCTATGCAGTCTGCTACAGGTATAAACCCCCCACCCTGCTGTCCTATGCAGGCTGCTGCAGGTATAAACCCCCCTGCTGTCCTATGCAGTCTGCTACAGGTATAAACCCCCCCACCCTGCTGTTCTATGCAGCCTGATACAGGTATAAACCCCCCCACCCTGCTGTTCTATTCATCCTGATACAGGTATAAACCCCCCACTCCTGCTGTCCTATGCAGTCTGCTACAGGTATAAACCCCCCACCCTGCTGTCCTATGCAGTCTGCTGCAGGTATAAACCCCCCACCCTGCTGTCCTATGCAACCTGCTGCAGGTATAAACCCCCCACGCTGCTGTCCTATGCAGTCTGCTACAGGTATAAACCCCTCACCCTGCTGTCCTATGCAACCTGCTACAGGTACAACATCCCCTCTGCAGTCTTATGGCTCAAATTAGGCACCAGTACATCCTGGTTGGCTGTGTTGCATCATAGCTACCTGTCCAAATAATTAAGCAGGACATTGCTGCGTGATCTATGGTGCTGATAATTTTATGGTTGTAAGAGGAAAGCTCTCTGATAGTGTTGCCAGCGTTCAGCCGTTCAAAATTGACTTTCCTTCTTTAAACCACAGTGATAAGCAAATTCTGCCAACTGGCCCCAGAACATTAATCGGGCTGCCTATGCCAGGCTACACAGAGCAGTTTAACAGCCAAGGCTTTATCGGGGAACACAGGTCCTGTGGCTGTGAGGAGGACACGCCCAGATAGCAGTGCTCAAACTGGTTTTTGTGACATGCCCATATGGGTGCGACACATGGTGGCATTTGGGGTGACATTGTCCCTTTCACTGAAGTCTTGTGACAAAATTCCTCATGTACCTCAGCATTGTAGCAACTGTGGTTGGGAATCTAGGAGCTGGAATGATCGATTTCTACCAACGGTCATTTTCATGCCATTTCTTAGATCCTTGGATCATGCAACTCATAGATACAGTGGTGCTTATGGCAGTAATGTGCACTGGAATGCAAAAATAAAGAGGGAATATAAATATTGCATGGAATAGGGAAGTGATGTCATCATTGCCAAGCCTCTCCGGCTGCTGAAGAAGTTGATATATTGATGTTACCCTAGGTGAACAAAATTATTGTGGATGTGTATGTATAAATAAATACGTGTAGGGAAAAAATGCAGATACTAATTAATCAAATGCATTGATAAATAATTAATAAATTTGAGATTACTTTTTTCTTTATTACATTTATGTGTATGTATATATATATGTGTATATATATATAAGAAATTAAGGGAACACTTAATCAACACAGTCAATTAAACGTCTGGGATATCGATCTGTCCAGTTAGGAAGCGTAAACGATTGTGAATCAATTTCACCTGCTTTGGTGCAAATGAAAGTGACAACAGATGGACCGGAGAGGAAACGGCAAGACAACCCCCAAAAAGTAAATGGTTTTGCAGGTGGTGGCCACAGACCATTTCTTTCTCCTTATCCTTCCTGACTGATTTTTCTCTAGTTTTGCATTTTGCTAGTGCCCTTGTCACTACTGGTAGCATGAGGCGGTACCTGCAGCCCATACAGGTTGCACAGGTAGTCCAGCTCCTCCAGGATGGCACATCCATATGTGCCGTCGCAAGAAGGTTTGCTGTGTCTCCCAGCACAGTCTCAAGAGCGTGGTGGAGATACCAGGAGACGGGCCATTACACAAGGAGAGCTGGACAGGGCCGTAGAAGGGCAACAACCCAGCGGCAGGACCAGTATCTGCTCTTTTGTGCATGGAGGAACAGGAGGAGCACTGCCAGAGCCCTACAAAATGACCTCCAGCGGGCTACTCGTGTGCATGTTTCTGACCAAACTGTGAGACAGACTCCATGAGGGTGGCATTAGGGCCCAACGTCCTGTAGTGGGACCTGCGCTCAAGAACACCAGAGAACACCAGAATTGGCATGTTTGCTATTGGTGCCCGTTCTCTTCACAGATGAGAGGAGGTTCGCACTGAGCACGTGAAAGAGTCTGGAGACGCCGTGGCGAATGTTATGCTGCCTGCAACATCATCCAGCATGACCGGTTTGGTTTAATTGACTTGGTGTTATACTGTGATGATTAAGTGTTCCCTTCATTTTTTTGAGCAGTGTATATACACAGTGCCCTCCACTATTATTCGCACCCCTGGTAAAGATGAGTAAAAAGGGTTATAAAAAATTCACCATTTGGTGAATTAGCTTAATGTCACACTGAAAAAATTCAACCTATTGAAAAAAAATCTTTCACTAATAATAATTTTTTACAAAAGCCCTGCATTTATATATAGAATAAAGTAATAATTTTTAATATTTGGTCGCATGGCTTCCTGATGTCTGTGACCCAACAACATCAAAAGACGATCTTATTTTCTGGTGCTCTTACAAGCGATACTATAACCTCCCTGCATTTGAATGGATCTCTATCGGAATTGGGGGTGGGACTAGATTTGTCTAGGAAAAGTTCAATAGGAAAATTTGTCAGGAGAAACGACCCTTAAAGGGATCCATCCATATCTACTGCATATCTGGCAGCAGAGGGATGGTTTGAGGCTCGTTTGATACGTCAGACCCTTGATGACTTACAGCCATTTTACCAACCATGTATTCCATACTGTTCCAGCATAATTTACAGCTAAATCTAGTCCCACCCCCCAATTTCCTTAGATATCCTTTCAAATGCAAAGACATTATAGTATCGCTTGTAAGAGTACCAGAAAATAAGATATCAAGAGTCTTGATGTTGTTGGGTCACAGATATCAGGAATTCATGGCATGCAAGGGATATGCAACCAAATATTAAAAATGATTACTTAATTCTACATTGTTAAACTGTCCAATATTTTTTGATGCCCAAAAATGGGAGGGACGTGGTACAAAAGGTTCTATAATTTCTAAACGGTTTATCCGATATGGATGAAAATACTCTCATATTAAAGCTGACAGTCTGCATATCAACCTCGTCATCATTGTATTCTTTCAAACTCGGGTGCTAGAGTACAGAACCAAAATAACAACAAGATAATCAATGTTATTCACTTCTCCTGTCAGTGGTTTTTATGTTGTGGCTGATCAGTGTATATCAGTTTTTTAAATTTAATTTATTTTGTTTTTTTAAATACCCCCTCGCTGTATGGACTTTCACTATTTGAGATGATCTATGTAACACTGGGGCCATTCACAATTAGTACAGCTGTGTTTCTGTCTGCAGGAGGAGTTTGTGAAATGGAAAGGGTCCCTGTTCTTCAGATTTGTCAGTTTGCTTGTGGACCCAGAACCCAACATCGCCAGGTACCCTCTCAACTCAGTCTCTCACTCTCTCTTTTCACTTATTGATTTGTTTGTGGATAGCAGATATTCAACTTGCATCTGTGATTATTTAATGCAGTTGCATTCGTTAGTGTTTTCCCTAGAATTGTTTTCAGGCCTGGTGGTACGCAACGGAAAACCCCTGAACAGATGCTACATGCGGGGTGGTATATCGCCGCGTCGGACGGTGCAGCATGCTGTCTGCAATTTATATTTGCGTTCATATTTGTGCACACTCTTTATTTATGACTTGAAACAAAAGGATCACAAGGAGAGGATTACTTAATACGCTGTAATTATTGCATAAAAATAATCTGTGTAGCCTATGCCGCAGTATAATTTAGACTCCACAATTGCAAACAGAGCATCTTTAAAGGGGAAATATATCATTTGAAACCCCATCTAGTGTCCACCAGGGAGAACTACAATCCCAACCCAAAGCATGACAGTTTCTGTTGGTCGAAACTCCGCCCCTGCAAGTTTGAATTTTTGAATTTTTAGTATGAGGGGAGGCTGCCTATTGTAGTATCCAAAATTTCTTACATAAGACTTACATAATGAACAATGTATTTATATTGCAACTTTGAAATATCATAGCAATACATTAGATTAGCTACGCAGATTGCTCGTGCCCACCATTTTTGTGTTTAAAGGTTTGTGAAAAGCCTTTTAGGCATTCAGGTGAAACCCTGGCTACAATTGGTTGAAATGTGAAAGCTTTCTAGCTGAGTAGGACAGAGTAGTCAGGCTATGTCCGGGTAAAATCTGAGTTATATTGGGGATAACCTAGTCAGTTCGTCAAAACGTCTCAAAACATCTCTCAACCTAGATTTCCACCCCTATAGACCTATAGATTCTGGGATTACTCACTGGGTGACATGATTTGTATTATGTGGGCTAGCTGTGTGAGCCATTTGATAAGCATGTAGACTAACTTAGGTATGATGGAATGATAGCTGGTATGCTTGTCGAGGTTGCCGGTGTTACAGGTCTTACACGGTGGTCGGGTGCACACAGTGCATTACCTGCACATTAGGGATGCAAATTTATAGGAATTTCCTTAATCGATAGTTGTTAACCTTAACAAACAATAGTCGATTAATTGATAACATAAAAGCTAAATATAGCTTATGATATACAGAATACAAAATGCATGTTATATTCCTCAAAGATTTATTGTAACATTTGAGAAACAGGCATTATTGTAGCATAACAAAAATGGAATATGAAGGCGTGTATAGGCTACTTTAATAGAAAAGAAATTGCGCTCCGTCTCATCTGTTGCAAACGAAACCGTTGCTCCACTAGCCGCTAGCAACATTAACATAAACTCTCTTGAAATGGAAAGGTGACAGTTAAACGAGTAGATTTAGCCTAGAACAGTCCACTTAAATCATAGGCTATTATGTTTTGAATAGGCTCCTCATATGCATACTAGATAGACCTACGTATTTTTATTCAAGAACATTTAAGCTACGTGGTCGGGAGCGAGTCGTGTGCGCAGCCCGTTTATTAGCTCTCGAAATCCCTCACCGTCAATGGTGCTTATTGGCATCATGTCCTTTTCAACCATCAACCTCTGAGTAATACCCTCCGCTCGTCTATCGTCACATACCCTCTTTGCCAACACTGAGGTGATGGTAGGTTGCGATCCACTTTGCCCTGACAGCACGGTTTTATGTACGCTTTTCAGGTGGTAGGCTACATTAACGAAGTAGTTATACTTCAAAACAGCACCACAGGTATTGCAATGGGCATCATAGTTTTGCCCGCTTCATTTTTGTGTCTTCTTGTGTAGGCTCAACTTCACGGCTTACCCTGCGTTCTCACATCCAGCAACTTCGGTCGCCCAGTCGCCGCAACTTAACTTTTGAGCGACCATCAGCCGTAACAGCCAATCAGAGTTCCACACTTCATATTTCCCCAACCGACACGAAACCATTTCGTAAATAATTGTTCCGCCCGATTTCACTCAAATTGCAGCAATGGAGTAGCAGCTAATAATAATGGTCCAAGCCTACCACGTCCTGTTCAATGTATAACATAACCTTAAAGGATATGTGTAGCTGTTCTACCAATATCACATTGAGCCAAAAAATACATGAGTTTTATACATACATCTATCTATGTATCTAGCGTAGATAGATAAAGATCGGTAGCTCGCGACGAAGATAGATATAGGCTAGCCTATCGCTAGCTAGCGAGAACACATCATTATCAGTGTCATGACATAACTATAAAGAATAGGATGCATCGCAAATATGTCTTTGTTATACGTAGGCTATTTCCGTTGTTTCTCTTTATCAAAAAATTGTAGCTGCACGAACTGACTTGGATGACACAACGGGAAGCTCTTGCCCCGCCCCCAGCCTCGTAGAATTGACCGACTCAGCGACCAGGTGCTCGCTGTGAGAACGCAGCGTTACACTAGGCTGAATTTGGCGCCCTCGTGTGGAGACCTTAAGCCATGATTACATTTCACACAAAAACTCCCGTTGAAACAAGACCGCAGATTGTTCAGTTAATTGTTTCATTTTAAATCTTATCGATTAAATTCTTATTAGCAATTAATCGATAGTCTATTAATTGTTAACATCCCTACTGCACATCGTCCCCACCGTCGGTTTACCATTATTGTATGTTTTTGTAAGAACAGAGTGCATTTTTTGAGCCTCAGCACCCATGTTTATGAACTTTTTCGCGTGTACCATTACAAATATTAGGGATGCACCGATACCGATACCGGTATCGGTATCGGGGCCGATACCATGCTCATGTACTCGTACTCGTACTCGAAAAAATGTACCGATACTCCAAAACCGATACCAACGTCCAAACGTCCGCACGCTAATGCTATCACCTTAGCAACACCTAATCCTGACCTGCGTGCTCACTAGGGATGTTAACAGTTAATCGACTATCGATTAATTGCTCATAAGAATTTAATCGATAAGATTTCAAATGAAACAATTAACTGAATAATCTGCGATCTTGTTTCAACGGCAGTTTTTGTGTGAAACGTAATCATGGTTTAAGGTCTCCACGCGAGGGCGAAGTTAATGTAGCCTACCACCTGAAATGCGAACTTTTCCTATAAACCTCGTATGAACTTTTTGTATTTTTTCCTTGTAGTTATATAGTTTTATGGATTAGGTTTATGGTCGCTCCAGTGAGCGTTTTAAATATGGATTAGAAACTACGGAAATATATGACAATTTGTGTGTTCTCAAGTTCTGACCATTTCGTGGTAAGTAACCTATTGTAAAACATTGCGTTTTCAAATGGTAAAGTTGTCAAAAGGGTGACAAGGGCCATACTTTTTTTTTAAAGCAGATGATTCTTTTCTCCCAAATTGAATGTCGATGTTCAGTCATGTATGGGGGGAGCCCTTATACAAAGGGTTGAGCTAGGTGCACTGATGTAGCATAGTGCTATTAATCACCCAGTTCGTCAGTAGGCTACTTGATTAAAATAGCGGTTCAGATTAAAATAGCAACCATTCACGCAGTGCGTGATCTAGACTCAAATTACCTGACAACAAATAAAGAAAAGGGCTTTAGCTAGACTTCTTACTGAATTTCAAGTGTAAAGAAGAAACAAACGTATAGCCACATATTGGTTATATTTGTGTAGCCTATAAAACATGGTTATAGCATATTAGGCCTTCTTAAAATAGCCTACATTTATTGTGCTATTTCGATACAAAAGAAAACACGAATGTGCTTCATTTAATCAATATCATTATTACAGATTTGAAATGGTTTAATAACGGGCAGACTTTTATTAACTCTTAGTTTGATAGTTACAGAATAGGCCTACATGGAAAATGTACAATATAGCCTACAGTAGCCTATGCGATTTTGATTAGAAATGCTTGAACCGTTTTGCTTTCGGTAACGTTACGTTGGGTGGACGTCAGATGCCAGTAGGTAGGCTACAGGTTCCGATCATGATTGCAGGCTATATTTTTTAAATGTGAAACTGTACCAAAAAACAGTTGACCGGGCTATATTATTTTACTAATACCCCCGCCATTTGTTGCAAACTAATTGAGTAGCCCGTAGCCTATGCAGAGAGTAACTGATTCGGTTGACAATTATGTAGGCTACTGCGGTGCGGTAGTCAGCAGTTCATATAGGCTAGTCAATTCAGTAGGACTCTCTGAGGTTGATGGTTGAAAAGGACATTATGCCAATAAGCAGCATTAGACCTAGTCTTTAGATAGCACACAGGCTGTTCCATGTCAGTACAGTAGGTTAGCCTATAATGTATGTAGGCCTATTTCACAATTGTTTTTTTACAGTCAGCCCCCCCCCCCCCCCCCTGTTAAGTTGACCATGTATATTAGTGGTAAGGGTTAGGGGTCACTTATACTTTGACGTTCCAGTATAAATAGAATGATGCACAAAAGACTGTACAGTTTTATTTTGGTTATTATTTATGTTTATTTATTTATTTTTATTGGACCTCATTTGATTTAAATAATCAGTAAATTGATAGACTGTGCTCCATCAACAGGAGAAAATAAACACAGTATCTTCAAAATCAGCCGTCTCATTATTGTGGTATTATTATACAGTATTATTATAAAGTACTCATACTTAAAAAAACACACAAAAAATGGTATCGGTATCGGTATCGGCGAGTACTCAAAAGTGAGTACTCGTACTCGTACTCGGTCTGAAAAAAATGGTATCGGTGCATCCCTAACAAATATGATTAGAATGTTCAGTTGAGAATGTCATCACAAGGGATACTGCCTTCTAAAGTGCAAACATATGACTCCAATGCAGTGCCAGTATTTGTTATACTGAAATGCAAATCTTGTTACAGTTGTTATCCGAGTAGTCATCTAGATTCTAGGTTGACTATATATAACATTTTTAAAAAGAGGTCGGAGTGGGTGAATATTAGCCTATGGCATTTTGAGTTTTTTATAGTTTTTTCAGCTTTCTGGTGATGCCAATATTATTTTTCTACTACAAATATTAAGCGAGATATGCTCATTTAAATCTCTACTGTTACCAAACAGTGTTGTTGATTTCTTCAAATAAATTAGAAGTGTAGCGTTCCGCCTAGTTCATTAAATTCTACAGAACGTTCATTCACACATACAGGTGCAGCTCAACAAATTAGAATATCGTGAAAAAGACATATCACTCATGTCAGAAAGTGAAACTCATATATTATATAGATTCATTACACATAGAGTGAAATATTTCAAGCCTTTATTTCTTGTAATTTTGATGATTATGGCTTACAGCTAATGAAAACCCAAATTCAGTGTCTTATTTATTTATTTGTCACTTTCGACAAGTCTCGCAGTTGCCAGGACCAGAGTAAAAAAAGAATGTGCTTTGAGCTCGGCTCACTGTTAGTTAGTTGTTGCTCTGACTGAGTTTAAAACGTGGGCAGTGTCTTCCTCTCGATAGTGTAGCCTAACCTCTGAGGTAAAAAGTTGAATAAGATTTAAATATCAATGAAGTCCGTCTCCCGCCAGTGAAACAAAATTGAACTGTATCTTTAAACATACACAGTTGTAGCACCCAAAAATCACGAATGAACAACTTGTAGCTAGCCTACTAGTAAAATCGGAGGTCACACTTTAAACTAAGTCTCCTCATGAAGGCTTTATATAGCATATATAAAGCCTTCATAAACAAGACATAATGGCTTCATAAATTATACATAAGCAAATGGCATGCTTCATAAAGGTTGACATATCACCTTATGCAACATGTTATGCCAAATGTGACAACCAACAATGTCACCTGGCTAATGGCTAAACATTATCCTGGGTGACATAACATGCTTATGTAGGAGGCTAGGCTAACTGACACATTTGGCATAACATGTTGCATGAGGTGTTATGTCACGCTTTATGAAGCATGACATTTGCGTACGTATAATTTATGAAGCCATTATGTCTCGTCTATGAAGGCTTTATATATGCTATATAAAGCCTTCATATGGAGACTCCGTTTAAAGTATGACCAAAGCGGGTGATGAGGAACTTGCTGAGGTGATGGAGAGAGACCAAAAGCGCTATATAAATGCTATAGGCTATAGCCTATGCATTATCTCTCTGACACACACACACACACACACCAGTAATGTCGAAGATAATACAAATTGAGAATCATTTAATTTTATCGGCTACAGTTTTTACAAATAACCATAGTTAACTAGATGAGGAACAATAACGACCGACGACTTTAGAGGAAGATCTGTTTGCTGTGTCACACACCAGTAGCTAATGTGTACGATAATACAAATTGAGAATCATTTAATTTATATAGGCTACAAAGATAGTTATTATTAACTAGATGAGGAATAATAACGATAGGTCTATAAACCGACTATTTTAGAGGAAAATAAAATGTTATCTGTTACGGTGTTATTCTCCATGGGCAGACGACTGGGCACCTACACAGCATTTTTTTTATGGGATTTGCAGTAAACGGCCTTGGTGGGGATTAATTAAGGTGTTATCGGTGTTACCGATTTCTTGAGAAGAATATCCATCGGTGTTGAAATCTCCACATTGTGACAACCCTAATAGCTGGACAGCTAACGTTAGCATTCTTCATTCTTTATGAAGCTTGGAGAATCTTTTTCCAGCAAATTTAGCCATTTCTTCACTAACTTTTAAATGGCAACTGGCTGCGCATTTTATTTGTGAGAAAAAAGATGGGCATGCTACTGGCTCAGGAGCGTTGTTGTAGACGGTAACTGCAGTATCTGACATCTCAGGCAGACATAAGATTTGTACATGCATGAATCACTTTCAATTGCGAATGTATGAACAAATTGTAACGTAACAAAGCTGGCATTCTCATTGGACAGGTAATCTGCAAAACGTGAAATATATTGTGATGTTCTTTATGCTGACGTTAGCTTGGGATGTGTGAGATGTTGCTTACTTGATTGCTAACGTTATCACAAGCAAAATACTGTGAGTGGATAACATTAGCTAGCCAAGTTACATCGATTCAAACCCGACTCCCGGGGCTGATCTGGCTAGTAACGTTAGTTGGCTAGCTTGCCGTTTACAAATTACTATGTCAGCTAACGTTGCCGAGCAACGCTGCATCCTGGCCGGGTAGTAGCTAACGTTATCCAGCCACCAAATATTATCACTCCTGTTGCGCGAATGTAAAGAAGCGCACTAGCAGCAGGCTGCTGGCTGCAGTTCACTTACTGCCACCGGTGTCAGTACCGAGAAGGATTTTCTGAACGTTACATATAGCCCTTTAATGCAATAATATTATGTTGAACATAATGTTACCTCCGTCTATACTATATCCATACAATGATTAAGAACATGCGGTAACATTGAGTTGTAGTAGTGACTACCCCCCACTCCGTATACGGTGACACTGCAGTTCCAGGAGAAAATATTAAATATCTCTTCGAGAAACCTTAGAGAAAAATCAATGAAGATAACAAAGCAAGCATGTTTCCGGTCCACTCCATTATTTTTTACATATTCTCGCGCCCTCCCTCCGCAGTAACAGAAAGGGACTGACGGCAGTGGCAGTCCCGCCATGTTTCTCAGGCCGCCTCTCAGGTTGACTCACATTTCAGAATGGCATCGTGCTCAGGCTCCCAAGTGTAAATGATTATTTATTTCTAAATGAATAGGTATTTTACCTTTTAAAGTTTTAAAAAAAGTAAATAAATAAAAATGTGTTTGCCTGGCCTGTACAATTATAGGAGAAACACTGGATTATAATGTTGTGCTCGTTTCTCCCATTTAGCCTTTGTAAATTCTGCTTGGTTCATCTGCTCTTCAAAAGGAACCCCATAATGTTCTCCCAGCACTTCATTGAGTGCATTTTCCACTTCAACTGTTATGAGAAGCATGAGAAATACAACAAGTTTCCACAAACGGCTAGGTAAGTTATTGGGCACAGTTTGTTAATGGACAAATTCATTTTTATTAATAATTGAACTTGATGAATGTCCCTTGTAGTGTAGGTTTCAGCATTTCTGTCCCATGTAGGGGGATGTAAATTTGAAGTAAATTTTGCTTGACGTAATGCTGTTCTCATTTTTTGCCTGATGTCTGTGTCCCACCAGCGAGAAAGCCAAGTTCTCTTTGAGAGGCTCCAAAAACAGAGAGAAGCGAATGAGCATCTACAGGTTCCTGCTAGAGCACTTCACAGACGAGCAGCGCTTCAATGTCACTAACAAAATCAGCCAGTGCATCCTGGGTAGGAGGCACCCCTTCTGCCGTTCCCTTCATCATCTTCATTCTGTTGCTCTTTCTCTCATTTTCTTGCTCGCTGAGGTTCTCTGGAGTTGCTGTTTGCTTTTTCCCCTCAGGTTGTTCACATTATCTGTTGTTCACCTTTAATTCTCAGTGCTTTTTCTGTTGCTCCTTTCATTCTCAGTGCTTTTTCTGTTGCTCCTTTTTTCTGACGCTTGCTGTCTTTCTCTTGCTCAGTTTGTTTCTTTCTTTTTTCTGCTCTATCTGTAGTTTGCGGTCTCCGTGCCATTTTCTCATTTTTTTATTTTATTTTCCTCACTTGCTTTCTCTGGACCATTTACCCCATCACTTTATATTTCTCTCTAAGGCTTCCCATCTTGATTTCTCTTTCACCAATGCTTTCTCACTCGTTTGTTATTTTTGGTGCACACTTCTCTCCCCTCATAAATAGCCTGCTGTCCCTCTCTCCTTTTTGCTTTTTTTCCCTATTTGCTGCCCTTCCCTGACTGTGTTCCCTCTCCCGCCCTGTCCCCCGCCTGCAGCCGGCTTTGTGGACGGCGTCCTGCCCCTGGACTCTAACGGCTGTGAGCTGCTGTCTGACACCTTCGAGGTGCTGGGCTTGAAGGAGATGAAGCTGTCGGCCATGCGCGGCTCCGCTGACCGGGACGAGCCGGAGGATGGCGACGAGATGGCCATGGCCAACGCCGTCATGCAGGTGGCCCAGAAGAAGCTCATCTCGCAGGTAAGCCCAGGGTATCTGGGATGAGCTTAATCTAGAGGTGCTCATGGGATATGAGGTACAGAGCTAGTTTAATAGTGCATGACATTAAAGCTTCCACTCTTGTTCGAATTGTTGTAAAACACAGTGCAACAATTTGTTGAATAGTCCTCTTGTAGGCATGTGCACTGTGAATGAGTTTGGTAATTTTTTAAAATGTGTCCACCAGAGAGAGCTGTTTGTTAACAATACTCCATCTTGTTTTGTGACTCAGGTCCAGAAAAGGAATTTCATTGAGAATGTGATTCCCATCATCATTTCTCTGAAGGCCATGCTGGAGATAAAACGTTTTCCTGTGCTGAGGGACCTGATGCGATATCTACAGGTGTGGCAGGACGCACACACATGCCTGAACTTCCCTCTGTTACACCCAGGTGCAACATGACAAATATAGTTTAGTGGCCAAATATGGAGACATTATTAATGGAATAAATTGTATTACTTGCACTGACCAATACTTTTTGTGTAAATAGTTTTAGTTTGGGGAACTGATTTGTTCGGGTCCAGACTCATTTGTCAATACAGTGTCATTTGAAGAAAAAACAACTCACAGCTGACTATGGTGGGCAAATGGTAATGATGAAAAGTTGTACGCAAAGTATAGTGTATTATATTTTCCTGGGTCCGGTGGCTAGCTGCGGTCCTGCTGTACAGCTGACTGGCAGGTCCTCTCTGGCAGGTGATGATGCAGGACTACCGTAGTGAGGTGAAGGACTTCTTTGCGGCAGACGAGCAGCTGGCCGCGGAGCTGGAGTACGACCTGAAGAAGTTTGAAATGGAACAGCAGCTGGCCTCCTGCACCATTACAGACGGAACCTCTGCCAACTCGCCATCAATCAACGCCACCCCAAGGGCTGCCATGGTAACCAAGGCCTGCAGGGCCCCTCCCATTCAAGCACATTGGCCTTTGTAAAGTTTCATTCATTTATTTATTTATGTTGCAGATGCTCATGTCCAGAGAGATGTACGGTTAGGTGAGCATCACTATAGACAAAAACGAACTCCAACACCAAGAGAGAGAAAAAAGAAGAAGAAAAAACTGCTCTATAAATACTGTTTGAGGGTCAATCTATAGAAATGAGCTATATTCCATTACAAAAAGCACAAATGGGAAAGGAGTGGCAAATCGGTTTATCTTTAACGGGAATACTATCAGTGGAGCTATATCTTCAGTACAAGTTTGACTCAGAGACTGAAATTGAATAAGAAAACCTGTACAGAAAAACAAGACCTCTGACAATGATAAAATGATGAGGGAGAGCCTACTACAACATGTTGAAATGCTGCTATCCCAAGTAAGTGCCTGGCTTATTGATTTCCTAGGCGGTTCTTTGGATAAGAAACAAAGAACAGATTAAAACACTGGGAAGCAGGGAAGGGCCATCTTATCTACTTGAACTTCTTTCATGTAGATAGATTTTTTTTAAAGCTCATGGCAGTTGCTGTTTTCTTTTCTTTTAATTATTATGTTAATGTATTGCTTGTTCAGTAAATTTTTATCTCATGGTTTGTCCATGACCTCCACTGCGGACCACTATCAGTTCTGTCCCCTCTTGCATATCTCACACGTTGGATCCCCAATCCATATGAGTTCATAAGACGTGACTAAAGCTAATTTGTTAAATGCGTTCACATTGAATGTCCATATCTATAACCCTATGAAAATGAAAAAGTGACAGTGTCTACTGCCAGTACTGTAAGAAATGCATTTACATTGTGATTAACACATTAAACTGAGGAGAGCTTGATTGGTCGAGTTTGTTACTCCACCTATCTAACAGGAAGGAAGTGGCTTTCTTCATTCATTATTCTCTGTCAGGTGCAATGGAGAAATGCCAAACAGTATATGGGAGTTGCAGCTGCCAGAAACCATATTGAATCAGAATACATTTTATTCAGTGCATTTCAATTTACGGTATAAATGTGCTTTGTATGGGCAATTATGTTTGAGAACTAGTGCCCATCAACTGTCTTTTGATGGCAAATCTGATGGGACAAATGAAAACTAATTTAAGCTTTTAAAAAAATGTAAGAAAAAAAAAACATTTTGTTCTCTTGGATTGCTGATGGCCCCATCACTTTCAGATTAGTATGATGTAGTTGATGTATGTTCATAAACGGCTCCTTCCTATAGAGTGCTTTACAAGCATACTATCCAGTCGGCTACTTTCATGATGTAATTTGATAGAGCATTTGCTGAAGATGAATATCTTTTAGGTTTTGCATTTATTAAACTGGCAGTGGTACTGAATATATGAATGTGAAAATAAATAGTATTTGCCCACATGCTGTCAACATGGTTTAAAAAAAGCCCTCTCCCCTTTTCTGTTGTAGACCTCCGCTCGTGGCTCACCGGTGACTACAGCAAGCCAGAGTGTACGGTCTGTCCAGACAACGCCCCAGCCATCTGGCTCCGCCCATCGTTTTACCACCCCTATGCCCACGAGTTTAGCCAAGTAAGCCTGCACGCAAGTACACTTTCAGCACCAGGTCTATGCCATCTCTATGCAGTCGTTAAATTATTGAGTAAACCGTAGGTGGTGTTTGGATGTTCCCAGTATTTATACATCTGTCATATGAAGTAATTCAATGTGAAGTGTGACGCACACACTAAAGGGCAGAGTGATGTAAAGATGTTATTTCCAGAGCAGGGCTTTGGGTGTCCAGCGGGACAGAGGATCCTAAGAACTGTGCCCTGTGCCCTCTCTCTCTCTCTCCCTCTCCTAGGCAGCGGTCACTGACCACAGCAGAGGTTCTGAATAAGGCCCGCAAAGCTGTGCAGAGAAGCGGGCTGGGCAGGAACCTGAGGGCGTCGGCCAGCAAGGAGAACACCATGCCTCTCAACCCCTCAGGTGCTCCTTTGCCCCACAGACTGCATGGAGGCAGAGGCCCTGCATTATATTGAGTTTGAATTGATTGTTTTGCATATGAATGCAGTTCAGTAAAATAACAAATGCTAGTTTTTTTGTTGCAGGTGAAGGCATTATTTTGATATACATTTTTCATTGAGTTTTAACAATTAGACTGCTGTGCTGTTGTTGAACAATGAGCCTTTCTTATTGTCCACAGTTATCCCCAAGCACCTTCGTCTGGGCTCAGAACGTGCCATCAGCACCCCACATTGTAAGTCGCAATGGTCGCAATGGGCCTTCTGCATGTTTTTTTCTTCCTGTCGTGCAGGTAATAGGGTAAGTGGATAACCAGGATACAGTGGGCCAATGAGGCTTCAGGGATCCCAGAATGGGTGGAGCTGTCAGCCACTTGCAGCTTTGAACTGTTTTTTTTGCTGCGGAAATTGGTGTTGAGAGCATGTCAGTGATTGACAGCACATATCAGAGCTGTAATGCTCTTGAAACACAAGGAAGAGAAGCTCATTTTCCCATAATTTATTTTCCTTCTGTGATTTGATAGTCCTCTTTATTGTTCATTCCTGGTGCAATGGGGGAAACTACTTGAATGCTACTCTTGACAGGTCAAAGGAAAACCCCTGTATTGTCATTTGAATGCGTTTAAATGAATGTAGAGAAATGGCTGTTTTCATCCCCTCCTGGTTGCTGTCCTGACCCTGAGTTCTGTGTTCCTTTAGGGAGCATGGATGAAGTGACGTTTGGAGAGGGAGTCAGTGCCATTTTCAGCACCTGCAAAACAGGTATTCTTCAGTTCCATTTACTGAAAATGGAGCAACCATTGCACACTAAAATATCAGCATAGTCTAAAATATCAGCATAGTTTAGTGTGCTGAACCTAACAAAACTAAATTATAAGTATAGTTTAGTGTGCTGAACCTAACCAATGCACACTAAAATATCAGTATAGTTTAGTGTGCTGAACCTAACAAAACCAAATTATAAGTATAGTTTAGTGTGCTGAACCTAACCACTGCACACTAAAATATCAGTGTAGTTTAGTGGGCTGAACCTAACCACTGCACACTAAAATATCAGCATAGTTTAGTGTGCTGAACCTAACCACTGCACACTAAAATATCAGTATAGTTTAGTGTGCTGAACCTAACACAACTAAAATATAAGTATAGTTTAGTGTGCTGAACCTTACAAAACCAAATTATAAGTATAGTTTAGTGTGCTGAACCTAAACACTGCACACTAAAATGTCAGTATAAATTTTTTTAGCATAAGGTAACTGAGAACCCTGAATTAGATGCATCCATAAAATCAATCAAATATAAACTTACATATGTCCCATGTAGATGCATCATCAAGTGTTTGGTGAAGAAATCTAGGAGGCTTGCTCAACACAGCTGAACAAATTTTCATTGCTTGGCATGTGTGTTTGCTATGTTGACAAGTGAACCAGTCACATGAACAAGTTGTTTTAACACCGGCTTTAAATAGCAATGTTCCGGCATTTTCTCACTCAGGGGATCTGTCCTGTCATGCATTATCTCTTCACAGAACCAAGGCATGCTGGGAAGGAAGATGACAACGTCCTCTTCATGATTTCACCAGATAAGCTGTGAGTAATTTGCTACATTTGTACTGGTATGTGGGCAGGTAGGTAGTCTCTGAGAAAGTTCTCTGAACCCTCATATTGAAATGGTTTGGAATTAACTTTTATTAATGGTTTGATATTTTTATAAATATCCAATTTCAGATTTAACTATGAACAAAGGGTCAATCAGCGGCGTCGCCAGACATATTTTAGGGGGCTTTAACCCCCCTAAATATTTTTTTAAGCCACTAGTTTTAATAATTACATTTTTCGTCAGATTGATTTGACAAAATGCGCCATCGAATCATAACTTATACGGAAAAGTCTGGCGCGAGGACCCTGGGGAGGCTTTATCTAGAGCAGCCATTGGTTAGAGTGCAGTGTGATGTGTGCACGGAGCTGCATGATCGCTCAATTCAAATGACCGGTTGTAGTATGAACATTCCAATGCTGCTATAACAATCACTACTACTTGAGCTCGATATATTCGGTAACAACATAACGGAATTTCAAATAAACAGTTAACGTTCGCAACAAAAGGGTTTGTTCCATAAGTCTGCTCAAGTGCTACTGCTAAACTGGATCCATACCATATTGAAAAAATAAATGTAACTTTTATTTTGAGGAGTGTCCAGATTAGTTTAGTTTAAAAGAACACGCCAACATTTTGGGAAATTGGCTTATTTTCCATCTTCCCCAGATTCAGACAAGAAGATTAATACCCTTTTTTTCCTGTGTGCGTGCAGTAAGAGGCATAGAGACTCGCACCGTTAGCCTAGCTTAGCCGCAATCACTGGAGGTGGGTTAGACCAGTTAGCCTTGCTCCCTCAAAAGAAATACACTTTCCAACAACTCCAAAACTTTCTTATTTACATGTTGTGACTTGTGTATTTACCACGTGTAGAAATAACAATGTAAAATGAGACATTGTCATTTTCGAAGCAGATACATACCCGAAAATGTTTTCTTTAGCAAGCTGATGATATTCACTTCACTGAGCATGCGTTACCTGTCAAACAGACGTGCTGCGTGCAATCACTGCGCCCAGGCAGCGGTGGTTTACTCGCGGCAGTTCGGCAAGAAGAAAATTGTTAATGAAGGGTATGTATCTGCTTCGAAAATTACAATGTCTCATTTTACATTGTTATTTCTACACGTGGTAAATACACAAGTCACAACATGTAAATAAGAAAGTTTTGGAGTTGTTGAAAAGTATTTAGTCACTTTTGAGGGAGCTGGGCTAACTGGTCTAACCCACTTCCAGTGATTGCGGCTAGGCTAACGGTGCGGGTCTCTATGCTTCTTACTGCACGCAAACAGAAAAAAAGGGTATTCATCTTGTCTTCTTGGCAAATAAGCCAATTTTCCAAAATGTTGGTGTGTTCCTTTAATCTAATCAGATACTTTACAAGTACTTTAAAAGTAACACTAGAAAACTTTTCATTGCCACTCATTAATATGGTAATTCCTCTCGACACTATGAAGGCCAAAGCATATATTCAGATTATAGCTACCTATACTGTTCTTCAGTTACTATACAGCGAAAGTACACATGTTCAGGCATGCTCCTGGTGGTTGGCCAAGAAAAAGAAAGTCTGTAGTCAACAAGTCTCTGCGAATCCCAATCTATTTCAGCACTCCCCCACCCAGACAGTGGAACGTGGCATCTCCTCTGAGTCGAAAAAGCAGCAAGAAGACGAAGACTGTAGTTCAAAAATAAAACAACATTAAAAATGTCCTTGTTCTTTCTGTGCTTTCCCAAAGGTTTGTCTCGTCTTTTCTGTGCCTGTCCTTTGTTTGTATACCACCTTCAGTTATTTTCTCTGCACTGCATATCACGTTTCTGAATATAGCATGCCTTTGTCAACACTTGTGTAAATAAATAAAAAATTACAATGTATTAGAAGTGTTTTATTGATCACAAACATACAGCTCAAGAATTCACACAGGATTTTCACCAGGCCCCGCTGTCCAAAGGGTCATTACATGGATTCTGCTGACAAATTTGTTTACATATTTATATATAATCCAGTAAACCCTCAAGTAAACGGGTTCTGAATTAATCTAAAATGATCTAACAGTTCCTCAGTGTTGCACATCTGTACTGTAGAAGTGCACCTAATGAATATTCGTCCAAACAGTAATGAAAATACCACTATCCAATAATACTGCTTAAAATGGAAGGTTCCTTCATTATTAAGATGGCTGTTTTTGTGAAACTAGTTCGGCACGTGGTGTAGGCCTTATCACGTTCACCGCATATACCAAGTGCTGAATGGTGTATTGTGAATGTTTTAATGAACAGAGTAGATGCCTGTGTCTCTGGATGCTAGTGCTATATGTCTTGACCAAAATATTTTACACTAGGTTTAGGCACTAGTACATAATAAAAATATCGAACTAATTCAAATGAACAAGCCTAATTAGCAAAAAAATTATCTATTTACAAGCAATTGTTATTGGAAGGAAAATAAAAATGTATCTTCAATTGACTCGACACATGATTTCAAGCCATACTCTCCTGATTGACAATTTGGCAATTCAAAGGGAAAGTTGGTTGCACTGAGTTAAGTATACATATGAAGTCACATGCTGAAAAATCATTCTTCTCAAACACCTAACCTTATTTTTCCAGTGAAGTACAAAGCCGAGACAGTATTTTCTAATACTGTCCAAGGATGTGCATTTTCCAGAAAAATAATCAGATTTCTGCTTAAGTCTAAAATACATATGCACATTTGTCATGATGCTTGACTGTTGAGAGCCCAAGACTATAAACTTTGCATCAACAACCTCTAAAACTGAAAGACAGCTATATATCCATTAAAAATATACCAATTTTATTTATAGAACTCTTGATACCCCCTCCCCCTCCACTTAAGGCTATAAGGCACTTGAGAGGAATGATTTTGGCTTTTGGCTAACATCAGGGAAGAAAATCCAAAACCAAATTTAGGGTTTTCTGAAGTAATGCTCTTTGCTTTCATAATTTCACAGTGAGCTACAAACAGGTACTGATTGTTTCTTTTCATTAACAATTAGTACCTCGCATACCACTATGAAAAAAACATTCCATGGTTCTCTTTTTGAGAAGGTCTTAAATGACTGAAGTGGTTCTCTTAAAATTTTCTCCCCTGCATCTGAACAGAACAAAAATCTGCACGTCATTCTTTCTGTCATCTGTTAACACTGTAGTCTTGACCCATAAGCACTGGAAATAAAAACTTCCTAAATGTTGCTACACTTCATATTTTTTGCTGTCGAATTGATCAGTTTTACCAAAAATATAAAGTTCAGAAGTAATGGAAATCCTTGCACACAGCAGAGTGCACCAACAAAGGCATATCCTCTCTCTACCAAGTGCAAGTGTGGAATTTATGTTCACATAATACTATGTAAAGAGTTTCATTTAGCCTCTTCCAATGCTGGCCCTCTAATAACTTTAATTTACGTATTCTTCATTGTACATTGCCTTTTTAAGAGAAAACAAGCTTTATCTATATACATACAATACAATTGTTAGCTAACATAAAAACCCTGTGTTATTTAAAATAAACTTTCCTAAATACTGAAAGTATTCTCAGCTTCAAAACTAAAAAAGCCAATTTGGACAGTATATCCAGTATTTACAAGATAAACAGAAGGTCACTTAAATCAAGAGCACACGGCACTGACAGATTTTTTTCTCTGCCCACCAGCCTTTTGCTGGAGTCAATATTCATTACTAAGACTATCTACATAACTTTCTTTTTAATAGTAACATTTTTAAATCCCAGCTGTAAATAAAATGACAAATTTTGGAGGAAAAAACCTTGATATGCTAATAAAAAAAACAAATTGTAATAGAATTATTTTTTTTTTTTTTTACATGTGATAGTGATTGAATACTGTGATTAAAAATGTTAACTATTTTTCACAACCAAAAAAAGAACAATATTGGCTTTCATGTTAGTATTTTACAAATATTTAAAAAAGTAAAACTTTATCTGTAGGCATTTCAAAATATATTCCATCAAAAATAGTTTGACAAATTTAGCTGGTACAAAAAATGTGTTGTAGAAATGTCAACAATAGGTTTGGATGAAGATGTTTACACTAGAAATGCATATCATGTAAATTGTAATCCAGTCTGTAGATTTGCAAGCCTTAGATTAAAAATAAATAAATTTAAAAAGTCCTGTCGAAAGCCTGTAGGTTTTCAGTCCATTTGATACTTATTATAAATATCTAAAAACATGAATTTTTCTGTGAAATGAAACTCCATGATTTGCACAAAATAGGTTTTGTTTGGTGAGGACATGATAAATATATTTCAAGGGACAAGGAAAACCAAGTGCCTTTTACATGATTAGATTGTGTTCCATATGAAACCTTTTTTTACTGTTCCTATTATAACTATTATTTTTATAATAACTGTTGTCACCTTTGGCAAACTCAAGTGATTTTATTTCAGACATGTCTGGGTGCCAGGTTCGTGCTGTGGCAGCTCATCGGAGTTCAGCCGGAGGTAGAACTTCCACTTGGATTCACTCCGATCTTCCTTTTTTGTCTTCAAATGACAAACGAGGACTTGTGTCGGAAGTCACCCTACGAAAGACGATTTAAGAAGGGTGAGCCATGGGCAAAATGTTTTATACAGTGTTCATTCAGCATGCAGTGTTATTCTATGTTGAGAAACATTTGAATCATTAATGCTGGTTTAAGTTTTTGTTCTGGCCATTACGTGTAGTGCGCTGCTACAGCGTGACGAGCTGAACTTAGCGAAAGGAAGCAAAATGCTTGGCAAAGACTATTTGTACAGCTGAGAGAGAGCTGTCGTGAGGGCCTCACCTCGTCCTCCGTCCTGACGTAGTCAACCCCATCTCCTTTCGCTGGAGCTTTGTAACTGATTGGACAGAAAAAGTGAGAAGTAATATATTATAATTCTAGTTCTGCTGGAACTACACAAGACTTGGAAAGTACAAATGTAATGTGTACACAGTATAAAAGTGCAAAAGCAATTCCAACTCAAATACAGACATTATTCGCTGTTCATTAGTAGGACACTTTTTCAGGCATTTGAGTATAATAATGGTCTTAGTTCTTTAAAGTGTGTTATTGTGTGGATATTTTATCTGTTCATTTAATTTTAGTCCCCACATGATTTTATTAGACCAAAAAAGTCATTGGGTTTTCACGATGGCACACTCACTCATTTCCTGTTTGTTTCTGGCTGGCGAAGTAGCCCCGTTTATATGCACAGCAAATCCCCACTGTTATACACAGGAGAACCACCACTACTACCAGCACTCCCAGGATGATCCCGGTGATGTTGATGTTATCTGGAGAGAAGAGACAAGAAATAGCGGGATTTGGAGGTGGGTTGGGATAGTGTCTCGAAACAGACTGAAGCGGTCTAAACATGAAGAAAAAAAAACTACAGCAGATTGAATGGTTTTCAATAACATGCTCACCATAATTCATTGGACAGCGACACATTTTTTATTTAGATTCTGTACTCCAGCACTGAGTTTGAAAGGATACAATGACAATGAGGTTGAAGTGCAGATTCAGCTTTAATTTGAGGGTATTTTCATCCATATCGGATGAACCGTTTAGAAATTATAGAACCTTTTGTACATAGCCCCCCCCCCCCCCCATTTTTGGGCATCAAAAAACAGTTTAACATAATGTAGAATAATGTAATCATTTTTTATATTTGGTCGCATATCCTTTGCATGCCATGACTTCCTGATCATCAAGGGTCTGAGGTATCAGACGAGTCTCAAACCATCACTCTGCTGCCAGATAGTTGGGTTGATTGGTCGCTTATTGAGATGTTTGCTTTTGGTTCATGTTTCTATAGGATGACAATGACTGGGTTTATTTGGATTTGTTTTTATATATTTTTTTACTATATATTTTTTAATTGTTCTTCTGTTAATTTGACTTATTTCTTATATTTTTTACTGTATCAATAATTGTATGTTCTTCTGTTAATTTTATTTATTTTGTTAAATATATCTTTATTTATTTACTGTATTAATGTATTATTTGTTGTAATGTTGATTGTGTGTGGACCCCAGGAAGATTAGCAAACTGCTACGGCATAAGCTAATGGGGATCCTTTAAATAAAGAAATAAAGATATGCAGTAGATGTGGATGGATCACTAAGAGTTGTTTCTCCTGACAAATGTTCCTATTGAACTCTGGAAAAATAAGTTGGGAGAAGAAACCCTTCAAGTGATCCATCCATATCTACTGTATTTTTGGCAGCAGAGTGATGGTTTAAGGCTTGTTTGATACATTAGACCCTTGATGACTGTCGACCATGTGTTCCATACTGTTCCAGTGTAATTTACAGCTAAATCTAGTCCCACCTCCCATAGAGATCCATTCAAATGCAGAGAGGTTATAGTATCGCTTGTTGGAGTACCAGAAAATAAGATATCAAGAGTCTTTTGATATTGTTGGGTCACCGACATCAGGAAGTCATGGCATGCAAAGAATATGCAACCACATATTAAAAATGATTACTTTATTTTACATTATGTTAAACTGTCCAATATTTTTTGATGCCCGAAAATGGTTCTATATATACAAAAGGTTCTATAATTTCTAAACGGTTCATCCAATATGGATGAAAATAATTTTGAATAATATCAATAATTAAAGCTCACAGTCTGCACTTCAACCTCATTGTCATTGCATCCTTTCAAACGCAAAGTGCTAGAGTAAAGAACCAAAATAACAAAAAATGTGCCGCTGTCCAATTAATTATGGTGTTCACTGTATAGGGTCCAAAATTTACTTTTTGACTTGCCTGTTAAGTTGACAGATGAAAAAAAGATTACCAGCCAGATTGATTTTTTTTCAATAATGAAATCGCACTATATCATTTTAGGTGGTCGGCTAAGCAATTTTCAACCAATTCAATAAAGAAAATAAACATTCCCCATTGCAATAACCATTTGAAATAAGAAAAAGAAAAACACTTAAAGATTTAGTGCAAAGAAGATAATTTATTAAATAATAGGCTTAGCCATTCTTAAAGATTGGATATGGTTAATTTATTTATTTATTTTAATTCTTTTACACACATACGCCAGAGTGGCAGATTGGCCTATGTGATTTACCTGCAAGAGTGATTTACCCAGATTTGGTACTTGGTGGGTGTTTGGAAGCTGTATATATACATCCTTTTAATGTATGCATTAATTTATCAATTTGCTCCAAACCTTGTAAGTTGACGACAGTTATTTACAGCACTGCATTTAAGTGTGAGAATTGCTCCTGAACTTCGGAAAGAAAGCTTGAGTGTATGAGGGTGGTCTAAAGGCATTTGAGTTTACGTGTGGTTCGCCACTGAAAAGCCTCTGGTGGTTTTCTGCCTCACAAAGATGCCACATGATGATTGATGGATTGACGAATGTCTGAAGTGCGCTCATCGGCTCTGTCCTGTCGACCAAAGGACTTACAGACTTCCATCATCTGCGGTCCGCACTGCGACTGCCCCGCTTCATTCTTGGCCTTGCAGTAGTACTCCCCTTGGTCTTCCTTCCTGACCACGCTGAACTTCTACGAAGGGAAAAGCACCAAAATAAAGACCCGTCAGTACCATCATCTCCCATTATGGACGGCAGCATCGGGTTATTTCTGCCCAAGCCCCGCGCTGTGGCCATGTTTTCCATTTCGGTTCAAACAGTTCAGGTTGAATATAGGAGTGCTGGACGTGCAAATAAGACGATCAGATCATGCCCGGAACGTTCTATGTGGGGAACCTAACAGCATAGTGTTACTCCCTGTCCTCTTTGGGACGGGAAGGAAGTTAGTGGCAGTAATTGCAACCTTTGGAGGCGGGCACAAGGGCCATGTCACTGCTGAGGGTGACAGGCGGGGG
Source organism: Ilyophis sp. 1 JC-2022 (assembly GCA_022702515.1). Lineage (NCBI taxonomy): Eukaryota > Metazoa > Chordata > Actinopteri > Anguilliformes > Synaphobranchidae > Ilyophis > Ilyophis sp. 1 JC-2022. The sequence goes on along the minus strand of CM040401.1, from coordinate 49,307,614 downwards.
GCAGCGTGAGGGCTCTGGAATGTGAAAACGAGGACAGCAGATTCCCCATGTGGCCCTAGCCCTAACACATCAACTGTCTTCCTAAAATATCCAAATATCCCCCATTCCACTCCACTCCACTCCCAGGGCCACACCAACAGCCCCCTCCCCCTCCATCCGCATGCTGTCTTCTCACCAGCGTTCCAGTATTGGTGTTCAGAGTGTATGTCGAGTTGAGGAACTTGGCGCTGCTCTTTGGGTCATCTGGGATTTCCTCTTTGCTGCGGAACCACTGGTACTTGGACCGAGGGAACCCCTCGTCCTCCACGCAGCGCAGCTCGGCCGACTTCCCCACGGGCACCGACTTGGGCACGCTACACCTGGGCACCACAGGCTTCACTGCAGTGGCGGGACAAAAACGAGGCTCGGATCGATTCGCCCTGTAACCCTTCAGTCTTTAAAGGGCACCCTCTAGGAACCCGGACTGGTAGACGCGAGCACGGTCTCTAGGGAATGCGCTCTTGCTGTTACCCACACCAATCCCTGCCAACCCAACATACCCGCGCTTTCCAACTTTAGCTCCCCGATTAAACTCGGATGCTGTTTCAGAGATTTTCCCCATATAGCCCAGAACAGGCCTCTGGCTGAGGTCGTTTTGAATGCGCCATAGGCATGAGCCAGGAATTGCCGTGACATGCAACACAGTTTCAGTTTACGGCTTCACAGATGGGGATGGTTAACGCAAGTGTGTAACGACGGAAATCAAAAACAAGCCTATGTAAACTATGCTGAAGTTACCCTGTTTATCTGTGCTGGTTATGTGGCTTCTTGCTAAATTCTAGTGTGAACCCTTTCTCTTCAGTGTAACCTTTCAGAACTGAGGCCAAATTTAAGTCTAGTATGACTCCAGCACTGGCTTTCCCTTCAATGTGATTTCATGCAGCTGCCTGTGCTTCCAGGGCTGGCCACTGTGTGGCACATCTTTTCTAGCCCAGCCAAATGTTTCTTGTATTGAAGCTTATGAATTATATCACTCAGTACAGACAATATCGCATAGTCCCCAACATGATGAATTAAAGAACACAATATTGTCAGTGAAGCAAAAGACGGTGAATTAACTTTGCTTATCTGATCTGTAATGATGATGATGCAATTATATCGGAGTATACACGTACCTCGTACAACAAGGTCAATTAAAATCTCGTCAAAGGACTTCTGGTCGTACGGAGCAGTGACCTCACAGCGGTACTGTGCAGTGTCAGATCTAGTCGTATTGAATATCACTAAAGTTGCCGGCTCCCTGATTTTTGCTCTGTTTTCCAAATCCCCTGTTGGAGAAAAATGCATTCAAGCTGAGCATAATTTAATAGACATAATAAGATTATGAAAAAATGCAAACTGATCATTATCTTGTAGTTAGTTGTTTAATTTAAAAAAGAAAGATTTATTAAATAATTTCACCAACAAAAAATATTGTCTTACAAGCAGTGCTTATCTTTGTGAAATTGACTAATCATTTTATCATAAACAAAATGCAGAATTGTTTTTCTAATGGAAGTTATCGAAGTTGGAATTTAGAATAACCGATCTACAAGCTTACCAGAAATTCGTTTCTCGAAGTAAACATAACTGGGTTCGTCATTTTTTATTTTCTTCCACTCGATTCTGGGGTTGTTTGTGGAGATGGACTCTATCAAACAGGATAATTCAATGGCTGAAAAAGTAAAAGAAATGGGAGATTTGTTGAGTGTTGCCAAGCATCATGGGTAGGTTCTTGCACGGGTGCGGTCAGGTTTCACTTCCCACATAAACCCCTGACAAAATGGCACCTGAGTGCTTTACTGAGGAGACCCATTATCTTATTCGCCCCTTACATTCAAACTCATTGACCCACGGCGACTTGTTTGCTGTTTTCAGTATCACTGCCAAGGTGGTGATGTAGCCTGCATGAGGAAGACAAAGAAACAACATTAGTTATAATGAACATTAAACATTTTAATAATGTGGGCTGATGTTCCTGAAGACGAGTTAACCACATGACTTCTGCTCCGGGGTATTAATGTGTGTCATGACAGCAGCGCTCTTGTTTTGGAAACTGAAAGAAAGAGAAGTGTGGTGCAATCGTGCTGGAATACCCCACCCGGGACATATTCTTCTAGTCTTTCTACCATCCTACCATCCATTTTTAGTCCATTCTGTATACAAATGAGGGGTTACGTAAGCGGCCTGGTCTCCGAGCAGTGAATAACTGCTGAAAGGCGCACTGGGGGGCTGAGGCCAGAGACCCGCACAGTGGTAAATGGGTGCCAGGCAAGGCGAGCTGCTGGTGTTGCTTCTCTGCCGCCGTATGTTGGCCCCCGCGGGCGGCTGAGCGCGTTCAGTCACTCTGCACGCGTGCGAGGTCTCGGCCTCCCTGCCACTCAGCTGCCCGCAGAGACAGGGCAGCAGGTTAACTTAGCAGAGCGTAAGCGCAGAATACAAGTCTTCAGGTTTATCAGCTGGCTGAGGACCCAGCCATGCTGGCATGCTTCCCCAAGGTCAAAGACTCGGGAGGTGATTTCATCTGAGCCAGATGACATGCTGACATCATGCAGGCGGCTCTGGGCCACACACACATGCCAAAATCGTGGGACTGTATCAGAAATCTCCTGGTATAAAATCTCCCTTACTGTTAAAAACCTTTGTCATCAGACCCATTAAATATTCAAATGTTCACGAATACATTCTTATTTTTAAAGGTACGTGTGTCCCAGGTCCAGCGTGGTTTAAAACGGCAGCCGATCAAACACTAAAGCTGCACAGGGAGAATGTAACGTCTACCAAGAGCGCATAATCTATTCGTCCAGCAAGTTGTATTTTGGTGGGTGGATTTTTTTTTGTAGTAGACCAGGGTTAGTCGGGAAGAAGTCTGATTTGGGACGGATGTGGTCTGGTCTGTATAAGCCCCACCCCTCCTCTCAGAAAGCCAGACAGGTCAGCCTTGGTGTCTGGCTATGGCAGGGATAGTGGAAGTTTACGGGGGTCACTCCACGGCGGCATGGAAGTAAACAATGTAATCCGCTTAATCTGAGGAGCCTGTAAAATTGCGGGCCTCGCATCAAGCACAATGTCGTCACTTCGGTTTTAACACCTGTCAGATCTCCATCCCCCCTCGCCGCCTCCTCCGCATACAAAGGCCAGGCCCTTAATTTAACTGGCCGTAAAAGAATATGAATCCGGGCACGTGCCTCTCTACTTGTGGGAAGGAACAGTAAGGGGAATGGTTGACAATTGCCAGCTGCTTTTGTGAAAAAATGACTGACCTTGACTGGTTGATGTTCATTTCTTTGCATCTTTAAGATAAATGCTTCCATAATCAAAACTTGTACAAAGATAAAAAATAAAATGGAGAAAATCACTTGGCCCACCTAATGCTTATATGATGTTGCACTAATCACTGAAACCACCAAAAAGCCCCCATTCTGAAAGAACAAAGCTGTGGGCTGAGAGCACTGTACTTTAGTCTAAGTGTAACCTGTGTGCATTTGTCGGGACCTCATAATTTTATATTGTGAATGGTTGGAGATCAGATTTAAAAGGTCAGTGAACATTTTTAATAATGTTAAGAACATTTAAAAATATTTTTTTTTTATGGTAGATTTAAATTTTGCTTACATAATATTGTAATATTTGCTGCTCTCCTTGCAAACTAAAAAAAAGATCGCAGGGCATGTTTTGATCTTTTTATTTTTTATTGCATTTGTAGTGTACGGTGCTTTGAGCGTGGGAAAAGTGCTCTATAAATAAAATGTATTATTATTATTAAGAAAATGTTAAAAAGACTTGCAGAAATGTTGCATTTTTATGGTAATTTTATATTGGGAATGATTGGAGATCAAATTTAAAAGGTCAGTGAACATTTTTAATAATGTTAAGAACATTTAAAAATCTTTAAGGTTTTTTTATGGTAGATTTTTTCTTACATAATATTGTAATCTTTGCTGCTCTCCTTGCAAAGTAAAAAAAAAGATGGCAGGGCATGTTTTGATCTTTTTGACATTCAGACTATTTATTTACGTTGAACCCTCTTTGACATTAACCGACTTGAACTATGGCAAGCGTGATCTGCAATCGCACAAACACCTGTCATTCTCATCAGAAAAGACCTTCCAAAGTGCAAAGTGATGTGCTTAAATATATACATATGCTAACACTTACAGCTCAGTAAATGTCAATGGAAAACAAACTTTTAAATTCCATTCAGAATTTCAATGTTAGGTCCACATTCTCGCTGACAGCATTATTATGATTAAAATCCATCAATTTATGACTTGAGAATGGATGTGATTTTCAAGGTATTCTAAAAGAAATTATTGGAAGATTATTTTATTTTTGCACACAGAGGGGTCAATTTAAGATCCCAAATAAGGGGTGTTATTTTGCGGGCGCAGCCGAAGTATTTGCACGCATTAACATTTCACACTTTGCGAGTGATCAACGAAGAGTCATTATGCAAATTACTCCAGCCACAAATAGCCATATTTAAATGAGATTTTGCATCTTTGGAATGGTTATACTGTAAGAATACTGTCACTGTCACTGAAGCAATATGTGTTACACTTCTGTATTTGTCCCATGTATATGTATGTGGTTTGCTTATGTTAATTTATTCATGGTTTTTATTTCAAAAAATGTATTGCTTTGAGTGTGGGAAAAGCGCTCTATAAATAAAATTTACACTGAACAAGCTGGCGGTTTATTACGCACTGTTTCACTGGATTTCTCTTAGTTTCTGCCGGGAGTTACAGATGTTTGTCAGGACTTAAATAACTATGCTATAGCACTAAGCCTACTCATGCCGTAAGTGTCACATAAAATCACATTTCCATTTGATCATGGGTTTTATTCTTATAAAGTTTTGATTAGCTTGTTATTCACTGTTTCTTATAATTATTTGATTCAAATACTAGTTACTCTTGTATACTGTAACACAATTTGCTTCATGATTTAAAAATATATATAAATAAAATAAATAATAATAATAATTCTTACTGTTCATGATGTAGCCTATGTAGGCTAGCCACAAATGATCTTGTGTATTTTGAGCGTTAGCTAGAATGGGCCAGTTAATTAGCCCTCATTGTTACATAATCATTCAAGACATTCACTTATGGATATTCCAAACACACCCGTACGTGTCTTGCTACAATGACAGCCGTTATCTGATCTATTCCGTGCTTTCCATTTGTATTCAAATGCATACGCAAATACCTTTCGTAAACTTTCTTTCAAGCTTAGTAAATCACTTTACACGTGCTAAAGTAATCTATTCTTATATATTTATACTTAATGTTTTACGCCTATATTTATTAGTGGTTTTAATGCTGTGGTTTATGTTTAATGATGCTTCTGGATTGCAGCATCATTAAACATAAAAAGATAAATGGATTGTATGTTCACACATTTACCAGTCTGGTTAAATATACAAAAATGTCAAATATACTAAAAGGAAATTTTCTTTCTTTTGTATTTTTAAGATTGTTCTACATGCACAATAGACCAAGCCTTACTTTCAACACCCAGACTGAAAAGTCTCAATGATTTATCTGATTTCTTTTGCACGCTCCTTTGAAACTTGCGAAGCACGCTCCTTTGAAACTTTCTGAAACTCTTCAATCCTTGTACTTTTATCTTGAATGCGTTCACGAACAGTATGCAAAGTGCTGTGTGTCTCTGTGAAAGCTGTGCGTTTTTGTAAAAGCTGTGCATCTTTGTGAAAGCTGTGCGTCTTTGTGAAAGCTGTGCATTTCTGTAAAAGCTGTGTCTCTGTGAAAGCTGTGCGTGCGTCTCTGTAAAAGCTGTGCGTCTCTGTGAAAGCTGTGCATTTCTGTAAAAGCTGTGCGTCTGTGAAAGCTGTGCGTCTTTGTGAAAGCTGTGCGTGCGTCTCTGTGAAAGCTGTGCGTCTCTGTGAAAGCTGTCCGTTTCTGTAAAAGCTGTGCTTCTCTGTGAAAGCTATGCATGCATCTCTGTGAAAGCTGTGCGTCTCTGTGAAAGCGGTGCGTGCGTTTCTGTAAAAGCTGTGCGTCTCTGTGAAAGCTGTGCGTGTGTCTCTGTAAAAGCTGTGCGTCTCTGTGAAAGCTGTGCGTGCGTCTCTGTAAAAGCTGTGCGTCTGTGAAAGCGGTGCGTGCGTCTGTAAAAGCTGTGTGTCTCTGTGAAAGCTGTGGGTCTCTGTGAAAGCTGTGCATTTCTGTAAAAGCTGTGCGTCTCTGTGAAAGCTGTGTGTGAAAGCTGGGCGTGCGTCTCTGTAAAAGCTGCGTCTCTGTGAAAACTGCGTTTCTGTAAAAGCTGTGCGTCTCTGTGAAAGCTGTGCGTCTTTGTGAAAGCTGTGCGTGCGTCTCTGTAAAAGCTGTGCGTCTCTGTGAAAGCTGTGTGTCTCTGTGAAAGCTGTGCGTTTGTGAAAGCTGTCCGTTTCTGTAAAAGCTGTGCATCTCTGAAAGCTGTGCATGCATCTCTGTGAAAGCTGTGCGTCTCTGTAAATGCTGTGCGTCTCTGTGAAAGTGGTGCGTGCGTCTCTGTAAAAGCTGTGCGTCTCTGAAAGCTGTGCGTCTCTGTGAAAGCAGTGCGTGCGTCTCTGTGAAAGCAGTGCGTCCCTGTGAAAGCTGTGCTTCTCTGTGAAAGCTGTGCGTGTTTCTGAAAGCTGTGCGTCTCTGTAAAAGCTGTGGAATGCTGCTTTCCTGCCCTCAGCTGCTATAACGGCACTTGACATTCAAAACTATGCTAACACCTCGAGCTGTCTCTCCAAACCCCGCAAAATATTCTCAGGTTTGCTACACATGAAGCTCCTATGAGAAACCCAAAGGGTAGGTGTTGCACTGCTGGGAAAAAGGCGAGATTGTAATGGTAAAAAAAAAATACACTTAGATTTTTTTTCTTCCCAAATTTAGCAACCACTTTTTGTTTCTGACAGGGCCTTGTCGCCAAAGCCGTGCGACAGAACATCTTGTCCAAATGTCAACCTCATCCACTTGATTAAAGAAGTCAGCAAAGAAGAATAATCTTCTACCGAGCATATCAATCCAACATCTGGGTTCACTGTTGCCAAGCAACAGGACAACAGCATGCTGGAAGAAACAAACACTGGACAGCCTGTTCTGATTAAATAAATGAAATCATAAATCATATTTTATGACCCCATTCCTCTGACAAATTCCAAACTAGCATTATAAATATTTAGCAAAGTGTCTCGCTGAAGCATATTTTGTTTGATCCACAATTAATTCTAATCACATTCTATTAAAACCAACTGCAGTTTCAGGCAGCCATTTGAAGAAACATTGTTTTTCTCCCCCTTCACACCCTCTGACAAGCACACGCTTTTCTCCATTTCTCCATACATAAGTTGTATCTCTAACCAAACATTCATAAACAGTTCAACCAGCTTGTAATAATAGAATCTCTGCTGGATCATTTTATTCCTAAATGGTAAATACAATATATTTTGTGAGGTGTAATGTGTTAAAATGAAACAAAAAATAGCAAGAAAAAGTATTAGGCTACATGGCTTTAATGAATATGCAGTCTATGAACATTTCACAATTGGCAAAAGTTATTCTTTGAAGCGTAGTGTGTTATTACAAGCACTATATAAAAGCATTTAAATACAAAATTCCATTCTACAGTTTTTCATCTACATCAGGGTTATTCCTGTACAACTGGACATTTGAAGATATAAACACATGCAAGCACACAATACTCTTTGTGTACAAACAAAATTGATGCCATGTCAAGCTCTACTCCAGTCTCTGAAGTTAGGCTACCAGTCAAAGGTTTTGCATCCTACTCCAAGTTCTGTTTTTCACACATTCCCTAAATACTTTCCCAATTGTAAAACATGCAACCTAATAATACCCAAGTGTCACATATATTGTACAAATGTATTTGGGGTAATGGAGTGGGGCTACTCAGCGGCCGGGCAAACCTCTCCCCTACACTCTTCCCTGTAGGCTCATGCAGCATTACTGTAGGACTCGTGCTTGAGTGAGCTTGACAATGTGCAAAAAGGTTGTGAAGACCATATATCACAGCCCGGGGGGTGGTTAGGACAAATAATACCTCAGAACATATCAGTGTTAAACCTGCACCCCTCAAGAATTTCCAAAATTTGACCAATGATATTTGGAACATTTTTCCATTTCAATTCATTGTTGTGGAAATGTTACTACAGAAAAGTCCTTTTTGTGATTTGCACAAAAAGTGAGCATTACAAATAATTCAGCCACAACAATGCACGTTAGCCTGACTGCATGGGGGGGGTGAACAACAATGCACGTTAGCCTGACTGCATGGGGGTCCATCTAAACCAGCTTGCTTTTGAAGGAGTGGCGTAATGAAAAGAAAACAAGGGCATTTTAATCTGCACAATAAACCATTGTGCCCATGCCAGCAGTGTCTTTATGGAGGGGCTGCTTTCTTTTTTCCATTAACTAAGCCGGTTGTTTTAATTTACTCCAAGAAGGGTAGCATTCTTTGCTAGCCGTTGTCAGCTACAGGCTAGACAGTTTATTTGGCTACACTCCATCTTATGCTGCATGTTTTGGAATGGCCACATAGAAAATAAGAATATATGAGATCATGTTTGATTACTAGTTATCAACTTATACAATTATTTACAACTAAAATTGAGAGCTTCTTTAAAAAATAAGGCAAGAGTAATGCAAGAAACAATTGCAATAAATGATTCAAATTAAAATTTGTGTGATTTTCACATCACTTTCAAAGTTATAGCATTTCAGAGTTTCCTATAACCCCTGTTCCCAATGGGTTGTATCTGAGATTCTACTGTGGTATGGGGTTAAGGGGTGGGTCTGCTGTGGACGGCACACACACACACACACACACTCGGGGAGAGAGCTACTGCACAAAACTGCTAGCCTAGTGACGTTGATACATCTTTGACTGTTCGATTGCTTCCAAATATAAAATCTGCAGGTGTTAGCAACTCTAAAGTCAGTAGTGTTCGGCTGTGTACTTTTAGTTGTATGTAGTTTATCTTATCTTAAACCACCTAATCTGCGTGAGGGAAGCTAGCAATACTAGCAAGCTTGCATGACTAACTAGCTAGCCAACAATGACCTGGTATCTAAATACCCAAAGCTCAATATAGATTTTTTAACTGTTAGCAATGGACTCCGAAGATAAAAGAGTTCAGGTTGGTAGATATCTTAGATATGCCTGCTCCCACAGTCTCTGGCTTGGCTAGGGACAGCACTAGTGTTGTCATTATAAAAGAGAAAGATATGTAGAAAAAAGATAATGAAATGTAGATGAGATATATATTCAGATGATCATGGAGAACATCACAATTATATCAATTCTGCTTTAAACCATACCTACTCCTGGTTTTCTGTCCAAATACAGATAATTTTCTTGTTTAAACAGATACAGATATGTCATCTCTGCATACCCCAATCTCTTACTCATGTCCTCAATGACAATGCCACATCAGGGATTTGAATAGGAAATTGACGATGATTATCAATATTATTATTACCACGTATTATTAATTGAAAAAATATTGTGCCTGAAAATAGTTTCTTTTAATATGTGACAGCCAGTCAGAAGCCACAGGAACCTGGCACAGCAATAGACAAAAGGTGGGAAATTTCAGCATCATCACCGTATAATAAATCCTCAAAATAATTGCAACCTCCTTGGTAAAGTAGCAGGGGAGTGAGGAAGGAGCAGAGCACAGCAGGTGTCCCCTGTCTGGCGACCATCACATCCTGCGAGCTCCTGAGGGAGCCGTCCGGAGGGTCGTGCTCGGCTGTGCCGGTTTCCCCTCCCAGCGGCGCTTTCAACACCACGGCTAGCGCCCCAGCGATTCATCCGGATGAGCAGGCCGTCTGCATGCTTTCCTGCCCTCTGACGCCAGGTGTGAAGGGTTCAGGGCTGTCCGTGGGATTACCCGTGCCCTGGAACTGTGCAGGTGTTCAGTGACCTACAGCTTTCCTCTCATCTCCTCTTAACCAGCCCTGGGCAGCAGGCTGTGTGCAAAATCTGCCAATCTGTCAAGTTCTAATCTGCTGTTCTTTTTTCTTGGTGAGCACGGGGGCTGGTTCTCTGTGCTAATCTCACTGTAATGCCAGGTGATATGGTTATGGGTTATGGCGTCGACAGTGACGCAACACTCACTTGTGGCCAGTGCCCATCCTGGTGAATGAAGAAGAAACAAGACTAGGCAAGACTAGGCTGCACCTGTATGCAGCCAGTGTGGAACATTTGACAAGGCACGGCATGTTTTGATATGTATGGGAGCATATCCTTGCCAAAATGCTAATGGGCAATTGCATTTAGTTTACATGACATAATTCAAATGAAAATGCAAAAGGCCACTTTTTCATTTGCAAGAAAGGGGGCGTTACAGGGGACCGTTCAAACCACTCAACTTATGGCTCAACTTCAGTGGTTATCTATGAATGACTTTGGCCATCAGGCTGTTCCCACAACTTAGCCTACCAGGCTAGATCGCAACATTTTCTACTTCTCTGTGTTTGGGGATTATAGGCTAAATGCTAAAAACGAGAAAGGAAACGAGATAGTCTAAACGTTACGATGAGCCTAGCCAGCCTGTTGTTAACCAACTTAACCTTAACAGCAGGGAGGCCTTGCCGAAAGAGGCAATAGATTTCCGTTCACCGGTTTGCCTTAGACAGGGCTGTGTGATAAACCAACATTGGGCTATTGCTTAGCCTATATTCCATGTCACTAAAATAAAATAAGCAGGCTATGAATAAAATAAGTGCTTATGTCTCTCTAATTTTGTAGAGTGGTAGACCTATTTTGGTCTACCGCTCAACAAAATTAGAGACAAAAACACAATTCTGTAGCCTATGTTCGTAACATAGATTCTGTGGAAGAGGTGCCTATCAATATGGGGAAGATATCCTCCTCGACATGTAAGTATTACTGCTTGTAATATTTTGATTATATACATTCGTTTTCATATTTGAAAACACACTTTTTCAGACTCCACCTTGAATAACTACATGTATAAGGCAAATTATATAGTACGTTCTTTCTGTTTATTTTTTATTTTCTATTTGGTTTAGCTATCTCATAGCTTAGAATGTATAGCTGACTGTATTCGGTTGATGACTATCGATAGCGTCTACGTTGTGAGAAAGTAGCGCTTTCGTGACTTTGCTTTGTTAGAATTCATAGCATTCACAATGAAATAGAGTATTTTAGCGCTGTTCTGTTCTCAGTCGTACGTTATAAACTCCTCAAAAAACGGTCGATTATTCCTCCACTTTAATAATACCAATTGGTATTGTATTTTATATCATTGGAAAGCCTGATTAGTCACCTTTACAACGAGGTACAACTTGTAAGGATCGTGCATTCGTGGAATGAGCAACACAGCTAACCGTGTGGGTAGCGGCCCAAAAAAATGTGCCAAAATCCCCTGCTATATTCTTCTGTTGGTATTCACTCTCGTTTTGAGTTGCTTGGTGGACTGGATGATTGCACTCTCCCACAGTAATAAGGAAAAAACAACACATATTGGCCCTTTTTACACTTTATTCATTTTACACTGTCAGGGACCTCAGTAGCGTGTGGAAGATCCATACGCAGCCACAACAGCTTGGCACCTCCTCCTCATGCTGGTCACCAGCCTGGTCACACACTGCTGTGGGATGGCATCCCATTCCTCGGTGCCAATCAGGTGCCAGTCACACACCTGTGACTGGCATACACCTGCCAGCACTTGAAGCTCAAAACGAGAGTGAATACCAACAGAAGAATATAGCAGGGGATTTTGGCACATTTTTTTGGGCCGCTACCCACACGGTTAGCTGTGTTGCTCATTCCACGAATGCATGATCCTTAGAAGTTGTACCTCGTTGTAAAGGTGACTAATCAGGCTTTCCAACGACATAAAATACAATACCAATTGGTATTATTAAAGGGGAGGAATAATCGACCGAAATAACGTTTCCAACCTTTTTTTTAGGAGTTTATTTTATGCCTCGATTTGCCGTGAAGCTAGAACATTGGTAGTGTTTTCCGATATTATTTTATTGTATTGTAATTTCTTTGTGCATAATGTACTCTATGGGGTATTAGTATATCCATGGGTGATGCTTTTCACTTAGGGAATGGAAAATATGTATTCAAATGTACTGTGCCCAGATGTGTGCAAGATGAATGTAAAATAAATAAATAAAATAAATAAGCAACAGTTGTGAAACACACTACAGAGTAATGCCATCCTAGAGCACGCAACAAAATATAACAATGTAGCATACAGAAGAAAGTGTTTACTGAAGTACAAGAGTGAATGATTTCATATTTAGCTGTGTGTACCACAGTGTTATAATGCTTCTGCATTATGTAATTTGTTCCTATAACATGCTTGACCCTCCACCTCTGCCACTCCAGCAGTGCCCTCTACTGTTCAGAGTGAAGCCACTGCAGGACCAGATCCTTGGAGCATACTGAAGACCGTGCCATTGATGAGTGCATGTTGCCCACGAAGGCACCGCACAGGATGAAGCAGTTTATGAAGGATAATGGTGAAAAAATGGCACACTTGGCATCAAACACTGAACTGAAACTGTGCAATATCAATGTTTTCATCCATTAAGTGATCGTAAGGTAAAATGTATATGCTTTATAAAGGACAAAAGGCTTTTTAATAATATCTCGGAGAGGTTTTGGGTAGGTTATTGGACACCTAGATATCCACCCCCCTGTACTGATCCAAAATCATTCCCACATGAAAATGATAAAAAGGTGAGTTAAATGAGTCAAAACGGTTGATTTGCACTGAAATGTATGATTAGTTTAAGATTTACAGCTATTCACATTTTAGCCAATTTGGATAGGTTTGGAGACCCTGGGTACACCTGGCTACACTGCTTATATTTTGTGTCATAGAGCTTTAGTAGTTCTGTATATCACCCTGCGATTATTGAATGCTTGTGGACAAGGAGTTTATGATCCAGGAAATGTGTAGTTTTACCTGTTTCACTTATGTAGCTCTCAGTATTTTGAAGAAATATAAATTTTGTATAATTTTTAGCTAAGTTTTGCTTGCATTTCCGGCACTTTATTTTGACCTTAAATTATGCAAATAAACAAATCTAAGTTTGTACAAAAAATGGTACACCGGTTTTGTTTCATTTAAGCCATTTACCAAGTTTATGTGATGCTCACACCTGGAGTTATAAAGCCTTAAACAGAGTACCCCCATGATTTACCAAATATGCCATCTGCACTAAGGGGTTACAAGACTGAGCATAATGTCACTGTGCCATAATTAGCCTATACACCATACAAAATAATCCACTGGCTTTGGTAGGCTATAGGCTCAGGCTGTGTCCCGTTCCGATCGCTGTTTCAGGCTTTCTGTGGACTACATTACCTTTGCTCTGCACATAGCCTAAGGGTAAGACAATACTGAATAGAAATCCTGATGCAAATGGCCACAGTGAAAATGGTAGAATATTTTTCAGTGAAAATGGTAGAATATTTTTCAGGCATAGCCTGCCATGAATAGCTGGCTGGTTTTGACCACGCAAATCCGTAACAATAGACGGCTAGTTACCACACCAGATTAACGAAAGCAGGGGAACTAGGCTAAACTTAGTTAACATTGGGCTGGCTATAGCTCGTTGTAACTTTTAGGCTACCTAGATTCCTTTTTAAATTTCATCATTTCGCTTATAATCCCCATACAGCGAACTAGAAAATATCGCTATCTAGCCTGGTAACTGCCTGTCAACCGAAATCACAGACAAAATTGAGCATTTTCAGTTTGGAGTTTTGGCAGGGTTTTTGCATGATAATGTAAATGGATGCAATGCCATTGCATTTGAATTAGGCTATATCACTCACCCTTGTGCTGCAAAAGCATGAAAATTATATGTTAAATAGGCAATTGAATTGTCATTTCCTTTTTGTCATGGATCATGCGATTACAATATGAAACTGCTAATGCAAATGTGTTTTAAAATTTTCATTAAAATTATGGCAGGGTTGTCATCGAGGGTGAGAAATTAAATGTGAAATGGATTTGCATTTGTCAGATAAAGTGCGTACATTAACTTGAAAATTAGAACGCAAAGTGGCCTTTTGCATTTTCATTTGAATTATGTCATGGTTTTTGTGCACATCCGATGTAAATTAAATGTAATCACCGATCTGTTGGACCAGCAGACCTCTGAGAGCTTGTTTTTGCACGGAAAATGGAAAGTAGCTACTGATTTATTGGACGCTGTATTTCAGACATGAAATATGTAGCCTACGGTAAATTATACAAAATACTAATAACCTAAAACATATGAATTGCTTCGATAAAAGACACCAAATGCACGTAAATGTATTGAAATGATCGTTATAGTCATAGCCTGAGTGAGGGGAAAAAAAGGTTTTGAATGCAATGCAGCTTGCGTGTTTATGTCTGAGCTGTTGTAGCTACTTGAAAACATGTGCCGCGACTGTAGTCAACTCTTTTTTTTGTTATTTGCCGGATGCATTCAATGAACATAAAATAAAACGTGACATAATGGATAGGCTACATTAAATATTGGGTGAAATTAAATATTGTTTTGAAAGGACCGGAGTAAACGTTAAGCATTGAAGGTTGTATTTCAAAAAACACCTGAAATATTATGCTTACATGCTTAACTAGGCTATAATAATTTTTAAAAATGTTGTTTTGACTGCGGTTGATTTTTTTAGGGCACCCCCTGGTAAAAAAATAATAAACGGCACAACACCGGGACCACAGTCAAAAAATAATCTGCTTGGATTAGTTCTGCTTACTTTTCGTTAGGCTACTGAATGATAAACATACAATTAAAAGTTAAAACATTTGTAGTTACTGTTTTAGCTATGTTTGCTAGCAAAGCCAAAACTTTCCTGCGAAGGGTGTCCATGATGCCAAGTCCCCAGTTGTGCAGCTCAAACTCACTGATGTCGGTAATGAACCACCTCCGATATCCAACCTCCCACACAAGCAGGGTTAGACAGCAAACCTTTTACCGTAATTACTCTAAATTTTACGGCCTTCTGTTGGTTGGGCAAATCGGCCAGAATCATGAAGAATAAGGGATCCCGAATCCTTTGAGACAAGATTGTATTGCAGATGTTGGAAGCTATTCAATGTCCACTGGTTCAGCAAGGCCTTTGAATAGGTCCCACATCTTTCCCTCATATCAACACAAGACCTGCAATCAACAGAATGGGCTTGTGGAAGGGGAGCAGTGAACAGGAATAGAATCTGATGGATCACAACTGGCCAGAACACATTCACAGTATCCACTACAGCGATCACACCAAGCGGATAATATTCCTTGTTATTTTTAAACTACTGCATTGATTCAGTTCCGCTGGGAGGGTTGTGCACTTGCAGAGGAAATGGTGACCAGAGTAATTTGTTATTCCCTGTCAGAAGCTTGGATGGGATTGGATCGGATCAGATCGGATTGGATGTGTCCTATGTGCCCCTTTGTGAGCCGTCTGCGCGTCACAAAGGGCCCCCACTCGCTGGGGCTGGCTCCCTCCTAAACTCAATCCCTCTTAGACTGAGTCTGATTCCCCATTACCATGAACCATTCACTGTGGCAAAGAGACGTATTCCCCATAAGTACTGGTGTAGCCATCTCTTCATACGCCCCATGTGGATTGGCTAAAAGTGTTGTTATTGTACTTGGCTGAGGGAAACCGCAGGAACATGTTATCTGGGAATAAATCTCGGCATCAGATATCAGGCTCATTTGTGTTCACACAAGCACTGCCTGCTACCCAATAATGCCTTCCATGCCACTAATAGTCTGTATTGGATGTTAAAGTGCTTGCAGAAAGAAATACATTTGTGCTGCACATTGCTGGCTAAAATTGAGCAATTTAGTAAAAATTTGCATTTTAGCAATTTTAGTGCCAGTAAATCCATAGGGGTTATAATGATGTCATTAAAAGGAGTGGAAGCATTAATCAAATTCATAGTGACCATAAAAATAGTGAATAACGCCAAATTTAAGAGCCATTAATGGTTTATAATACGCTTCTGCATCAGGAACTGAAACAACGGTTGACAGTGTCTTTATTCTTTGCATGGTGTAATTCTTTCTTCTTACAAAAAAGGCTTTGTTATAGACTCTCTAAACAGGCCTGAATAATCATGCATTCCACCCCAAAAGGAAGCAATGAAAACTCCACAGACAATATGTCCCTTTCAAATCAGATAATATTTACCAAACTCTTCTAAAACCCCTCATTACCACTGCAACTACAACAACAACTACTCTGTGCGCCGGAAACAAATCCACCCACAATCCTCACAGTGGTGCGATAACACCAACGGGGAGCTCAGGCCCCTCACCAGAGGACATTGGGCCTCACCTGCTTTCAGTGCCGAAGGGGAGCGGGTGGGGGCAAAAATCTGCCCGTCCCTCACTGAAAGGGGTTCACGCGCTTTCGGTAAAAATAACGACAACGGCCTTTCAGGAGACCTGCCGGGGCTGAGGAACCGCAGGTTCTGTTATCGCAGCTGCGGACAGCAGCGAGAGTTGTTGACTTCCAAGTCTCCAGTCTGCACTGCCTAAACAGCTGATTGAACTACTTAACTCTTTCACCCCAGAATCTTGCACTATTTTTACATCCAGCTCTATTCCCTTGGGAGCATTTATAGAAATGCTAAGACTGTCATTAAAGGCTTTTTTCTGAATATTCCTCTCACTTTTACAGAACCTTGTATATAAGATCTTCAGAGATATGAGAGAAGGCCATTTGAACCTTTTACAGTGACGGTCTCATGTCCTTCCCATATCCTTCCTTACAAAGTGCATTCAGGCTCTGCCTCTTTGCTCCTGTATGTCCAGACTCGGTGGCTGCAGTGATAGCAGAGGGTGTTTTCAGGCAGCTTTAGCAAAACTGCTGTTCCAGAGCAACTGAGAAGCTTTCATGTCTGGGAGCTTCGCGGCCTGTGATCCCGCTACTCACGCAAACTGAGGTCAGAAGAGTGTGGCCTCTGAGGTTATGGAAAACATGTTTTCTAGCTCTCAAAAAAGAGATTATCCCATCTCCCCTAACGTTTAGGGTTCACCCATTATAAAACGATATGTTGTCACTTTTCATCTTTAGTATTTCAACCGTTTCAAACGTGCAAGTTTATTCCTTTTTACTATATGAAGGCGACACAAAACTACATCTTTATACTGAAAGGTCAGATGGAATTGAAAGTGTCTTTGTAATCTTTCCTGACTAGTCCAACTAAATATAGAGTCATCCCGCCAAGATAACGCAACGTGTCACTCACAATGAAAATAACTGGGATATTCGTATAGCAGCAGAGTAAACGTCACCAGACGTGGGGATGTAATCATCCTGAGTGCAGCGACTTCATCTGGACTTTACAAAACTGAATGCACAATGAATCCAACGGGTTGCGTCATGTATAAATACAATTATAACAGAATCAGGAGGTACACAATTTAATTTGCACTGTGCTTATTCCAGGTCTCACCCAGTGTTGTTCTATCATCCCCATGAGGTAATTGTAATGAATATGTGCTGAATAAATGACTGCAAACAGGCCTAACTGAACAACACCACAGATCGCTGGCAGCTTGGGGCCTGAACATGGGGGGGGTGGGGGGGCACTTCCATTCAAAGACCATTCTGACCAATGGGAGAGAGAGAGTGCCTGGGAACATGTCACTTTGCGTCAGTGTCAGCGTCTGAGCTAGGCCCGCTCTGTCTACCTGTCCTCCAGTGAGCCTGGCCCACAGAGCCCTGTGAAATGTCTGGGTCCACCTCAGTACCGGGACCCCTGGATGCTGCGGATGAAACGCTGCACTGAATTCTGCAACGGGACATCAGCTCACAGTCAATCTATGCTACGTGTGTCCTCACTGTGTGTCTTTTTTTAAGTTTAGTTCTGAAAGATTAGAAAAAAAGAACATTCAAACAAAATGAGAGGGACAACAGAACAACGTCAGGGTCTATTAAGTTAGCACACCCATTGGAGGGAACTGTTGGTTCACTGACATCTGGTTTTACCTTGATGAAAATAGTGCTTGTGCGCTGTCGCGTGGCTTGTGAAGCGCTGGCCCCCGTGACTGTCAATCGAGACCTTTGTTTCGTGACACAGTTTCAGGCTGTGGGAGTGAATGAATGCTAAATTAAAAGAACAATGGCTGATGGCTATTGTGTTTTTTCAGAATAAAAGCATTCCGGATCCATGCCACGTGGACCAGCAGACCCCACCCTTGCATCCCCTGGCCTTGTTTTAAATAATGAAGAGGTTCATGGGCTATGAGGGTGGAGCACTGCGCCCACTCGTTTTAACAGACAAACCGAAATATTGAGTTCTGTTTTGTTGTTGGGTCACCTTTGTGTTCATGTACGTCCACACAGTTTTAGATTAATATGGGATAAACAACTTAAGTACTCAGCATAGCACAGAATAGTTAAAATCACCTGCAACTTTACATGTGGACTAAACAACGTCCGTATTGAAGACTGGGCCGGATGTAGGCAGGGGCACGGGGGAATTACCCCCCCACCAGCGCACTGCCCCTTCCCCCCTAAATCTACAGCAATAATGCAAACTGTAGTAGCTTACCGACCTTTCACAAGCAAATGCCAACATGACGCAAGAAATGTTAAGAACTTAACACCTGAGTGTGATTGGCGAGGGCTATTATATACCATTAGTTCAACAAACATCATGTTTATGGTTATTCGCTTTTTCTTTTTCGTTTATAATTGCTTCCGAGCATATAAAACAAATGCAGAGAATGTATTGCAAACACTATTCATTAAATTATCTGTGGTACATTTCCTTGGCAGTAGTATTGTCTTCTGTTCCACATGCACCTTTTTTTAAAGTGAAAGCACCAGATCTTTTTCAAGCTGCAAAACTAGGCCTATACGTAGGGTGGGTGAGGATGTGTTTAGTAAATTATCTTTTTGATCTTGAAGATTGCTTACTATGGATAAGAAATGGGTTGTACAGATATTTTCCATGATCCCCACATTACAGCAATCTTGGGAGTTTGTCATGTTGGTGTCGTAGATTGGGGATTGACTGTGCATCGCCTGGCCCTGTACATTAGCTTTTGAGTGTTTGAGGAGGTGGGAATAGGTGGATTTTACTGTATGGTGATTATTAGCTAGCTAGTGTGTTCAAGCATTGTGTAGTTTGTCACTTTTGGTTTCAATACTTGCTAACGTACCAAGCTATCGAACTCCTAGCCCAGTAATAGAGTTGGGAAATCTAGAAATGAATAACGTGCATTGTATAGGATCAGCCGCCAAACCATGCCTCTTTTCTGTGTTTTTTGGTCTGGTTTTTTGAGAGGCATGGAGCCAGACCATGGGAGCATCATGCCCAATTATTTCAAGTCTCTAAGCTTGGTTTGGAGGAAATGTGTGCAGCCGAATGGTAGCCTGGTAGCCAGCTAGCTGTCGGAGGAGCAATAGTAACCACAAACAATGTACTTCGATATTCATCTTTCCCACTAATTAGCTAGATATCTTCAAATTTACTATTCAGATGTGAATAGCTTTTCCAAATAAAATATTTTCAATATAACTATGATCTTTGTTTTTACCTATTCATTGCGTAAGACTGAATCTGTGTGCAGCACCATCAGACGGCCTTGAGCATCACTTAAAGCAAAATTTAACTTTGGTAGAACTTTGGGTTGTGTAGTTACCTGGCCATGATATGATTCCAATTGGTGGCAAAATATGTTTGTTAGTTGCTCTGTGCTCCTGTGGTGATAATCCAGAATAGGGTATTTGTCACTCTCCATTCACTTCTATAGTGAAGCTAAAATGGTCTCAAAATGACACTAGCATGTATACAAATGCGAACAAAGCGGATTCTTTCAATACAAACAATAACCAGTCCTCTTACATATTTTTGAAGAAAATGAAATGGCCCTTTCCTTGCTGGAAAATAAAAAATGCACCTGAAAACACTCATTGGTCCAAATTTCCACGGAAGCAAGCATTCCATCGCTAAATAATAACTGAGGGGCCAGAGCCTTGGTTTTGACAGGGTTTTGAAAACGTGTGTGCTACAGTGACCTAGTAAACAAACCGACATGCTGATATTTTGCTAGTCTTTTCTGGTAGCTTTCTAACAACATAGAAAATAGTATAAATAATTTTAATTACACAAAAAAAATACGTAAGAGGACTGGTTATTGTTTGTGTTGACAGAATCCGCTTCGTTTGCATTCGTATACGTGCTTGAAGTGTAATTTTGAGACCGTTTTAGCTGCGCTTGTCGTGGATTTTTCGACAAGAATATCAAAGTTCAATTTCTAAGTTCTTAAAAATGATTAAAATGATCAAAGTCCAAATTCAAAATAATCAGCAAACAGTCTTCAGGCAATAAACAGAGTGGCAAATTCTTCAGAGAAATCAGCTTTTATTGATACAGTCCAATCAATAAACCGGGTTCACCCTGCAGAGATGAAGTCCCGATTGACATTCTGACTGGCCTTATATACTCTCTTTTCTGCTGACATAGGGTATTTTCCATTTTTTCAATATGTAAATGACTTGGCTCCGCCACAATGATTTTAATCTCTCTTGACTCCTCCCCATTGTGGAATTTTCCACCCTATTCGTCACAAAAAATATGTTTTTAATACGTCACACATACAGTCACAATATGTTGCTAATACGTCACAAATACAGTTTATAATATGTTGCCAATGCTATTTCAGTTGCAATACCAAATACAATAATATGTTAAGTCATTTGTTTAACATTCGATTAACATTCGATTATACAAGTATATAATGTTTTAAATATTTGATTGAATACCACACCAGAATGATATAATACATTCTTTAACTCTTGGATAATATCAGTTTATACAATTTGAATATTCATTCTTCTACTGGTTGTTGCTTGTAACACAGATATAATATGTTTGTCTGGCTTGCATTCTAGCTTTTGTTCAACAGTTTATCAATGATATGTCAAACTGTGGTTACTTGCATTTCTTTAGCTTCAGCTGCAACTAACATTTAATAATATTGAATTAACATACATTGATCAATACATTTTATAGTGAATTAACATAGTTGGTTAAATACTTTGATAATACAAGAACATCGGTTCGATTAACATTTGCTGAGTCATGTTTGCTGTGTCATGTCTTGAAATATGTAATATGTTTGTCCATGTCATTTGGGTGTTTCCATAATTCATATCTTGGGTGTTTTCCTGTAATGTGAGACTCGGCTGTTCATAGATTATGCACGTAGCTCTTACGTGACATAGTTGAGCCCTGAGGGGGGCCTGAGGGGGCCTGGTAAGTTTTTAAATTCCCTACACGCTATAGAAGTGAATGGAGAGCGACAAATACCCTATTCTGGATTATCACCCCAGGGGAGTACAGAGCAACTAATGAACATATTTCATCAGCATATGGACTCATATCATAGCCAGGGAACTACACAACCCAAAGTTCTACCAAAGTTAAAGTGCTTTAAAAACTCAAAAATAAATAAATAAATAAAATAAAACCAAGTGGGCCTTATTTAAAGTATGTTTGGGGGGGGGGGGGGGGGTAAAGTAAGAAAAAACTTCTAACAAATACATGGGCATCATGGCACATGCTATTTTGGTTTTACAAGATTCATAATTTGACATAATTGGGGATTAAGTAAATTGTCCTCCTAAGAGGGAGGATGGAGGTGGGTTTAAAATGTTGCCTATGACAGTTGCTTTACATAGGGAGTAGCACTGTTGGATTGTATAAAGTTGTCCTCCTAAGAGGGATTGGAGGTGGGATTAAAACTAAAAAGAAAGTTAGACCTATGTACCTTTAGAGGAGCTTAGGTTCACATTTAAAGAAGGAACAACAGTGTTTGTATGCAGTATATAGCCTAGCCAGGCCTACATAACACCTATGAAAAACACAAAGCCTATGAGTTGGCGAACCAACCAGAAAAGTTGAACCATTAAAATTTTTGTTCAACATTGGTAATATACCCTTGGGACTGTATTCAGAATACCACCAGCTAATAATACAAAGGGTTCCGGTGGATTGCCTGCACTCCTTTATGACGTTGCCATCATCTAACCAATACTGTCCGCAGCTTACACTGTATAATACTGTCTCAGTATTTCTATGGACTAAATGAGATTGATCCAATAAATAGCTAGCACCATCTGTAGGTGAATAGTGTTCATGAGCATACTGTAGTGTACAATTAGTATATTAACATTTACTGCCAAGTTGGGATGAGCTGAAGCGTCACTACTAAGGCAATCTTTAAAAAGGTTACACTTGGAACCAGTGTGTAATCCAGCAGTCCTTTGTGTCGATATAGTAATTTGGGTTTGTGTCAGTGGAGTTTAGTAATGGTGTGGGAGACAAATGGAGACAGCAGATCCATCGCTGGGTTATTCTTCAGGGTAGTGTGAACAGGTTAGTGTTGAGAAAGCAGCAGTTATTTATAGGCCCTGTCAGTGCTGGCCCTCGACCACAGACCATGCTAATTGGTTGCCTTTTCAGGTAGGAGGCACGGGTCCTGCGCCTCCTGTCATTTGTGGTCAGAGGAGGGCCGTGACCTCCTCTCCATTAATGAGATCGGTTTCTACCTCATTTTTCAACTCGTTGACCTCAGGAAGACATCAGAGGCTCTCTTCTTCCAGAAAATACACTGAGGCGATAGCAGGTACTGCTACACCATTTTCACAATGATTTTTGGCGCATATCAGCCCATTTTGATGTATTTTACTTGTGATGCGCAATGCCCTTTTGGAGCTAATAACTAAAGGCATCTCCTCTGTTGAGCGTATAGAGACATGAGGCCTAACGGCTCATGGCACTGTTTTTGGCTGAAGCCATTGCAAGGAAAATCTGTAAATCGTGTTGTCTTGGTGCCAGAATTAGCTGCTCTAGGCTATTGGCACAGATGGCTTCAGCTCTGCTCACTGCAAATGCCTCACATTCTAGTCCAGGCAGACTGAGCTCTTCTTTAATCCTAATTAGTGTCATTTTCGATAAGTGCCTTTTCCAAGTGAGTGATAAAATGTCTTCCTCCCTTTGAAAAAAAAAGTATTTTGTGGCATTAATTAGATTCTCAGTTAGATATCATCAGATGGTCCACTTTCTATCAGAGGTTGCAATGCTTTCATTGTAAACACATTTTCATTTAGAGTTAATTTGACAGAGGATATGTTAGCCATATATACACCTGAGTGTGATCAGTGTTCATTGAAAAAAAGCGATACAATATTATCACATACATTATATGGGTCAAATCTGTGGGTGGGTTTGCGAGACCGCTAACGGCTGGAGAACGTGAGCTTGTAATCCCTCCCACCCCCCACGTGGTCCTAGGATATGTAGAGTGGCCAATGTTAACTCTTTCCTGAATCCGTTTTCCTACGCAATTCCAATCCAGAGTAATTCCTCATGCGCATAGAGACATGACAATATTCAAACGTCATGGCCCCGGCTCCATTTCTGCCGCAGCCTTTTTGGCAGTCTGAGGTGACGGCACAAAGCTTGGCGTCATTTTTAGGCCATAGTGCTGATACGTTGTGCGGTGATAGTCCAGCGATAAGCATCCCCTGTTGAAAGCATTGATGGTGCAGCAGACACTGGTGAGGTAACTCCCATCTGACAGCTGAATAATGCAGCCTTGCATAGCCAGAGGAAACTGTTGGTTTAGCCAGGAGCAGAGCAGTAATCCTCCTCACTTCCTGCTCCAAACGATGCTTTACAATGGAAAGAGCTGAGTCGAAGAGGTCACCGGGGTCACCCACACTTTTGTGTGCATTTTTTGTTTTTAAACAGGAGGGGTGCCGCTTTTATTTTTACTTTCACGATTCAAATCACTCTCTGGGCTTTTTGTGCAAACTGGGAAGCAAGTACAAGACAGTCGCGGACTTGTTAGGCTGCTGCCAAATAACCAAACAATCTGTGTTCACCTCCTCACATCAGAAGAGCAAATAAGGGAAGTGAGAGGCTGTTCAAGTACAGCCATCGCTAAATTATAACTGAGGGCCCGAGCCTTGATTTTGACAGGGTTTAAAAACGTGATTAATGGGCCCTTGTGCTACAATGAGATCCTTTATTTCCGCTAACGTACGGTGCCATGAACCCATCAGGAAATCAGCAGTCGGAAGCTCATGAAACGTTCCATAATTCGCCTCGCAGCCGTCGGTGCTCACGTGGAGATCGTATCAGCACATGGGAATAGCAGACCAGGCAGAGAATATGCCACTCCCATTGTCTTTAGTATGACAAACCCCCCTCGCAATAACAGATTACATTAATTACCTATTGTTTGCGCTTGTGAAAAAAACCCATGTTGTAAGAAGCAAATGATAATGTAGGGGACTTTTCAGCGGAACATATCTGTTGAAGGAGCTGAACCTACATAGCCATGAGAAGCCCACTTTCATCTCCTCTCTGTGAGGTACAGGCTGCCAAGCTCACTGACAGTTTTTGCACTTTTCGTGCCAATCATTTATTTTCAGAGTGAATTCACTGGCCTGTGCAGGCTTTTGAAATGGTACTATTCAATCACTCAGAACACTTCTGTGAAGCTTCTCTATGGGATACAAACATATTTTCAATCCGTTTAAAATTCTTCAAACTAAAAGCAATTCATCATGAAATTATTTTTGACTGGAATGCAGTATTTATTGTATTTGTATTTATGCAGTATTTATTGTTTAGCATTGAGTGTAGAAAATATGCATTGTGTAATTGTGTTTTAATTGTTCTGATTATGCACAAATCAGCCATAAATGCCTTTCATACAAGACTGCATCATACAGTACAGTAACCTCCACAGCGATAATGGCATCCTAGACAACCTCATATACATGCTGTAGAAATGCAAAAGCATTCACACAACATCTTTAAACATCTTAAAACCAACTAATTTCATGAAAAACGGTTGCGTTCCTTTGTCATGCCACCAGAGGGCTGGGACCCGCAGGCTGCCGCATGCTTCAGACTGTCCTCATATTGTGGGGCGCGGACGGGGGTGGGGTGGAGGAGTGGGAGCAGTCATCTGCTCACTCGGGCGTATCCTTCAACAAACAGCTCACTGGGACAGAAGGACATCCAAGAGTTCCAGATGAGCAGCAGGGTTGAAATTTGTGGTTATTTCCGTCCCCCTGCTCCGCCCACCCACCCACCCACCCAGACCCCGTGTTCTATCGGCGGTGCAGCGAGCTCGAAGGGGCCGCGATGACGCCGCAAGCTTTCTGAAAGCGAGAGTCCCTCAGATGGTCAGTGGGTCACAGGTGATGCGAAGTTTTGTCGGGCCATCGGAGGGGAAAGGGTCACTTTCCAAGCTTGCCGCTGTCACTCCGGAGCTTTTTCACCCAGAGAAAGCGGCGCCTTGAGGGGAAGATCGGGTTACCTCAGCGCTCTTCATCTGCCTTCTGCCCTGCTGGTGCATTTATGAGTGTACAAACTCTGCCCTTCTGTTTTATCAGCTGCACATGGCTTTCACTGACGTAATATGACAACGTGTCATTTATGAAAAACAAAATGCCTGAAAATAATAATACAATAAAATATAGTAAAATACAGTAAAATAGTCATTGGTAGTTCAACTAACAGTCCAATATGTCAAATGTTTTCTATCAGAGTCAACTGTACTCTATCAGAGTGGATTTAACACTGGCTGTTTTATCCTACTCAAATTCCCACTCACGCATTTTTAAATAAGTCTTTTAAAAATCTCCATGTTACAAAGTTGGCAACAGCAGCCGAGTTTAATTGCTAAAGGAGTCCTGACTAGTGCAACATTAGGAGAGGAGAGCTTTTAATATGAATAAGCTCTTGGGAGGAAAGGATTCCACTTACTCCAACATTCAGTGTTAAATAAATTAGACCATTTCAAAAGGACAAATATATCACCCGCCATGCATTTTCCGTTTCACTAAATGATTAGGAAAATGCTTTTCATGTACCAGTGAAGATGGCAGGTTCCTCCTCTGAATAGGACTGGCTGGGAAAAACATCCCTCTGAAACAGCAAATGGGCACACAGGCATACTCCAGACTGGAATAGTTTGCATTGGCCGCCTGAGCACCCCTGAGGGGAATGTTGCTGGGCAACAGGTGGGGAGGTTGGGGGGGTGGGGGGTGGGGGGGGGCACTGAGCCCAATGCTGCGACTGACCTCCCCGGGAGAGCATTCCGTGGTCACCTGCTCCAGAAGGAACTCCATAGTGTGGGAAACACCGGCTTCCTTTTGACAACACTTCCGAAAAAGCGCTGAGCGCTCCATTCCAGCCGCGCCGTGGGCTTCTTTCCCAACACGGGCTGTCTCGTCACCCAACGTGAGTGGGCCCCGTTCCACGGGAAAACAATGGCAAATGAACGTAATTCCTCTGCGTGACAGGAATAGGAGACAGCTGCTAACCTTATTACTGTTCGGGCCGTCTATTTACTGCCCATTTCCAAGATTTGCCCCAAATCCACTTCTACAATCATTGTTCCCTTTTGAAGTGTTTTAATTAAGATCTGAGCTTTAAGAGTGAGTCTTATCTTCTGTACTTGAAGAAAAATAAAAAATTAATTCTCTCATTTTATCGCAGACTAATTCTACAGGCAATAAATTAGTTATTCATTTTAATAACAATAGAGCACTTCACATTGAATTTATTTTTCAATTCCATTGTGACTGCCAGCCAAGGATAGAAAATAGTTTCTCTCTGTCCTTCATGACGGTTTAAGAGATTTGCATTAGAGATCAGTCACATTTAATTTAACAGACATTTAATGACTGCATAGAAAGTTGCAATCACAATAAAAAAGCACACATCTGGTGCTTAAACCATAAGAAGAATTCAGATCCCCTAGAAACCAGTTTTGCTTCTTAATCCCTGTTCTTAATTCACAGCCCAGTCATTCTCCCGTATCTGTTTCTTTTGAGATACTAATTTGAGAGTTCATTACGTGCAGATACAAAAATAAATCTCATGATTATCAGCAAAAAAACTATTGGAAAATCCTAAGCAATCACTGGGAAACCACAAAACATCATGATAAATCCACTGAGATAAACCTAAAATCAGGAGTAGCCCGACTTGATGAATCAGCCCAACTGCTGCCTCACTTGTGGAACGCCTAGATTCTGATGGAACCCAGGGCCACGTAGCAATTAGCCCCACCCCTGATAAGTGGCACAGCCAGTGATGGCTCCAGCTCTGGCTCATTGGTTTAATTGCTTGTCTGGCCTCTTGAAACTGGTCCAATTCAATGCTGGAGAGATGCCAATTCAAGCCGGCTTCACTGGTTTAACCTACATACGCTACCTCCACGGTACACATCTGGGGCCTTGGATGTGCGGATGCAAACAGGGCAAAGCCTCCAGGGCTTCTCCTTCCCAGCGTTCACAAAGGATGGTGAAGTGCTAAGGCCCAGCACTGCCTCTCCAACCCCACCACTGCCCCCAGGCCCCGGGACCTTGCCCACAGACATATGGAGGTTGATATTGAGTACGGAATGAGAATGATAGGAAATAGAACTGCATGGTTGGTCACTTATGCATGAACAACTCTTAAGGCACGCAGGTTCACCACCAAGCGCCCGGGGTGATTTCCCGTCACTTGCCTTTTTCCGGTTGCTGCAGATTCATCGGAAAGGGCCACGGATGTGCGGAGAGCCTTTAAGATTAGCATTCCTGCCGAAACTGGAAAGGCGGAAAAAACAAGGGGCCTATATTGTATACACCCTCCAAAAGCTCCGGCCTCAGGCAAACTTTCCCCTTTTGTTCCTGTTATTAACCCTCCGGGCTACGCAATGCCAGTTCCACTGGGAAGCAGACGCTGTGAAGTTAGGTAGTCTCCGCTAAAAAGCCTTTCTTTTTGAGTTCCTAAACTTGCTTTTATTTATTTGCATGCCTTATGTCTCTAGTGTTTTCCATTTTTAATATGTCATGCTCTACACATCTTTGCTTTCTTTGTCTTAAAATCAAGTACAGATACAACCGTGTGTCTGAGAGTAATGTTTTGAAGGTATAGTAGGGAACTGGAATTTCCTTCAGCGTGGCAAATTCTCCATTTGTACGGCGGTAGAAGATTTTCTTCAGCAGTACAATTCACATATGCCTGATTTCACAGGGTTGTCAGCACGTGATCCGGACGGCTCAATCAGATCTTACTCTTTTTTTCCTATCCGCACAAAAAAACGTCATTTCAGAAAGCTTTGTCGTTAGCCTGCAGCTTTCTTTCCTGCTCAAAACTTATAACGAAGACTTTAACCATGCCATCAAGTTGAAGTGTGTATTCATTTTATTTACAGTCAAACAATCAAACGATGTTTTGAGCGAAAATGCCTATGAATCCGCCCTCCATGACGGCTCTACCGTAGCACAGCCATATTCCAACTCGGAACAATCTGCTGTCAATATCATGTTTGGCATTAGTGGGTGGGTCAGTTCTAAATTAATCTATGCCTTAATCCATGAGGATCCACATAACCTCAAGGCGATAATGTTGCACTGGAACCCCCAGCAAGGCTCTCGTTTTCATTACAAATAAAATTCAACCTTTGATATGCCATTTGATGCATATTGCCAAAATTATTTACGTATTTTGGCAGTACAAATTCTCACTGGCCCTTTAAAGAAACATGATTATTAAAGCAAGGCATCCCTCCAGTTAATATATATAGCTTTCATCAGGCATGCACAGGCTATGTGTTTGATAAAGAGGTCAAACAGAAAATAGAATGTTGCTCTGCTTCTTGTGGACAAATGGGAAAGATTAATTTGGGAAAATAATAAATTCTGAATGTTTAATGACAAGGAGCATAATCTAGGGGCTAAACCAGTGAAACTGAGGAGGTATCAGATTTGGATCATACTGAAAATGGGAAAAGGAGCATAAAACACACCATTTCTGACACAACCTACTGTAATCCTGACTTCAGAAACATTGTTCCTTCAGTCAGGATTACATAGGTTTTAAAAAGTCAGCATTAATCTGTCTTCATCTTAATCTCTGTTGTTGCCATGTTGTGCATGCTTCTGTTTGAAACGAGTTAAAGCAAGCCCTGAAGGGATCATTCTCAGGCTCAAAAGTTTACCATTGTATTTTGCTACCCCTTGGTCAAGTGCTGACACTGACAAATGAATGAATGGTGTCCATGAGTAGCAGGAAAACAGTTCTGCTGCCCAGAACAAAGGCCTTGTTACCTCTGACAATCAGATCCACAAAGCTAGGACAGACCCACAGCTGCTTTAAAATGAGGATGTCTGGAGCTGGCAACAAAGATAGTGAACACATTTGTCATTGGAGGAGCTCTATCTCTGGCTAAGTTTGATGATGGAAAGCCGACAAAAAGTTCAAAAGGCATGACAATAGACCTAGAACATCGAAATCACATTTATGCAAATAACGTGATAAATAGTGTTTCTGTCTGTAATGGTAATTGATCTGATACCGATCAGAGAAATTCCAAGACTGCTTGTACTGGAATTACTGTCCCAAATGAGACATCTCGTACGTCTTAGCAGCTCCTTTTAAGGCAATTTTGTTTGCTCTGATAGCGGCCATTGTGTAAATATATTTAACTTGGTTGGGAAAGATAGTACTGTCTCCCACTGGGGAGAGATAAGATTACGTCCTCACCACCCTGTATTTTTACCTCATTTCAAATCAAACTGGGGGGTTGCTAGGAACATAAGAACTGGCGAGCTGAATAACAAGCATACAGATAACTGGAAAATACTGAGCGTTTTGTTTTTCCAGGTCTTCCGTTTGTTTCCCGTCTTCTAATTTTGTGTTTGCTCAACAGCTGCCCAGCTGACGCTGCACTGTTTATGAAAATGTATTCCAGAAACCACGCACTTCCTCACTTTGGCCTTTTCAGGAAAGAAAAAACTGGCCTTGTCATCTGTTCATGAAGCGTCCCGACAGTACCCCGCACAAGACTCTGCTACTAAAATTACCCTTATCCTGCTACGAGCCAAGCAAGCTAACCCTGTGCCTTTCTCCCACTTTAGAACAAGGAAGAATTTCTAAGGAACCCTATCAAATTCCCCAAGTCACGATCGCACGCCGCGGAAATATCCAGAATCAACAGAAACGGTATTAAACAGTTTGCATGCTGTGTTTTTGCAAGAGGAAATGGAAGGGAAACGGCGTTACCCTTCTCTATAAGCCACATGCCACCAGCAGCACTCCGATGAAAAAATGCCAAGCATGCTGTTACCCAGGCACGCACACCAGCTAGAGGCAGCTGTGCAGCATGCACACCCTAAGAGTCAGAGAACTTTTACATTTTATTTATCTAGGCCCAAGTGCAGTGTGCTTTTCCAACGTAGGAAAACACCACAGGTGTCTCTTTTTTTTTCAATTATCAAGTTCAAATAAAAATTTAAAATTTCAAAAAAATGAAAAATGAAAAAAATTCCAAATCAAAAAATTCAAGCAAATCAGCAATCAAAAATCAGACAGCAAAATTCTTCAGAGAAATTCAGCTTTTTTTGATACAATCAAAAAAAAATAATTGGATTTCACCAATAAGAAATGAAGTCCATTGACATGATTGAAATCTCTATATATTCTCTTTTTTTTCTATTTTTATTTTTTTTTTTTTTTTTTTTTTTCAAAAATTTTTTATTGCCACAATGATTAATCTCTCTTTTTTCTCTCTCCCTCTCCCCATTGTGGAATTTTTCCCCCTTTTTCGTCAAAAAAAAATGTTTTAATAAATCACACATTTAATACAAATAAATATTAATAAATATATGTTACAAAATATATACAAAAATATTAATGTTGTTTATGTACCAAATATAGTTTTTATAATATTTTATTATCATTCGTTTTCGATTTAACATCGATTCGATTAATATATATATAATATATTATATATATATTTTTGAATATGATGAAGAACCAATATAATATAATATTTATTTATAATATGGATATTTATACAATTTGATTTTTTAATTCATTATTCTTTGTTTCTTGTTGTAACAATATTTATGATATTTGTTGTTGTTTTTGCTTCTAGCTTTTATTCAATCACAATATATTATTCATATACAAACTGTGGTTACTTGCATTTTTTCTTAGCAGCAGCTGCAACTAACATTAATAATAATAATATTACATACACAACATACATTTTTTTTTTATATTAACATATAGTAGGTTAAATACTTTGATAATATACAACATCGGTTTGTCTATTCATTTGCTGAGTCATGTTGCTGTTGTGTGTGTTGTTGTAATGTAATATATATGTGTTTGTCCATCATTTTTGGGTGTTTTTCATATATATCTTGGTTTTTTTTTTGTATGTGTGACTCGGCTGTTGTTCATAGATTATGCACGTAGCTCTTACGTGACATAGTTGAGCCCTGAGGGGGGCCTGGTAAGTTTTTAAATTCCCTACATTTCCATATTCTCAATAAAAAATATTAATATTTATAATCGGTCCCAGCTCTATGGCCGAGACTCTCCGACAGACATTTAATTTGCTTATGTAACGCTTTTAATGGCAGCGCTATGCAGGCCTGTACTCGTGGTAGACGTTTGACCTTTTCTGTATTCTCCTCGCTTCTAAATTTGCTTGAGATGGCCGCTAAAGATCGCTGCGTCAACAAGTTCGTCAGTAACCTAAAGTAAATTATTCCATCTTCAATTTTTGTCTTTCATGTCGGAAGAGGGGAGAGGGCCTCACCATGCTGATTCATCTCCTGGCATAAAAACCTGCTTATACAAGCAAGCATTTAATTTGTTAAGCAGGAAAAATACCGAGCCTTATTTAAAATTCAGCTCAATCTCCAGACTTTGTAACATAATATAATCCAGAAAAACATTACATTTTAATGTAATACAAGTGCCTTGGAGGACAAAAACATGTTGCAGTGAAAATATTTGGAAAAATATTATTTATTTTTATTGAATGTCCCTTGTAGTGAAGGATTTAGCATAGAACCATAGAATATATGGTTCTTGATATTAAGACCAGAGACTCATGTCCCCTACAGGGGACAGGAACGGGACAAAAAATGAATTGCCGGGTCATAGGAGGATATTACATTTCCTGCCATTTACCATGCACTCTTAGCCACAACGGTATTCAGCATGGGCTTCTTTGCTCAAACCATGTATTGCCAGATGGTCTTGTTGCAATCTGATTGCTCTGTGTAAAACCAGTCAGCCGAATGCACATTGCACATCTGACACACATGGTGGGTTTCACACTGTTCCCGGTTCAACCCCAGAGCAGAGCCGCCTTTACTGCACAATCTGCAAGTGGGCCAAAGTGTCCACTGAACCCAGTCCAGAGTCTTGCTCAGGGGCAGCATAATGGGGTTTTTTTTGGTTCCAGCCAGACCAGCTTGATCTGAATTGTGAGCAAATGTGTACCTCCAGCATATGGTCACCTGCATTACTTTAAGCACAACTGAGTCCAGGACCATGGTTAGCTGTTCTTTGTGCGGTATTGCACTGTGTAGCTCCTGGTGTAGCTGTTCTTTGTGCGCTATTGTAATATAATTTTTGGAATAATTGCCTTGTGAGATGAAGGGTGGATAAAACGAGGTACAATTATAACAAAGCCTATAACGATAACTACAGGAGGCAGAAACTATGCCCTCCTATAGGAGTGTGGAGTACAGTAACCAGGTGGTTGCCAGCTTCAATCTGATGTTTTACACAGCTCTTGTAGACTTCAGCAAGGCATACAACAGGTCTTTCAATGTTTTTTAAACCAACTCGGTAAAAATAAACAAATCTATTGATATATAAAATGATTTGTTATAGCAGGGAAACATTACATCACCAAGAAACTCAAGTCTTTTCACAGAAAAGGTCTGCGCCCTGCTAGGCTTGTTGTGGTGTTTGGTTTAGTTTAACCGGTGGCATGCGGTGCACAAGGCTACAGCGGTGTAGTTATTTCCACACCGTCAATACAGATTTTTTGTTATTGTAATTTATCTGCAGCATCTGCAGAGCTTCAATGTTGACATTTTAAAATGAATATAAGCACATTATATTACGTTCAATCAGGGGTGGATCTGAAGGATTTTTGGCACTAGCCAGCCAGGCTAGTAGACCAAAATTTCCACTAGCCTGGCTGAAATTTTACTAGCCTTTTGTAACACACAAATGTTTTCTATTAATTTGTTCCGTTTCCTTAACATTCACAGTATTCATGTTGTTAGTCAATGAGTAGAGCTATTTTAATCAATGACAGAATAATATAACTATAGGCATATTCTAATGGATAATATATAACCACTTAGAATGAGAGAACAATTTTGTAACTGAAAGTGACCCAAGACTATCCCAACAAGTGTAAATTGGCAACAGAATATAATAAGGATACAGGGTATTATTAAAAAAAGATATACATTTTAAATATGTGCATACAAAAGAACATACATACGCCTGACCAAAAGAAAAGCTGCGTGTTTACTTGCCAATGGATTATTCAGATCCTTAACACACTTAAGGGAAATTAATGAAAACAGATTAAAGCCAATGATCAGTTTAAAGGGAAGTTTCATACCGGTCAACAGTGTTTTAGAGGAAAGTAACAGCGGTGTTAAAATAGTAAAATAGGTGTTAAACATTCTGACTACTCCCTGCACTGTGTAATGATGAAGCCCCACTTAAACGGTGCTCACTCTTTTTTTCCACGTTTAGAAAAGGATTAATGTATAAACATAAGAGATTAAGTGTGTGAAGGGAGGATTTCCACAGTTATCTTTCCTGTAGATGAGTCATGATACAGAAGTTTCCTGAATTAGTAATAAAAACAGAGGTGTTCCTGTCCTTACTTAGTCACAACAATGGTGTCAAATGGAGGAATGATGAAATCCAGATTGGCGCAACCTCACCACCTTTTCACTACTCTGCTCCCCGCTCCAAAAAAATCTATTTCCCAGATTCCAGATACACATGTATCGGCTTTTCCTAAATATTAAGTCAGAAATGTCAGGAAAAAACATATGAAATATACAAAAATGTATGTATATCATAAACTAAACAGTCTTTCATGAAAAATGCCCTGGGTTTGTGTACATGCATGCATACACGCAAGTAGCGTACATACCTATACACTGAAGTGAACACAAACCATTTAGAGGGAGAGTTCATCACTATTTACGCTCTGCCAAATGACTGATGTAAAAAGAAATAAAAAACTAATGAAAGGAACTTAAGTCAGTGTCACTTCAGTAACTGAGCAAAAACAAAACACATCTGATTGTCAACTGTTAGCGAGTCCTTCCAGGATGAACTCAGAAAGTTCTGGAAAGTGGCTAAATAATCCCTTTAGGGATGCAAGACACTACGGGTGCAAGGTCTGCATCAAGCTTAACTGGCCCTGTACTCATTTGAATGGCTGGTCAGAACAAGGGGGTGGAGAATTCCACCAGTATGGATTATGAAAGATGGATTTAAGATCAAAAGATTCTTCATCTCTGCAGCAAGCAAAGGGGGAACTGTAGCAGAAATGGATAAAGGACATACTCCAACAGCCATGGTTTTTAATAGCCCCTGTCAACTCAGGGTTAAGCACACCTCGTTCAGCGTGGTAATAAGTTGCGTTTAATTCCAGTTTGTTGCCTGCGAACCTGAGCTGGCGTGTTTACTTACTGGCACTTTATTTAAAGCTAAGTGCTTTTTTTAAAACAAGCAACATTTGGGCGTGATGGCCAATCGGACAATACGTCTGCATTTGTTAATAAGAAAGAGTTACCTCCACTGGGACTGGACTCTAAATGGTTCTTTAGTCCAATAATAGGAATTTTACAGGATGTCCCGTTTTCTGCTTTCACTAAAGCTAAACTGTTCAGCCTCAAATTAATACAGCCACATGGTAGACACAAGAGCTTCCATATGACTAATTCTGGTTATGGTACCATGCTGGCACAGTACTCTGATATATGGCCGTCCCTCACTGAACTGTGCACGGTCTCTGTACATTCCACCCGCCGCAGAAACTGTCAGAGGTAATATGGGCCCAACTCTGCCTTCCAACCAGGTCAAATGGCAGAGGAAATGAATAACAAACAGGAAACGATTACAGCGTGTTCCTCAACCGATCCTGATGATAAAACTGCATTTTTATAGATTGGCGTCCGACAACGGGTAAACATCGTATTACGATTTCCTGGCAAAAATAAACTAATTTTCATTTGCATCAGATCAGGAAATGACAGTTTGTTCTACTTAGCCTTACTGACAACAATTACTTCTTATTACCGATTAAGCCTACATTATTTTACCAGCATACTTATGGCAACATAAAAGAAAACTCAAATAAAACTCCTTGGATCAAGCTCCAATTGAATTCCTATAATCCACAAGACTACATTTTCCTTTGGTGAATCAGTCACAGCTGAACATTTTTGGCCAGTATTTTCGGAACAGTGGTCACACACTATTTTGATATGCCCATCTTACACATGGAAGTCTTTTTGACATTCAGAGAATGCACATGTTTTCCATTCCATAAATGCCACCTCTTCAGTCTTTAGGCCACTCCTGCTGCATCTGCCACTGTTTATGATTAAAAAGAATTTTAAATACTTCATACTTTTCTATTGTAATTGTTTGTAAAACAAAAATACATTTTTAAATAAATAGAACCGTTCCATCTCCAGACAGGAGGTGCAATATTTTGTTGAAAGGTTCCCATGTTAAAAGGAATGCATGGGGTCAAATGTCACCTTAGCTCTTGACACACAGAAATGGGGCACACCCTCAGATTGCACCCGCCTCCCCTCTGGTCACTTTCACGCATCTCTGCTCAACTGTTTTTGGCCACTACCCTATAAGAGCCTCTGTGCAGGCTCAATGTTACCCAAAATGTCCAACTGTTTCATCATGCATGGCATGCATTCCAAACGCAAGTCTCGATGCAGGGGCATCTTTATCCACAAAAACACTGAGATCACAGTGATTTGCCAGCTTTGCACCTCCCTTTCCTACTGCATGTCAACAGCAGGTTTTCCCTGGGGAAGAAATCTATCATACCTTCTACAAAACCCATAAACGTCTCCACCTCAAAACCCCAGCATACAGTAGGCAGCTGACAACTTCATCTAAAATTCCTCAGCGGTTTAAACACACTAAATATTTTTCATGCATGGAATCTTTTCTCGTGCAGAGCTGCGTGACAGACACATAACAGTAGCGGCGAGCCGCCCTCCCTCCATGTTCCGTGTGCGGTTTTCTTGAAGTTTTTTATTGAGCCCACCATAAAAGTGCCACCCGGGTCCTACGGGCCTGCGGCGGGCCTTTCACCCTGACCCCTGCGGCTTGCCGTTTGTTCACGAGCTGGGGAAGGGGCAGAATACCTCTCGATGGCACATGCGTCCCACACGCATGCCATCGCTACTTCCGCAAAGCTGCTCACAGATGCTGCCAAAAGACACAGTTTGTTACATCGTGAATGAATGGCAAAAAGAAAATCCACTGGTTGAAATGAGCCTGAGGTGAACATCTGCAGGTAACCATGTCTGTGTGCATGTGTGCTTCTTCTATGTGATGGTAATGGTGCTGATGGCCATTAGGCATTAATGAGGTCTCCGGTCCTGTTTGCTTCAACTTTTGCGCATCACTACATGAGCAAACATTTACCATTGTACAGCAGCTGACCCACAGCTACACAAAACCCTCCTCTTTATTTCATATGACTCCAATGTTGTAAATTTAACAAACCGCAATATGATTCTAAAAACTGAGTACATAACATGTTATTCAATGGAAGCACTCCTGGTAACCAACAGTGTTTAAACCTATAAAAAATATCGTAAACAAAATAAAAAACTAATGAAAATTCTCCTAGACATTTTTATTACCAACTGCTCTCATTTGAAAACCATACTGCTGTTATTTTTGAGTGGCAGCTTTACACCCTTAGCAACCCAATTTGGATAGCTGAGTAAAACAGAGCTGAAAACATGTATCTTCACAGAAAAAACTGAAAAGTTTTAGGAAAAAAATTTGTCCAGATTCCTCTTCTGAGACTAAAATCTGTACGTTCCTAACAGCTTGGACATCTTCCATATTTTGAATCATCCAGTTCCAAAATATTTCTGGCACAACATCTTTTTGGCTGGAGATAGCAGAAATATTATTCTGTTGGTAAATAAGTATTTTCCTCCCCTTGGATAAAGGAAGTAAAAATAACAAAAAAAAGAAACTGTTTACTGGTATTTGGTGTCTGCATCTTTCTCTTTCTCTCTAAAATAAATATATATATTTCCATCTGTTTTATTTGAAGTAGACTAAGGAAAGTGTCTACAACAGAGGCTTTGGAATGGAAACAGTAAGAATAGACATATAGAGAATAGAGAACAGTCTCTGGGAGTTTAGCCAGTTCAATGAATTTATGTTCATAGGTGGTTCGAACACTGCGAATGTTCTCGACTTCATGTTGTTGAGTTAAAATCACGGTATAATATGTTTTATGTGGGGGGTATGTACAAAAGGTTCTATAATTTCTAAACGGTTAATCCGATATGGATGAAAATACCCTCAAATTAAAGCTGACAGTCTGCACTTCAACATCACATTGTATCCTTTCAAACTCAAAGTCCTAGACTACAGAACCAAAATAACAAAAAATGTGTCACTGTCCAATGAATTATGGTGCTCACTGTATATGTAAAAGAGAATTTACAAATCACTGCTTTCTGCTTTTATGGGCATTTTGCATACTGTCCAAACTTTTTTGGAATTGGGGTTTGTAATTTGCAGTTAATTTGTTCCTCTGCAAAGAAAATACATTTTGATTTATTCTATGCAAATCTGCCATTCATGTTAACCAAAAACAGAAAGTTCACCACCAAAACCTTTGAAGGCACTAAAGGGTAGTCAAACACGAATATACATGTTCCACGTATCATTGCACACAGGAGATTCACAAGTGACAGAAGATATAAGATCACCTGCCTACAATTTAAAAAGTCAATTTAAATGGCAATTTTCTAATATCTATCAAGATTATTTGTGTTTATTTTCCGTGTATCTGTCCTTTACCAGTAACTCCAAAACAGTCAGAAACTGCCATCGCAGTTACTTTTAAAATTATAGCTACTGCTGATACCTAAAGTTGGCCACCTGTTGTATTAGGCTATTTTCGCATACATAACTGCTTTAGTATGTTATAGCCTATTGGTTAAGATAAATATACAAGACACAAGAAAAGCGTTTCTGCCAACGCTGTGACAATTGTTCGTGAAATGCGCTATTAAATTTGATTTGATAATTAAACCCGCGGTGAATTAAGCCTGTTGGTAGGCTACACCTGACTGATCAGAAGGACCGTGGGCACTGTATCTGATGGCTATGCCTCGTTCTACAGTCTGTCCTCACCTGCATTAGCCTACAAGTTACCCCGCATAGCCTAATAGTTAGTTCTGGGTAAACGCCAGTCTTTATTCCACTCATTTTATCCTGTTTAGATGTCTTACCGTGGTTCCGGGTGTTAAATTATTTTGTTGTGCGTATAGGCCTATTCAATTAACTTCGTTTTTTTATGAGACCATCCTAAAATTTAATTTAGCTAACACGATCGCACGTGATATCTAAACCGATATTAAACACAGACACTATAGGCTAGATTTTAACTAAACTTTTAATTGTCTTTAAAAAACCGATTTATTTCGGTTTGGTCTTGTCATCATCCCAATGAGGCTATTTCATGTCTAAATATTTAAATGCCTTCGACATTTTCACATTTATTTTAGGTAGGCTATAGGACTTAGTAGAAGAACAAGAACTCATTTAAATAGTTAAATATTACAATAGGCCTATAGTAATTATTTAGAGCTATGTAATCATATGTGTAATTATGTAGCCTAGGCTTTAAGCTACACAATTCAACTTGCTAATGTGGCTCGCAACAGTAGCCTAGGCTAGACCACAAGATACAATTATGACCATTTTAGCATTTTTGTCTACCAGCACCTTTTAGCTCTCGCATTTAATAGGCTAGGCTATAGCCTACCCGAAATAAACAAACAAACGCTATTATTGTTATATACACTACTGGTCTAATAAACTGTTAAAATGTACAAACTGTAAAAATAGCAAAAAACTTAAAACTAAAAATGGCTAGAATGAAGTGACTGGATGACAGCTTCGCTAATCTCAGTGGCAGACGCTGCGCTTTTCGGCCGACTGCTCACTACTCCAATCCTCTCTTCTCCAGCGTCCTATCCCCCATGATAAAACCGCTATCTCACTTACACTGAAGTCTAACTTTTCCCTATTCGTTTTAAACTGATTAACGGCTTTTAAGAAAAGCAAAGAAACAGCACAGTTGGTATCCAGACATTATTAACACAAAGTATTCCTATCTACGGTTCCTGCTAAATGAATTATTTACAATAACCCAAACTTTTTGGAGTAGGCTATTTAGCTCAGGATTCGAAACAAAGAAACGGACTCTTCTCAAAGGCTCCAATTAATTATACCCTGCATTTATAAACGAAAACATTAACTATATCCGACTTGGTGTTCAGAAATATGGTCAACAAACGCATGTAGCATATCGATCACTGGTGACGTAATAAATAAGGGAATTCTGATATTTATTTCTAGGTAGACCAAAAACAGATCGCTAGCTCGCTCGCTAGCACGATGTTCGAGTGGGGCATCAGGCGCACTTACTATAAATGTATTTGCCTTGTGAGATAACCATAAAACATGTTAATTGGATCTGTAGCTACATTCTAGCAGAAAATCGGCCACATAGGCTTACTAGGTGTACCTAATAACTATCTAGTCTATCTTTCAGACAAATGTGACTTTTTTGCGAGTAAGCATCCCTCCTAAGCAAGCTAAGTTTGGCTGGTTGATTCAAAGCGGCAAGGTTCTCCTATCACATTGATGAAGTCAACCGGGCATTTTGCTATCTCAAAGGAACATTTGAAGTAAACCAAGCGTTGTTGATTGCAAAAATAAGTAAGAGTTGTAACGCGTAAAGAGTGTAATGTTACAGTGACTCACAGTGTGTAGAGAAGAGGACCAGAAATCCAGCCAGTCGTGTTATCGCCATCTTGGAGTCAGTGAATGTGCGGTTTGACTGTACATGCGCAAATTACAGCGCTTTGTGAGGATGGGTAGGACCGGCCGGGGAGAAAGGTGGAGAACAAGCTGTTGTGCCGAGTTTCCATGGCTACAATGAGCATCTTTTCTATGGAAATGACAGCAGTTTGTGTTCAAAACAAAAGAGCATCGTTTACGTTTCAGCCGAGATAATGGGCTATGTGGATGATCTATCTGTCTTAACAATGTAGGTATTACCAAGGTATTTGAATATTCCAGTTCATACTCAAAACATTTGGGGGGAGGGGTGGATCACAGATTTAGGCTCATATTTCATCTCATTACATCATTTCAATTATGCTTTTTTAAAAAGTACCTAAGCACTACTCTGTCTACTTTTTATTGTGGGAATATTGCGAGCCCGTTAAAGGAATATTAGAGGAAGACGCGAATAGGACACTCGATTGGGAGCTTTTTTCTGGTAACATACTAGCCTACTTCATCCAGGTAATGGGGGTGGGGCACTCTATACTCTCGAAGAAGTAGGCTACAAGCCTGTGCAAACCTATCACGTTTACAGGGTTGAAAGGGTGAACTGTGATCACTGTGTAAGTGATCACTGAGGTACCGTCCTTCTGGAAACGTAGGCTATAGCCAAGTATAGATCTTCGTGATTTCAGTTTTGTGGAGCTGTCATTCATTCATTCGTTATTAATCTGGCATCTCATCCAAAGTAAAAATGATTCAACTGAGAAGTTGAAATTGAAAATTAAATAAATATGATGTATATAAATTGAAGAAAGCCTAAAATTAGATAATCATAAACACGTAATCATTTTTAGAGTGCTCTGTATAAATAGCATTTTTCTGCATTCTATGTCACAGTATATTATATAGCATATATAATCTAAATTTGAATATGAAAATTGTTCCAACTGCTTTGGTAAAGAAAGACAATCACAGTTTCAACACCATAATAAAATGCACACATCTCATATGGCAGCTGGTTGCTATAATACATGGGATTATTTTTTTATGTCCTAGTGTAGGATTTCGGGATCAAATTGACAGTCAATGATAAGGGTGTTTTTGTTTGCAACTATTAATTAATGCTGATGCGTGGCTGTGGTTGTACATGCTGGAATGGGATGATAATGTCCTTTTATTTTAGGGTTCAATAGTCATATAGCTTGTTTAAAATAATGTACAATTGAAAACACGGTGATGATGTTTGCAGTTCTTATCATCGAAGACTTTTAAATTGAATTTCTATTTCAAAAGTACAAAATGGCTCCAGAACAGTCCCACTTTAAAAATTATGCAAAACTTTATCATCTGGCCCCACAGCCTGCTTTGCAGTCATGCCCATCACATCCAATTTTCAAGGGTAGATGTGAAATGTTTCTCAGGCCTGCTTTTTTAGACTGTGCTCAGACCCCTTACAGGAAAAAAAAAGTTGACTTTCATGGTTGAATAAAACAATCTTTTGTGATTTAGCCCTCAAGCCCATTTGACATCTCTCCCACTATCCCTGCATTTCTGAGTCACATTCCGAGCAGAACCCCTTGCAGCAGGGTCTAGGAAGGTGGATGGTCAGTGACCTCATGAGAGTGTAAATACACTCCACCAGGTTTTTATAAACGCATCATTTGTGTCCAACAAAGCTGTATACATGGTGATCTATTTTGG
Source organism: Ilyophis sp. 1 JC-2022 (assembly GCA_022702515.1). NCBI lineage: Eukaryota > Metazoa > Chordata > Actinopteri > Anguilliformes > Synaphobranchidae > Ilyophis > Ilyophis sp. 1 JC-2022. The sequence continues at coordinate 49,265,922 of CM040401.1, read as the reverse complement.
GTCCTTTCACCTACCAGTATTTATAGTGTAACTATGTAAATGCACACCTTAGCTTCACAAATGCACACAGAAACAAATACTATATTCATTCAAATCAACTCAAGGCTATATTCATTATATTTGAGAAATAATTGTTTATCAGTTGTAAAAATTACATAAATTAAATGCATACTTATAAAACATGGAGGAGTAATTTAATGACAGGTATAATTGTTACCATTTATGTTATGTGAATGTAATGACCCAGAAATCTGGGTGGTTATATAAACTGAAAATGATATTGCACTTTCCACATGTCCTAGTTTAGGTGGCACATCAAAATTGTATCCTGCAGTTAAATATTTGAATGTACTATGAAATCCATGATACCACTAGCCTATCCCAGCATAATACCAGAACTGGGCATCCAGTTGTTGTTGTTTTTCTTCTTTGTGTACATTGCATGATCAAGAGGGGCCATCTTCAGCATTCAGCTTCAGTGCAGTCTCACTGTGGATGACTCAGGGATTTACTTCACTACCCGTGCTATAGCCTTGAGCTGCTCTATACCTGGCCATGATATTGATAGCACTTGTCTTAATTTTATGTATGCACCCTATGTTCACAAAATGACACACCCTATAGACCCCTTGTGATAAAGCTTCATTTAATTTAAAAACCTAAATCTATTTTTCACGTAGAAGCAACTTGCCATTTATTAATAAATAATAATAATGCGTTCCTTCTTCACAGTCCAGACAGACTATTTCATCAATCTAAACCAGTGATCTTTACAAAAAAAAAATATGCATCATAATTGATAACTGATTTAAAGCTGCTGTAGGCCAGATTATTTTGCAATCATTTTGGCGATATTACTAAATTTTACAAAATGTTCTCATTACATTCCAGCAGCTATCAATAAATCAAGTGTTCTGAAAAAAACTCAACCTACAATTGTTTTATCAAGTAACATTAGTAGCTAGGCTATCATTTGATATCATGAAAGACACTCCAGCATCACTAGGTCATAGAATCCAGGGGAGAACCCCAACAGTGCATAAGCACTCAAATCACTACAGACTTAAATAGGCCTACCAAATAAATAAAAAGAAAGAAAAGTGTAGGCTACACAAAACAAGGCATTCCCTGTCGAGCAATACATCGCTGTCCAGTGCAGTTCCTATATTATTATAACACTGGTAATCTAGCAACGTCAGCATTCATTTTAAAAGCTTTTGAAACATGTTCCTCATCCTATAGCGAACATCAGTCAAGCGGCAGCCCCCCCTCCTTCAGGGGATAGCAGTTCAAGACAAACACCCAAGCCCTACCCATTCACCACCGCTGTATTTATTATTTATAACTATTATTTAGTTAGCTTCTCATTTCACATTTGCTGTATCTCACTTGTGGAGAATGGCAGACCCTCATATTTAAGTACCATTTCAAATAGTGTGCTTTAAAAACCACTGCCGGCCTCCCTTCAGAATTTATTTCATATTACTTTTCCCACTGAAGTGACCTCTATTTCTCTCTGCCTCTGGGTTATGACAAAACATCTGTCATAATTAACCATGTAATCACGTGAAGCACTTATTTTGCCCACTGTGGGATTAGTTAAAAGCAGGGGGCCCCATATAAACTTTCATTCTTCCTGCTTCCTTTGATGGGCCATAGGACTATTTATTACTAAAGGGAGGCACAAAGTTATGGCTGAGGGATGTTCAATGATGCAAAATATGCCAAAAACAATGTCCAATGTCCAAAACAGTCAAAGTTACAGTATCAGGTCATTGTCCTGGAATCAATGTTCATTGGCAGTTAGATAACTACTAGTCTCTGCCTCAGCCGCTTTGATGCACTTTGTACGCAGCGTCTGATGCATAGGCTTGCATAAACTGGGTAGAACTGTAGATAACTGACAGTCAGCACTCATTGGCTAGCAATGGGACAGGAGTGTGTCCGTATTTCCGGTACGATGCGGTGTATTGGGTTTTATCAGTCCGCCGGGAAACAAGTTGTGCTAACTAATTGGTAGCTAGCGAATGCAGCGAATCCATCAAGAACAATGAGAGTTTCGGACCAAGCGCTTAACACTGGATTGAAGAAAGTTTGTGAAGTTCACTACATTTCTTCGGTGAGATCGCCGTGCCATTTGTGTAAATTTGTTTCACGCGGGTCTATTTTTCTTGTAGCGCCCACTTTAGTGACAAACGTGTGGTGCCACCTTTCGGAAAAAATATAATAAAATAAAAATAAAAATTCTATATTCAGGCAGCTAGACATTCAAAACACCCAAGTGGGGGGTTGTCACATTTTATGTCCAACAAAAAATGTCCAACAAAAAAACAACAAATGTTTTTAAAAAATCTACTGAAATGACTACAATATCCGGGCTACTCACTCACCACCACTGCTGGAGTGAAAGCCATAAAGCTAACACTTTCGACATGGCCAGACTGATAGTGATTCTCGCCCTTGGTGATACTCTTAGTTTCACTTCCATAATAAAACAAAGTGATAGCCATTTTCGCTAGCAGAGTGACCGGTAGCTACTTCTTTGGCTGGCAGCTACTTTCATAATAAGTTACAAGAGCAGACAGATTGATAGTGATAGCTAGCAAAAGCGGGAGCCGGCGATGTACGACCGGGGATTCTGGGTAGTGTAGTTATGTTTTCTCAAACGCCATTAATTATACGATTCAAATTAGATTTAAATGCGGTGGTGAGTATATAATGGACTTTGTATTACATATACTGTATGTCAAAGTTTGGTCCATACAATGCCATAATATCATCATAAGGGTGATTGAAAAAGACTAGATAACGACAAGAGTTTGTTGGTAACTAAAATTGAGTAAAATGTTGTGCAAGTCACTTGTTAGGTAAAGACAGACACCTCACAGCAGTTAAATTTCTAACAAGCCAATCTGCCATACAGTGTATTTGTTGAAGGTTTTTTTAAAAGTCTTCCGTTCAAAAGAGTCTTCTGACATTGCTGCTTAATCAGTTTTTACCAGTCTATTCATAGAATGGTTTCAATCATCTATACCAGAGGTCCTCAATCTTATCCTGAAAGGGCCGGTGTGGGTGCAGGCTTTTGTTGCAACCAAGCAGTTACACACCTGATTCTACTAATCAAGGTCCTTAGTGAAGAGTCAGGTGGTTGATTAGTAGAATCAGGTGTGTAACTGCTTGGTTGGAACAAAAGCCTGCACCCACACCGGCCCTTTCAGGATAAGATTGAGGACCCCTGATCTATACAGATGCTCTCCAGCATCTAAATACGTGATCTATTTAATTTGTGCTGCTTCAGAAGGTTGACTGCACGTAATGAGAAATATCCATGGCCTGTATTGCTGCATCTTGCATTTCCTGTCTGTCCCTCTTTATGCAGTCCGGATCCTGTGCCCACAAGCAGTTTCTCATCCTGCAGTCTTCCTGCTATTCTCTGTGGGACACCAACTCACCGCCAGCAATGACAACTCCTTCCCCACTGGCACTGCTGATGACTCCCACTTCCCCTCCACAACATAACAAGTAATTACTCACTTTGCACAGGAAGCTCGTGTTTAGCTATGAGGTAGGAGGTTCTTTAACATCTGAAGTTTATGGTCAAACTTCAGCCTCTCAATCCTTCTAACTAGAGTAAAAAGCCTAGAAATAACTGGCAATGTATTATTAGAAAACTCCCAAAAAAACGGGATTATATCTGTTGTTTACATTAGTTTAAAATTCAGGAGATTGAAGGCAACTATTCAACAGTTCAGCTTTGCAATCTTTTATTGAGTAAGGGTAAGAGATCAAGGCGATATAATTTTAAAAAGCATGCTTTCCTCTGTAATTTAGAAAATGTACTACACAGCAGCTGAAACCATACCAAGTTCCATTAGAACATTTTCAGCCTACATGGATGACAGTTTCTTTTTATGTTTTTACATGGTAGGCACAATCACTTCTTCCCTTTCCTCCAGATGTGTGATATCCATCTGTCTGAGCCATCAGTGTGATGTACTCTTTTCCTGTTTAAGGGATGTAAGCCTCTTGCTTTTTATTTTTAACTCCCTAGATAGCCTATCAGGCAGAGGTAAACTGGATAGGAGCCTCACATGCGCTGTATGACTACAGACCTCTTATGATACGTCAGTGTGCAACTTATGCTGTACCTGTGTTTCACAAGAAGTGGTGCTTTCGTTGTCACTAAATTAGTAAGGGTCAAGTATTCCCACTTTATAGACCACAAAACACAGGCTAGACTACTGCCCTGTATTGTCTTTGTATTATATGTGGGGTTGTTGTCCTTGTAAGTAATCCCAGGTTTTTTCTGAATTGTGACTGCACAGACGGGGCAGCTGATTACCCCAGATCTGACGGGGGGTTTTTCCAAACTGTAACCAATGGCTGCGTTACTCATATTGGACATAAAATGCCTGTGGGACTGTGTCATTGTCACTGGCAGGTTATGGAGGCAACTGTTTTGCATAATCTCATAAACAATATCATGTATCATATTCCAATCAGATATATTTCAAGGAAAAACTTGATCCATTTTGCAGTCAAAACTCTTTCCTTTGGGTGGACTTCAGTTGTTCTGGATTTTTGTTTGAATTATGACAGCATGATGGAGGGCCATAATAATTTCTATATTTAAAGGCATGCACAGTGTTTGCGCTTTGCATCGCATATGCCCATGTTCTGGGAGGGTAAAAGAACAACCTGAGGCAGGAGTTGAGTGAAAGCTTTGTGTGGACAGTGGAAACGATCAGCGTCAACCATGTAGCGTTTCTCATTCTGTGTAATGGAGATGACTGTGAATCACTCGCTTGAGGCTCACACCAAGACATAGTATCTCAGGGGTTAGACGACAGAGAAAGGTCACCGTGGACACAACAAGGCAGCAATCTTATCAGCTGCAGCTGGCCCTGTTCTGTTTATCTGTTTTTTCTCATACTATTGTGCTTGCTTTCCCATAATGAAACGCTCAAAATGGCAGTGTCCTGTTGTGGGGTGATTCGTATCCCAGCAGAAGCTCTAATGGTCGTAGTTTATGAGGGAGTTCAGGGCATAAATATCCCTCTCACCTTTTCAGATAGCTTCCCCGCCCCCTACATATTTTGATTGACAAAGCCGTTGGACACCAGCCCCCCCCCCCCCCCCCCCCCCACCACCAAGCAACAGTGTATCCCCCACTTTTGAAATGAGACCAACACCACTTATTTTAGGACTGCATTGACTGTTCCCAAGATGAGATGCAACATCTTATCTGAACATCAATTTTTATCTGAACCACATGTTTAATTCATATGGTTTTTTAAATTCATTTTTATGAAAATACCATATGAATTAATTATTCTGCCAATAGCTTGACTGCTGAGGCTATGATTAGTTACACTTCTATTGATTGCGCGTCTATTTTGTTATTATATTTTTTATTGATATTCTTGCATTGTAATCTTGTTATTTTGCTAAGTTGTAAAGTTGTAAATCTCGCTATTGTGTAATCCTCTTGTATTCTCGGCTGAACTACACTGCCTGGCCAAAAAAAAGTCGCCGTTGCACCCGTCATGCATAGTGCTCACTGTACAAGCCTCTGGAGGTAGTGTTATGATCTGGGGTTGCTTCAATTGCTCAGGTCTAGGCTCATTATGGTAACATTATGCAGCAATAAAATGAAGTCAGCTGAGTACCTGAATGTACTGAATGACCAGGTTATCCCATGAATGGGCATATTCCAGGACGACAATGCCAAGATTTTATCGGGCTCAAATTGTGAAAGAGTGGTTCAGGGAGCTTGAGGAATCATTTTCACACATTAATTGGCCACCAGAGTTCTGACCTTAACCCCATTGAAAGTCTTTTGGATGTGCTGGAGAAGACTTTACGGAGTGGTCCGACTCTCCTGTCGTAAATACAAGATCTCAGCCAAAAATGAATGCAATTCTGGACGGAAATAAATGTTGTGACGTTGCATACGGTTGTTGAAACAATGCCACGACGAATGCGCGCCGTAATCAAAGCTAAAGGTGGTCCAACGAAATATTAGAGTGTGCGACTTTTATTTTTTTCACATTCATGGTGAGAGTATATATATACACTCTGAGTATATACCGCTCACCTCTAGGGTTACTGTTGCTCTTAACCCCAATTCATTCTCATTGTAAGTCGCTGTGGATAAGAGAATCTGCCAAATGCAAGTAATGAAATGTGATGCAGTAGTATGGCTTCACTTTAATGCCAAACGGCCGAGCATGCAATAAATTAATTTGAGAGCATAATTTATCTTGCTTGCTTATGAATTTGCTGTTTTCGCACTCAGATTTGTCCTTATCGCACTGAAATTGATCCTGCTCGCTTACAGATTTTTTTCTGTTCACACTCAAAACTACATCCTCTTGCTTTCAAATTTTTTTCAGCTGCAATATTACTGCCAATAGTCCAGCCAATAAGAATGAGCCGGAAATGCACTGGCCATCTTGCTGGCCTAATCCAATCTTTACTGAGTCTTTAAATTTGGTAAAAATTTAGAGCTAGCTGGGCAAAAGAAATGGAAATAGTTAGCAAACTTGTTGAGACGGCTCTGTGGGGTCCGCAATGATCGACCCTCAACAGCGACTTCAGGTTAATTCATTTTTCAATCTCGCTACCTACGTATATGATGTATAACAAATTCCTGTTGATATAGTATATATTTTAAAAATTATGGTTAATTCTTATTGGCTGGACCTTTGGCAGTAATGTTGCAACTGAAAAAAATCCGTAAGCAAGAGGATGTATGCTGCATTTGATCAGTCGTTGTCAACTCGTAAAGTTCGAAAAATATTTTGTGACCAAGTCGTATATAGTCCGTGTTTGCGTTCGGGTGGTCATCGGCAACCGGTAAGTTTATCACATGAACAGTTGAAAAGATGGACCAATGAGAATGTCCACTGCAAGACATAAATAATGGAAGCCAGACATGAACTCTGTTGTTTCTTGACATTAGCGTCATACAAAAAGTACATTAACATGAAAGTTACATGGATATATTTACCATTAACCTGTTACATTGTTTGGCAGTTGTCATAGTGATAGCATCACCTGTTTATCTGTGGAATGTTCCAAAAGGTGTTTTTTTAACTTCCCAGTCTTTTTTTTTTGCCCCTGTCCCAACTTTTTTTGGAATGTGTTGCAGGCATCAAAGCATATTAGCATATATTTACAAAAATCAATAAATTTGATAAGGTAAAACATGAAATATGTTTTCTTTGTACTGTTTTCAATTAAATATATGTAAAAGAGAATTTACAAATCACTGCTTTCTGTTTTTATGTGCATTTACATACTGTCCCAACTTTATTGGAATTGGGATTTGTACAATATATATATTTTTAACTTTTTATCTTAGGTTTTTTTGTGGGTAATTCTGGTGGCACTTTCCCAAACAAGTATTAAAGTTCACAAACTTTCACTTACCTCAGGCTTTAAAAAGTTATTTTTATAGATTTTTTATATTTAAGGATAAAAGGCTAGGACACAAACAAAAGGTGACACAGAAAGTGTAAAAAAAAATGTATTACAATCCTTTTGTGTCAGTTTAAACTTTTGGGGTCAATTTGACCCCAAAAATAAAAGGCGTCATAAAATGTCAACATAATGTGAGGGTTAAAGTGAGGTCATATAGTAGAGGTGTATGGATATGTGAAACATCAAAGGTTATCCAATCAGAAAATACAAATCAGATTGTCTGCTGCTGATGAGACATTGGGGGAATGGTTAAAATGGCAGGCAGACCCTCACCCTCCCCTTACATCGCCGTCGGTTTGCTCAGTGTCGGCAAACCGCCAACCTCAAAATGTGGTGCGAGAACTTGAGAAACCCAACACCTGCTTAAATTCACCAGTCAGTGTTAAAGAGTAGCCGCATTGCTGGAGATGTGTAGAGGGGAGAGAGTCGGATTGCTCTCAGTGCAGAATGTGCTTAAACCATGGAACCGCACCTTGCCAAGTGTGCCGGCTTCGGGATGACCGAAAGTGCATGGGAGGACAGTGGACGTGTGGGTGATGAGTGGAGCAAGCGATCAAGCCCAAATGGAAGAGCTTTACCCCTGCGCATGGAGGCACACAAGAGGGGGTATTTGAGGGGCTCCTAAGCCAGGAGTGCAGTTCAGATGAAAAAGAAAATAAAGAAAAACCCTGAATCTCAATTACAATAATGTAATAGGAGCTGACAGCGCCCCAGCCCCAGCGTAAAGACTCAAGCCAGACGAGAGACAAGGCCTGCATCTGGAGCCTCATACAGGGGGGAGACCACAGAGGTAAGATGCGTGCACGTCGCGGCCGCATCAAAAATGGATGGAGGGAGAGTGTGGGTTCACGTCCTGCGGCTCCCCCTCATCGAACATTCAGAAGCTAAGTGTCATGGCGGAATCATCCGGCCGGCCCGGCCTGGAAGAGTCAGGGACGATGAGCTCCTTTTCCTTTACAGGAGCCTAATTTGAAACGGATGAGGGATCGGCTGATTATATCGGGATAGAGGTTCTGAAGCTCTTATGCGCTAATACCCGAGAACATAAGCGCAGCAGTTCCAAAGGGTTTTAAAAGCGCTAAACCTCTTACACCTTTCTTTTAAAGCTCTTAATGTGAAGTAGGATTGGATATTGGGATTTATTTTTCATGTAACTAATTAAAAGAAGGCCAATTTCTCTTGCGGCTTCTCTCATGTTTTATATCAGTGATATACAGGGAAGGTGCTAGAACTTTAGCATTGATGCCCCCACCTTTATTTTTCCCCCACACTGTGTGTTTTTTGCATTCCTTACCATCCTCCATTAAGATTGATGTTTTGTGCTGCAGGCACCGATTTCATGGTTGTGTGGCATATTCCTGTTAGCGGTGTTTCACGTTTCAGAAGTGTGGTGAGAACTCTCCAGCCAGAATGATTTCACCGGGTGAGAAATAATTTTCGTCAGGCAGTAAGAACTAGCTCCATTTCCCCCCACGTCTCTAGCTTTCAGGAATTAGTCGTGAGTGGATTAACAAGTAGCCAGAGCAGCCGAGCCTGGGATTTGTGGTGTGCGGTGTTAAGAGAGACAGGCTGACGGGCTTCAGAACAGGTTGCCCTGATGACCCCTCACACAGTGGGCGGGTGCACCAGGATGAAACCCGCCCACCTGTCCACCCAGCCCCTGCATGGCCTGGCCAAGTGGCTCCCATCTTCACCACAGCTGTCGCTGTCCACCGCATGCCAGGCGTGCATGACACGCCGGGCTGGGTGGGCAGGGCATGGATAAAGAGATGGCGTCTCTGGTTTTTCTCAGCATGGAGCCACGGCTGGGTCTCAGTCTCTTTGCAGTGCATGGGAAACATCTGCAGGGAGTGGACCGCCAGGCTGGGCTGGGCTGGGCCAAGGAGCGCATGCCCTGGACGCCTGCCACGCCAGCAGATGCTGTATACCACCAGCCCAGGACTGCAAAACACAGTACTGGAATGTACTCCCCCCTGATAGGCCTACCTCCTTTCTCAAATAGGCTAGTAGTTGTCCTTTTCCTTAAAAATATACAACTTTAATTTGAAGGAGTAGCTACATTGATTGTAAGGAACAAAACATTTACTGGGAACAAGCCTACTAGAGTTTAAAAACACCACACAGAGGCCTCCAATTCTTTTCAATACAGCTGTATTTGGCTGTTGCTGTGTCTTTTTGTAAACGAAAATATTATATATGTCCACAAATGAAAAACAAAACAAAAAAGCATAATCATGGACAACAATATACATTTTATTATAGCCTACTCACAACCTACTCATATACCTGCTTCATTAGGCTACATTCTTTCTTTTTTTTAAAGAGTTTCCGCGTTGTTATGGTTTTTAAAGCTCCGCGCTATGATGGCTATGATGGCTATGATACAGCTTTGGCAAAAACTGGTATGCAGTAACAGCATAGCCTTTTTAAAAAATGATTTATTTATTTTTTCAAAGAGATATAGGCTGATTGCTGACTTGTGGTGAAACTGCCGCCGTGGTGATAGATTTACTTTAACATCTGTCCGAGAATGTAAACAAGTCATCCATTTTCACTGTAGAAGAAATTTTATGACAACGTTACTTCTATTTCGCTAGCTTAGCCTACTTGAGCAGTTACAACCTGCATGAGAAGAGTAGCCTACCCATTTAAGGCTGATTGCTTTTTTTTTGTCTCACCATTTATTTGGAATCTACACGCATACCACGATGAAGAATTATAATTCTTTGGGTGCCCACAACTTTTTTGTTAGTGGATGATAATATTTTGCACTTGCAAATATAATACTGTAACGTTATAGCACTCCGATTTCTCCACATTCCACTACAAACCATTTGCATATGGTCAAAATGTTTTAGCGTTTCTTACAGCAATATTAGTTAGCCATAACTTATTTGACTACCTGTGAAACAGTGCCTGCTGCACACATAAGCATGTGGAGTTTCAGGGTCCCACATTTTTCCCTTTCTTCCCGCCGACGCCTCACGTCTTATTGCTCGGATCCACTTTTCTCATCTTATGGGCTCCGTTTTGCGGTTTGGAGTCTTATAAAACTGCAATTCTGGGTTTTTTGCCTTGTTTGTAGTGCATCCCACCAAACAATAATTTTCAGGTATTTTTACGCTGTTAGCTAACGGATCGAAATGTCAAATGGCACCAGCATGTCAAGTCCCTCCTGACAGGCCTACCACCTCTCTCACCCACAGTCCTGGACTGTGCTCCCTCCTGACAGGTCTACCTCCTCTCTCACCCACAGTCCTGGACTGTACTTCCTCCTGACAGGCCTGCACCACCTCTCTCACCCACAGTCCTGGACTGTACTTCTTTCTGACAGGTCTATACCGCCTCTCTCACCCACAGTCCTGGAGTGTACTCCCCCCTGACAGGCCTATACCGCCTCTCTCACCCACAGTCCTGGACTGTACTCCCTCCTGGCAGGCCTATACCTTCTCTCTCACCCACAGTCCTGGACTGTACTTTCTCCTGACAGGCCTGTACCACCTCTCTCACCCACAGTCCTGGACTGTACTTCTTTCTGACAGGCCTATACCACCTCTCTCACCCACAGTCCTGGAGTGTACTCTCCCCTGACAGGCCTATACCACCTCTCTCACCCACAGTCCTGGAGTGTACTCCCCCATGACAGGCCTACCTCTCACTGAGAATCCAACTGTTTTCTACTCTGTAGTTTGGTTCTATACTTTTGGGTATAGATTCACTGTTATTTAATTCCCATTGACAGATATATTTTGTCAACCTTGACGCTGTGTTCTCTGCATAGAGAGATCTATTAGTTCAGTAAAGCAAGGCCTATGCAGCACTTAACTTTTAAACAAAGGGGTTTGTTTAAACTTTGTTTAACTTTTAAATGGGCGGGAGGTAGTAGTGTGGTGGTATGAACTGTACTTGTTGTTGTAGAAGGTTGGGTTGTTTTCGTTTCCCACACAGCCGGCCTGTTACCCCCTTGAGCAAGCTTAAACTTAACCATTGCTTCAGTTATATATCAGCTGTATGAATGGGAAAAAAATAAAGAAGTATGTGTAAGTCGCTCTGGATAAGAGCGTCTGCTAAATGCCTATAATGTAATGTAATGTAATGGGTCAGGGCAGGTCTCTCAGTGGAGAACATGTAGTTGTACATTTTGTTTCTAAACCAAGAAGATCTACTGGTGAGACCTATATGTACTATTGCTGGTTCCCTGCTCTGTACCTCTTTGTTTAAAGGTGCTGTGTAGGCATTGCTTTAGAAACACTGTTGCAAACCCCCAGGCATGCTGCTATATGTTTATATTGCCTATGGCTCCTGCTGTACTATTGCATTGCATTGCATTTCAGCATTTTGCAGACACTGTTACCCAGCAAGATGTGCACAGATTTGCTGCCCCCATCACTCTTAAGTAAATGTGCTGGAGTGCTTGCTCCTTCCTCTTCCTCATGACTTCAAAGAGAGGTGTTTGCATGTATAGGAAGGTAGAGTAATCAAATTGCTTTGGGGGAGGCGGGGGTTCTTAATTTTTGAAGCGTTACATCTTTGTGGTCAGAGCAATTGGCACAACTCAGGTATAACGTGCCGTTCATCTGAAGCCGCATGCCTTACCCTGAGGCACAATTCTCAGAACTGGCCTGAAAACCTGGGCTCCAGATGGTGAAACGTGAATCGCCTGCCATCTCTCCTCACAATCAACAGCACTCTCACCTATTCTCCTGCATGTTCCCCTCTCAGTCCTCAAATACTGTAGACACAAACACTCTGTAAGTATGTTAAATATATGAGTTCAGATTAGCTTTCTGCAATTTGCAGGATCACCTAATAAATATAGGTCTGGTTTCCGTCAACATTTGTCCTTTGACTTGCAAATAAAATCTATTGTTTATGGACAAATGTTATGGACAGACGATGAATGCATTTGGGCCATTGGAAGGAAATGTAACTTAACTTCAGCGGCACTCTGTTCTTAACTTTGAGTAATGAACATACCGTAAGCATATATTGCATTTAGTTAATTCTTCAATAGAAATGCTCTTTTCATTTCGGTGACAAACAAAAACGTGATAAACTTATGATGATGTAAGACTTGAAAAAACGATACTTTCTAAAATGTGTTACTCAAAGAAACAAGCATGGGGGTGGGTGGCTCATCCTGTTACAACGTTTTTCTAGTTTGTGGATAGGCACCGTGGTCCAGTATAGAATCGAGACGTGCAGGGTGATAGACGTTTTTCTAGTTTGTGAATTGGCCCCGTGGTCCAGTATAGAATTGGGACGTGTAGGGTGATGCGTAATTGCCCATATATTTGGACATTGCACACCAGTCGCCCGTTCTGGGATGTCCGTGTCTCATTGCGCACCAGTCGCCCGTTCTGGTCCATCGAGGGCTCACAGACTGCTTACACAAGCTACACATGCGGTGTCTTCCTACGACACAATTTCTGTGCCAGTTTAACTGGTGGACTGTAGTGAAAACACATCATGAGTTTCAGAGGAATGCATGCTTTACCTGTGCTGTCCTGAACTGACAGAGGAAGTCACAGTGATGAACACAGACAAATAGGGCATTCCAAACTGAGAGAAAATTGGGGTAGAAAAATATCTTTTAAAAGCCCATATTTGCTCAATGTTACATCCCTTATCCACTTTAGCACTTAATGCTGAGAGTTCCTTTACTACCTGATTGAACACAAATGCTGATTAGAGTGAATTTATATGCTGAAGCTGTTACTTGACACAAATCACACAGCCTGTTGTGACCTTCAAAGGGTCTCTGTTGTTTGAAGAGAACATTGCTTCCAATTTAGACTCACTGAGTCAGGTGCTGATATTGTATTTTTTTCTATGTTTTATGTGCAGTGCTTCACTTTATTTATGATAGCCACCCTACAATTGGTGCTGATGACTAAGCTTTGTATCCAATAGACTGTCCAGTTAATACTGACCTCCACAAATTCCAAAGACAGGCTTATTACTGGATACAGACTTGTTAAGCATAAAATTATTTGATGCTTACAGTACTTTTCACAATGTTCATTTTAGAGCTACATAAATCAGGTGCTTTTTTAAATGTGTGGAGCTACAGATTAATAAAAACCCATAAAAACCAAGCTTTGTGGAGCTGGAACATTTACAGAAGTCTGTCTGTACTCGACGACAGTCGAATATTACATTCTTGTGTTGGGTATTTTTTGAGGGTTATGCAGTGCAGCTTGGTTATTTTGGGGGCCGTCTTATATCAGTTGTATCAGTTCAGATAAAATACAACAATAGCTGAGGCAATGTGCAGTGGAATATCTCTTGAGCAGCAGTGTGGTGCAGAGGTTAAAGTCTTGTATGCAGACGTGCCATTGCACCCTTGAGCAAAGAACTATATCTGAATTTCATTAGTAGAAATCTCCAGAAGTAACAAATAGAAAGTACATTAAATATAAAATATGTAGGTTGTCTGGGAGGCATCTACCAAGCAGAAAAATAACAGATACACAGAAAATAATGGCAGCTCCAGGTAAATTCTTATGAGGCACAATTTAGCACTCAGAAAATGCACTCTATTTTTGTCCCACTTAAAATTCTTATTATAACCAGTTTATCATGTGTGGCGATTACAGTATAGTTATATTTATATATTTTGAAAATTAACAACTGCAAACACTGGTTAGTGTTATTTTTTCCAAAACAGATTGCACACAGACCTATAAATCAACACCAGTAGTGTGTAAATTGGCAGGTTACCTTATATTGTGAACAAAATTTACACTACAATATGTGATGTCATTTATTTTGTTCATAACATGACATTGTGTTCACAAATATTCAACAATCTTGAGTATTTGCGAAGTACAGATATGAACAAATGACAAAATGTTGAAATGAAAGGTCATTATGGTAATTGTCTCCTTTTACAGCAGACGGCTTTCAAGCTGAGGCTGTGACTACTGTGCATTAAAGTGTCACATTGGAGTGGTCCCTTTTGATGCTCTGGTACACCACCAGCACCTAGCCTTGCATAACGCCTGGGTGCTAAATGAACAGACAGTCTCATAATAACACTTTAATGTCACCGGAAAATCAGCAATGATATCTTCGCTTTGTGCAGTGAGACATGAACCATCTCATTGTACAAGACAAACGCTGGGTATTTCCCAGCTGTGCCAGGGTTTCAGGCGTGGATGTATTAACAGCAAAATCAAAGGCAGCTGGTCACCGATGACATGGGGCCAAGTTATGCAGCAGATATGCAGCAGTCCCGAACTCTATCACACATTTCTTATGGCTTTTATCTCTCCAATAAACGTCAGAACTAATTTTCCCTTTAATTCCCCAGTAATTTAAATTACTTTTTAATTAAGATTAGATTAGTTTTCTATACTTCTACATTTTTGTTTATTATTATTATTATTATTTATTTTTTTGTGACAACCGTATAACAATACTTTTTAATAACAATCCATATACATTTAAATAGTATCTATTTAAATCTTAAATTGTTAATTTGTAGTTTATCACAAGATGTGTGAGATTGTGTAAATTGGCCAGTCACTGTACATAATCGGATGCTTTACACTCTATTGTGTAGCTGGAGTGAAATGAGACTGACGTTTCTGCACAGAGAAAAAATAAACTATTGACAGACTTTATTATCGGCTAATGCTGTGAATTATTTAAGGTTTGACTGTCTTGCTAGAATGGAGAGTATCGTAAGAGTGCCATTAAAAGCCATCATAGACCATTCACTAAAAGCTTTGAGAAAAGTAGGGCCTACTAAAAATGTTTGACTCATAGCTTACAATCTTCATTTATCTATAACAGAGGGGAGACTAGTGTTTTTCAGCAGATTTTTTCTGCTTATATTTGATGATAACCAACCATTTAGGCTGCTCATCGTCCATTTTGTGGTCTTTGTAGGGATTACTACAAGGCCTGGAATTAGTTTTTTCTTTTTTTGCAACTGTCTAAAGCCGGCAGCTTTAAATGTCGCAAGTTAAACATGTCAGGGCTTACAAGCAGGGTTTTAGGACATGCAAAATTGGCTCTCCTAGGCCTACTAGGCCATATACTTAAAAAGATAAATAAATACTGGCATTTCTTTGGCAAATAGAATGCATTGAAAATGTGACCTCACCCATCCCGCAATGACAGAGCAAATGGAGAGGCATGTGAAAGTGAAGTGGAATGCTGAGGTCCAGCCCAACAGGCAATAGGAATGGCGATCGTGACGATCTGGAGCCACTATGGACTTAGTAGAGGATTTGTGCTCAATTTTTAGCTTGTGTGACAATACTGGCAAGTGTGATCCCCTCTCGTGCTTATAAATCGAGCGCGTAGCCTACTCTAGGCTATCTACTAATGTCTGACACCGGGACTGTCACATACAGTTAGGCCTACTTTTCCATTCACCAAATAGGCCAATGTTTTAATTAAAAATAAATAAATGAGTAAAAACCCCATTTACGCAGTGCACTTCAAAGCATGTCAGCATCACGCTGTGTCTACTGGACTGGGGATGACAGATGACAATGGAGAGGACCAATCTGCTACGGGAAATTCCTGTTGCCAAAATGTACAACCCTTAGGCATGTTTGTCTCAGCGCTGCCCTGTTTCACAACACTACCCTTTGGGCTGGCAGCTGTGGCCGAAAGCATAAAACCTGAAGCTTCAAAAGATAAGCGAATTAAAGCTAAAGGCTACTTGACCCTATTTGAGTAGGCTATCTATGCTTATTTACAAGGGGGACCTGAAATAAAACACAACCTTACAAAAACAAAGACAGTCAAAAAAGGTGGGCTATAGCCTACTGATTAGGCTATTATTTTTCTTTGGTCATGTTTTCTCATGGATAAACGTTTCATGAAAGTAATTTTACTTGCTTGTATTTTAATTGATTGACGTGATTTGATTCACTTTCAAGAGGAGATGGCTCTGGGAATTTATGCTCCGCAGTTGCCGTGACACAGCCTTAATTTGTTTGAAAAAACGAGTCCTGCAATAAGATCAAGAAAGCAAAATAAAACAAACAAAAATTATTTTTTTCAAATTCCTATTTTGTCATGAGGGATGGATGTTAAGAGCATGTAGCCTTGGTGGTTTGTGAAATTATAGCACAGTGGTATTAGGTTTTAAAGTGATTGGATAGTGACGGAAGGCAGATTCAGGTTGCATGAAAATTGAGCCACTTGCCAGATACCCCTGCCATCTTAAGAACACTAGGCCTACTTCATGTAACACAGACCTGCTGTTATGCTGTAGCCTATTCATGCCTCTCTTGCACATGACAAAGGAACAAACCAGAAAACATGTTGTCACTAATATCGGTGTTGCCCCTCAGATCATGAATGTGGTAGGCTACACAATTTTATGATTTATGCAGATGTAGTGTGTAATTCCTGATGTACTTGCACTTTGTTAACTGGCAACAGAGGTGGCTTATGTTCTGCACTGTCTTCTTAGCATGAGATACAATGCTGTGACAGCACTACTGAAACGCTAAAATGATAAAAGGGGAGTGAGGGCACTAAGGACTTCACAAGAAACGCTGCTCCATCTAGTGGCCAAACAGTTGAATACAAATTGTCTGGGAGATACAGAACAGCCAATGGGAAAGCATTCGTATTTATAATCTGGAGTATATTTGGTTCCTCATGATGAGCTCTCATTAGGCCTACAGTGCTGTCCATTTTTAATTTTTTTTTTTCAATTTTACAATAAGTCCCTTAGTTGCATTGGTTAATTTCCCAATATGGTTTCACCAGTCAGACTAAAAAAATACCTTTTTACTCACTTTCCTTATGACTCTCATTTGCAAGCCATCTTCATAATCCCATCATTATTGTTGTCATAATCATAATTATGCTCTTATTCTCTTTGTCCCAGTATGTCTAATAAATGAGAAATTATGGTAGACAATGCATTGTATAATACGTCATTTATTTTTAGTGTTAATAATATGTGCAATTAGTTTAATATTTACCCTTTGAATGTTGAACTTCCATTTGAAAAGATATGCCTTTTGTAGGAAAAATAAGACGAATAAGACTAACTAATAAGACTAGCTAATATAAAAATAAATCAAAGAGCCTTTATATTTTTCTTAAATGAGAAATGACTCATTTGTGTGGGGGTTCTCTGTGCCAGAGACACAGAGGAGATATTGGAGGTCCAGTTGCGACAGATACGAACTCTTTAAGTGTTCAATGAACACCACTGAAACGGACAATAATCCGTAGTGGAGAGGGAGAATAATGAGAACACAAAACAACCTCACGAAAAAGGCGAGGAACTCGATATGCGAGCAAAACTGAAATAAGCAGACACGCTTATCTAACCACGTTTGTGGAGTGAACGAACAAAGAAAATAAAACTGTTAATATCCCTTTAACTGGGATATGAGCAGTTAGAGCGCTCGTAAAAGAACAAAGGAAATAAGCGGACACGCTTATCTAACTACGTTTGTGGAGCGAACGAACAAAGAAAATAAAACTATTAATATCCCTTTAACTGGGCTATGAGCAGTTAAAGCGCTCGTAAGAGAACAAAGGAAATAAGCGGACACGCTTATCTAACCACGTCTGTGGAGCGAACGAACAGAGAAAATAAAACTAATAAGATCCCTTTCACTGGGACTAAGCAGTTAAAGCGCTCGCAGATAAGCGTAGTAAAACAAAGGAAATAAGCAGACACGCTTATCTTACTCCCGTTTGTGGAGCGAAAGGAAAGGAAACTGTTTCGTGTAAAACGAAAGAAAACGAGAAAGTCTCTGCTCTGAAATGAGAGCGAAAAGAGACTAGCTTTCTTAATAAACCCTTTCTTCTAAACCCTTTCTTTTTTAAACTAGCTTACTACCTAAACCTATACCTTCATTTACCGGCTCGAATTTTACGAGGAATAACATGGAAGCAACGAGAGAGGCAGGAAGCGGAGTATAAATAGTAAACGGAAATTAATCACAGGTGAACTTACTAATGACGAGGCGAAAGCAAAACCCCGTCGCAGAACAAAGGAAAATCCGATAGATTACCGGTAACGACAAAAAAGAATAACGAGAACGTGGAGATAAGGGAAGGAAGGCAAGATCCATGACAGGACCCCCCCTCTAAGGAACGGCACCAGACGTTTCCACGACCTTATTTCTGCGGAAGTCTGTGATTAACTGAGGATCCAGGATGTTTCTCCTAGGAACCCAGCAACGTTCCTCCGGGCCGTAGCCCTCCCAATCCACAAAGAACTGCCACCCTCTGCCCGCACGTCTCTCGGCCATAATGCGGCAAACAGTATAAGCCTGGCCCCCTTCTAAGAGTCGGGGAGGCGAAGGTGGTCTTTCCACCGGCGCGAGCGGGCTGATGAGTACCGGTTTCAGACGGGAGACGTGAACCGTAGGGTGGATGCGCCTGGAGCGCGGCCGTCTAGCCGAGGGAGGAAGGTGAGAGACCTTGGCGCATGCGCAAACTGGACAAGCCGTGACAAACGAGCGTACGTCCCTCTCCAGACTAGGCCACCAGAAACGTCGGGACAAAAAGTCCCTAGTACGCTGAGCACTGGGGTGACTGGTAAGTTGGGAGGTGTGGGCCCATTGAAGAACCCTAGACCTAAGATGAGGAGGCACGAAAAGACAGTGGGCTGGTGCCCCACCTGAGCCTGGGTCCGAGCGCAAGGCTCTCTGCACTGCTGTCTCAACCTCCCATCTAACCGGGGCAACTATGACGTCAGTAGTACTGATAGGTTCGGAATACTCCTGAACCCCTCCTCCCGACGGCAACAGACTGGCGGAAGAACAGTGAAATTTACACTGGGAACCCCACTGATGGATAACAGGACCGGCCCCCCCCCAATTAATATGAGGATTATGGTGGGCAAGCCAAGAATGACCCAAGATCAGCGGATAAGCTGGGGACTCAATTACAAAAAACTGAATCTCCTCCGTATGATCCTGATAAGGAACGCTCATGCGTATGGTGGAGGTAACGCGGGAAATGGTGCCTGTGCCTACCGGGCGGCCGTCCAGAGCCGTAACAAGGCGAGGATGAGGCAGAGGGTGGGTGGGAATTTTGTGGGACTTGGCCCAATCGGCATCGATAAGGCACTCAACTGCCCCAGAGTCAATAAAAGCGTTGAAATGGAACTGGCAATCGTTCCAGCGTAAATTGACTGGCAGGAGGGTCCGAGGGTACTTGAACTGCAGTCCCCCTAGGCAACTTGGTTCCTCTAGAAAGGCCCCTTTTTTACCTGACAGCTTGGGACACTGTTCCTTTAAGTGACCCCGCCCCTTACAGTACCTACACCACAAGTCACGGGACATAGCTTCCCTTGTTACGCGCATGGAGGACCCATCGACCTGCATGGGCTCCTCCTGCTCAATAGGAGATAGTGAAGGGGTTTGAGACACCGCTGGCGTGGCGGAAGAAAGGTCATTAGCTGGGCGATACCTAAAACCTTTAGAACTCCTCTCTTTCTCCCTCTCTCTAAAACGGTTGTCTAACCGAATGGCGGTGGACACCAGGGCATCGAACGTAACGGGTGGTTCGAGACCCGCAAGAGTGTCTTTTACGGGTTCCGACAGGGCGTTTATAAACAGTGCTTTAAGAGGCTCATCAGCCCATCCTGTCACCCCCGCAAGAGCACGAAAAGCAATAGCAAAAGCGGCCACGGTGTCTGAGCCCTGACGAAGATGGGTCAACCGCATGGCGGCCTCATTGCCAAAAATGTCCTGATCAAAAACTGACACCATCTCCGCCATAAGCCCATCTGTGTTCTCCATGATAGGCGAATTAGCCCTGATAAGTGGGTCAGCCCATGCAAGAGCATTCCCGGTTAGGAGTGAAAGAATAAATGCTACCCGGGACTCTTGCGAATGGAAGCGTGAAGGCTGTATTTTAAAAAAAATTAGGCACTGAGTTAAAAACCCCTGACACTTTCCAGATTCCCCGCTATATCGCAACGGGAGTTGGAGTTTGGGTTCCCTAGCGCCAGGTGGAGGTGAGGGAGGAATGGGATGTGTGGGTGCTTGTGCAACTGAAGGTGGGTCGGTCATGTGAGGGCGAGTACGGAGATTCTCTGCTAGATCCTGCAGAGCGACCGCCTGAAGGCGTATTTGTTCATGCAGAGACTGTTGAGAAACTAGCAGAGCTCTAATACTCTCTCCCTGAGCAGCAAGGGCTGCCTCCTGCGTGACTAGGACCCTGTGCAGAATGGGATCTATCGCTGGCCCCTCCCCTATGGCTTCCATGTTCTGTGGGGGTTCTCTGTGCCAGAGACACAGAGGAGATATTGGAGGTCCAGTTGCGACAGATACGGACTCTTTAAGTGTTCAATGAACACCACTGAAACGGACAATAATCCGTAGTGGAGAGGGAGAATAATGAGAACACAAAACAACCTCACGAAAAAGGCGAGGAACTCGATATGCGAGCAAAACTGAAATAAGCAGACACGCTTATCTAACCACGTTTGTGGAGTGAACGAACAAAGAAAATAAAACTGTTAATATCCCTTTAACTGGGATATGAGCAGTTAGAGCGCTCGTAAAAGAACAAAGGAAATAAGCGGACACGCTTATCTAACCACGTTTGTGGAGCGAACGAACAGAGAAAATAAAACTAATAAGATCCCTTTCACTGGGACTAAGCAGTTAAAGCACTCGCAGATAAGCGTAGTAAAACAAAGGAAATAAGAAGACACGCTTATCTTACTCCCGTTTGTGGAGCGAAAGGAAAGGAAACCGTTTCGTGTAAAACGAAAGAAAACGAGAAAGTCTCTGCTCTGAAATGAGAGCGAAAAGAGACTAGCTTTCTTAATAAACCCTTTCTTCTAAACCCTTTCTTTTTTAAACTAGCTTACTACCTAAACCTATACCTTCTTTTACCGGCTCGAATGTTACGAGGAATAACATGGAAGCAACGAGAGAGGCAGGAAGCAGAGTATAAATAGTCAACGGAAATTAATCACAGGTGAACTTACTAATGACGAGGCGAAAGCAAAACCCCGTCGCAGAACAAAGGAAAATCCGATAGATTACCGGTAACGACAAAAAAGAATAACGAGAACGTGGAGATAAGGGAAGGAAGGCAAGATCCATGACAATTTGTTGTTTCAGATTGACTCATACCTTGCTGTCCTCATGAGCATCAATGCCATGGGTGTTATTTCATATTAGACATATTCATAATAAAGGAAGTAATTTGCTCTCACTTGATTTGCTAAGAGCATTTAAAACAAAATTATAGAGAGTCACGGAAATACCCATTATTGTGTTAAATGTGACACTCCTCAGTGCGTGTAAACACAAGGAAAAGGCTAAGCTAACAAACAAAACACAAATACCCAGTGAATCTCAAATTAAAATTTTTGCAAAAGCCTACTACCTTTTCCTCAACAGTTCTGTTATATAAATAAAATATAAACACAATAAAATGTGTGATGCTTAAATGTAAAATCTAACACTACTCGTAAGTATTTCAGAGCGTTAAGTTTGTTAAGATGCCCAATTTTATTTTGCCTGATTGAGACGTCTCTAAGGGATGCCATGAGTAATAGAATGAACTAGCCACAGAGAGAGTGCAAGTCACATTCCACCCTTATGCTCGCCTAAGTGATCGTGAAGTTTAGTGGTGTCACTGCTGTTTTAACATAGTACTATAGAATCAACTGGACAGGATTGCGCCACTATAGGTTCAGCTGTGTTTTGCCAAGAATATAGACACACGAATTTAATAGAAAATTCACTCTATTAGCATTAATATTTTAGTTATTACACGAAAGCTATATTCTACCACTTCTAGCTGTATGCGCGTGCGCAGTGTTTAACTCACAGGTCCAATAAATCTCAAAAGCTCTGCCACTGTACTCTTGAGGTAAATACTTATTATTGTAAAATATATATATATGGGATCATGTAAATGAGCATTAAGCAAAAAACAAAAAAATAATGGTGTCTGCTCAGCTGCTAAATCAATCTTTTTTATTTTTACTTGTACAATTTGTATACACATGTGTTTGCATGTGTATTATAATTAAGCACATATTGTGTACTGTTATACAGTTATTTACGGGGAGACAGCCTAGGTGAATAGGCAAAATTTATTTTAATATATATCACTATGAAACTTTCCCAGTTTGTTCTGTACATAACAACTAAGAAAAAATGTATTGCAAGTTTTCTGAGATTTTATGTTTATATATGCTAAATAGGCGTTACCTAATTAAATATGCGCTACTTTGCATATATCGCCAGGAACAGAATCAGAACATTGGATGATGCCCAGATTCAAAATTTTTGTTTCATTATGTTGACACATAACACAATGAACTTTGTTCAGAAGGGATTGTGGCTATGTCTTTTTATCATCCCATACATCAGGAAATACTGTCTACAGTCATAAAAAATCTATTTTCGCCAGGTTTTTTGGTATAAAATGTACTATAAATCAGGCTATGAATGATATATCAACAAACCCCTCTGAACAAAGAAGCAGGGTATAAATAGGAAGAAATGTGGAAAGTATGGTGTGTGTAGGTGCTAGGGAAATTGATATTTCATCTCTTGGCGTGTAAGAAAAACTCATAAAAACTCATTTTTGGGAAAACGCCCTCAAAGTTCTGTATTGTAAAATGCCATACATTTTTATTTGAAACCGCTATTTACAAACACAATACCTAATCAAACCATTAGTAATAGACATCTCAAACACATAACTGATAACTGAATAACTGAACTGAACTCAGAACTGAACAGAACCACACACAGGCTACATACACAGTGTAGTAACAATAATCTAAACACACAACTGATAACTGCACTGAAACACAGCATGTATTGACTGAACAGAATCACTGTCTCTCTCTCTCTCACACACACACACACACACACACACACACACACACACACACACACACAAAGACTTGCCGAATTAGAACTCTAGGCTATGTAGTGTGTGTACTGTTCATTGCATGTTCAACCTTGTAACACAGCATGTATTGACTGAACAAGGAAGCAAAATATAAAAAAATCTCAAAATCGACCAAAAAAAAAGTTTTTCATCTAGGCTGTCTCGCCTTAAAAGTACAATATACAGTTATTTTAAAAATTTTGTATGCATGAATAACATATATTGGAGACATGATTAATTGTCTTGTGTTATGATCAGGATTAATTTTAATGATGTTCTCTTTATCCTTATTGAATCCAGCACAGGTGATGATGGTTTAAAATAGGTGAAAATGTATGCATATTGTAGCATGGCAGTATTTAATCTTGTTTCTGTAACTGAAGAATGCGAAGTATACTTAAGAATTAAGCGAGTATTTAATAATGAAAAGAGTTCTTAAAAATGTGACATGGATGTCGGCGTGAAGTGGACTTACTGTAAGAATGAGTGGACTTCAGAATGAGAAGGGGACATAAAAATTAGAACTGGAATTTTACATGAATAGTGAAGAAAATAATGAGAAATTATATGAGTCATCAGTATTATCTTATTTTATGTCTTATCAGGAAGACATCTTGTTAATGAGATCTAAGATAAAACCTGCTTTAAAATGTGTGATTGACACACTGGCAGGTTTTGCCATCCGTAGAACAGTGTGTAGAAACACTGCATTGTATGAGGTCGGGCAGGATAAGGGCTCCATCATTGAGCCAGATATGAGATTTCACACAACTTTGACTGGGTTAAATGGGAAAATGGCCAGAAAGCTTACATAAGCAGTTTTAACCAGCAAGTACAAATTCTGACTTTTATCTGGCACCAAAAATGCTATACAAGGTGTTTTGCAAAAACTACAAAAACCAAAGTTAGACTCAAGATCAATATTTTGGCCATGTGACAATTACTAATTTATGCTTGAAATAAGTCATTGATTTCTGGATGGAAAGAAACTTTATTGATCCCATAAGGATATTGCAGCATGAACACAGACAGGTGTGTGAACAAATTAAGATATTTCTTAAACCTTACAGATATCCCATCTGATGACCACACCCCATGGTGTAAAATGCCTTTTTGATTATTTATTTTGATTATTTACCACAAAAATATAAAACAACAACAAATGACAAAAACTACAGTGAACAGGACTTGGGGAGGGGCATAGCAATAGACCTTCATTGATCATAAATTCAACATTACATTACGTTTAATCAGCGAGGAAGATGCACAAGCAATAGTCAAGCAGTAGTAGCCAATCCAACCTTCCAGATACAAATTAAGAATAATGTTTATAATAATAAGAATAATCATAATAATATTATATAGCTGTAGCTATACAAAAATATATTTATTTGAGAGGATAAACTCAGAAATGTCAGAAGATAAAGAAGACCACGTTGAGGCTGTGGCCTTATTAAACCTCGCAGTGGTGCACTCCAGGTTAACTATTATCCGTAGGGCACTAATCCATGGAATCTTCATTGGAATATCTGGACTAAACCATTGCTCAGTGATTTTTTTTTTTCCAGATGTGAAGCCCGCAAATAACATTTTTTGTTGGATGGGCCTAAGTCAATACGAAGAGGATCTTAGTCAGTTCAGATAAAACTTTGTGTACATGCTTCCAAAAAGTGGTTATTACAGGACATTCCCAAAACATGTGCAAAAAGGGAAGGTTTGTGTGTGAAATGATTTTAAAATATAAGTTATGTTTTTGTTAAGTTTGTTAAGTAACCTTGGGCTTTGGAAAGGTGTTATAAGAATAGAAATTATGATTATTATTATTATTTTTATTAATGTCCTGTCAGCTCTTCTGGTCGGTCTACTGAGTCGCTCAAAATCAGCTCTCCAGAAATGGTCCATTTCTCACCCTAAAACAATAGTCATGGACAAATTGGCAGGGCCGAGCGAAATGAAAGATCCCAGGGCCTGGGGTCGCAACGTCTATTAGACCCCAGGGTCTGTTTTTCTGGCTATCACACTGCAGCCCCCATTATAGCACATTCGATTCCCAACAGGGACATTACTGTTTTTTACTGGAACAATGTACTGAACATAATTTACTTGAGTCAGCCTTATGTAGAACAAAGTACATGTACAGTGTTATTACATTCAGTATAATGGTCTGTGCTAAAAACCTAGTGTAAGTGCAGTATATATACGCAAAACAGACTATATATTTATGGCAACAGCTGAAGTTTAGCAGGGGGATAAAACGTGACGGTTCCTCCATTTCCTTTCAACTATGGCACATTCAGGTTTCTGCCTAAATGTCTCCCTCTAGTGAAGCAGAAATGTAAAAGCATCTGGCTCGTACAACAGAGTCTCATTTAAGCCCTTTGTGCAGATGGCAAATTTGGTCAATTCTCACCTATTTAGGGAGTGCTCTGTTTAAGGTTTTATAACTCCAGGTGTGAGCATCCCAGAAACTTAGTAAATAGCTTAAATGAACCAAGACAGGTGTACCATTTACAATATGATTTGTTTAGATTTGTTTATTTTCATAATTTAAGTGAAAATAAAGTGCCACAAATGCAAAAAAAATGCTAAAAATAATAATAATGTAATAATGTTTTGCTTGCAACAAAATACTGAGTTACATAATGAAACAGGTAAATCTATGCATTTCCTGGATCAAAAACTCCATGTCCACAAGTGTCTGAGGATGACATGCAGAACTACTAAATATCTTTGATGCAAAATATAGGCACACTACCCTGATGTCCAATAGTGTTTCCAAATCTAGTCAAAACCATATCCAAAACATGTCATAAAATGAATTAAATTAGTCTTGTCCATTATAAACATTACATTACATTACAGTCATTTAGCAGACGCTTTTATCCAAAGCGACATACAATATGTGCATACAGAAACGTCATCGAAGTAACTGCAGAACAGATAAGACAAAGTGCATCCTTCCCATAACGTAGCAGCTATCCCTAGTAATAAACATTGAATGTAGTTCACAGTAAGCTGTGGGTAAATCAGCTATACTACAATTATATTCTAAATACTATTATAAACTATAACAAACAGTTAGACAAGAAAACACAGGGAACAAGTACCATGAGAGGTCCTAGATTAGTATTTCAGTCAAGGTGGAATTTGAAGAGGTGTGTATTCAGGCCATGAGGGAACGCAGGCAGGGTTGGAGTACAACGTAGGGGAATGGGGCGTCCGTTCCACCACTGAGGAGCTAGGGTGGAAAAGGTCCGCAGACAGGACGAGCGAGAGCCATTGACACAGAGGGGGGGACTTGCGAGTCACCTTGCTGTAGAGAAACAAAGTGGTTGAGAAAGAACATACAGTGTCGTGAAAAAGTTTTTGCCCCTTCCTGATTTTCTCTATTGTTGCATATTTCTCGCACTGGATGCTTTCAGATCTTCAGATAAAATATAATATTGATTTTAGGGAACCTGAGTGAACAAATGACACATTCGTTTTTTGACTTATTTAATTTATTTAATGAACACAAAATTCCAACACTCATTTCCGTTGTGTGAAAAGGTAATTGCCCCCTTACAATAACGGCAGCCAATGTAGAATAAAGTAATAATTTTTTATATTTGGTCGCATAGCTTTTGCATGCCATGACTTCCTGATGTCTGTGACCCAACAATATCAAACGACTCTTGATATTTTATTTCCTGGTACTCCTACAAGCGATACTATAACTTCTATGCATTTGAATGGATCTTTATGGGAATTGGGGGGTGGGTCTAGATTTAACTATAAATTACACTGGAACAGTATGGAACACATGGTTGGTTAAATGGCTATAAGTCATCAAGGGTCTGACGTATCAAACAAGCCTCAAACCATCACTCTGCTGCATGAAATACAGTAGATATGGATGGATAACATGAAGGGTTTCTTCTCCTGACTTATTTTTCCATAGAGTTCAGTAGAAAGATTTGTCAGGAGAAACAACCCTTAAAGTGATCCACAGTGTTGGAGAAGCTACTTTGAAAGCATAACTTTACTTCACACTGAACTACAGCAAATCTACCCTAGGGGGAAATCTAGTTTGGTTAACTAAAGCTACTTAGAAAAAGTAGTTCAAACTACTGATCAAATTGACAATGTACATGTGATACAAAATTCCAAATACAAAAAAATGCCACTCAATTGAGTTTATTGCAGAAAGTGCCCACTTGTTCACAGGTCATACATAAACCAAAAAAATAAAATACCCCACTATTCATGGGAAAGTGCAAAAAATGTCAGCTTTGGTTTTGTATACAATGTCCATTAGTCAGACACCTGCCTTCCGGAAACTAGCGTCCAGGTGGGGGTATTGCACGAAGCAGGATTACTCAGTTAGCCAGGTAACTTCTAAAATAGCATGCAACAAAACGTCTCTGAACATTAGTTAATAAATAGCAATAATCAATACTTATGACTAATTGACACCTAATATATTCAAGTTTAATTTTACAAATTCATATTCAAAACATTAAAAACTATAGCCAAATAATTTTCACAGGTGAGCTGACAATCCAGCTTCCTGTAATACCCCTGAGACCTAAACCTGTCTTAAATAAAACAATCCGATCTGGCATGTCCTATTGGCTGCAGTGTAGGGCAGGGTCAGAACCTTGAACCTGATCCTGGCTGCAACTGGCAGCCAGTGGAGTGACCTCAGCAGGGGGGTGACATGCAAAAATTTTGGGAGGTTGAACACAAGCCGGGCAGCTGCGTTCTGGATCAGTTGAAGAGGCAGAATGGCACAGGCTGGTAGGCTTGCGAGCAGGGAGTTGCAGTAGTCCAGTAGTAGGACAAGAAGCTGGGTGGAGTAGGTGGTCAGGTACGGTCGAATCCTCCTGATGTTGTACAGGAGGAACCTACACGACCGTGCCGTCGCACTGATATGCTCTTTGAAGTCCAGCTGGTCGTCCAGGACCACCCCCAGGTTCCTTGCAGAGCGGGAGGCGGCCACCATAGTTCTGTCAACGGTGATGGATAAAGCACTACTTACAGTATCAATACTCTACAGTATGTATACTTTTGCCCCGGGATTGCATTTTTCTGTAGTATTTTATGAATTTTATTTTAATGTTCCCATTCATAATGACTCCAAGGAAAAAAAATCCATTAATCTACCACATATCAGCACACATTAAATTGGAATGAGCATTTTCCATGCCCTAAGTGACAAGTACGCCATAGCCTGTATTATGTATGATAACATGAAAATAAAATAGTATTCCACCATCTGCAAAATTCTGCCAAATGTTATATTTTCAATGAAAATTGGTAGCCTACATCACACATAAAATTAACGATTGCACTACAGTATGTGAAATGCACTCAAAATGTGAAAATAACAATAGGCCTATCAATCATATTGGACAAGACAGTGCTTGAGTTGAAAAACTAATGTACATACTGTATGTAGCCAGCGAGACCAACGGTATTTTAGACGCAAAAATACTTACATATCAGGAAAGGAATACTCCCCTCCCTAATGCGTTTTCTATAGAGCTTGTGTAATACGAGACAGTTGAAACGAAAACTGCCATTACGCTGGGCTGTAAATAATTTTTCAAAGCACCCAATAAGGCATTGCATATACCGTTGCTAAGGTTATAATGTACTCTATTTGATAAATGAGCCGACAAACCAGAATTAAATGTAATGAAAGAGACAGGCTTGCAGGGCATGGGGGGTATTACGAGTCGACATTTCAGATTGTGTAATAGCGGTATAAAGTGTTGTATATTTCTCAAACGGATTGTACCACACAATAAATGAAACTGAATTTTGAAAAGAGCATCTCTATGTGTAAAACCAATGGTAGAATTGTATATTTATTTCATATTTAGTAGCAGATATGTATAGTGGTATAATGAGACAATAATTTCACATATTTATTTTGCATTTGAGTGAGCAGACCTTTTCACAGCTTTTTTGGCATACGATCAGGCTATTGGGTTTATCTTGTTGCTATGAAAAAATTGATATGATGAATAAATATATTTATGAACTCACACATAGACGCTATTGTCCACTATGTCACGATTGGGTAGGTATAGACTGGCTTGTTAAATGCACTTGCTACAGGAAAATAGTGACACTTAGAAACTCTACCAATAAAGTTAAAACACAGAGCTTGTGATTTCCATTAATAGATTGGCTGCAGGAGCAACGATTGTCTCAGTTGAGCAAAATCTTGCCAGCGGCGGCATGGTCACTATAGGCATCTGCGCAAAGGGGTTAATGGCACTCTCATTTCTATAAACGTTCGTGCATGATACTTATCTAATCAAGTTAATTCCCAGAACATCATCCTGTCACATTGTATCCAATTCCACAGTCAGTCGACAAATGTGCAGCTTCTTACCCATCCTGGCCAACAGCATGTAAGGCAGCTTTATGTTTCCGGGTCTTGTGGTGAAATCGCCATCCTTCAAACAGGTGACTATTTAATTATTATAGAATTTCTCCTGACATATAGGATCTATGGAAGACTCAAGCCCAGACCATGCTCTGACTTTACCATTATCTTCTCTACTGCTGAAAACACAAGGCCATGCTGCAATGCCTTTTATATTGAAAACCAAAACCTCTCCAAAAGCACTATCATAAGGTCTGAAGTCAACTGAGCTCTTCTGCACACACGCTCAACTTGTCTCATAGAGCAAAGGAATGACTGACCCATGTTCTTTCTTTCATGGATGGTTGATTCCAGCTTGCATCAGCAGAGGTCAAAGAAGGTGAATATACTGATATCTCATATGAGCTGTATGTCTGTTTTCATAAGTGTCAGACAAAGTCTCTTCACCCTCACAGACCTGAAGTGATTACTTTGGCTGTGTGTGGGGGTGTTTTGCTCTGCAAATATACACTAGAGTGCAATATTTGATCAATCTGCAACCCCTAGAGTTACTGTTAATGCTGCATGGGCAGAATGTTTTCTGAAAAATCTAAATCTTTAAAAACAGGAAGGGTGGGGGTGTCTAAAGAGAGTGTATAATTTATCTGGATTGGCTTGGAATGCAGATATACAAATGAACATGATTCATCTAGCAACCTTCATGGATCTTTTCAGTAAAGGACAAACGGCATGTGACCTTGATTTGATTTTTAATGCCAGCTCTGTTCAAACACACACATGTGGTGCAATCTGTTTGAACACACCTCTTCCAGCCATTTCCTGTTTGCATTCCAAGGTTTACATTCACAAAATGAAATATTTCTGTGGAGTGATTTGTGATTTGAAAGCAGTAGTTTTTTTAGAAAAACATGACATGTATTATTATTTTTAAAAAGGTTATTACTTTTTCTATGTGCTCATTTCTCTATCAACAGTGCCTGCAATATAATCAGAGCTGTGAAACTAATCCTATTTGGAATATTGAAACATGGAGTTAGCTGGCCATTAGCACCCCATAAGTAATTTTTTTAGATGTCTCTGGATCGAAGCAGGGCTGTTGTGACCTTTTAGTTAGTAGCATGTGAACGACAGTGACCTTTACCCTACACTCCAACCATGCTTTTCTTTCCTTGCCTTGTTAGAACTTAAAATCAGCGTTAATAAGGTGCAATGTGAGATAATTTTCATGTCGATGGCTGCAACTAAAAATAAGTAAAATGTGCGATAAGCAGGCACAGATTTTTATAACGTCAGTGATCGCATTCCTCGTGGAAAAACAAGGGGTGTGAGGCCTGATATTTAAGCCGAAAGTGGTGTGAGAACAGTGCAGCATCACTTTCCTCATTGCTAGACTATTACAGTCAACCCAGATGCAGCTGGTATTAACTCTTTGCCTCTCTGTCTCTCTCACACTCACTCTTTCTCCCTCATTTTCACTTTGTGACTAAGAGAACATTATTCGAGCTTTGTGTGTACGCGAAAGCACAGTGTGCACCCAAAATCTCAGCCCACAGCACATTCTCTCGTTTCCAGCTGCTATCTGTTTTTTTATTGTTCTTACAGTATAACTCTTTTTGCTGGTTATGCCACTTTGGAGCGGAGAATTATATACATGAGCCTGTATAGTGCAGGTCTGATAATTAAAACTCAAGTCAGTGCTTTATTATCATGGTCAAAGACAGGAATGCAGGCATCTATACAGTGAGTTATAGGAGGACTGTATCCTGATGCTGTTGGGTGAATTTATTATTTTTTGATGCAAAGCTACAGCATCATCAGTCTTCTTTCATGAATAACGGTCAACACAATAGCCATTTAATCTCCCATTAAACCCTGCTGAAGTGCAGCCAATGCACCACCATTCAGGTATGAATGCAGCCCGAATTAAGCACAATTAAGCTTCTCCTGTCTCCAAATGTACCTCCAAAATTTAAAAATGATTGTGCTGTGAACTTTTATTTCAGCATAATTGTCATTCTTTGTCATTTTAATGGTCTTCTCTTTCCTGGCGATACAATGAAAACACTCGACTGAGAAAAATAGACTTCACGCCCATTTTATTGAGAACATCCAGGTAGTGGGCAGAAATGTGAAGCACCAACATGAAGCCACTTAATAGGGTGTTGGGTCACTATGTGCTGCCAGGACAGTTTGTATCTGCCATGGAATAGAATCTACGTACCAGTATGTAGAATTCTGGCCACCCCAGCAGGCAAGTACTGCCGGGGATGAAGGGAATCACTTATTCATTATGTGATCAATAGGAATGAATTAGCATCCCACACCAGAACCCTTCAATGCTGGGACCAAGCATTCAGTCCTGTAGACTTCTTTAGGTGTGAGCCACACATGAACTCATTGGAACACTGTGAACACAGAACACGGTGAAGGATGATTAAAATGACCTTCACCGCTCAGCAGTCAGTTGTGCTCTTTGCACCAGTGTACTCGCAAAAGGACACTGGCAGGTGTAATGAGGTTTGTGCAGGTTTGTGCATTGAAACCCGATGATATACTGCTCTGTAGAGTTCTTCATGGACCATTCTTAATGAACCTGCCTGCTCATGCCCTATATTGAAACCACCACAGTTACTCTTTGTTGATTGTCTTTCCTTCAGAGTTCCATGCCAACATCACCTTAAACAGAGTTTTCCATAAAGCATCTGCAAATTCAGCTGTCATCATCACTGGATCTCCTGCCAAACGTTCCCCAACAAATGCCCCTCTTCCAAAAGTCCCTGTGGACGTGTCTTCTAGCCTTGCTAGCTACAATTATAGGCAACCAGGATTGCCATGCATTTTTGTACATGACCCTGAGTATGCTGGGATGTTCGTTGCATAATTGACTCAGGAACCACACCTGAGTTAATATACTTTGTTACCCAATTTACCCAAGTGTTTCCACCTTTTTAACTACAGTACTACCTGTATGTGTACATGCATGCATAGTATCAACAGTATTAGTGATACCAGCATTATTACCCCAACACAATAATACAAGTATTGTCTTCTTGACCTGTCCTGCATTCTGCATTATCTCAGTAATGTTCATTAAAATGCACATACAAGCATACGCATGTTGAAGACTGTCATCAAACTCAAAGCTTTCATGGTCATTTCTCATACTAAGGAGACGAACACACCTTTCTTCAACTTCGAGTTGCTATTGCCAACGTGTGTTGCCAGGCAATCCAATCCTGCTGGGCTCAATGTTATGAATTAGAATCTAGTGTGTCCCCTGGGGTCTTCAGTCTTTTACACACCAGCATGAGCTCAAGGTTACCATTGAGTCACCAAGAATCACCTTCCGCAGGTAACCATTGTTTTTTTTGCTTTGTTCTCTGGGGTAACCATGTTAATTCTCTCCATGTACGCACAAAAAAACCTTAATTTTCTCTATATTAATACAAAGGAGCCATATATACATACTGTATATGATGATGAATCTTCTTCTGTCTAAATAAATTATATTTGACAAGTATAGTATAGGATATTTAGTGACGTGATTGAGGGATACAGCTGTTGTTTGTGATGATTTGAGCCTTAAACCTTCTAATCGCAATTTTGGTCATTTAATCATTATTCCAAACATTCCTGTCACGTTTCATTTATGGACAATGCCCATGTGTTTCTTTTCTTCATCCAAAATGAACCAAGATGGAGGAGAGAACAGGCAGTTCTCTTGGTACTCCAGTTTGACTGACAGATTCATTACACTGTACAGCACTAGGTCCCTCTGACTCACTGAAATCCACCTGCATTTCGTTGGCGTGGCATGGGATTTCTAAAGACATGACTGGCTTATGACAGCATGCCCTGCCGTGAATAAAATCAAGGCAAGTGAAATTTACAAAGAAAAACACCAGCTCCATTGAAAATCTGTCATTTCCCAAATAGTCTATGTATTTCAATTAATGAATTAAAGCAGGGAGAGACCTGATTTAATCTTTATACATTATCCCATCTAAGTATAATAAACCACAGAAATCAGCAGGTGGGTAAATTGTCTTTAAAAGAATGTGTCATTCCTGCTGAAGATGTGACGTCATAGCAGCCCCCGATGTGGCTCTCTGCAGCACTCGTAACCCTTATGAGTCACAGGAGCACAAATATCTTTGAGGTCAAGCTCTCTGGGTGAATCACAGGGGAACAGTTTTTCTTTCCCGGGGGTTCTCAGCGCCAGGTTTTAAACCAATGTCAGTTTCCTTAGACCATGATTAAGACAGCTTACTTTTTAAAGTTTTTGCTTTCTTTTCTTCTCCCAGTTTTAACTGCCTGATGGCACTTATGCGCCTGTCTCACTACTGTGACATCATCAGTGAAATGAAGACAGAGTAGATAAGCAAGCATCCCCTCCCAAGCAGACTGCAGTTACCTGACTAGCCAGAAGAGGTCAGTGGTGAGTGCTGAGGAACCTGTGCACACTGAAAGCCGCTCTCTCTGGGTTATGTCGCGGCCACTTATACCAGCTGCTGTCGGTTTGGGCAAAGATTCTATGTCAGCCAGTGGGGTACACCCATGCAATAGGACATTGTCTTCACAAGATAAGTTTGAAAACTTAAGTGTTGGAGGAAGCAGCACACTTACACTTCTTCCTGTCACTAATGAATGCAAGTATACAGTATAATGGATGTAATCACTGAACCATCTTCCTTCTGTGCAGTGATTTACACATCCCTCCTCCTCCATCGTTTACTTCCCTGTTCCTGTTCAACAATACAACATGTACATACATTGTGAATTCATTAAATGTAAAAAGCACATGGATATGGCAGCATGAATATAGATAGGGCAGTAAGTGTGAAGTACAGCAGTATTCACTCTTGAGCTAACTGCAGGGCAGATTTCTACCACTACAATCACACTGAACATGCATGGTTGTTTCTTCTGAAAGTATTTCACACTAAAGCTACAGTAGGCAAGTTTGAAAATATAGAAGGCAAATATACTTCCCCTTTGGCTCTCCTCCCTCCTATTTTTTTCCTAAGCCCCTCTCACCAAATGATGCTCCAGTGCACGTGTGGAAACAGGCAGACAGGGAGGGGTTTATTCTACAGGGAGGATCTTTTGCTTGTAGGTAGTTGCCCTGATTGGTAGCTACTTAGCTAGCTATTGGTTGGTTTTTGGAAGACCGGCTTGAGATTTTTTGACAGCCTAGTACAGAGCCCAGGACACTCACAAAAACCAGATTTTTTCTCAGAACACTTGATTTATTGATAGCTGCTGGAATGTAATGAGCAAATTTAGTAATTTTGCCAAAATTATATCAAAAAAATCTTGTCTACTGCACTTTAAAATGTTTTAATGATTCATTTGAACGTTTTTTCTGTTTTACCATTAAGAATATGAGAGAGGGTGCTTGAGGACTGTCCATAAGGGAATCCTGGATTCGATTTTACGGGTGGTCCATTACTGTTGCACCCTGGGGCACATTACATCAATTACCCCTGTAGAGCTGAGTTGCACAATGTGTACAACACTGCATCTTAAGTGAGCCCCGGATAATGACAATCGCTACCCAAGTAAGTGATAATTGATCTAGGTTTGGCATGAATTATAGATGTTTGTCTTTTTTTGGAGCTGAACGGCATTGCGAGAATTATTTGGGAAATTGGCGACGGGGTAAACTGGGGACGTATTCAAAAGCAACAAAATGTGAGATAAATTTTAAAAAATACAAACGGGACTGAATTGATCATCTTGTTCCAGAAAGTGGCAGGTATGGCAACTGAGAGGGCAATACTATAAAACAATTCACGTTATATTGTGGCCAATTATAACTTTGTTGCAATAAGTTACCCTCCTACAAACCTAGTGGGGCCAACATTCCTGCCACACAACACACCCACGGAATGCCACATGAAGAGTGTTGCGAAATGTGTAAAACTGTTCTGGGGGAACTTCCTGTTCAACAGCCAGAACTTTCAAAACAAAACATAATGTTCTGCCTGCTGAGGAAACTGTAGATGTGATAAAAAGTGTCACACAGCCACCTGTCCACAAGCCAATAACATTCCCACTTGTAACTGGTCAAAGTACGTTTTTAACTTTGCACAAATGCCTAGTGGCTATGGTGCGGGCGGATTTTGCTCAACTGAGACATTCGTTGCTCCAGCAGCCAAACTATGAGTGAGAACAAGAAACTCTGTGTTGTATCTTTATTAGTATATGATTTGTAACAACTCTGCCGAATACGGAGTTCCATTCCGGCTTTTACCGAGGCCCTTCGTCAACTGTATTAACTCACTCAGTGCCAGAAGCGCTTTAAAGCGCCCCAACTACGAACGTTCCTGAGTGCCAGGGGCGCCCTGAACTCGTATTTTACATACTCTTTTTTTTAGCCAATTAAATAAGTTAAATACAACAAATACATGTTGTTACTGGGCAAATATTAGTCAGCAGTAATAGATGGACGATCTTATTGGTTAAAACAATTACGATGTAAAATTGGCTGTCTTTTTGTGCAGTTAGAAATACGAGCTGGCAACTTGAAAGAAAAGTAGCGAGAGGCGATATCAGAATGGCGAACGGTGACGAGAGCGTATTTGTGTTTAACTGGAATAGCGATAGTGGAGAGGAAGATGAGGAGCAGTGCTCGACATTAACGCTTGTCCGATTGTCATAAAAGTGGTCGGACAAGCATAATACAGCTTAACTTGCCCGGACGGACAAGTAAAAAAAACGAATAACGCTAAGTTAGTTTACGAGGTGAAACGAACAAGCTGCCGCGATTCGCCCGATATTGCAGACACATAAGTGAACTTAAAAAGTTAACAAACGTATGTGTGAAGTCTAAGTTAGCTAGCTAACGTTAATTGTCCTGGATGACATTCTGGCAGTTGACAAAAGTTGTGTAGGTAAATGCTAACATTAGGTCGCCAATCATTATCAATCCGAGTTTGTCACATTGCGTCAAGTCTCTCAACGAGAGAGCACACGTTATATTAGTTAACGTTAACAAAATCATGAGGTTAGGGAATTGGATTCAGAGTTATTTCACAAATAGGGGAGCATCTTTAGTTGTGCATTGACTAAAGACAAAAAGAAAACCTTAAGTGAAATATTTGGCATATTCTTTGCTAAATGCTTCTTTATTGGAAAGATCTTCTTTATTTGGCTGTTAAGCTCCAAAAATGCAAGTAATAACTTTATTTTGTATAGCTCTTTTTGAAACACTGGGTTATAAAGTGCTGTAGGCTACAAAATAAAAGAACAAAAAACAACATGATAGAAATGAAATACAAGATAAACAAATGAAAATAAATTTAGGCCTAATGAAATAAATAAATATTATACAATGTAGTAAAATACAATTAACTGTAATAAAAGGCTCAATATATAAAAATAGCATCCATTTATGGTCATTTATTTCCCTTTTCTAAATTGAAAATAAATGTTTAAACTGATATTTGATCTCAAGTCACAGTTTACCATCAACAGTCTTTGTTGTGATTCAGCTGGCCAGTAATATTATTTGAAGTCATTTCTAGTGTTTGTCCTCTTGCAGGTGTAAGTCTTACAAAAATATTTATACTCATATCTGAAGTTAGAAGTGTTTAAAAATATTTTATTGTAAGTTTGCAGAGTCAAAAACTGAATTTGAGCATTTAGAATGTTGAGCGGCCATATTGGCTTGGCAATCAAGGGGCACAGTGTTCCAGAATTCCGTGGCACTGAGTGAGTTAATGACGAAAATTTGCAACATTCTAAGTGTCACTATTTTTCCTTAGCAAGTCCTATTACCAAGCAACCCTTCACCCAGTCTCGCCTGAAACTATACCTACTCATGCGTGACATAGTG
The DNA here is from genome assembly GCA_022702515.1 of Ilyophis sp. 1 JC-2022. Taxonomy (NCBI): domain Eukaryota; kingdom Metazoa; phylum Chordata; class Actinopteri; order Anguilliformes; family Synaphobranchidae; genus Ilyophis; species Ilyophis sp. 1 JC-2022. The sequence continues at coordinate 49,228,348 of CM040401.1, read as the reverse complement.
GGCAATATGTGTGAGATCATAAATATATTTATTCATCATTTCAAATTAGTATTCCGTCATAGATAAACCCAACAATAGCCTGATCGTATGCCAAAAAAGCAGTGAAAAGCCCTGCTCACTCAAATGCTAAATAAACATGTGAAGTTCTACTATCAATATCTGCTACTAAATATGAAATACATATACAATCCTACCATTTGTTTTATACATAGAGATGTTCCTTTCAAAATTCAGTGGTCATTTATTGTCTTGGACAATCTGTCTGAGAAATACACACCAGTTTAGAACGTTATTACACAACATGGAACGTCTGCGTGAAACACCCCATACGTCATTCCGGTTTTATTCACAACTGTTTTATCTGATAGATGAAAGTATATCCTTCTGAACGGTGTTTGTAATTTGTTATTTTGAAGAGTAAAGTACAGCCCAGCTTAACAGAATCAACAATTTTTATCAATGTAGTATGACGCAAACAGCTATAGAAAATGAATTTGCTGACAGGAGTTTTTCGTCCTCTATATGAAAGTAGTACTGCTTGTAATATGCAGTTCTTCTCACTGGCTACATATGTACATTCGTTTTTCCACTCGATCACCGTCTTGTCCAGTAGGCTATGTTAGATATTATTATCTTTGCATTTTGAGTGCATTTCACACACTGTAGTGTAATGTTCATTGATGGCTCAGTCATGTTTAATGTTTGATGTACACATTTTAATTGAAACTAGAACATTTGGCAGCATTTTCCTGTTGGAGGAATGTGCCAGTCACCCTGCACCAGCAGAGCGAAGTGGTCGAGCAGGAGCGTAGTGCTGGATCAAGTTCTGTAGGTAGGAGGGGCCTGACCTTTTGGCTGCAGTGTAGGCCAGGGTCAGAACTTTGAACCTGATCCTGGCCACGACTGGCAGCCAGTGGAGTGACCTCAGCAGCACAACACAAGCCGAGCAGCCGCGTTCTGAACCAGTTGTAGGGGCAGAATAGCGCAGGCTGGCAGGCTTGCGAGAAGGGAGTTGCAATAGTCTAGACGTGAGGTGACCATAGTCTGGACAAGGAGCTGGGCGGAGTAGGTGGTCAGGTATGGCTGAATTCTCCTGATGTTGTACAGGAGAAACCTGCAGGACCGTGCCGTTGCCCTGGTGTGCTTTCTGAAGTCCAGCTGGTCATCCAGGACCACCCCCAGGTTTCTTGCAGAGCGGGAGGCGATCACCATAGTTCCGTCTACGGTGATGGACAGGTCTAGAAGCGGGGAGGTCTTGTATGGCATGAAGAGCAGCTCAGTCTTGTCGAGGTTGAGCTTCAGGTGATGGCTAGACATCCACTCAGAGACTCAGAGGCAAGCAGATATCCTCTCTTTAATCCGTGGGGTAGAGGGAGGGAAAGAGAGGCTTATATATAATTAGATCTAGAAATAGGTTGTAAGATGAAAGTCAGTATGAAGGAAGAAACAAATCTTGGCAAGTCCAATGGTACATTCACTGGGGTTGATTTCATGATGTGTATTGTATTATTTGAATAACCCTCCACTGGGTTCTTTTAGGAGGACATTCTGCCAAATTAATACAATGGTACAATGGATGCTTCTGTCTGTGCCTAGTGGCTCAATCTAAGGGAAGTACTCCATCCATTGGTGAAGACAGGTCAAGCAAAAAAAGCTTTACAAAGGGTGTGAATTGGAATAATTACATTTCATAAATATATATTTGCTTAGCAAACACGCTTTTCTATGTTTTACATATCACTCGCTTAAACATGTGGACATATAAAGCCTGTGTACCCATGTAATTCCAATTAAATGTCCAAATTGGTTAGAATGTTGATGTGGATCACATATACAACAGCATTATCTCAGCTATACACCATTACCTCAGCATGGATTCAAACCTTCAAGCTGCCAGTTATTAGTTAATACAATAACTGATACAATAGACTAATACACCACACTACTACCAGCTTATAGCACTTATGGGTTCTTGCCAGTAAATATTGCCTAGGTATTGCAGGTGTGCAACTGGTATGCGTTGTGTCAATTTATGCGCTGCATATGCGCTACCCATGGGAAAAGTAAAAAATATTGAAATAGTGCCCACCTGATTTTTGTCAATACACTTATAAGCTTATCCATGTGGGTTAGTCCCAACATTTTCAGGACTGATAAACTTCATTATCATTCTAATATTTACTTGATAATCACAGCGGCAGGTGCGAGTTATTATTGAGTTTTTTTCTCAAATATGAAAGGATGTGCAGTTGCATCCATGCCTCATTGGTAAAAAAGAAATGAGCGGGTGTGCATTTCAGAATGATGGACACCCAAGGGGAAGTAACGCAGGCTTCCTTGTGCGGCTCATTTAAGCCACATCCCTCTGTTCCTCTGTACACAAGCATGCACAGTGGTGGATTTGGGATGTACAGTGCCCTCCACAATTATTGGCACCCCTGGTGAAGATGAGTAAAAAGGGTTATAAAAAATTCACCGTTTGGTGAATTAGTTTAATCTCACACTGAAAGAAAATGAGAAAAATCCAACCTTGAATTGAAGTAAATTTATTCTGAGAAAAAAAAAATCCCTTATCAAGAAATAATTATTTTTAACAAAACCACGTGTGTCCCAATTATTGGCACCCCTGCATTTAATACATTGTACAACCTCCCTTTGCCAATACAACAGCACTGAGTCTTCTCCCGTAACATCTAATAAGGTTGGAGATTACAGAGCAAGGAATCTGAGACCATTCCTCTTTACAGAATCTCTCCAGATCATCCAGAGTCCTAGGTTCTCTCTTGTGCACTATCCTCTTCAGCTCAGCCCACAGGTTTTCAATGGGGTTTCGATCAGGGCACTGAGATGGCAGAAGCTTCATTTTGTGTTCAGTTAACCATTGTTGTGTTGATTTGGACGTATGTTTTGGATCATTGCCCTGCTGGAAGATCCAACGACGACCCAGTTTTAGTTTCCTAGCAGAGGCAGCCAGATTCAGATTGAAAATGTATTGGTATTTCATGGATTTCATGATGCCATGTACCCTAACAAGGTTTCCATGGCCTTTGGAGGGGAAAAAAGCCCCACAACATCACGGAACCTCCACCATACTTTACATTGGGGATCAGGTTGTTTTCGGTATAGCCATCCTTTTTTTACACCAAACCCACCTTGTGTGTTGGTTGCCGAAAAGCTAAATTTTCGTTTCATCTGACCATAGAACACGGTTCCAGTCAAAGTTCCAGTAGCGTTTAGCAAACTCCAGGCGCTTACGTTTGTGGTGAAATAACAGGGAAGGGTTTTTTCTGGCATGCCTTCCAAATAATTTGTTGGCATGGACGTGACGTCTAATGGTAATTTGTAGACTCCAAAATGCTACTTTCCTCTGTAATTCTCCAACAGTGATCCTTGGGGATTTTTTTGCCTCTCTAACCACTGTGCGTGGGAGCAAAATAAACTTGGGTTCTCTTCCAGGCAAGTTTGTAACAGTTCCAGTTGCTTTGAACTTTTTAAGTATTGCCTTAATCGTAGATATGGGCATTTTCATGTGAGTAGTTATTTTTTTTATAGCTGTTCCCTGACTTATGAAGCTCAACACACTTTTCCCTCTTTTGATTTGTATGTTTTCTTATCTTTCCCATGTTGATGTATGAATTGTTACGTCTGCGTCAAATTGTTATGCCCTTCCAGTTCACCTTCCCTTATGTTCTCAGTGTTTTCCCTCTTTCCCCTTGTTTCGTGTCTGTTCTTTCATGTTTCATGTTTGTCTTCCGTGTGTGTGCAGGTTGGGCGTGGTCTTTCCTCTCGTTACCCTCATTATCCCTCATCCAATCACCCGCATTTCACACTTTCATTCCACACGCTGCTAATCACTCTTGCATACATTCTCACGCTGCACATACTCATTGTATCATTGACTTCACTATATATTCCCTCTTTGTTTGCTGTCTTTTCGCGAGTTCGTACTCTAGTGTAACTAGTTGTGTTTGTTTATTTTATCTTTGGAACTCGTTCAGTCTAGCCAGTGTGTTGTTAATCCCTTGTCTAGTTTTGTCTCTTTGTACCCGCCAGCCTGCTAAGCTCCCAAGCCTGCATCGCCTTCCCTGTACATGCTGCTTGTCCTCCGGTTTGTCTGCCATTCTCCAGCCCGCTCCAGCTCCTCCTGTATCCAACCAACCCTGCTAGTCCCAACCCCATTCCTGACCCTCATCCTGAGTATCGCTACTCCAGTCTTGGATTGGGTCCACTCTTTGGGAAGAAATCTTGACATGAATAAGGGAATATGGCATTTGTGTCATTTCATATTTATACCCCAGTGAAACAGGAAGTCATGGATTACTGCTTGAAAGTTCTGATCAACTTTAAAAAGTTAAATATAAATGAAAAAAATTCTTCAGTTACATTTTGTTCATAGGATTTTCTAGGGGTGCCAATAATTGTGGCACACGTGGTTTTGTTAAAAATAATTATTTCTTGAGGTTTTTTTTTCCTCAGAATAAATATATTTTAATTAAAGGTTGGATTTTTCTCATTTTTTCAGTGTGAGATTAAGCTAATTCACCAAAAGGTGAATTTTTTATAACCTTTTTACTCATCTTTACCAGGGGTGCCAATAATTGTGGAGGGCACTGTATGTGCTGGCTGTCAGATTGAGGAGCTTTGATCCAGTTTTGTGTCCCAGTGCTGTAGTGTCTCTTTCTGTTAACCAGGCCCAGTATTCCGAAGACTGCTGGAAAATTCGGAACGCTTTAATGATGCATTGATCCCATATTTCTCTGTCCATGCTTGGGTTCACACACTGAAATAAGAACATGTTCCACAACCTTATTATATTTCTTTTTTGGATTGCAACTTTAAATAACGACTTGGTTATTATCAATACATTTTAGATGCAAACTTAATTCAACGTACTACCATTTTAAATTAAAGTTGTGTTGAGTAAAGTGAAGGGTAATATTAATTCCACCTTTAATGTGTTTTATCAATCGATCTTAATTGGTCAAAGCGCTCTGAGAAATGTGTGTGGCATCAGTAAGAAAACAGAACAATGAAAAATCTTTTTACAACATATCAATAAGGAACAACAGTGTACAGTGTAAACAAAAGGCTCTTGGACACTGAAACGTAGAACATTTTTCCTCTCGGAAAATGAGTCACCCCTCTCATCCTTTTTCTGAAGTACCGTGATTGTGGAGTGGGGTGGGTATGGGGGGGGAGTTATAGTAAGCTTGTGTGACGAACAACCTGGAAACCATAGCAACGTCAGGGAACAAACTGCTGCTATTCTACAGCGGATTTCATAGGATGACTGCCCGAGCGCAATAGGTAGGTCTGCCAAAGGATTCATTGCAAGTACTCTTTTCTGTTTTTGTAATTAATCCTTTGTCCAGGCTCCGCCTATCTGCGTGATGAATGGGGGTGTGGTGGGAGGCAGGGTTGGGGGTTTGATGACTCATGCTTCGTATGTAATGCTCCATGTAGGAGGGAAAAGCCCCCCCCTCCCCCCCCCATTTTTGTATTTGTGTTTTTATTTCATTTTCAATCAGAAACAAATGACTAAACGGTACAGATGGACATAGGTGACTCATGCTAAGAAATGTCAGGTACAGTACAGCTTGTGCCAGCTCAAGATGAGACACATTGCTCAGGGGGCATGAAACATTTCACATTTGCATCAGTAGGTGGTGATGGGGGGGAGGGGGGGGGGGTGTCGGGAGGGTTGGTGGGCAGTGAACAAACTCTTACTTATTCATGTTATATTTTGAAAAGTGGTAAAATATCCCTAAGGTCTAGCTGACCTTCTAGTGTGGAGTGACTGTTCTGGTGGGGAGGATGCATGCCATTTAAACATGTGTGCAGGCTGTGTAGGCATAGCAGTCAGCCAGCCTTGGAAACTTTCGAGGGAAATTTTCATTTTAGGAAAGTTTTTTTGGAAAATGTTTTTTTCTGTAACTGAAATGACATCCTCGGTGTGAACTTTAAATGTGGTACCCGTTTGATGATCAATTTTTATACTTATAAGTTTTTTAATGACAATTTGGAATGCCCAATCGTCTCATCTGTGCGACTTCGTCCATAAGTTCTGGAGAGCCCAGACAAGCGCAAGCTCTTTTTGGAAACACAAGCTGCCAGTCAGCCTCCCTTTCACCCTGCAGTCCATCAGCTTTGCTGTGCAGTCACTGTGTTACAGTGTGAGGAGTACACTTCATGGGCAGCTGGCGCAGGCTGTATGTCCATACCTAATTGACCAAAGTTTTCACACGCATGTGGCATGTAACACTTATACACACCTTCTACAATTTCTAAGTACATACATTGTAGCAGCCAAAAGGTCAGGCCCCTCCTACCTACAGGACTTGATCCAGCACTACACTCCTGCTCGACCACTTCGCTCTGCTGGTGCAGGGCGACTTGCACTTCCCTCCCTCCGTGTTTACGGCTCTCGCTCGTCCCGACTTCTCCACTCTAGCTCTCCAGTGGTGGAATGAACTCCCCACTCCGTTGCGCTCAGCTGGAACACTGTTTGTTTTCCGTCGTGGTCTGAAAACACACTTTTTCAGACTCCACCTTGAATAACTACATATATAGGGCGAATTATATAGTACGTAATTTGTTTATTTTATTTTCTATTTGGTTTTTTGCTATTTTATAGCTTAGAATGTATAGCTGACTGTATTCTATGTTGATTACTTGCAACATAGCTCCTACGTTGTGAGAAAGTTGTGCTTTGTTGGATTTGCTTTGTAGTTGTGTCAATGACCTTCAGTATGCACTTATTGTACGTCGCTTTGGATAAAAGCATCTGCCAATGTTTGTGTTAATTTGTCCAATTACTTTTGGTGCCCTAAAAGGGGGAGGGGGGGGGGGGGGTGTTGTGTAAAAATGGCTACAATTACCACACGGTTCACCCAATATGGATGTAAAAACCCTCAAATTAAAGTTGAAAGTCTGCACTTTAACCTGATAGTCACTGTTCCATTTCATATCTAATGTGCTGGAGTACAGAGCAAAAAATGTGTCACTGTCCTAACACTTTTGGAGAGCACTGTACATTTTTATAGACAGATATACAATAATGCATGGTAAATTGCTTAGGCCTAATAAAAATGTATTGCTTCCTTTTGGAATGTCTGATGGTTCCAGTGTTGAGCCTGTGTGCAGTACTTGTATGATTCTGACTGAGGTGAGAAGCAGGATTACTCAGTTAGCTGGATAACTGCACAGAGTAAAACCCGGAGCAGCTTTTTGTACTTCAGTCTATGTTCCACGTTTGGGAGGGTTTTTCAGTCACTGACACTGAAACTAAACCAAGCAATTAATTGCCCCCAGGTGGAAAAGTGAAGTCCATTCAGTCTCTGTTGCAGAGGGGGTGGGGGTGGGGATCTGTGGGCTTATGTGGTTTGAAAGGATGAGTACTGGTACAGAATGAGTCACACAGCAGCACCTTACAAGGTGTGCGTGGTTGTAAAAGATTGGCCACTCCACCCCCTCTTCAAACGTCCTTCAGCACTCTCAGACTGAAGAAGCCCCCCGTCCCCCTCCACCCCGTGCTGATGACTGAAAAAAACAAAAAACAATGCAGTCCACCTGAGAGATCCACATGTTACAGCTCTTTTAACAATTACTGCCATTCCACTGACACATTTAAGTGCAACTAACAGTAAGTGTCACAGACAGTTTGCAGGTTAATACCGGATTTGTGGGTTGTGTTTTTCGGCAGTGTGTGGGCCAAATGGGTTTCATCAGTGTGCCACAGAGATTTTCAGTCTGACGATGACTTTCATAGTAACAAGTTGATGGACAAAATGCCCCTGAACAAATAAGAAGTTTTTTCACGTGTACTTAGGTTTGGCTAAAAGAAGTCAGTATGCAGCCATTCCTATAGAAAGAAATGATGCAGCGCATGTCTGAATATGAAACAACACAATGTTTTATCTGCTTCTGAGCCTATCATTATAAAATTAAGTGGTTATGTTATGGAAAATTAATATGTTATATATTATTAATATATTATGGAAGAGATTAATAATTTCATTCTTTTAGTCACCACACACCTGAAGTATTATCAATGCTTTACCATGAGTGTAAGACCCAGTTTGTCATTTTGCATTCATAAAACCTTCATAAAACTTATGAATGTGGAGGCGGCTGTGGCTCAGGAGGTAGAGCGGTTCGTCCGCTGATCGCAGGGTTGGCAGTTCGATCCCCGGCTCCTCCTGTCCACGTGTCGAAGTGTCCTTGGGCAAGACACTGAACCCCACATTGCTCCCAATGAGCAGGCTAGCGCCTTGCATGGTGGCTGCCACCATTGGTGTGTGAATGTGTGTGTGAACGGGTGAATGAGAGGCCATTGTAAATGCTTTGGATAAAAGCGCTATATAAGTGCAGTACATTTACCATTTACAAATTCCTTATGGAATCTTACAAACAGAAAACAAATATTTTTGATAAATAATATAATTACTGTCACGTCCCGAGCCATGTTCCGATTTCCTGGTTTTCACTTCATAAATGACATTCAAATTCCACTCATTTCTGCCTTTCAATTTCAAACTTCACCTGAAAACACAATGACAACTCGGTAGTTCATGAATCAGAGTTTTCAGTCAGATTGCAACATGTAACATGCAATTGAATATTTTCAGTATCACATCGTAGATCATATCACATAATATTAAATAGCATAATATAGCATGTAGCATAACAGCATTACATACACCGAATGCATATACTGAACACAATTCCAGAATGTGTATGATCATGTAATTTAGCAATAACATATTACTGTAAGGAGCAAAAATCATTCCTTATGGTAGCATCCTCTTCTGACTTGACAGTTTTTTAATTTCATTTAATACATTTCAAAGGCCACATCACTGACAGTAGTATCCTGGGCCTATAGCAGGGATTTAAGCGTTGCATACAGATCTGTGTGCTGTGATGGTGCAGAACTTTCCATGTTGGCAATGAGACTTGGCAAAAGCAATGAGTCTGTATTCTGACTGTCCCTGCGCTGTAAACAATGCTTTCCATAGTAGTGAAGTGGTGAATTAAATTAAATTTTAAAAAGCACTGGCCACTGTCTTCCTCCTCTAAGGAAAATTAGCAAAAAATATTTTTGTCTGAAATTTAAAAACCACAGTCTCCACAGGCCATTTTACTTTTGACTCACAACTGACTGTCAGCATTTTACTATGTGCAAAAAACACACTTTTTAAGAGTGACTTACTATACCTATGTAATTCATCACATAGGTATAGTTGGTTCATCAAACACCTACTTGATGCACCGCTGTTGATGACCAGAACCTCCCCCTCAAGCTCTCAAGCTATCTTCCCACACAGGTGGGATGACAGCTTATAACTCAACTGTAGGTTTTCCGCCTTTATTTCACATTTGGGTGTGGGATGGCTTGGGGAGGTTGTGGGGGTGTGGCAGTGTAGGAGAACAGTGATCAATGTATTTACCCTCCAAATACTACAATTTAGAATACAACCAGAGCCATGGATGTTGACTCAAGACATGAAGGCAGACAGGAGAAACTGTGTTGAGGTATGGCCACTGACCACGGCCCCCCAACTACCCCACCCCTCCAACCCGGACCCCTCCTGAGGAACTACCAGCTGTCACCTGATTGGACAGAAAGACAAATGACACCACAGACACCAAAAAACAACACAGGCAATGGCGGAATTAATGACCGTGACCGTGTCACACCACAGCCTGTTAGATCGATAGAGTGTGTGTGTGTGTGTATATGTGAAGTGCAGTGTCAATGAACAGAAATGTCACAAATAATGCATTAATGTCACAAACCCCTTTCACACATGTTTTTTTTTTTAGCAGAACCATCCCACAAATAACTGTTGTAGGGTCTGTTCCTGTATCGGAGTGGCATTTCTGGGTGTGAATCGGTTGCTATCAATTCTTATTTCATTAGACATTCAGCCTAATTGTATTTGGGAGAATATAATTGTTTTATTTGAGGGAATTGTGTTGAAACCAGAAGGCTGCAGGATTGGGTCCCAGGTAAGAGACTGGTATTGCTCACTTAAGCAAGGTAACTTACTCAATAGATATACAGCTGTTTAAATGCAGTCTGTAACCTGCAACCTGTCCAGTTAGTGGCCCTATATATTGTTTTCTGATAAGCAGTTTAGACAATAACGCCATAAATTAATAAGAATGATGTGAATGAAGGATGATCAGTTGAAATTCAGAGATTGCAGAAACTAATAACTCATTACCTTTCCTGAATTGTTCTCTGTTCTCTCAGAGTTCCTTCACAGTAGCTGCGACTGACATTACAAACATTTATCGCCACTTGTGGGAACGTACTTGTTTATTCACCCTCGTTGAATTAAGCGTGATTTATTTATGTGTTTATTACAGGGGAGCAGAAGTGCTGACTTTGGCGAACGTTTTTGAGGTACTGATACCTTCCAATGAAAGCTCTGCGGTCAAGAGTGTGAGAGAACATTAATTCCGCTGCTCTATATGGTAATGTTGCCCCCGGGAGAGGGAGAGCGTGCTCAATGTTTGTTAGGGTGTCAGCATGTCAGGACATTCCGATACAAATTTTTCCCCCTTTCTTTGTATAATACAGAGGTCTGGAGGAAAAGGAAATACATTTTTCTGATAGGCTGCTCTTTTACACCGTCTGATTGACACATTTAAAATGGCAACAGTCACAGTCATGCTGAGGAATATACAGATTAGGCAGACTTAGCAGTGGAATGCTCCTAATAAATGCACTGCAATGGTGGTAAAATGTGGAAATTATTCTGACATTTGGTCAATGCAAGCTTGCAATGTGGGCAGCGTTAATAATACAAAATCAGTCCATTTGTTCTCTGCAGGTCAATATAATCTATATGCTTGTACAATTTGTATATTTTAAAGGGTTTTCTGGTCCAGATTCTACCACAATGTGCTTTCGTGCTATGTGCTTAACATAGTAATTAGTTTTTTAGTTGTTACATTCTGTTCTGTGATTGTATTGTTAATTTCTCAGACCTTGTGAAAATACAAAACATGGTGACGCTTGCTTAATGTACTTGCTCATTGTTTTTTGTTGTTATACAAACACCAATTCCAAAAAAGTTGGGACAGTATGTAACATGCACATAAAAGCAGAAAGCAGTGATTTGTTAATTCTCTTTTATGTATATTTAATGTTTTACCTTTATAGATTTTTGTAAATATACACTAATTCCGAATTTGATTCTTGCAACACGTTCCAAATAAGTTCAAAAAACACCTGGGGGGTGGGACTAGATTGAGCAGTGAACGTGCAAATTTGGGGCTCTATTTTCCGGCCGGTGGCAAGCCATCACTGGCGAAGTTGCTAATTTCGTCACGGATGTGCACGCATCTGAGCCCGTTTGGTAATTTGGTGACTCACAGTGCACTGAAGTGGGAGGGAAGCCACTGTTGTGGGGTGTGGTCATCAAAGGGAGCAGCCCAGTTAAATTTTAGTGCAGCGGAATACAATTTTGGGGTAAGATTAGACCACGATTCGCGCTTGCACTGCCCGCCAGATGAGATCGCGTTTATGGCACAAATCGCACCACAGCGTATGACGAGTTGATAATTTCAGGGCTTTCCCGAGCAATGCATGCAGGAACCTATTAAAAAGCCAATCAACCATTTTGTAGATCATATGCGGCCCAATGTGACTTTGTTATAAATCCCCCAAGCAGGAAAAATGTATACTTTGCATTTATTGTTCTTTGATTTTTATTTTTTTTATTTTAGCCTAATCCATGTATTTATTTATGTTTTTAATTGTTTATGGCTGTCATTATACTGCATTGTGGTCCCAGGGATACTGTATTCTTTCTTACACCCGTCTGTAATGAGAAGAGTGACAAACTTGGTGCATACATTCACTCTTATTGCACGCATAGCAATCAAAACATACCTATTAACTCAATTACATTCAATGAAATCAATGCAAAATAGATACCCTCTGGTCTTCCACTGTGGTCGTAGTCGGAAATTGACAGTGGACTCGTTTTGCAAGCGGGAGACCTTTCGACCATGACCAAATGGGCGTGTTCTTCTAGCGTCTATTTTCCTGTTGCCAAATTGTACTTACAAGGTTGACACATGCATATGCTCCGAAATCGGAAAAGGCTCCGAAATCGGAAAAGGCTCCCAGCAAACTTGGAGGTCTAGAAAGTAGGCTAAATGTTTTTTTTATCCTTTACAGAAAAAGAGCTGCTATCAGTTGCTACAGTCTGCCCCACTGTCTGTCTTTCTTTTATTGTTACTGGGGCTACAACTGAAGTTCCTTTGCGGGAAAATATAAGTTATTCTATTCTATTCTATTCTAATGAATCCTTTTAGTGAACAGAATCCAATGATAAGGGTCCCTGAAAGGAACCAAAATGCCCACCTCAACTACCGTCTGTATTTCAAAATGGTGTTCAAATTGAAGCAGCCATACCACCATGCAATCTGAATGGCTGAAGCTAAGCAGGTGTTGGTTTGGCTTGGTTAGTACTTGGATGGGAGACCTTGGGCTGCATTGCAATAGTCAAATTCGAGCAAGGAACGGTTCTTTAGATCGCATGAACCGGAAATATTTCAAGGGCACCCATGCTAAGGACCATTATATTATATATATTCTTATATTGATAAGGAAAGGAGATTCACGATTCCTTTTATCCGTCCTTTCTCAAAGGATGCTCTGGACTGTCCTTTTCAGATGGAAGTTAGTATTCGTGCCCCACAATGCAGTGCCGCCAATGTTTACATAAGCACCGGAGTTTTCCGGAACCTACCGAATTACCGAATTCAAACAACAAGGCGAACATCTTCTGAGAAATGCCAGAAATCTAAATGTGAATAGGCTAGCTAGTATTGTTGGTTAGCATTGGCTTTTGATAGAAAATTACAGGGTGTCCTATAATAATAATAATAATAAAATGGTACAAATTGTGTTTTGTGTATATTTAAATCTTAAAAGTATATTTTATATGACTCCAAAAAAAACAAAAGAAAAAAATCACATTCAAACTGCATGATTAATGTACACTGCTGTGTAATCATGGCTTTCGCAAAATTTAAATCTCTACAGCCAGCAGCTTTTATAATCATTGTAATTACAGCCTGTTGTTGTTAAGGTTCCGGATCAGAACTGGACTCAAATGCACGACTCAAGAGACAGAACTCACCATAAGCTCACTAGGAGCGTTTATTAAGACAATAATACTCTCAAAGGAGAGAGTGGGGTAGGGACTGAATCCTGGGTTGGGCAGAGCAGGTGAGGGAAGCAAGTAAGGTGCTGGATGGTGGCTGAATCCTGGGTTGGGCGTCGCAGGGGCAGAGCGGATGCGGAAAGCAGGGTAGCGTGGATGAAGCGGGCAGAAAACTGCAGGCTGGTGGGTAAAACTAGAGAGGCAGAATACAGAGTTAGTACAGCAAGACGTGATGAGACTGAGGCAGAGTTCCAGGCTAGAAATGAACGAGGTTATAAGCAACAAAACCTAACGAACTGGCAACAAGCCAAAAAACAACGGGAGAATATATAGTGTGGTGAATGAGATAATGAGTGATTGCAGTGTGATTGAGCGGTAACAAGGAATGAGGAATGCAAACGGGGAAGGAATGTAATTGGCTGGGGAATTTGTGAGGGCGAATAGAGCAAACAAGATGGAGAACCACGCCAAGCCTGCACAACATGGAAAACTGACAGGGAAACGTAAAAACATGACAAGAGACGGGAGGAAAAGGGGAAAACACAGAGCACAAACAGGGAAGGGAACGACTGAGAGGGAACGGAGGGCGTAATAGTTGTACCTCTATAAAATGCCTGCATTATCAAACAATTTTATGTGGATGAAATGAAGAAGTTCTTGCTGAAAGCTGCGTTTGCACTGTACATTACAAATTGAACAGACCACAGTTATTGATTCTGTGAGGTGAAATCAAACCTGAAAAGATGAAAAAAGTCTCAGTTCTGATTGAGATACAAGGTGACATCTTCATTTTTTTATTGACTGTATAATGCTGTACAGCAAAACAGGGCTGAAATATATAAATAAAACGAATAAATATATCAAAACTGTCAAAAGATAAGATATTCCCCCATCTTAAGTTTAATTAGATAAGGTCACTCTGTGACTTAAGTGATGTGGATCTCTGTTCTTCTGCCTGTGAGGCACACCCTTATCTGGAGATACATTTCCTGATTTTATTTGAGATAAGGTGCCACTGGGCTGAAGGTTTCACTGTTTCTGTAACAAGCAAAAATCTGTAAAAGCAAAGACCCTGCAGTGTTACTTGTACCTCCTTGAAATCCCTCCTCCCAACAGTGGAAAACATTACATCATTCCCCATCTGTGTTCATCTTGCAAGGGCTATAATAGCCAGGGTTGTATCTGCTCATCTACAACGTGATCAGTAGTGTTACTCATTCAACACATTCCCATACTTCTTGGGCTCTGAACAACAGTGAGAGGAGGGTTGATGATAGTTCTAGGCGGAAAATAACATCATATGCATGTGGATAAATTACTGTGAAACAAAAAATGACATCATTACCACAAAAGCAAAAACAAATCCATTTCAGCAATATTTCGGTTTTGGAAATATGCTCAAGATATAGTCTGTAGATATAATAATCCACTAGTCGCTATAGCCTACTAATATATGGCTATTCAGTTATGACATAGTAAAACATGCATCCTTGGTGCCAGGTGCATCTTGTGGATGCAAGAGTATGGCATCGTGGGATGTGCACAGAAACAAGTTTCACGATGCCATATTGTAACTTGGAATAGTGTGAATGCTCAAAATTGTTAATAAAAAAACAGGTCATTACCAAAATTTGATTGGATGGTTTATCTGACTAATAGACTAACAGGCGGAAAAATAATGTATTCAGTTATGAGCTCAAGGTTTTGCCAGAGAATGTATGACCCACAAGCATGTCTCACTTAGGCACAACCTGCAAGAACTGACAAGTGAGGTTTTTTAACCCGTAATGGGTAGACCTACCACATATGCTCTAAACCACTGATTTGTATAAACCGTAGTCAGATTACTTTGTTGCCCTCAGCACAACTATGATTAGTTAAAATTTGTGAGTCAAGTGACATCATATAATCACTCCACCCAATATGGGAGTCTTACTACCTCCTGCTACCAACCTAACTTTCTACCACTGCTTAGAACTCTGGACTGACCTTGAAACAGTGGAGGCCCTTGAGCTCATTCACTGCATGTGCACACTCTGGTTTGCTGTTTTGTGCTGTGATGGTTTCTGTCAGTCCAGGATCACCGTCATGGTTGTGTACACTACCTTTCTACAAAGCTTTAAGATATGTTGCCATAGCATAGCACCGTGGGGCTTTTCCATCTTACACTTGTGCTTCTACAGTTGCAGTACTTGACATCATAATTAAGTTTCTAACCCATGTACATTTTTATTCTCTTCCCTGAGGCTTCTGCCCCTTTCGCCCACTCTGTGCACACAGACCCCCTACTAGTTCCAACCCATGCCGTAACACAACCTTGCCTCGCCCCTCCTGATCTGTGTATTAATGCACATTTTTTTGCTCAACTTTTTATTTCACCAGCTAGTTTAATACCTCAGACTGTAATCTGCTCAAGCACTGTTTATTATCTCCAATAGAATCCCCATGACCTCAGGTTCCTGCAGAGTTTTTTTCTTCCCACTGAGGAGTTTTTTTTTTTTTACCTCACTCTCTGGATATTTGGGGGTTCAGGCTCAGGGGTGGGTTTCCCGAAAGGTGTCCTAGAGCAAAAATATCTTGAAGTATCTCTTGAAGAGCATTGTGAGTTTCACAAGGGTTTCTCGAAACGTGTCACGGCTCGTGTAATACATGAACTCTTCCGACGTATCTTGAGATTTGAAGAATCTCTTTAATGTGATTCAAACAAAATAGTTCATGGTTCTACGTACAGAAAGGTTATGAAAAACCCTGCTTGCATTTCTGCACCCCCCCCCAATCATAAAATATATAACCAAATAAGTTATAACAGTGATTGATATTTTTCTTGCATTAAGTGATCACCTAAACAATACAAACTATACGCAATAGTATAACCAGGCTAATTTTTTTAAATTTTATGTTTAGAATATAAATGCTATAATGGCGGCATTGGCTCTGCAAACTGCATGTAGTTTAGATAGTCTTTGATTCTTGGAGCTCAATGCATGGGCATATACATCAAGTAGATGACGTTATTTTGCGGGATATGTTAAGCTTGATTAGTTTAGTTTTGTTACCCTGGGAGAAAGCGGTGTTTCTTAAGTGTGCTTCAAGTATGACCTGAGGTTAATGTCTTCAAGCCATGCTTTTGGAAACCATTGTAAAATTTGATATTATATCTTGAATAAATATTTGAAGTGTCCAGTCTTGTCAAATTTTTCCTATTTCTTGTTTCTCTGTAAAGTACCTTTGTGACAGTGCCTCTGTAAAAATATGTTATACAAATAAAATCTAATCGAATTAAATTGACATTAGGGGTGGCTGAAAGCTTGTCTTGAAATTAATAGTTTTTCTCAACCTGTTTTTGGTTGTGTTCTTTGGTTGACAATCAGGCAGTTAGTTAGCCAAGTAATGCAATACTTGCATTATATGATGGCCTTCCTTTTCATGATGTGACAAAACGTAACAACATTTGCACAGATCTGCCAATTGTTTGAATATGTGGATTTACCCTTACTTCATGTGATGATCAAAAACTGATGACAAATGTGTGCAGACTGCAGGATTTCAATACACATGAATATTCCCTCGTTTTCTGAATTGATTCTTTGCTTGATGTTGTGCCTTCAAAGATAGGACATTACAGGCTAATTTAAGTTAAAAGCATTGTCTTGGTAATCATTAAATAATTTTTTTTTTTTGAACTTGTCTTATAATTTCAATGCCCTGATTTGGTGTGGGGTAAAAAGAATGTTACCACAAGATATATTTAGAAACAGAATTACCTTCTCATGGGAGAACAGATTATTCAGCTAATTGGCACTCACATGCAATACACAAAAACAGACAGAGTGCACTGATCAGCTTAAGCACGTAACATTCCAGCTCCTCCATGAGCTCACAGACTGGTACTGCCTTGCATAGACCTTGAGACTGATTGTTTGATGTGAGATTAATGGCTCTTCAGACTTCAGACAAAGATATTTATCATCTAAAGAATGTGAGCTCTGCAATGATAAAACCCATCTTAATGAAAACGATAAAACACAGTAAAAACATTTATATTGTTCCTACTCCATCCCTATTGTTGTCCAGCCGAGTTGTAACTTGTAACCTGTAAAGGCAGTTGTCAAAATGAAACGTTGAGCTCTATAGCCACAATACGTTTGCAAGGAAGGATCACAGTGCAGTCCTCCCTGATATCAAAAACACCAGTATACAACATAACCATGGACCCGTTTGCCTTTTGTCATTACAAAATTCTCATTCTCACAGTATATCTTCTTCTCCTCCCCATTGCATTGTTTCCTAAATATTTAGGCTTTTCAGAACTGTTGAAAGGCTTCAGTTTCTTACCAGGGTCCCTTCCTACAGAAAAAAAAATCAAAAGACAACAGCAAAGCACACCTGAAAAATGTTCTCTTGTTGACAAAATTCTATTTTTTCAGCTGGTCTTTTAAACATGGAGTTCTTGCAATACATATTCATACACAGCTCTATGTGCAGATCTGTTTTCTACCACATGAATGGTATTTTTAGTGATGACCAAAATGTATGATTGTTCAGTATAGAACAATTGTGCATTTTTACATATCTTACTTGAAATGTACTGAAAGATAAAACAGCATAGGGATTTGTCTTAGTGACCCACCTTTCGTCCCTGTGCTTTTGATTTCGTCATTTTCTGTCAACTGTGGTTGCATGCTGTATATAGTTAGTCCATAATTAGGATATGATATAGTTATAGATGCGTAGACTGTAGCTCATCATTGGGATGGCAGGTATGCCATCTGCCAAGTTACGTCTTGGCGGGGCAAGCCCCATACCAAAACAGCTGACCCATCACACAGCTAGACGGAATTTCACAGGCCAATGGGGATGCTACATCACCTCACAGGTGACCCTCGCCCGGACACTCACCTGCTCTATTCCTGTCTCCATGATGGATCGGCCCAATGGAGCAGGTTTTTTATGCACCATTTCCACCCCAATTTGCATACAGAAAGAATCACAGAAACGGCTAAATGAGAGGTGCATATTATTCTGGGGTTGGGAGTGATATAATGCAACCCAGTTCCTTCAACGTGCTTGTTGAAAATGTGCCCGTTTCTGCATTTACTCGGCTCTCCCCTCTGCGCCATACAGTATTGTGTCCCCTGATTTAGGCCTGTGTCTCTCAACGTCCCACAAAGTGTTCCTGGTGACCCGTCACTTAATGAGAGCCCTTGTAAGCAGCAAGCTGGGTGTGCCAGTGACAGAGGGGACAGAGGGGTCAATAACACTTCCAGACGCATTATCCATTTCAGCGAGAATCTCACGGCAGCGGGGCCCTCCTCCTCTATTAAAGCTGCATTAATGTGGGAGGAGGGTAATCACTCCGGGCGTGAGCTTCCATTACTGCTGCCTGCTGACAGCGCTCAGGCCACAAATCAGCACCTTGACGTTGTCCTGGTGGCTCCCGGCCGTTCTGTCACGGAAGCCCTGCTCCATCATCGCAACCTCCTGGCTGCACAGTGCTCTCCATACTGGCTGCACAGTGCTCTCCATACTGGCTGCACTGTGCTCTCTATACTAGCTGCACTGCCCTCTCTATACTGGCTGCAAAGCGCTCTCCATACTGGCTGCACAGCCCTCTCCATACTGGCTGCAAAGCGCTCTCCATACTGGCTGCACAGCCCTCTCCATACTGGCTGCAAAGCGCTCTCCATACTGGCTGCACTGCCCTCTCCATACTGGCTGCAAAGCACTCTCCATACTGGCTGCACTGTGCTCTCTATACTAGCTGCACTGCCCTCTCCATACTGGCTGCACTGTGCTCTCCATACTGGCTGCACTGTGCTCTCTATACTAGCTGCACTGCCCTCTCCATACTGGCTGCAAAGCGCTCTCCATACTGGCTGCACTGCCCTCTCCATACTGGCTGCACAGTACTCTCTATACTAGCTGCACAGTGCTCTCTATACTAGATGCACTGCCCTCTCCATACTGGCTGCACAGTGCTCTCCATACTGGCTGCACAGTGCTCTCTATACTAGCTGCACTGCCCTCTCCATACTGGCTGCACTGTGCTCTCCATACTGGCTGCACTGCCCTCTCCATACTGGCTGCACAGCGCTCTCCATACTGGCTGCACTGTGCTCTCTATACTAGCTGCACAGTGCTCTCTATACTAGCTGCACTGCCCTCTCCATACTGGCTGCACAGTGCTCTCCATACTGGCTGCACAGTGCTCTCTATACTAGCTGCACTGCCCTCTCCATACTGGCTGCACTGTGCTCTCCATACTGGCTGCACTGCCCTCTCCATACTGGCTGCACAGCGCTCTCCATACTGGCTGCACTGTGCTCTCTATACTAGCTGCACAGTGCTCTCTATACTAGCTGCACTGCCCTCTCCATACTGGCTGCACAGTGCTCTCCATACTGGCTGCACAGTGCTCTCTATACTAGCTGCACTGCCCTCTCCATACTGGCTGCACTGTGCTCTCCATACTGGCTGCACAGCGCTCTCTATACTAGCTGCACTGCCCTCTCCATACTGGCTGCACTGTGCTCTCCATACTGGCTGCACAGTGCTCTCTATACTAGCTGCACTGCCCTCTCCATACTGGCTGCACTGTGCTCTCCATACTGGCTGCACAGCGCTCTCCATACTGGCTGCACTATACTCTGTATTGGCTGCATTGCGCTCTCCGTATTACCTTCCTTCTTCATTTTTTTATTCTTTTTTATTTATTTTGTTATTTTTTTCCTTCTTCTTCTTCTTCCTGGTAGTAGAAGTAGTAGTAATTTGAATCACTATGGTTAAGTTAGAAATTATATAAATGTGCTTTTACAATATGAAAAGTAAATGAAGATCTTTAACACAGAGCTTTAACACTGGGCTTCCTCTGTAGAGCTTGACTGAGTAGGAGCAGACAGCTCTACTTGTGCATGTGGAAGGCCTGACATTAATGGCTGCCTGCTGCACTTCAGGATAATCCTTTAAGCATTGTTTGTTTTATGCACAGTTAAGCACAGCCACAGCACAGTAGCGAGCTCTAGCTCTCAGCATGCAGTGATCTGGCTGGTGCCTGCTCTGCAAGTACGATTCACCCCCATTAGATAACTTTATTAATGCTTACCTTAAACACTACCTGCTCTGCAAGTACGATTCACCCCCATTAGATAACTTTATTAATGCTTACCTTAAACACTACCTGCTCTGCAAGTATGATTCACCCCCATTAGATAACTGTATTAATGCTTACCTTAAACACTACCTGCTCTGCGAGTACGATTCACCCCCATTAGATAACTTTATTAATGCTTACCTTAAACACTACCTGCTCTGCGAGTACGATTCACCCCCATTAGATAACTTTATTAATGCTTACCTTAAACACTGTCTGCTCTGCGAGTACGATTCACCCCCATTAGATAACTTTATTAATGCTTACCTTAAACACTGTCTGCTCTGCGAGTACGATTCACCCCCATTAGATAACTGTATTAATGCTTACCTTAAACACTGCCTGCTCTGATGGCTTCTATTTTATGATGTTTTATGCCTGACACTTGCATTTACAGTCTATAATCAGAGAGCAATAATACAGCCTTTTAGCATCATTAGATGTGTCAGTTCATGGAACATGCTGACAGAACTGGGCTGTAGTGCTTGTATGAGTGGTGATGAATGTCTTTTTGATTCCTGACTGTGATTACAGTTATTATTTCTGCCAAATTTCGTGAGCTTAGAATTATAAGGTTCTATCTCCGTTTAGGGTAGTTCAGAGATATTGAGCATCAAAGTTTTCACATCCCAGCAGGTAAAACTGATAGAACCTTTTTATTTTATGAATAACTCACTAAAAAATGTCAAAATTTTAAAAATAACACCACACAGGCATTAACAGACCACTAATGGACAAGATTATGCAAAAAACTCAATTTTGAAAAAAATGGAGATAGAACCTTATAATTCTAAGCTCACGCAATGTCTATGAATGATGAAAGTGGCTTTAGAATCCAGGATATATCTCATCTATATGGTCCCTTGCAACCAATGGTTAAATGAAATTAAGCAAATGCAAATAAACAAAGCAAATAAACAACACTCATACTCCATTTACTTTCTTCACTGTAAAAGTAAAACAATCAAAATAATTTAATTTTGCAGTCACCACCTTTGAAATTGTAGCGGTACACATACAAAAAGAAACAAAGAAGCAATGAGAAATTGAAGTAAAATAAATAATTGGCAGATTTGCCAGTAATGGGTTGTGATGATACCTTTTGATACCTCTGAATGGCCATAGCTTAATTTTATATGCCACAAGATAATTTTCAGCAAAAATGAATTAGACACTTTCATATGTCGCATTGTTTCTGAAATGCACCTCCCATTAATTTCTGAAGCTTTTTATAATAATAATAATACCTTGTATTTATATAGCGCCTTTCTCGACACTCAAAGCGCTTTACAGTGATGAGGGGGAAACTCGTCTCTACCACCACCAATGTGTAGCACCCACCTGGGTGATGCAACGGCAGCCATTTTGCGCCAGAATGCTCACCACACATCAGCTTTATGACCAGTTCTGCCTAAAAAAAGAATTAATGTGCTTCACACTCAACAGCAAAACAAAGCAGTTTTTTCTCTTTAAATAATCAAGGTGTCGTAAGTAACCCACAATTTCTCTTCCATCTGCCTCCTTTGCAGCTAATTTAGCTAGCGCTTAAAATGGATCACTTGCAGTGAGAAGCCATCACAGGTCAGGTCAATAAAAATGTTTGGCGCTGTGCTAATTTGGTGTTGAATAACTGGTTTTCATTTAAACCGACTCAGACACCCTTTTATCGACCACACAGTCCCTGAGCCATAATGCAATTATGAAGTTATGCCTGGAGAAGAGCGTTACAGTTTTATGGACTTTTATGAGTTGGTCACAACAGGTCAAATAACTGTGAGCAGCAGGGAACAATCAATGGGCTTGAAATGTATTCCAATTTCAACATATTGGTATATGACAAGCTGACTTTGTGTATATGACTGTTTTTGCATCATGGGGTCCTGCTGGCAGATGCCCCAAAATATGTTTACTGGAGAATGTCTCATTTGATTACCTACGCTTCCATTTTCATAAATTTCTGATACTGTTTCAATTTTTTTTTTGCAATGTCCCTTTTGGACATTTTTGTGTATATAAAAATAAAAGTTGGTCATATTTAAAGAAATGATGGGTCTTAGTTGACAATCCAAGAAAACACCAAACAGCTGGTCTGATTGCATGTTCAGGCTAATTGAGACAATAGCGGGAAATTAAAGTTATTATATTCTATTCTATTCTAATAATACCAACATAAACAAATATTATGTACGTACGAAGCAGGATTAATTACTGATTAAAACCCGGAACCCTCCCAAATCTGGAACATGCATGGACTGAAGTAAAAAGAGCTGTTCTAGGTTTTATTGAGTTATCCAACTAGTACTAACTCAGTAATCCTGCTTCGTAGTATACCACCTTGGTAAGTAAAGCGCTTGTGCAGTTCATATGGAAGCAAAGTGATACGTTACATGTTAAAGTAT
Source organism: Ilyophis sp. 1 JC-2022 (assembly GCA_022702515.1). Taxonomy (NCBI): domain Eukaryota; kingdom Metazoa; phylum Chordata; class Actinopteri; order Anguilliformes; family Synaphobranchidae; genus Ilyophis; species Ilyophis sp. 1 JC-2022. Next base: position 49,205,612 of record CM040401.1, on the reverse strand, counting down.
TAACGGTAGGCTATAGTAGCATACTTCAGCAATAAAACATATTTTAACTCAATGGGTAGGATAGAATAGAATAACTTTTATTTTCCCGATAGTGAACTTCAGTTGTAGCCATCATAATAGGCGAATCAGTTCAACACATAAAGTACATTTACCGTTACTTTCATTATTTGAAATGCATTGTTATTTGGTGCTTAATATCGTTACGTTTACGTTACATTTTCTTTTCGCCCTCTTCTGGATTCTCTCATATTGCTCGCACCCTGCCTGGCCAGCACAGGTGTTTACAATTTATCCTATCTATTTTTGTGACATCGTACAACGTAGCACCCCTAGCAATATAATAATAGTTCAAATGAACACTGTTTTGATGTTCACAATATGCTTGACGTATCGCATGCATTAGGTTAACATTAATGTTTCGCAGGCGTAGCAGTCGTTCACACAAATGATGTAGCTACTAACGTTAGCTAAACCTAGCGATTAATTCACTTTTAACTTTATAACATTAAGATAATTCAAAGAGTCTCTTCTTTCGGTCGTAAAATTTAGTTCGTTCACCCTGCCTGGTGGCTTAGCTACTATGGTGAGTACTCCGATTATCATGTAAAAGGACATTTTCGCCTTTTCCCAGCTTTATTCGCACATCAATACGCAATTCATAGATGTACAACAATCATTATACGTTAGGCCCTGTCTCACACTATCGCGTATCGTAGCGTATTATGCCAGCGTTTAAAAATATATCACATATGACATATACGCTGACATACGCTTAGGGGGGGTGGCATAGGTTGTATTATATACGTTTCAAGCAGCATCGCATTTGGGTGGCATACGGCGGCAAGGGGCGAAACAAAAAATTTTTTTTTTATGCTTTAAAAATTTTGTTTGTGCGTGTATTTATTATTTATATACGCTAAGCATTACGCTAGCATACGCTGAATACGCTAGATTACGCTAGAGGTACGTTAACTCAGGGTCGAGTAGTGCTGGTCATACGCATGACATGGTGGTGTGTACAGCTAGCGCGTATTGATAGCGCATTGATGCGCATGAGTAACGTACTTCTAACGTATGTCTGACTATTCTGCAACGTATATAGACATCTTGGCGTATGCCTGACGATTGAAAGAAGCAGAGGAACCTCCTGAAGCACTGGGCCAACTCAGGTGCAGGTGCAGTTCCATGGCAAGACAGGATGATTTAGAACAATTGTATAGTTTAAAGTCAAGTGTAAAGTGCAGTTTATTATTCTAGGGGTCAGGGGTACTTATAAATTACATATCATTTGATGTATTATAAAAGTATGAAAAAAAAACAAAAAACACCAGAAGTAAGTTTAAAAAACGTTTATTCATATGATCAACTGATCATTAATAATGGCACATGGTAATAATGGTAATAATGGTACATAGTAGGGATGCAAATTTTAAGGAATTTCTTTAATCGATAGTTGTTAACCTTAACAAACAATCGTCGATTAATTGATAATATAAAAGATAAATATAGCTTATGATAGACAGAATACAAAATGCATGTTATATTCCTCAATCAAAGATTTATTGTAACATTTGAGAAACAGGCATTATTGTAGCATAACAAAAATAGAATATGAAGGCGTGTATAGGCTACTTTAACAGAAAAGAAATTGCGCTCCGTCTCATCTGTTGCAAGCGAAACCGTTGCTCCACTAGGCACTTGCAGCATTAACATAATCGCTCTTGAAATTGAAAGGCGACAGTTAAACTAGTAGACCTAGCCTAGAACAGTCAACTTAAAACATAGGCTATTATGTTTTGAATAAGCTCCTCATATGCATACTAGATAGACCTACTTATTTTTATTCAAGAACATTTAAGCATATCTACGTGGTCGGGAGTGAGTCGTGTGCGCAGCCTGTTTATTAGCTCTCGAAATCCCTCACCGTCAACGGTGCTTATTGCCATCATGTCCTTTTCAACCATGTTGCATACCCTCTGAGTAATAGCCTACAGTCATTAAAGAGTCAATACTTCTTTCCTGGTTGTAGTGGTGTGTTGCGTTCCCCATCCTGAGAATCGAGAATGTGGAAAGGCCGCCGGTTATATAGGCACTTTGTCACGTGATAGCGGTACGCTGGACATGCGCAGTTCATACGCTACTCATATGCTAGCCATACGCAGATTACGCTGGCCATATGCTGGCGATCCGCTACTCATACGCTACTCATAGGTTCAATACGGTAAGTATCCGAACAATTCTGTATTTTCAAGGGCTTTTTGTGCGTATGAAAATTATTTTATGAATTTACATACGCAACTCATACGTTTCTCTCATACGCAATAGTGTGACAGGGCCATTAGCAAACACTACTAGTTCAGTGGTAACGTTAAGCGTCTCTGTTAAGGTTGGTCCTCCAACATGGGGGCGCGTCCCTGTAACCATTGGTAATTACAGTGCTGGTTCTATGTGACAGGCCTCTATTGCGCTAGAGAGGTTCCCAAACACGGTCCTGGGGTACCCCTGTTTGTTTTCTGCAATCCTAGAATTTTAACAAGCTGTTAGTTTTTCTTAATTATGTGCTTTTCGTCTTAAATGGGATCATTTATACCCTCTTAAGCTACAGTACACCAGAAATATGCATGCAATGAAGAATAGAACTCCCATGTTCACGTTGTGCTTATTGTGCTATAGGCCTATTGCAAACAATTACAAAAAGGAGGTAATTGAGAAAAAAAAAATACTGATCAAATTAAAAACCGTTTTTTCATAATTTTGCCCTCATTAACACAATGCAGGTTTACATCGTTGTCATTTGCTTTATCTTTGAATTCTTCATTATCTGCCAATGGTTAGTTTTATTGGCATGTGTCCACGCTATCACAATTACAAGCCTATTGTTTTTACTAGCTATTGATTTGATTGGTTATTTGAGGTAGCCTAACTACATTTATTAACGGATCAAAATAAAGGCTGTGGTGAATCAATAGGCTCGTAATTGGTATTGTGGACACATGGCAACCAAGACTATTACTCGATGAAGAATTCAAAGACAAAGCAATGACAATGGATCATGCCCTTCTTTCCTTATCTCCGCGTTTTGTATTCCTTTTGTCTTTTACTGGTAATCTATCAGATTTTTCTGTGTTCCGCAACGGGTTTTGCTTTCGTCTCAGTAATTAGTGAGTTCACCTGTCCTGCATTTCCGCTCACTATTTATACCCCGCTTTCTCCGTTTCTCGTTGCTTCCATGTTATTTCACGTAACATTTGAGCCGGTAAAAAGGTATAGGAAGTTGTACTGCTATCGACCGCTTTGCTTCTCAATGCGGGACTTGTTAGCAGTACAATTTAGGAAAAGCAAAGTGATATTTTTCGCTCTTATCTCAGAGCTTATGGTTTTCGTTTCTTTGTTTTTACACTCATACCTACGAGTGCTCTCATCCAAGTCTTAGGGGTCTTGAGTTTTTATTTTCTTTCTTGCTCCACAAACGGGAGTTAGATAAGCGTGACAGCTTATTTATTTTGTTTTACTCGGATATCGATTTCCTCGTTTTTATCGCGAGGTTAATTGTGTTCTCCTTATTTTCCCCCTTTCCACTACGGATTATTGTCCGTTTCTGTGGTGTTCATTAGAACACTTTAAGATTCCTTATCTGTCGCACCTGGACCTCCAATACTTCCTCCGTGTCTCTGGCATAGAGAACCCTTTCAAAGTGATGGAAGAACGTAACCACACGGGTTCAGGAAAAAACGAATTAGCCACTTTTTTTGGAAAGAAAACACTGTGTTTTTCGCCGTTTTTGAGTTAATAAAAAGTCAGCTTTTATGCCATTTTAACAAGCGCAAAACAGCGAAAAATACTGTTCTGTGCACTCATTTCAGAATTCCACACGCGCTATTTATGGAACTAAATAAACTCCATAGGCTTGTCTTGTCACATTAGATAACGGAAACTGTTGTTGCTTGGTCACTCGCGCTGTCAGACTCATTTGCGTGTCCAATCAGAAAGAGACTACAATCTCTCGTCATGTAGGCCTAGTACCTACGCTTTCCGTAACGTGATTTGTAAATGTGTTTTGGGTTTTGTCGTTGTGTTTTCTGACTCGCAGATGTTCTCTGAAATGTCGTTGTGTTTTCTGACTTGCAGTTGTTCTCTGAAATGCTGTGTTTTCTGACTTAAGAGTTGTTTTCGGAAATGTTGTGTTTTCCGAAATGTCGTTGTGTTTTAGCTATAACTTGTTGGTGTGTTTTCATAAATGTTGTTGTGTTTTATAACTTGTTAGTGTGTTCTCCGAAATGTTGTTGTGTTTTATAACTTGTTGGTGTGTTTTCCGAAATGTCATTGTGTTTTATACCCGTCGGCTTCCGTACATTGCAGCCACAATAATAATCATTTTAGCAGTTATAAAGATATGTAAAAAATTTTACATATTAATCACGAGTCAAAAATGCACACAGGGACAGATAAAAGAAGCATTTACATATTTACAGCAAAAGCACTGACACAGCTCTCTTGCTAAAGGGGAATGTGCTGGATTAAGGCCAGCTACAGCAATCATCCAGAATAAAACTAATGCTTTATTTCAAACTTTTGATATAAATCCATGAGTAATCAATAGTAAAGTTAACAAGATCTGCATTTGAGGGTGAATTTACAGAACCCAACAATCGTTTGTGGTGATAACACATTTGAATGCACAAATTTCCAACCTGCATTCTATCAAATAAAAAAATACCTCACAGGGCACAGTGAAAAGAAAATGGTACTGTTTGGGCAAATCGAATGTATCATTTCACTTAGGTTGAAAAGCTGGGAGCTAGCTGTTATAAGTATATTATATGGTATAAGTAGCTATTTTACTTGTTTATTTTTATTTGTAACCAAAACAGTTTATGTAGCATTTCTATGCTGGCGGCTCTAAAATCACTTGTGATTCAGAACATAAATTCACATTTAGTCTCTGCCAGAGTGATTCAATAAATCCTGGACCTGAATCAATAATTAGATTCATCCCTGCAGCATGTTAATAGCTGCAGGTATATTGTACATTATTGGCATTTATTTAACCAGATTCAGGGTGGTAGGGAACTTAATACATTTTGTAACCAATGAACTATGCTGGAGGATCAGTAAACCAGATTGAGTGTCAGATTGGCAACCATCATGTGATCAGGACACACTGTAAAAAAAGCACAAAGAAAAGGCTAAAATGTCAAAGCAACTTACTGTACTAAATTACTAATGAACTAATGAATGTTAGTTGGCATAAATAAAAATCTAAACTAATATTCTCAATTTTTTTTTACAGTGTATTTACATTTAAATTTGATCATTGAACAAGAATTTGAACATCAAGTTGGCATAAATCATCCTCCAGCATAGTCCACAGCAGAGGTAGCCAACATGGTGCCCGCGGGCACCTGGTAGCCCGCAGGGACCACGTGAGTCGCCCGCGAGGCATGTTCTAAAAATAGCACTAATCACCATGGAGATCTGTCTAAATAAAAATTGTCCCGTAAAACTTTAGTTTCACCAGAAGAGGGCGCTGTTGTCTAATAAAGTATTAAACAGGGCAATAAAAGGAAGTAATAATATCTAAGTCTCTTCACATATATTATTATTATTAAAAGGTGATCTGTGCAACTTTATGTTATTCAGGAAGTTTGTATCAAACAAGTAGCCCTCCGTACTACTCAGTACCCTTGAAGTAGCTCTCAGTTTCAAAAAGGTTGGTGACCCCTGGTCCACAGACTCCACACCTGGCCTACGAATAGAGAGCATGATTGACAGCCCCTGCTGGTCGAATCTGTGCATTTTGCTCTGTCTCACGTGACTCAGGTTCAGCCATAGACTGGAAGGTGCTTATTATGGTAATTTATGGTAATTAAAACTCTAATTCAAGATATTTGTAATTACATTTTGACTAGGCAGAATGAAAGTTAAAGATATCTCCAATTTGAGATATCTCTAATCAAGATTAATTTCAAGATATCTATCATTTAGATAGATAATAGATATCTACAATTTAATTGTGACTATTTCTAATTCCAGTTTGAGATATCTACAACATCATTCTGACTAGTTAAAACTTAATTTGAGATATCTAAAAAGGACAATGTAGATATGTTTGAATTGAGGGGAATTAAAGATATCTTAAACTGGAATTATGACTAGTCAAAATGAAATTGTAGATATCTGAAACTGGAATTACAACTAGTCATAATTCAGTTGCAGATATCCGCAATTCACATTGGTGAATACTGGTAATACCGTTGTTTTAGAGTGAAGTAAGAACCCCTCCATTGCCTCTCGCTTGCAGTTGTAGTCTTAAAAAATGCTTAGCAACAACACCAACTACGGCAAGCGCTGGGGTACAAAACTAAGCTAAGTGTGGGGTAAATATCGATTTTCTGCATGATTACGCGGCCTCTCGAATTTTCAGCGAAAAATTACACGATCATGGAATCGCAGATGTCTGGGGGCACTGATTAAAGAGGCTATGTGTAATATCCAGAAATTCCTTCTCATTACTGACACCAGTGGCCGTACGTGATCTGCAGTCAGCAGCCTGCTGTTAGCGCGCTTCCTCACACTTGTGCAGCGGGAGAGAGCAACACTTGCACGTCACGTTTTCTTTGCTTGGACCATTGGCTCCATGATACTAGCTTGTGAGAGTATCAGCGACCACCACAACTAGCTAGTGTTACACAAGTTCGTTAGCCCTCGAGCAGAGATGGTCTGTTCTTAGCTGTGGGGGGCAGGCCAGGAAGAGGGAAGTCACTTGGAAGCGCGCTTAGACATCACATTCTTCATTCACAAATAGATTTTCCCGGCAAATCCGACCCGCAGCTTTTACATAAATATCAACCCATCGGCTCTTATATGCAACGGAGAAAGTCGGGTAAGGTCTCATTTTTTAAGTTCCGTTACATTCTGTTCATACATTGGCGATTTAAAGTGATTCATCCATGTAAAAATCTGAAATACTATTGATACCCCTGGTGCACAGTGCACGGTGCAGCCTATATCCTCCTCACTTCAGATCAACTGTCAATCATATGTTTATATATCAACCTGCTACTAATGCAACTAATAAATAGGAATTGTAAGTTGAATCAATACGTAATCTGTCAGTTTCACTAAAATTAAACAGTTGACTCAATTTAAATATCAAGTTCACTCCACGTGATATTTCGCATAAACAACCTGAATTGCTTTATCACAACACAAAATATCTATTTGCAAGTAATTGACATGAATAGGAATTCTAAGTTGACTCAACATGTAATTAGTCACTTTCACTCATTTTAAATCGTTGACTCAATTTAAAGATCAAGTTAACTCTACATTATATTCTTAGTCAACTTAAATCAAACTTAAGGCAGTGGGTAACAAACCTTTTTTAAGTTGAAACAACAAATTATTTTTTAAAGTGTGACAATTCCCTTCTTTCACTTGTCAACTGACGGAGAAAATTAGCGATCACCATTCCAGCTCTTTCTCCATGTGGAAGTCCAATGCAAGAACCCTCCTCAGGGAGTGGAGAAGAACATAGACCAGGGGCAACTGGAATGATCTCTGTAGAAATTAACATTCCAGCAGCATCACTGAGAACTGCTAACATATGTCACACTTTAATCTATGGAATCCATTGTAGCACATCATAAAATCTTATGTCAATCATCAAATCTTAGCTGAAAGGTTATCATTTATCAGCCTGTATGGCATCAATCATGCCTTGTCATTCAATCCGTGTTCATACCTTAAACCAAAAAGTTTGTATTACTCATTTGTCTTACAGAACAGCATTCTCAGTTGAAAGGTGTCAGACATCATCTGTTATGCTAGGACATCATCTCGCACCTCAGAGTCTGACAGAGTCAAGTTATCGATTCAGATTTTAGCCTGCCCTTTTCAACTCACCTCTGCACCCTCTCCCCCAAATAATGTCACAAGAATATGCAGACTGGTATGAACTCAAATAAACCTGGATTGCTTTTTTGTGGCAATCAGTTCAGGATCAAACCATTTTCAATGTTCATTGTAAATGAGAAGCGTTTATATTGCGGAAAATATTTTTGCTTATAACCACACACAACTTTCTAAAACTTACTTACCACTCCCATTAGCAGTTAATATGATTTGTTTTTAAACACCATAGGGATGCGCAGTTCTATTTTTTCTTATGTGTACAATTTGCATGCAATGTTTTTTAATGTAAAAAATAAAATAGCAATACAAAATGTATGAATTTAACCTTGACCCATTTTGAGGGTCTCACTAAATTTATTTTGTAAAGTGCTACATACTGTGCTGAGCCCTAATTCCAAAGCACTTACAAATAACAATTAACTGCATTTCCAAGCTTATTTATAGTAAATTCAACCATCAGTCCACAAGCCGCTGAAGAGACATGCACTGCCAGAAAATTTGGCATATTATTTATTTGCATTTGTTTGAGGCTTTTTCTTTTCTTTTTTTTAAGTGGTAGGCATCTGGTGACTGCCTGGAGTCACAGAAATTAATCAAGAGTAAGCTTTTGTGAGAAATTGAGATACTAGTTATTCTTGGTCAACTGGGATGGCTTTACTGCCTCAGTTTGATTCCCACAGTGACAAGGGGAAATGCAATTATGTGTAAACATTATGTGTTTGTCCCTAAGCTTGAGGAGAGCTATGGCTTGCTTCTCAAAGTCCAAATCTGCAGTCTTTTCTCTAGCCCAGCAGCATGGTAGATACAGCTTATACACTCCATGTCAGCTGCTAGCTGATAAGCAGCAGCTGTAATTGCTGAAGTCAGATTTCACTTTGAGTGAGTTTCCCAAACAGAACCCGCTAACTGGAACAACACATTTGTCAGCCTGCCTTCCTTTAGGGATAGAATATGCTGTAGATCACCACTACTGTACAGAACATGACAAAATATCCCAGTCCTTCCTGTGAACAAAAAACAACACCAGCTTGCAAATTAAGTCAAAGAAAGGTTTTTTTTCAGCTGCAAAATTTCAAGACAATTTACTTTCATGCCCGGACGCAGAGTGGGTGGGCCTAAATGCCTAAATGTAGGTAACTGACTGGCTGAGTGGCTGCGTGGCTGCCTGGCTACCTTTTCCTTGTTGTTGAAAAGCGCATGTGCGAACTGCGAGTGGTGGAAAGCACATGCGCAAAATGTTAATTTTGCGGTAAAAAGTTGAAAAGCGAATGCGCAAAATTCAAATTTTGCGTAATTACGGTAAAAAAAGTTGAAAAGTGATGTGTAAAATTTCAAGTGATTACGGTAAAATGTTTGCTGTCTAACCCTGCTTGAGTTTATGGTGGGAGGTTGCATATCGGAGGTGGTAAACACGGCGTTCGAGCTGCACAACTGGGGACTTGGACACCCTTCGCAGGAAAGTTTTGGCTTTGCTAGCAAACATTGATAAAACAGCTAAATACAACCATAATGTTTTAACTTTTAATTGTATATGTTTATTATTCAGTATCTGTATGTTGGCCAATACAAAAGCATTTCATGAAAATGATATAAAAGCAATGTTTGTGGACACCTGTGGATATGTTTAAAGATACAGGTCAATTGGCTGAAATGTATAATCTTTCTTGTAGGTGTTAGCGCCCAGTGAATAAGCCTATTGTTTCACCAGCGGGAGGGGTGATACTTAGGAATTTGGTCACTGCATTTCTGGTTTGTACAAATAAGAAACGCAGCAAGTCCGATTATAATTTATTAGATTAGTTTGTTTTTTTCTTTCCAATCTTTCACTTTATCCCTAATCTCTCGATCTGTTACCGTTTGTGTTCAGCTTTTTTGCTTCAAGAGCTTAGGTAACAGGTTTGATTTTCTATTTCTTTCCTTCACCCATTTACTTGGGTTTTTCTTTTGGTTTTCAACCTCTCGTGTGTGCTCTTTGTTTTAGAGCATGAGGTTTTTTTTTGTTATTTATACTTGCTATCTTTGAGTCCCGCCTCCATTTGAGGTAGTTTTCATTTGGCTTCTGCCGGGAAGTTTTTTTCCATTCTTTTGTTTTATTCCTTCCCTGGTGCAGTTATATCCGCTTTTGTGGCGTATCTTCTAGATACGCTTTTAGATTCCTTATCAGTCGCATCTGGTTTTCTGAACCTTACACCAACCCTCACAGTTTTCATACCTTGCCAATTACCATGGACTGCTTATATAGGTAATGTATTAACAATCAATATTTTATTGGTTTTGAGCAAATAAATAACTTTTTTGACTGTGGTCCCGGCAAATACACAACCTGTCAAGTGGCGAATAAATAAATAAACAGCAATTCAAAGCATTTAGCCTCCTGTTCTTCGAATGGTAGCTCCGTTGACAAGTTTTCTGCACAAATATACAAACAACATGTGACAGAGCTGGCTGTCACTGCAACAGACTGCATCCAAATACCTGTTTTCATATATATTTTCAATTTTCCCACCTACGGCTCCACCATTTTCAACTAAACCATTAATTTTCATACACACGCCGTAGCTATTCCTGTTGAGGGTACACACCTGGCAGGGAAGCTAATCGCGGCTCCATTACTAACACTACAGTTTCATTAATTACAGATAAATTGTTTATGTTTCACATTATCTTTTCATCCCACATACTGTATGTTCCATAAAATTGATTACTGTGCTCATCTACCTCTCCCTCCGTATTACCGTCTTTGCCGTGTTCCACCATAAAAACAGTTTGGGTTAAAGTTCCCGGTAAATATTTCCATTCAAATGCACTTCAAGCACTTCCGGGACAACACATGGCAACGTGGGTAATGCAACATTCATGATCAATCGTGTAATCTTTGTGAATTTGTATATTATAATGTTTGGAAAACAAAGAAAAACTCCATGCAGCACTGTGTTACAAAAATCAAGCTTTATTAGTTTACGTTTTGACCCAAGAGGCCTTCATCAGAACAAACAAAACAAACAGGAAACACCAACATCGGAAAGGATTCAGACAGCTACATCAGGTGGTGACAATTAGGCCATCAAGAGGCATCAGCCAATAAGGTGTCATCATGAACCAATTGTCAGTAGTGTATAGGAAAATACAGGTCAATTGGCCCTGGGTGAGTTGGAATCACGGTCAGAGGCTCGAGGAGTCACGCCCTGTAGAGGACGTGGCGCCCTACCACCTGCTGACGGGGTTGTGTAGCGGCAATTCTCTAGCGGTTGCTACACGGGGGGAATTGAATAAGAATGTGGTTCAATTGGCTACCAAATTGGGAGAAAAATTGAAAAAATCGGAGACAAATTTTTAAAATTCAATTAAATAAAAACATTTATTTTAATTTTATTATAGCGTTACACCATATAGACAACACAATCTACCATCTTTGGTAGGCTCTTAGGTAGGCTAAAGTTATTCGTACAGTCTCTGGAGCTTTCCTCAATGCTGTAAAATGAGACGGTTAGCCTCTATGATGGTGATTTTCCTGTTGTAGCCCTAGACATTTACTGGTCATAGTTGTAGCCTAGCCTACACAACATTTAAATTTGTTCAATTTAAATAGGCTACGTGGTTATTGAGAGAACCTAAAAACTGGTCTTTTTAAAGGGTGTGCAAATACAGTGATTTCCGACAGTAGCCTATCCACACAGATGTAACAAAAAAAAAAATATATATATATAATGATAATCCATGTCAGTATGGTCAGAACATAGGCTACAGAATCATTTTAATTTAAATAGGTCTACCAAACAAAATTAGAGACATAGGCACTTATTTTGTTGATAGCCTTATTTTATTTTAGTGACATGGAATATAGGCTAAGCAATAGTTCAATGTTGGTCTATCACACAGCCCTGCAAACCGGTGAACAGAAATCGATTGCCTCATACAGCAAGTCCTCCCTGCTGTTAAGGTTAAGTTAGTTTACAATGGGCTGGCTAGGCTCATCGTAACATTTAGGCTACCTTGTTTCCTTAATTACTTTCTAGTTTTTAGCATTTAGCCTATAATCCCCAAACACAGAGAACTAGGAAATGTCGCTATATAGCCTGGAAGGCTACGTTTTGGTAACAGCCTGATGGCCAAAATCATTCATAGACAACCATTGAAGTTGAACCATAAGTTTAGTGGTTTGAACGGTCCCCTGCAACGCCCCTTTCTTTGAGGCCCCGCCGTGATGGGCAGCCTTGACATTTTGCATTTTCAGTTTTGGCTGGGTTTTTGCGTGACCACACAGAAATGATAATATAAATGGATGCAATGCCATTGCATTTGAATTATGTCACTCTTGTGCCACAAAAGCATAAAAACGATATGTTAAATGGCAAATGGAATTAAAATTTTTTTTTGTCATGTATCATGCGATTACAATAAGAAACTGCTAATGCAAATGTGGTTTTTCATTTTCATTAAAATTATGGCGGGGTTGTGTCGTAGAGGGCGAGAAAAATTAAATGGGAAATGGATTTGCATTAAAATTTTCAAATTGTCAGATAAAGTGCGTACATTAACTTGAAAATGAAAACGCAAAGTGGCCTTTTGCATTTTCATTTGAATTATGTCATGGTTTTTGCGCACATCGAATGTAAACAAAATGCAATCGCTGATTTGCATTTTTAAATGTATTTTGGCGTGGATATGCTTTCATACATATACAACATCCGCCGTGCCTTGTCAAATGTTTCCCACTGGCTGCATACAGGCATCCGGCCTGAGATAGGCTTGCCTAGTCTTGTTTGAGTTTTGAGCCTAACCTAGATGCAACTTAGTTATGCTAACTAATATTTATTAGTTGTTTTTCAGAAAACTTTTATTTCATTGTTAGAAAAGCTTAAAATTAAGTTTTTTTAACAATTAAATGTAAGTTTTCTGAACAAATGTACGTTGGCATAACAAAAATCGAAGTTAAGCTGTAAACTAAAAGATTCAGTGAAGTAAGTTGCCTTGAATTTTTTTGTATTATTAAATTATATTAGTATTAAAATAATAAAAAGTTTAATATTCTTTAGAGTCCTTTACTAAAACCACATAAATCACTACAACTACTAAAAACCTGCAACATACTGGGTCGGGGACCCTTTTACAGTCTAAACCAATCACCCGTCAAGGGAAAGGTTCTGTTTCACATCACGAGCCAAATAGATTTTTATTACCGAAGAGCCAGAAAGTGACCTCCTCAGCCATCAGCCTCCACAATCGAAAGGACGTCAAACAAATGGTTACCACTCTCTAAATTAATTCCATTGATTATTAATGGGCCTCCTCTGCCTCTGACTCACAAGCCAGCTGTCACTCTCAGTCACCTACCACAACAGCTGAGCATACACAACAAGTGCGTATTAAGGTATGCAAATACAGCTGGTCCCCCCCACTCATTTTCTGATGTCTAACGCACTGACAGGTTTTATGTTCTCCAGGCTTCCCCTGGAGAATTTTACAAGTTTCAGGCATTCAAGTGAATCAGCTGTTCTACTGTGGGACAGGCACAGTAAGCTGCGTGATGTCAGAGTGGGTATTTCAGCAGCTAATATGTGACACTGGGACAGAATCATGTATGGTGACCGTGCACAGCATTATTCCATCGACGGGCCATTTCACATTTTGCCCATGGTACTTTTTGGCTTACCAAAATATAAAAAAATGGATACAGGTTTTTATTGTGGAGCAAGGGGTTTTCCAGTGGCCAGAAGTGAATTTTGTAATACATTTGTGCAGGCTATTGTCCCCATTGCTGCCAAATATAGTCCTGACCCCCACTGTGTATTACGCTGTATGTGCAAAACCTTTATGTGCCCTTTTCCAGGGCTTTCACAGCTTAAAATCTCACACATGATCATTGTAAAGCGCTTTGAGTCACCAGTTGGTGAGAAAGACGTTATATAAATGCAAGGCATCATTATTATTATTATTATTACATGATTCAATCTTTTTATATGTGAGGATTCTTTTTATTATTATTAACCAGGGGGTTATACTACATAGCAGGATTATTAAGTTAGCTGGATAACGGCACTGAGTAAAACCCAGAACCCTCCCAAATGTGGAACATGGACTGAAGTAAAAAGAGCTGTTCTGGGTTTTACTCAGTAAATCCCGCTAACTCAGTAATTCTGCTTCATAGTATACCCCCCAGATGTATGCACATTTCAGTGAAATGTTTATATAACGCATACATAATTGATATGAAAGGAAAGTGTTATTGTCTCCCCCAGTGTGTATAATAACATAAAATAACTTGAATCACAAACAATCACAGACAATTAAAATGGCCTACACTTACATGCAGTGTTATCTTATACATGATTTTAAAGTGCAGAATGGTTGCAAAGTGGGAGATGGGGTGGGCTGGCTCTCAATTCTCTCAGTCATAAGAAGTGCGACACAGTAGGATGTGCAAATGGTCTCTTGGACTGAGCAAAGCTTGATAGAAGCAAAGGGTTAGAGATTGAGAGTAAATAAAAACATCCTACCAATCCTCCATGCTTATCTGAGCCACCCTGCAAACAGCAGAGAGTCAGAAACATTATGTGAAGTATTAATACCTGTGAACCTTTGCAAGAACTAATGCTTTAGGGTAGTAAGAGGTATGTGTGTGATTTTCAGGAGAACTCCACTGGACCCAGAGTGAGTACTGTGTTCTCTTCTCTTGGGACTATCTATCATTACCTTACATCAAGATCGGTTTCCTCTCTTTTTTCTTACTGCACACGTCTGAACGCTGTGCACTGACCATTAGAAGTCTTAGGTAGACTGAGGAAACAGAGTGGAGACATCAATGTAAACACAATGTAAATGTGTGATCCTTTCATTACCTCAGCCATGGATGTGACTCATGGCTGTTTTTATTGCGACGGTCCATCACCAATGGAGTTTTCCCATTAGTCATGCCCGACCCCGCTCTCTCCACCTGTGATAAAGATCTCTCTGTGAATGAAGCAGCCACTCAATTTTCTCATGATCATAATTAAGCTGAAGCACCTCAATAAAACATGGGGGTGATTTACAACTTTGCTACCATTGAGAAAATAACAATATATTTTTGTGAGCACCTGCTTACATTAAGGCAGTGATCGAGTTGCTGTGACCTCTTAAGCCAATGTTGATAATGAAAACGCTCAATTCACAGGGTGTAAAATGCATCCAGAGACAGTATATTAAGCCTGAAACAAGATTAATCTGTGCGCATGTAAGCACTGATTTCAATATTGTTTATTTATTTATTAAATGCTTATTCTGTGCTATTGCCCAATTGTCCAGATACCCAATGCACAGACTAGCATGCACAGCACAGATAACATAAGGCAGCAATAGTATGTCTTGTACGTATTGTCATTCCACCATCACTGCCACACATATTACTGACTGCAAAAGTTTGTTGAATATCCGAGAGAGATAGATAGATAGATAGATAGATAGATAGATATATAGATAGATAGATAGATAGACAGACAGCAATTACACAACTATAGCCTATTTTAGATCTATGACCAAGAAGAACCAGATACATAATGACAGCAATCACAATATCAGCGTGCGGTGGCACTTCTGCTTTGGCTCATAACATGCTTTGTCCATCAACTAAACTGAAATACATGTAGGATTGTGTCCATGTGAAAGCACAGGACTGCAGTGGCTTAATCAATCCTGAACGGCAAGTATTTTATCACGACATTTATTTTTTAATAACAACAAAACATCTCGCGGATTGAATTGAATTGCATTCCAGGACACCTTGGCCAATTCCAGGAGTCTCCCGGAGTCCCAGCCAAGCCTTGATAGTTGGAAACCCTAATACAGACACATATTCATGCACATACATCCAGGGTTTCCGGGTGAAATTCCCATGCCTGGGACAAAAAATTTTCTGTGTGTATCAATAATATTTGCCACAAGTTTGCAGACATTTGCATCTAGTTACATCTGGTCTATCAGCATCCAAGCATATATAAACTAGGCTATATGTCTACTTTTTCAAGAGAACTAGGCGTATCAGTTTTGCTTGCAATTATATCTGTCCTTCAATGAACAAATTGTCTAAATCGCAACCATTTCATGCTAATAATAACTAAAGACTTTTTGGGGTAATATTAACAATCATTGAACAGTTATGATCATAATTTTCAGTTTAATTATTTTTCAATTACAAAAATATCAAACTTAATTTTAAAAAGTAGCTTCTAAAAAAAGGGCTATAATATTTTTTATTTAATATGATAAAAAGGGACAATATCAACTACACTGGGTAAACATTGTTTTCTTCACTAACTTTGCACTACAGCTGAATGGTTGCTATCTCTCACAGTGAACGTGGGAGTAGCGCTATTCATGAGCACGCTATTCACATAAAAGTGATAACTTTAAATGAATCTCCCATAATGCAGGCAATTATCCATCTGAGAAGATAAATCATGCTGAACTTTAAATCCTGCAGATTTAACTTCATAATAATGATAAAGCCTAATTTATAGGCTACTTTGTTGTAGGGATGAGTCAGAATATATGGGCCCACTATCGACGTTTAAAATACTTGGTAAGCCTTAGTAGGCTTAAAGCTGGATTGAACCAAACAGTGTGATAGAAAATTTTTTTTATGTTCACACAGTACATTTTTTAAACGCAAATGCAACGATATTGTCACACTTTACAACCTCGATTTTGTGGTGTAAATGTGGTGCCTTTCTCCCTGGAAGGCATTTCTGCTGTATGAAATACAGGAATAATTCCTGTGCTCTGTAAAATGGTCACTGTTATTCAACATCAGTCGAGGTTTTACGAGGGCAGTAGAGATAAAGTGTGCTCTTTCAGAAGTGATATTGCTGTATGTGGAATATTTATAAAAGAGAAGATGCCCACAAATCTGTTAACAAGGTGCAGACAAACAGAGGATAAACATTCTAAACAAAGATTGCACACACTCACGCTGCTTAATTCCTAAGACAAAATAAAACTTGCATTTCAGCACCTTCATTGTTTTTGACGGTGTGGAATGAAGCACGATTAAAGGAGGCGATAACGTGTGGTGCAATCGTTATGCATATCACAAGGAAAGAAAAGCCCACAGGTGTCCGCTGTCCTGTCTACAGAATGTGAGAACCATGTTTCGCTTCAGAAATAAGTTTTCGCACTGGTGACAAATGATGGCTCCTGTGATGCTGTGACGAATACGTCCGGCATCATTGCACCTCGGCCTGCAACAGACCTAAGAACCCTGGCGACAGATCCAATTAGAGCAGAATCCTGTACAGAAATGTGTTTTTGTTTTGATCTCCTCTGATGACCAATCTGTATCGTGTTACAGCTACGTGTTTTATTAATGCACACTATTGTATCTGCTGCGACTTTTACATCAGTGTGCCCAAATTGAATTTTCACCCAAAAGTGGAATTTGCCATTTGTGGGGAAAAAATAAACAAATTGGTGAAGGAATGCAGTAAAAAAGACTACAGCAAGAACGAGCACTCCATTACACTGTAATTATGTGCTGGGTGCAGAAGAGATAAAGTTTGGATGTGGCGTATTATGTTCCAGCGCAGTGTGCTCTGGTGGTAATTGCTCAACGCAGGCAGGTGGCTTCATTAGCGTGGCCCGTATGAATAAAAAGCAGTGCCGCGTGGACGTGGTCCTGATGCACACGTGCATGAAATGTGTAGTTACGAGAAGCCAGGACAGCCTGGCATAATCTCAGCACAGGAGTGTTCCGCTGTGGGGCCGGTATGACGTGACCCGACAGCGCTGGAGACACTTAATACAATAAAATGCAATAAGCACTTATGTGTAGCACTCTAGTGTGTCCCAGTGTGCTTTGCAGGAATATGTTTAGTTTGAATAACAAAAGTTCCAAACTATGATGAATACGCATAGAAAAATGCAGCAATCTTAAGATCTGATTTAAGAGCCAGCTGTAGCTACACCGCTGATACAGTTTGGGATTTAATTTCAAAGATAAAATGCAGAATGCTTAAGAGGTCTTCCCTCATATGTTTTGGAAAACTGGATAGATGATCAAATAAATCAGCACTTGCTGAACACAAACATATTGGATAAGGTCCAATTAAACACTACGTGTATGAGGCCATGAAGGGCATTTTAATTAGTCAGGAGAACCTTAACTTTAACCCTGAATTTAAACAGGAGCCAGTAGTGACCTCAGAACAGAAATTTACTTCTTGGTGCAGAGGCAAGCACTCAGGCTGTTGCATTCTGTACTAATTGCATCTGCTGCAATGTAGAGTTGCTAATATTCCCTGATTAATAGTTTATCTCTAACCACAAAAGGATCACGTTAACCCCTTCTCTAGCACCACCTTTTTTGAACACAAGCCCAAAACTAAAATGGTTACTGGTCTTGAACCTCTGACTACAGGCATAATCCTGGTCTCTTCTGTAAGGAGTTTGGATTACTTTAAGTATTACTGAAACAAAGTAACAGAAACACAAACACAGTGGAAGTGGAAGTTTTAATAATAATAATAATGATCATAATAATGCCTTGCATTTACATAGCCCCTTTCTCACACTCAAAGTGCTTTACAATGATGAGGGGGAAACTCGCCTCAACCACCACCAATGTGTAGCACCCACCTGGGTGATGCAAAGGCAGCCATTTTGTGCCAGAATGCTCACCACACATCAGCTGAGGTGGAGAGGGAGAGAACAATTTGTAGCCAATTAAACTGGGGGATGATTAGGTATCAGGTTGGGAATTTAGTCAGGACACCGGGGAAACCCCTACTCTTTGTGATAAGTGTCATTAGATCTTTCATGACCACAGTGAGTCAGGATCTCGGTTTAACGTCTCATCCGAAAGACGGCATCTCTTACAACACAGTGTCCCCATCACGGCACTGGGGTTTATTTGACCAGAGGGAAGATTGCCTGTTACAGGCCCACCAACACCACGTCCAGCAGCAACTTAGTTTTCCTTAGTCTCTTCTCACCTAAAAGATTTATTTTAATTTTTTTGCCAGCATAAGGATACTGACTTTACCATTATTTGTGTTGTCTGGGGATTTCCCAGAAGAAAAACAACATGATATTACTACTAAGTCAATGCAAATTAACTTGAAATCTCATATAATAATTGACTGTAAGAGAGAGGCCACTGCCCACCTACTTCCCAAATCATAGCCACCCACCTACTGTAGTGGGTAAATTTATGTTTTTTACACCATTGCTTTTAAAAATAGGAGGGAAGTTTGGCAGTGGCCTGATGCTACACGAAAGAGACAGAAGTTAGGCCTAAAACAGACTGGATGATTCAGGCAAAGATGGTCAACAACAGATGCTCTTGTTAATGCACTAAAATTTATGAACTGCCCAAGAAACGGTTACATACAAGATTCCATTAGGATGGCATGGGCAGAGGCGGTCTTACCCATTAGGCAAAGGTCGGCAATTGCCTGGGGCCCCAAGTTGACCCCATACTACAAAGGGCCCCGTTAAATGCCTCATAAACGTCCCCCCCCCAGTAATTAATTATGTCTTTCTAAAAATTCATGCGCTAAATGGCATCAGAATGCCTAATTCATGAGTGTCTTAGTCATTTTATAAATGTACACATTTAAATTACATATTGACATAATTTGCACTGAAATTTCATGTTTTCCTGGTCAAATGTTGCTTTATAAAAAAACGAGAATCCGTGACTAATGTTAACAACGCCGGATTAAAAAAATAATTTTAAAAAATGAAGGAAAAAAACAAAACGCATTGGCCTGTTCGCCCTGCAAGTTAAACCAGCGAGGTGGAAAGAGTAAGTAGGCCTATCGCGTTGTTGAATAGCCCAATAAAACGAATCTAATGTCACGTCGATCAGTCGGCCTAATTGTTATTTTTTTGTGTTCCTATTATTGGTAGCTTTTCTGATGACCGATTATTATTTGTTACTGTATTTGCTATGCGATCGCGTTCACCCAATGAAAATGCCGTTGTAATAATCAGGAACGTTTCCTAAAAATGTTTTGTTACGTTGAATACTGTTTTCAATAAATGTTATTTGTTAACTTTTATTTAGTGAATTGTTGTCATGTTTTGTAGGATAATGTGCAATGTTCATAATGCAAGGCGCAAAGTTCCACACATTTCAGCGGCATTTAAAATACGATTTGGTTATTGAAGAATGTGATTAACGGTTTCAAATGGCTCTTATAATATATGCAATATTTTTTCGGACAATGTTTAACCTTATAGATTAAATTGTGCTCAATTTTGACTGTTTTCTGAGTGTTTTCCTACTTTTAGACTAGTCGACTAGTCTAAGTATAAACTTCCGTTTAAACGTCAGGGAAATTAGTCGTTAGGAACATCCCTAAACGTTACCCATTGCTGCTGCTGGCAGTGCCAACCTAGATTGCTCCAGCAGCAATGATGATGATGATGATGATACATGCATCACAACGGATCTTTCTTAGATAAATAAGGATTGAAAAGGGGGGAGAGCAAGGGATGTGTGAGGGCCCCATGCCTGTGTTTGCCTTGGGCCCCAAAATGACTAAGTCCGCCACTGGGCATGGGCAGGGGTGTTGATGAAACCAGTCTTGTGTTCAGTGATCAACAGTATCATGCCTGTACTGGTGATACTCATACCATACCATGTCACTGAACAAAATCGCTAGGCCTATATATGATCCTCCATCATCCATTAGTGAATTTAAGTTCACTGTCATTAATGTAAAAAAGGACAAGGCCATGCACCATGCACTTTATCAGTAGCCTGTATGTCCGGTAGAACCAGCAGCACCCCTAGTGGTTGCCAAGTCATTGGTCAAATCACTGACTGCGTGCCATCTGAAAAAGGACCGTGGAAGACTGATTTAGTTTCTCCCGCGAGACTGAGCTCTGCACTATGGCCGATTTGTTTCAAAGCCACGTTATGACTAGCAACATTTCACTTTCTGATTTGCGTAGACATTTTGAAGCATCAACTTGCAAACTTCACAGTGGCATACATGGCACATGAAACTAATTTCTTCGCCATTGAAAACTAGCCACGTATCTAGCCATTTAAATTGAAACTTGGCTTTGTTGCTCGTCGCGTTTTTCTCATTAGTTTCATTGTAATTCGCACCCATGCTTGCCTGTGCTAGCTATCTGTCTGTGTCAACCACATACAATGCTCAAAGAAATTAAGGGAACACTTAATCAACACAGTATAACACCAAGTCAATTAAACTTCTGGGATATCGATCTGTCCAGTTAGGAAGCGTATACGATTGTGAATCAATTTCAGCTGCTTTGGTGCAAATGAAAGTGACAGGAGAGGCAACAGCAAGACAACCCCCAAAAAGTAAATGGTTTTGCAGGTGGTGGCCACAGACCATTTCTCTCTCCTTATGCGTCCTGACTGATTTTTTTCTAGTTTTGCATTTTGCTAGTGCCCATGTTACTACTGGTAGCATGAGGCGGTACCTGCAGCCCATTCAGGTTGTACAGGTAGTCCAGCTCCTCCAGGATGGCACATCCATACGTGCCGTCACAAGAAGGTTTGCTGTGTCTCCCAGCACAGTCTCAAGAGCGTGGAGGAGATACCGGGAGATGGGCCATTACACGAGAAGAGCTGGAGAAACGGTCAGAAACAGACTCCATGAGGGTGGCATGAGGGCCCGACATCCCGTAGTGGGACCTGTGCTCACAGCCCAGCACCATGCAGCTCGATTGGCATTTGCCAGAAAACACCAGAATTGGCAGGTTCGCCATTGGCGCCCCGTTCTCTTCACATATCAGAGCAGGTTCACACTGAGCACATGTGACAGACGTGAAAGAGTGGCGAATGTTATGCTGCCTGCAACATCATTATCTATAATTGTATTGATAAAACATTTTGTCGTAAATATGAAGTCTGTAACTACTTAAATTGACTTATAAATAAACTCCTCAAAAAAAGTTTGGAAACGTTATTTCGGTCGATTATTCCTCCCCTTTAATAATACCAATTGGTATTGTATTTTATATCGTTGGAAAGCCTGATTAGTCACCTTTACAACGAGGTACAACTTGTAAGGATCATGCATTCGTGGAATGAGCAACACAGCTAACCGTGTGGGTAGCGGCCCAAAAAAATGTGCCAAAATCCCCTGCAATATTCTTCTGTTGGTATTCACTCTCGTTTTGAGCTTCAAGTGCTGGCAGGTGTATGCCAGTGGGATGGAATGGGATGCCATCCCACAGCAGTGACCAGGCTGGTGACCAGCATGAGGAGGAGGTGCCAAGCTGTTGTGGCTGCGTATGGATCTTCCACACGCTACTGAGGTCCCTGACAGTGTAAAATGAATAAAGTGTAAAAATGGCCAATATGTGTTGTTTTTGCCTTATTACTGTGGGAGAGTGCAATCATCCAGTCCACCAAGCAACTCAAAACGAGAGTGAATACCAACAGAAGAATATTGCAGGGGATTTTGGCACATTTTTTTGGGCCGCTACCCACACGGTTAGCTGTGTTGCTCATTCCACGAATGCACGATCCTTACAAGTTGTACCTCGTTGTAAAGGTGACTAATCAGGCTTTCCAAGGATATAAAATACAATACCAATTGGTATTATTAAAGGGGAGGAATAATCGCCCGAAATAACGTTTCCGAACTTTTTTTGAGGAGTTTATAAAGCTCTTCTGTGTATATGCCTTCACACTTATTTCCAAAGACATTGACAAATTTTGATTGTACCAAAGAACAAATTCATGTAAGAAAAAAAATGATGAATGCCGAAATGTTAATGGAAACATTATTTTGCACAGTTTACGATCTAATCTGATTGTATGCATGTTTCTTGAATGAGGCCCAATGTCTTTATTGACCATTACCTGAAGCTATAAAAATAAAAACAGTCAAGGACTGTGGACTAATTTTGAGGTTTTTGTAAGGAAAGGCACTTAAAACCTTGTAACCTAAAAATAACAATGTAGGGAAAAAGATAATTCACCAATGTGGCTCAATCTGACACTAAAAACATGACATAGCTGAGTCTTTTATGGGACAACAGATATCAGATATTAAAAATGAAATAAACAAAAAACTCAAGACTTTCATTTTGCAATGCTTTTATTAATTAATTAAAGTCAATTTTTATTAATGATCGAAGTCTAGCACTTTGTCTGGACCGTCCATTGACCTGGGTTTTAAGGGAGCAAATGAGGAGAAATGTATTCATAGAAGAATTCCAGGATAGGGAGACTACAGTGCGTATCATTTTTCAGTCTTTGATTTACGTTAACTGGCCTTGTTACTTGGTAGAATAGGTCTACCAAATAGTTACATAACATCTACAATTCTGGTATGAGGGCAAGTATCTGACATCTTAAATGCTGATAATATCTGTCAAATAGCCCATGAAGCAATTCATCATCAGTACAGTTGACAGTTAGGGTTTTTACATGTACTACCATGCTTTACTTCTTGGGAAACAGATAATGAAGACTTTCTGTCCTGCGTTCCTCTGAGCACAAGTCTTTTTGGTGTGATTATCTCGAAGGCGACGCCTCGCTTGAACGAGCACACGCTGCTGCTGCTGGTCACTGGCTGGGCCGGGCGCAAGAGCAGAGAACATAAAGTTGCTGCTGCGTGCAGAGTCTGGCACAGAAACAGAAACATAGGTAACAGAAAAAAGTTAAAATAATGCTTTAGTTCCTGTATATGCAGAAAGATTAAGCATGAGAAATTAAACAGAGACATGTAGAATATATGGGACTACTGTGTTACTGGAGGCTATGGTATGATAAAAAAACTATTAAAGAAAATACAAACCCACCTTTATAGGTAGTTGTATCATTTTCTGTATTTCCACATTTCAAGGAGGGCACAGTGGTGTTGTTCTCAGAGTTGAAATGGAAGCCATGAGTTTCCGGCATCCTCTCAGTCC
Source organism: Ilyophis sp. 1 JC-2022 (assembly GCA_022702515.1). Lineage (NCBI taxonomy): Eukaryota > Metazoa > Chordata > Actinopteri > Anguilliformes > Synaphobranchidae > Ilyophis > Ilyophis sp. 1 JC-2022. The sequence continues at coordinate 49,181,819 of CM040401.1, read as the reverse complement.
ATCTTCGAGAGCTGTCTGACATGGGCTGGTTGTCCTTCAGCTGGCTCAACCCAAAACCCTTAGGCGAGATGACCTGTCCAAATATGATTTTCCCGCTGGCAGTAGAGTCTCGGGCAGGGGAAGAACTGCGGCTGCCGGATCCAGGAAGAGTACGTACTTCAGTGAGACGATCTGGGAGGTGACGCCTCTCTTTAACGAGCACACGCTGCTGCTGCTGGTCACTGGCTGGGCCGGGCGCAAGAGCAGAGAACATAAAGGTGCTGCTGCGTGCAGAGTCTGGCACAGGAACAGAACCTGGAACAGAACCAGAGACAGAACCAGGGACAGAGGTCACGGAGAAGTTAGAATGTCTCTGGAACCAAGAGGTTTCGAGGCTCATTCGTTTAACATGACAAATAAAGTCAATTAAAACATTAAAAATGAGAAGCAGTCAATTATTAATGAATGCTTCTTAAAAGAAAACAATCGGTGCTGTTCACTGTAATTAGCAAACAGCACCATAATACAATGTTTCTCTCTTGTTATCAAAACTAGCTGCTGTCTTCACAGGTAATTACACTATATTGTGCAAAAGTTTAATACATGTTAAGCCACATCTTAGTAAAGGTAAACATGAAAAAATGAAACAACCCCCACATGTAAAGTTAGCTGTAGCAGACATTACACTGTTGAATTTAAAGGAAGGGATAGTGTTGTTGGTCCTGGTAGTGTAAACAAGGCCCTGAGATTGGAATGGGGCCTTGACTATGTTTTCAGGGGCAGCTGACAGGTGCTTGCTGTCCTGCGGCAGTCTGAACTCAGAGCTCTGTGCTGAGTCAGACTCGGTGGTGATGCCCTGTCCAAATATGATGGTGCCTCTTGGTGGAGAGACTGGTACAGGGATCAGAGAAGAGGGGGGCATCAATCCTAACTTGCTCCCAAAAGTTAGCTTGGATGATCCTGTATTTGCAAAATGAAAACATCCTTAAACTATACAAGTAAAATTACAATGATCCCTGTTTCTGGGGTGGATACTACACAGAATATGCACAGCAGGTATAAGGAAGCTGTTAAATGTATATTACCCCTTACCTGGTTCTGATTTTGAATCTTCTGTCCTTACTTTGTGACTCCTCCTTATTCCTTTTATCGCCCTCCGCCTTGGAGGAGGGGCTTGACTTAAATCAGAACTCTCCTTGGAGAGTTCCACAGACTTTGATTCCACGCTGATCATCAATTTTGTAGTTCCCTGAGCCCCAACATTGTTGTCTACTGGTTTGCCCTTAGTTGGATCAGCCTTTGTGAAAGACCCATATGCATCTTCAGGCGTCTCTGCCTGTTTCTCCCCACTGAGGAAGCAAGAGAACGTGTTGCTAGTTGTGGTCTCATGCTTCTCCTCGGGCTTCTTAAATGTACAGCTGGGGGTAGAAGCTGGAATGACAGAGGGAATAATGATGGTGGATGCCTCCAGGTCTTCATCAACAGGTTTCCCAATCATGTTCCGTGGTTGTAGATGCTCCTCAGGGTAATTAATCTTGGGCAGCTTCCCAAAATACAAGGGTTTTGGTTCTGCCATCATGGAAGAGACAGAGGCTGGATTTGTTTCATGTTCATGAGTGCTAGAGACCATGAACTGTGATCCCCCAAGCATCGTTTCAATAGCAGTCTTCTTAAGTATGGCGAGCTCTGAGAAGGATGCTTGAGTAAGTCTTTCCGTTGCTGAGTTGCCTGAGTCATCACTGTTATCTTTGCTCTGGGACTCCCCCTCCATCCTGCCCTTGCCCTCTTCTGTGGGAGAGGAGCCCATTTCCAGTTTGCAGTCATCCAAGGTGCTGATTCCAAATTTGATTCCATCATGATCATCAATTTCAATATTTTCTGTAGCTGTGGAGGTGGAGTCAGAGGAGGACTGGATGGCTACAGTGATAGTCGTGGATGAATTAATAGTCTGTAGCCCACCCTCCTTCTTGTCATCAACCTCTGCTGTGGAGGAGTGTGATTCCAGTAGGAAGGTGTCTGACGTGTTGATGCCAAGTTTGATCCCATCTTGATCATCAATTTCAATATTTTATGTAGCTGTGGAGGTGGAGTCTGAGGAGGACTGGATGGCTACAGTGATAGTGGTGGATGAATCAATAGTCTGAGGCCCTATCTCCATCATGTCTTCAACCTCTGCTGTAGAGGGGTATGGTTCCAATTTGAAGTTTTTTGAGGTTTTGGTGTCAAGTTCAATCCCATCTTGATCACAAATTTCAATATTTTCTGTGGCTGTGGAGATGGAGTCTGAGGAGGACTGGATGGCTACAGTGATAGTCGTGGATGAATAAATAGTCTGTGCCCCACTCTCCTTCTTGTCATCAACATCTGCCGTAGAGGAGTGTGGTTCCAGTTTGAAGTCATCTGAGGTGTTGGTGCTAAGTTTGATCCCATCTTGATCATCAATTTCAATATTTTCTGTTGCTGTGAAGGTGGAGTCTGAGGAGGACTGAATGGCTCCAGTGATAGTGATGGATAAATCAACAGTCTGTGGCTCACTCTCCTTCTTGTTTTCAACTTCTTCTGCAGAGGAGTGTGATTCCAGTAGGAAGTTGTCTGACGTTTTGTTGCCAAGTTTGATCCCATCTTGATCACCAATTTCAATATTTTCTGTGGCTGTGGAGGTGGAGTCTGAAGAGGACTGGGTGGCTACAGTGATAGTGGTGCATGAATCAATAGTCTGTGGCCCACCCTCCTTCTTGTCTTCAACCTCTGCTGTAGAGGAGTATGATTCCAGTTTGAAGTCATCTGAGGTGTTGGTGTCAAGTTTGATCCCATCTTGATCACCAATTTCAATATTTTCTGTGGCTGTGGAGATGGAGTCTGAGGAGGACTGGATGGCTACAGTGATAGTCGTGGATGAACTAATAGTCTGTAGCCCATCCTCTTTCTTGTCTTCAACCTCTGCTGTAGAGGAGTATGGTTCCATTTTTAAATCTTCTGAGATGTTGGTGGCAAGTTTTATCTCATCACCAATTTCAATGTTTCCTGAACTGGTGGATGCAGTGGAACTAGAGTAAGTGGGGGCATAACTGAGGCCTAGAAGGATGAGATTGGAAAAGTCAGTGAACATGAAATGAATCATCAAATTAATTGAAGGGGGTAATGCTAAATATTGCGCAACTCAATTTAGGGTTTTCTTTCAGGGCCTTACACTCAGAGAAAGACTTGACAATATTATTTAAAAGTAAAAATTATTTTAAAAGGCTCAAACTGAAAAATACAGTTTCACCTGTTTCTTTGATGATGTCTAATACACTGCCTTGTGTCAAGTTCTTTGCTGGTTGCAGTGGGTCATGACACATTTCATTCTTTTTGGCTGGAGTGAGAGCAGCAGGAGAAAAGTTCACTGTGGAAAACAAGAAAAAAGCACTAGCATGTAATTACAGTGTCCATCCAGCTATGTCGGAAGAGGTCATTTGGGAAACAATGATTGTATTAGCTTAAATCACCCTCAACACATAACCTTTGACCTGATATTAATAATCGAGGCTTAACATTACTCTACCTGCTGTCAAAAAAGGACTGAATTTTTCACTGAAGTCAGAGAGACCAACTCTCTCCTCAGCCTCTGTGGAGGTGAAGGGCAGGTAGGAGAAGTTGAAGGTGGGCAGAAAGAGCATGTTGATAGGAAGAAAGATGTGGTGAAGCTCCAGTACTTCCACAATCTGCCAAAAAAAGTATTTTCATTTTACATTAGCATGCATTTACATATACCTTTCATCCATTTTAATGCAATTGGCTCAATGATTGCTGGACACAGGAAAAGACAAAAACAGATAAACAGAGACCCTCACACACACACACACAGACAAAAAAAGAAACAATACAAAAATAATTTCACCTCATCCTTTTGGTCACATTTTAACCTCCTAAGACCTTGCGTCCACATGCGTGGACATCACAACCCAAAATGTGATGTCCACGCATGTGGACGCGAGGTCTTAGGAGGTTAAGGCAGCATATGTGCGCCCCTCTTTCTTCATCTCCTTTATGAAGTGCCTCTCTTTCTTCACCTTCCCAATAGAGCACCTCTCTCTCTTCATATTCCCGATGGAGCTCAGTGAGGCTGTGACATTGGCTGAAGAGGTGCTGGGCAGATGGTCCTGACTGCTGGTGCTGGAGAACGCATGGTAAAGTTTCAGAATTTGTTATGAATCTTAAGATAGATACTGCTATGCTCTATGGCAGGATGAAAACAGCGTATTAATGAATGGTAAACATCTTACTTACACAAACAATTTTCAACATCATGTCAATTACATTATCAGAGTCTGCATAGGACGTACCTTGCAGAGAGCACCACTAAAGCCTCAGCCGATTCAGTTGATACTGATGCAAACTGGAAGGAGAGATCTGGATTTACTCCACAGCACATAAAACAAACAGCCAATCCATTTGCCAACCATGAATACTGTATAATGTATTAATGTTTTGCTATACATGTCTGTCAGTGTTTATATGAGTCCCCTTTGGCCAGAATGGACTGGTATAAACTCTGTTAGCACAGAGTTGACTTAACACTGGACATTTTACTGTGTAGCATACAGAAACATAAAACAACTGTCTGAAAGCATTATCAATTTCACTTAAAAATGGCTGAGGAAATTCTTACTTCCTCTTTGCCATTCTGCCTTCCCAGTGTCCTGGTCTGAAAGAGCCTCAGGCAGGGTCTGAGGGAGGGCTTGAAGTGTACAGGTGGGTGTACCGGTTTCTTCACATGGACTGACAGGGAATCCCTCTGTGAGGTGCACACAGGATATGTAAAAACACACCTAGGGTAGTGATGTAAGTACCACAAAACCATTCTAGATTAAAGGTGATGATGTTACAATTCTGTTCAATTTAGCTGAAGTCACAGATTTACATAACTGGGGATGATACTAGTAGTATTATGTGTATTCATAGCTATATAACTATAAATAATGCAATGTGAAAACATTTGCTCGATAATTCAGCCTGTACCCTTGCCTACAGTTAATTATGTTTTGCATCCTAGCTCACCTCATATACATATTTTACATTGTTTAATGTATTATGTCTTATAATATGTCAGCTAAGGTGTTAGTGGTATGTCAGCTGAGGTTAGAAGACTTACATTAAGGGGGCTGAACCTGTAATCCAGGAACAGCCAGATACAGCGTGCAGCCAGGCTAAGCAATCCATAATGCTGAAAGAGTAATGACAGTTTATGGTGGATTGGTGAGAACTATATTATGAGTCCACGGCTAATGTTGGCTATCTAGCTACATGTAGCTTGTTCAAACTGGGAGGCTTTTTTTTTTTTTTTAAACTAGTGCAGTGCCGTGCCCGTACAAAACATGCCCGTTCAGAACGGGCCCAATGCTTGGCCTCCAGTATTGATGCTTGCAGCTTTCTCAAGAACCGTTCATTCAATCAACTTTTGTTTTCATGGATGACACGCACACACACACAATACATACAGTAATGTATAGCTAGCTTAGTTACATACATTACTGTATTGTGTGTGTGTGTGTCATTCATGACACACACACACACACAATATGTATAGTAATTTTAGCTAGTTTAGGTACATACATTACATACGTAGAGTAATTACATACATTACTGTATTGTGTGTGTGTGTCATTCATGACACACACACACAATACATACAGTAATGTTAGCTAGCTTATTTAGCTTAACACTAGCTAGCTAACATTTCATATAACATGAATGACACACACACACAATACAGTAATGTATGTAACTAAGCTAGCTAACATTACTGTATGTATTGTATGTGTCATGAATAACACGCGCACACACACAATACGTATAGTAATGTTAGCTAGCTAGGGTTAGCTAACTATAACTAAGCTAGCTAACATTACTGTGTATTGTGTGTGTGTGTGTGCGTCTGTGTCATGACTGACGCACACACACACAATACATACAGTAATGTTAGCTAACTATAACTAAGCTAGCTAACATTACTGTATGTATTGTGTGTGTGTCATGACTGACGCACACACAATACATACAGTAATGTTAGCTAACTATAACTAAGCTAGCTAACATTACTGTATGTATTGTGTGTGTGTGTGTCATGACTGTGTGTGTGTGTCATACACTCGTATCTGATGCAGTTGACATTCGATTGTATCTGATTGGTGGTTGATTTTTAATGTATTGTATAGGCTATCCATTTCCGTGCTTTTTGATAGAATAGAATAACTTTTATTTTCCCGCTAGGGAACTTTAGTTGTAGCCACCAGCAGCAACAAAAAAGACATAAACATATTGTGGCGATCCGGGGCGATTACGAGTGATGTAAATAATGTGTACATAGAATTGTTGTGTGTGTAATAAAGAAAAGTAATAAGAAGATTGAGCTCTTGCAAATAAACTGATCTGAACTGAAACCTGACTCCGACTCCATGGCTCGCCACAATATCAAACAAAGACATTCAATAGAATCATTGCATTAAACAAACTAATTAAGTGAATTGAAGTGTAATAGCCTACAACCAAACGTCATGATTAAAAATATCCCCCGCTGTCCCGAGATATCGAGTGTTATCAAGCAGTCCAACGCACAAACTATGCCTCCACGACTCCTCAATACACGCAGTGTTGCGGTCTTTGTTCACCGTCAACATGGAGCACCGAACTGCGTCAGCCTTTCCACTCATCGCCTCACTCCTTCCCCGCATTATCTTCTCCTTTATGGGGCGCCGATTCATTCAAAAGTCTGTTGAGAACAGCGCAGGAGGGTGTTGAGGATAACCCGCGCAAGGGATCGAGGGTAATAACTGGCGCAGCCTGTCGAGACAGCGAAATTACGAATCCTACTATGGCCACGCCAAGACCCGCCCTCTTCTGTCTCTGATTGGCTGGGCGTTCTGTGCGCTCTACCCACCTCACCTTCATCAGTCTAAGAACGCGCTCGATTGCCCTGTTCTCGAAATTCAGGTAGGTAAACGTTACAGGATAAAACGTACTGACATCCATAAGCGTATGTTTTTAATAAATACCACCAATGTTGATAACAGTTCTTATATATTCTACTATTCTAGCACAATCTAGCTCGTTTCTACTATTCTAGCTAGTGCTAGCCCATCACTGAGGGGAATTCATAGCTAACAGTTTTTCTAGGCTATGTGTCTCATTGCACATTCTAGCTCGTTTCTACTGTTCTATATTTAAGGCTTCATTAATAGACTAGCTGAATAATCCCATACAGCACTATTCATCAACTTGAATTCCCCTCCGAGTGATCAGCCAGCTGATTTTCTAGCTAGCACTAGAATGTGCAATGAGACACATAGCCTAGAACTATTATCAACATTGGTGGTATTAAAAACGTAAACTTATTTTAGGCTAATGGATGTCAGTACATGTTTTATGCTGTAACGTTAGTTAGGCTACCTGAATTTGCATGCAATTTCGGAAAATAAGTTACTGCAATGCGCTCCAGCGAAGAGAGTCACCTTAAACTCAAACAGTGGGTTGGGTGGGTAGAGCGCACAGAACGCCCAGCCAATCAGAGACAGAAGAGGGCGGGTCTTGGCGTGGCCATAGTAGGATTCGTAATTTCGCGTCGAGACACAAGTGCGTGCTGTGTACATCATGTGACGCAACCAACTGGGCTGTCGTGATGGGCAGTTCGGCTCTTTTTTTTGAGTCGGCTCTTTCTGTACCGTTCGGTTTGAAGAGTCGGCTCCGAGTCGGAGTTGCAAGTTTTTGGTACTTCCGGTTAATACAGTAGAGCCGTTCGTTTGGTTGATTCTTTCGAAGTACCCGAGCCGCATCTTTTTCTCCCAGCGGCGCGAGCTGGCATTTGAAGCCGTTTCAGACAGCAGTCTAGCTGGTGTGGTAGCAAATTCAGTTAGTAAACTAGCTTTGATATTTTATTCAGACCTAAATCACCTGATTGATGCACATTTTTAATAGCCTATGCTCAATGTTTTATGTTCACTGCCCTTTACTTTTCAAGCTAGTTTGCAATCGCATCCAGTTGACATTTATTTACGACTTTCCCATCTCCGTTATTCTAGAAGTGTATCGCTGTCGGTCATTGATTGTAACGTTAGATATTACATGTAAGAATATACATTGAATGGTTAGGCTATATTTGCATAGGCTATAGCTATTTTATTAGTCTATGCAAATATAAATCTTATTTTTTTATCAGATCCTAGAATCCAGTAGCCTACTGAAAATTTGGTGGATGGATGGCTGTATATGAGAGACAGCCAGCCAAATCCGACAAACAAGCCAGCTCTTGATGCGTGTCTGTGTGTTTCGTTTATTAGTTTTAAATGGTAGATTTGGTAAAGATTTATTTGGGCACCATAAAGTATGTTTATTTGAACCATTAGGCTATTTATTTAGCCTATTCTATTATACAAAATTGTATTTGTCTGGTCACTATTGTGTTGGTCACGAGTTCTAAAATAAAAATGCCACCACTTTAAATAAGAAGTAGCCTATTTGCTGAACACAATCGCATATTAATTCAGTTTTATACTGCAATTCGGTTGCAGACAGCCACATGTTATAATTTCGTAATAAAAAGTAGGCGTCTCGGGCTATCATTAGATATAACAGAATACTTTTGTCAAGGTTTCTGGTTGATCCGACGCTTAGTAGGCTAAACCCAATTATTAATCGTGTAGGCTACAGCATTTGCTCTTTGTTAAAACTCGAAAGGACTTTGGTTTGTGGCACGGCTCTGGAGCCGTGGGATATTGCCGCGGTTCACGGCTCTTGAGTCGAGTTGATTTCGTGCTGATCAGAGTTTGGTAGGAGGCGACTGTAGTTACATCTTTTAACCATTAGTAGTAGCCTAGTAATAATAAATGTATTCTTAAATGATTATAAAACAGATTCGTGCGACCTATTTTGTTGGGCGCATCACTACTGCTGCTCAACCTAAGTTACACTAGTCACACGGCTCCCGGCTATAGTAGAAAGCAGACAGAGGCAGAGTCAGAGCCAGAGCTAAGAGCCAAAGCCAAGAGCCAGAGCCAGAGCCGTGGTAAGCATGATTCCGTCGAACTGTCGAGTCGACTCAGACGACTCAGCATAAAGAGTTGTTCAAAAATACCGATTCGTTCGCGAACTGCACATCACAACTGGGCTGGCCGTGCCGGACAAAATATCGTAGCAGAGCGCATACGCACTCAACAATGGAGGACAACCAGCCACACATGTAACTTTAGCTAACTAGCCAGCTAGTTAACGTTATATACATCAATCATATATGTGACACATGGTTGGTCAAAATTGATGTTATAGGTAACGTTAGCTAGCTAGCTATTATTTAATTACACGCCCATGTTCTAAAGCTAACAACTTCCGGTTATTCGACACTGCAAAAAGACGCAAAAGTTGAAAAATTCCAATGCATTGCCGGATGGTGGCGGACCTCAACGGAACAGGGTGCGTCCCAATAGTCGAAAAATGCAACCTTTCCTCCTCCACTACCACTTCTCTACTCCGTGCCCCAGAAAATAAATGGTATTTGTCTTAACAAATGTTTTAGTCCTGTAATGATTCTTGTAATCTTAAAATCTTATTTTTTTTCTCTAAAGTGGAAATATTAGCTTGTTTTAATTAACTTTTTGCTCGACAAGTAAAATTATCTTACCCCACTGGCAAATCTTGAAATGAGCAAAACTACACTACTCAAAAATATTAAGGGAACACTTAATCAATACAGTACAACACCAAGTCAATTAAACTTCTGGGATATCGATCTGTCCAGTTAGGAAGCGTAAACGATTGTGAATCAATTTCAGCTGCTTTTGTGCAAATGAAAGTGACAGGAGAGGCAACAGCAAGACAACCCCCAAAAAGTAAATGGTTTTGCAGGTGGTGGCTGTAGATCAGTCACACTGTTCACAATAGTTAACAATGGTCTATGTTGAGCTATCACTGATCCCGTAGTTTCAACGTGTGGTCCTACGCATGCGCGGGAGTTCAGACTTGGTATGCCTGTCATGAGTAGGGCTGGGTATCGGTACTCGATACCTTGTAGTACTGGATCGAAACAAACCGATACCAAGTAGCATCGAAACGTCTTCAGTCAAACCAGTACTTCATTCGATCCTTTTTGTATTGAGATCTAGGAAAAAAAGACGTTGTAATATGGTCCAATCACCGCAAGCGTTCTTCAATTTAATGCGACGCATGATTGACCCATTACGGCAGACAGCTACAATCCGTCTGGTGAAATATCGACTGCAACTGCTAGTTGTCGACGTGCGTTTAGCAGGCTAAAGTAATGCCACCAAAACGCTCGAAGGTGTGGCTACACTACACGCCTATGGCGTATGGGGAAAATAAATGCGAAAAATGTGGAAAGATAATCTCAGGAGCAATTGGGAATACGAGCAATATGATCAAGCATCTAATCACGCATGGCGAAAACTTCAGGGTGGAGAACTGCACAGTTTTCAAACGTTCGACACCTGCAGCGCCATCTGAGACGGACACGCCACAACTGTCGGTTACCTCAGGCAAGATAAATAGTTAGTAGTTAGAACATTACTCGTCTTTTGTGTGAAAAACTTTTATTGAAACGAAAACGGCTTTGGGCAGGCTCCGGTAGGCAGGTTTGTGTGCTAGCTAGCTACAGTGGGGGTAAACAGGCAGTCAGCACAGTTTAGCTAATTATTAAGATTTTTTAAACTTAATTAAAATGGTTAAACAATTAGTAAACAAACATTTACACTGAAGACAGTACTGCTGATGTAATGTAGCTGACAGACACAGATCATATCGACATGCTCTTACCATCTTTTGAAGTTTAATCAATGTGTTGGCTAGAATTCGTTATCATAGGCAACTAGTTGGGCTTGCCAAAACCGCACTACGGTTTCATTAAACAAATAAACAAATGAGGCTAACGTCAACGTTAGTTCGTTTTGCAGCAAGCTATCGGTAAACTAACGTTAAAAAATGTGTAGTAGTCAGTCACTGTCAGTAGTTAGTTATATTGTAATAAATGCAATTTGATACTCAAACACTTTCTTGTAAAAAATTATTTGAATGTGGGAGGATTGATGGCATTTTACACAACTGAATGCTTCCATTCACATGATGGTTATGGAATGAAAAAAATGCAAAAAATAAATTCAAAGTATCGATTGAAGTATTCAATTGGTATCGGTATCACTTTAAGGGTACTGGTATTGGTACTGGTATCGTAATTTTTGAAATGATACCCAGCCCTAGTCATGAGAGACGTGTTGTTGTATCCTCAACTCGGTGCTATAATAAATGAAGTTACTAATTAGCAAGTTGTCTTATTCAGACCAACTTCCAACATGGTGTCAGAAGTTCGATGACGGACCTTAGTCACGGACTGTGCTTCCTCCAACGGGATTTTTTTTAAAGAAAAAAGAAAGAAATTCTCAAGTGAGGACAACAGCTAAGTGTGTTAGCCCGGCGCGGCTAAGCGGCTAGCCTGCATAACATAACATGGCAGAAGGATTCCGGCGTCCCGATCCCCTCCTCTTTGAAGGTAACATCGCCGAGAACTGGCGTATATTCGAGCAAGAATATGACATTTTCATAGCGGCGGCACACTCTGACAAGCCAGCCCGTACACGCGCATACATTCTTCTCAATTTAGCGGGGCCAGAGGCCATTGAGAGGGAACGGTCTTTTGTGTATGCGGCGGAGGAGAGGGAGCCAGGTGACGGTGGAAGACTCATCACTGCAGCGGAATCCAAGGAGGACCCCGAATGTCTCAAAAGGAAATTTCGGGAGATGTGTAACCCACAGACTAATATCACAATGGAAAGACACAAGTTCAACACACGAAATCAGAAAGCTGGTGAGTCAATTGAAGCATATGTCAGTGATTTACGGATCAAAACAAGGAGCTGTAACTTCGGAAATCTCCGTGAGGAACTGATTCGAGATAAACTAGTCTGTGGCATTAACAATGACAACCTGAGAAAGGTGCTCCTGCGTGATAGTGATCTAACTTTGGCTAAAGCTATCTCCATCTGTCAGATTCATGAAGTGACTGAAGAGCACACTAAAACGCTAGCTTCTCCACTGCACACAAGTACAAATGTGGATGCAGTACATGCTAGGTTCATGAGAAATCAGCGACATGATGTGAAAGCTAGGGGGCAGTCTGAAAAGCCAGGGATACAGGGTATTTCCAATTGCAATAACTGTGGTGGCGCTCATGCAGCTAAAAGAGATAAATGCCCAGCTTTCGGCCAGCAGTGCCACACCTGCAAAAAGTGGAATCATTTTCAAAAATGCTGTAAGTCTAGACAACAGCAAACCTTTAGGCCTAGACCTAGGAGAAGTGTTCATCAGCTAGACGCTGATTATGATGAATATACTGACCATGATGAGTGTGTTACAGATGACACATATTATGTAGATGGCATAACAGTGAACGTTGATTCAACTGAAACAAAGATAGAGGAAAACGAAGAGGCTTTTGTCACTCTGCAAGTTAATGGCACACCTATAGAGATTAAAGTTGACACAGGTGCCAAGTGCAATGTCTTATCAAAAGAAGCTTTTCAAAAGCTAAAAAGCAAAGAACAGATAAGAGCATGTAAGAAAACCACAAGTCTCGTTGCATATGGGGGCAGCAAAATTAAGACTATTGGTATGGTTAATTTGCAGTGTAACCTAAAAGGAAAGCCTTACATGTTGCCATTCTACATTGTTAAAGAGGATGTTATGTCACTGTTAGGGCTACTCGCAAGCAAGCACCTGGGGCTAATCTCATTCAGCAAAGACGTCCATCAATTAAGCCCCACCGATGATGATCTGACTCTTCAAATTCAGACAGAATACAGTGACCTCTTCTTAGATGAGCTAGGAAAGCTACCTGTAACATACTCCATGACACTTGACCCAGATGTGAGACCCGTCGTTCGTCCTGCACATCGCGTCCCAGTAGCTATGAAAGACAGAGTCAAAGCTGAGCTCGACAGGATGGAGAAACTGGGTGTCATCATTCCAGTCTCAGAGCCAACAGACTGGGTGTCATCCATGGTCGCAACTAACAAAAAAGACAAACAAGAAATACGGATATGCATAAATCCGCGAGACTTGAACACCGCTTTGAAAAGGCCACACCACCCTATGCGGACTGTCGAAGAAGTGGCCGCACACATGCCAAATGCTAAAGTGTTTTCTGTCTTAGACGCTAAGAGCTCTTTTTGGCAGATCTCACTTGACCACAAATCCTCGATGCTAACCACTTTTAGCACTCCCTTTGGTCGCTACAGGTTCATGAGGATGCCATTTGGACTCACCTCTGCTAGTGAAGTGTTCCAGCGCTCTATGGAGCAGATCTTCGCTGGGTATCCCTGTGCAATAATTGTTGACGACATACTCATCGGAGGCGAAAGTGTGGAGGAACATGATGCAAATTTGAGGAAGGTACTCAACCGTGCCAGGGAGGTGAACTTGAGGCTGAATCCTCTCAAGTGCAAGTTCCGGCTCAATCAAGTCAGCTATGTTGGTCATGTTTTCACAAGTGATGGGCTCAAAGCTGACCCCAGCAAAACAAAAGCCATCAGTGAAATGCCAGTGCCAGCAGACGTCCCAGCACTGCAAAGATTCCTTGGGATGGTCAGCTACCTCGGAAAATTCATTCCAAACTTCAGTCAGCTGGCGGCTCCACTGCGACAGCTCACACACCAAGACACGGAGTGGACCTGGCATGAACAGCAACAAAATGCTTTTGAAACACTGACAAAACACATGTCCAACACTCCTGTTCTGTCATTCTATGATGTCCGTAAGCCAGTGACACTCACGTGTGATGCCTCACAATACGGGCTCGGGGCTGCATGTCTACAGGAAGGGAAACCTGTAGCCTATGCTTCGCGGACACTCACTGAAACAGAAACCAGATATGCTCAAATTGAGAAGGAGCTGTTAGCAGTGGTGTTTGCATGTTCAAAGTTTAACGACTTCATCTACGGCAAGCATGTGACCATCGAAACTGACCACCAGCCCCTGGTCACTATAATAAAAAAGCCCATACATGCAGCACCAGCGAGACTTCAAAGGATGATGTTACAATTACAGAAGTATGACATCACCCTTATCTACAAAAGTGGAAAACAAATGTATCTGGCTGACACTCTGTCTCGAGCTCCCCAGAGTACCACAGTGCAGCACGCTGATGAGGAGAACAGTTTTGATGTGATGACAGTCAGCTACATATCCTCTTCTCGCCTGGAAGAATTAAAGAGACACACAGCTGACGACACAACTTTGCAGACTCTCAGCTCATTCATCAGACACGGATGGCCTGTCAAACATCGCAGTCTCCCACCTGCCGTTCGTCCCTATTTTCCTTTCAGAGACGAGCTGGTCATTGATGAGGGTGTCATAATGAAAGGTAATAAAGCTGTCATTCCTCAGTCACTACAGCATGAGTACATCAGCATAATGCACAGAGGACATCCTGGTGCGGAGGCCACTAAACGGAGAGCAAGAGGCATAGTTTTCTGGCCCACACTAACAGACGACATCAACAAAGAAATACAGTCATGCTCTGTGTGTAACAGCACAAAATGTCACCAGCAGAAAGAACCGCTCCAACTGCATCCAGTTCCAGACCTGCCTTGGTCTACTGTAGCAGCGGACCTCTTTGAATGGCGCAGCCAGCAGTACATGGTGCTAGTGGACTCATATTCAGGCTGGTATGAGATCGATCGACTTCATGATATCACCTCTGCAACAGTCATCACAAAGCTCAAGAGACACTTTGCGGTTCATGGAGCGCCCCACACTCTCATATCAGACAACGCCAGACAGTTCACTAGTCAGCGCTTTAAGGACTTTTCTGCTCAGTGGGACTTCACTCATACAACTAGCAGCCCTGAATACCCACAATCTAACGGGTTGGCAGAGAGAGCCGTTCGCAGCGCAAAACAACTCATGGAGAAGTCTCACAGAGATGGATCAGATGTGTTTCTCAATCTGTTGAATCTCAGAAATGTACCACGTGATGCTAAGCTTGGATCTCCTGCACAGAGACTTATGTCAAGGCAGACACGCACCACGCTCCCCGTCACAAGGAAGCTGCTCGAACCACACATGCGTGAGCCACAGCAGGTGAAAGCCCAGCTACTCAATAAGAGACTGTCACAGAAACGGTACTTTGACAAATCCAGCAAACCGCTTCAACCTCTGATGGAAGGACAAGTTGTCAGGTTGCAAACCCAACAAGGTTACAACCGGACAGGGATGGTGAAGGAGGTTTGCAAAGAGCCCAGATCGTACCTCATCCGTTCAGAAGGAAAGCTCTACAGGAGGAATCGCCGACACGTTCTGCCGGTAGCCGAGCCTTCCCCATCACAACTTGATCCAAGTGACACTGAACAACCGGATGCTGGACTGAGCTCAGAGGAACATGACACTCTCACAAGTGAGAGACAAGGACGTTTGGACACTGGACAGCCTCAGTTTGAGGTTCCTGGACCAGACCCACTCTCAAACACGACTGACAGTTTCTACAAGACACGTTCAGGTCGCGTCAGCAGGCCGAATCCTAAATACAAGGACTGAGTTTAGTTGTCAATTTAAAAAAAAAAAAAAAAAAAAAAAAGGTTAAACTCAGCATTCTAATACTGCCTGTTAGTGTCGTGACCTTGAAATTTTGGTTTAACATAATGTATATTTGGTACTGCCTAATATTTCTGTTTACATTTTAAGGAGGATAATTTCTTATATTCTTACAGGCTGTGGTGGTTATTTGGGTTTTGAATGTATCTGATGATGACTACTGTTTATGTTGTGACATGTTACAAGCTCTGCTGTATTCTATTGCTGAAGGGAATTGTTTGGTTATTCCATGGGGCATGAGCTAAGGAAAAGGGATGTAGATCAGTCACACTGTTCACAATAGTTAACAATAGTCTATGTTGAGCTATCACTGATCCCGTAGTTTCAACGTGTGGTCCTACGCATGCGCGGGAGTTCAGACTTGGTATGCCTGTCATGAGAGACGTGTTGTTGTATCCTCAACTCGGTGCTATAATAAATGAAGTTACTAATTAGCAAGTTGTCTTATTCAGACCAACTTCCAACAGTGGCCACAGACCATTTCTCTCTCCTTATCCTTCCTGACTGATTTTTCTCTAGTTTTGCATTTTGCTAGTGCTCCAGGATGGCACATCCATACGTGCCGTCGAAAGAAGGTTTGCTGTGTCTCCCAGCACAGTCTCAAGAGCGTGGAGGAGATACCGGGAGATGGGCCATTACACGAGAAGAGCTGGACAGGGCCGTAGAAGGGCAATAACCCAGCGGCAGGACCGGTATCTGCTTCTTTGTGCGAGGAGGAACAGGAGGAGCACTGCCAGAGCCCTACAAAATGACCTCAAGCGGGCTACTCATGTGCATGTTTCTGACCAAACTGTCAGAAACAGACTCCATGAGGGTGGCATGATGGCCCGACGGCCTGTAGGGGGACCTGTGCTCACAGCCCAGCACCGTGCAGCTCGATTGGCATTTGCCAGAGAACACCAGAATTGGCAGGTTCACCATTGGCGCCCTGTTCGCTTCGCAGATGAGAGCAGGTTCACACTGAGCACATGTGACAGACGTGAAAGAGTCTGGAGACGCCGTGGCAAATGTTTTGCTGCCTGCAACATCATCCAGCATGACCGGTTTGGTTTAGTTGACTTTGTGTTAAACTGTGATGATTAAGTGTTCCCTTAATATTTTTGAGCAGTGTATTTCCTCTCACTGGAAAACTTTTTGTCTTATTTAGCCAAAAAGTAACAGAAATAATTTTCTAAAGTCTAAATATAAAATTAAAATGCTTGTTAATATTTGGTTTTTGCAGTGTATATCTAATTCCATGGTGTATTTAATAGACACGCCACCTGGTCTGAGTGTTGTTTAGCAGTGTTTATCACTGAAATACAATAAGACTGAGGTTTATGATACGATCACATTTCAATTACGAAATAAATGATTTACTTCTTAAACTTCAGTCATAAATGCCATCAAAATCCCACACTTGAAATAAAAATGTTTTGTATGAAGACAAGCATTTCTGTTTTTAATAAAAATCTGCAAACTGCTGTAAACAAAATACACATCCATTAGCAAATGAAGCCCTTCTGAAAATCACTCTGCTAGAGTAATATAAAATATTACTATTGGTGGCTAAAATATATTATATACTAGGTGGTAAATACTTGGGAAAAATTCTGTTGACATCCACTCTCATGCATACATCAGCACCCAAATTACCTGCCTTTGACACACAGTGCACAGAGCCCCACCTTTTCACACTAATGTGGATGAATTACACTTTTCCATGGAAATGTCATATGTGCATATATTTTCAATGGGCCGTAATATATCTTTATTCACTTATGGTATAAGCAAAATTACCCTACGTGCCATTTAAACATAATGAAGGTTTCTTTAATATCGCTGTAATCTACTGAGAGTGATATTTCTTTGTGAAGCAGAACTCAAACGTTCATTTGATTGTTTTCCCAAAATTAATGTTTCTGCTCAGTCTATGTAGGGAAGTGTGGTGATGCCTGGGTTGGCCTGCAACCAGATTTATTTTACACAGGTGAGTTTAAAATGGCACGAGTCTACTTAACTCAAGACATTATTTGAATTGAACATAAACAGCAATCATCCATCCATTGCTTGATGTGAAGGCAGTGAAATCTAAATGGAATGAGATAGCAATACAATTACAGTTACAATTTAGTCATTTGGCAGAGGCTTTTAGCCAAAGTGCCGTAAAACAAGTGCATTTAACATAAGCAAACTCCACTAGAGCTAGAGACAGGCAACGTTACAGTCAGTCCAAAGAACAAAGAAAAACATGGAGCAAAACGTCACATACTGCAGTCTAAATGCATGTATCATCCCAGCCGTACTTCCTCAAAGTGCTTTATGCTACAGAGCGGACTGACAGGAGCATATGAAAGTGTGCATGTGTTTTACAATTTGTTAACAAACTACAATGGATCAGGTGACCCATAGGATAAGGGGGGAAATGCCATTGAGAGAGTTTCCTAACGGGACACGGACATGACCTTGTATGTAAACGAGGCAGGTAGTGACTCTCGGGAGCGATGCTGATATCAATAAACTGAATGCTGGCCAAGTGAAGAATCAGTGTTGAAAAGTCACTGGTATTTTCTCTCATCCCGCTCAGCTCAAGGGACCGATTACTAAACAGTAAATCCCCCAGGCCCAACGGGGTGGGTAGGGCGGGGCAATGAAACCTGCACAGCTCTGGATGAAAAGATTTCCCTATGCATCTCCGTCCAAGTGTCCTCACATCACTCTTTCAGATAAGCATTTGATTAATTGGGCGTCTTTTCTTTCCGCGATGAAGCGGTAGAATGGAGCATACGTCCTGCCAAAACGAGATCATTAATACGCACGTTTTTTGATACCACTGTTTATTTATTTGAAGTTTGTTTATTCAAGTTTCAAAGATTTTCATGATCATCGTCCATTTACCACTATGTTTGCTTTTATGTATTTTCCTCATGGCTTTGCCTTACGTGCGCATTCATACCTCTTACTATACTGGTATTTCTGCGGAGAGATCTATATGTTCTATTACTTGCACATTCATACCTCTTACTATACTGGTATTTCTGCGGAGAGATCTATATGTTCTATTACTTGCACATTCATACCTCTTACTATACTGGTATTTCTGCGGAGAGATCTATATGTTCTATTACTTGCACATTCATACCTCTTACTATACTGGTATTTCTGCGGAGAGATCTATATGTTCTATTACTTGCACATTCATACCTCTTACTATACTGGTATTTCTGCGGAGAGATCTATATGTTCTATTACTTGCACATTCATACCTCTTACTATACTGGTATTTCTGCGGAGAGATCTATATGTTCTATTACTTGCACATTCATACCTCTTACTATACTGGTATTTCTGCGGAGAGATCTATATGTTCTAACAATGCCTCCCAAGGCATAGTTATTATTTTGTGCATTTATTTTGGCCCAGACAATGACCCATTATCCCTGGACGGCTACTGCAGAAAACACTGAGTGTGGAAACCTAACAGCTGTTGACGAGGCAAAAAGTATAAGCGAAGAAGAGACAAGAATTCAGTCCATACTTTCCATGTTTGCAGCTTCCATTTCTTGATCACATTTTTTTTGTTCAGGAAATAATTGAAAATGTAGATGGCTCTGGAATGTGTGAAATGGCAATGGACAAGGTTACAGGAAAGAAGAAAGGAGGCACACTGACCTATTTGTTTTTTGGAAGTGCTACCCTAGATTGGACTTTGTGAGGAGCTCATTTTTGTTTCTTCTTGTTTTTTACATAATGTTTTTCAAGAAATCTGTAAGGGTCTTAATACAAATATGTTTTCTTGTTTTTTATCATGCACAAAAAAGGTTGTAGGCTTTTTAAAATTAAGCGTGTTTACATAACATAGTTTTGGTAGGCTTATATTAAAACATATAAGCCAGTGTAAAAACTGTGTATTTTGGAGTGATTTTACACACAGAGAGGAAAGTGTACCGCTTTCCTCTTTTAATGGACATGATTATTCAGTCTGTAATTCCAAGCAACAAGGATAATATCACTAAATTTAGGTTAAGATTGGGCTGGTGGGAGCTTTCCCTTGGGGTGGAATGATGTGTCTAGAGCAGCAACGTTCTGTGTTGCATACTTGTTACTATTGCTTGCTGCTCACTGCGTAGTTAGCTGCATACTTGCTGCTTTTGCTTGCTGCTCACTGCGTAGTTAGCTGCATACTTGCTGCTTTTGCTTGCTGCTCACTGCGTAGTTAGCTGCATACTTGCTGCTTTTGCTTGCTGCTCACTGCGTAGTTAGCTGCATACTTGCTGCTTTTGCTTGCTGCTCACTGCGTAGTTAGCTGCATACTTGTTGCTTGATGCTCCTCACTTTCAGGTGCTGTCGATGGCAAGCTCTTTGAGCTACAGAAGCCAAGCGCATAAGTCGTCTTTTTATTTTTTTTATAGTAAATAGCCTCTTTATCAAGAAGACTTCTGCTGTGTCTCCCTGTGGCAAATGGGTGCCTTGCAGCCCCAGGCTAGACAGCAGGGGACCTCAGAGCAGCAATGGGCCAGAGAGGCAGGTAGTACAGGCCCACTCACTTGTGGACAAGCCCTGGCAGTGACATGGGTACGGGAAAAGAAAACTCTGATTTCAAACCTCCGCTGCCTTGCAGCTACACCCATTTATGGGAAAGACTTTTGGACTAAACTCAGGGATCTAATCCAGAGTTGGAGTCCCCTCGAGTCTGACCTTTTTCCTCTGGCAACTCCTACGATGCTACTGGTGGCCAACTGTATCAGCCTTCGCCGTTCCTCTAGATCCGTCACTTGTATTGAGAGGGGGGCGTGGCTACATGGGCAACAGCTGGTTCTCCATATCATCTTGCCCAGGATTGTGCCCTGCAATGGTCACTCAAGCGTCGCTTTATGAGCGTTGAAACAATGCGGGAAGCAGCAGTCTACCAGTTATATGCCAAATTGCTCGATTAGTGCAGAGTATGGTGCCAGGGGTTACTTCTGACGGAGGGAGAGACCTTCGGACCTCACTGGACAGCTACCACTGCCTCAAGCTGTGCAGCCCCCAGACAATATGGTGCTGTCCTGCTCCTGTCTGCTTTCCTCATTGGGTGCATGGGGATGAGGGAATACCCTGAAAGGCAGATTGTAAACACAGCACCAGGTAAGAAAAGAACTACAAAAAGACCTACTTTTAAAGGATAGATTTACTTTTTCTCAACACG
Source organism: Ilyophis sp. 1 JC-2022 (assembly GCA_022702515.1). Classification (NCBI taxonomy): domain Eukaryota; kingdom Metazoa; phylum Chordata; class Actinopteri; order Anguilliformes; family Synaphobranchidae; genus Ilyophis; species Ilyophis sp. 1 JC-2022. The sequence continues at coordinate 49,161,046 of CM040401.1, read as the reverse complement.
AAACTTATTGAAAGATCGTTTCCCAGACATGTCTTTATGTTCTAAATGGGTCGCAAACCATGCTTTCCATCAGGTTTTATTAAAGTTATTCTGCACTTCCGCAAGTCTGTTCTCTTGCTTACGTCCGTGCCAGAATAAAAGAGAAGCTAGCTGACAAAAATGCTGAGTTTGTCTTCTTCTATGGGGCTAGTCAAGGGGCTTAACGTTATACCGAAAGTACATTGGGTAGGCGTAGCCTACATACAGTATGCAAAGGAAAAGGCACCGAATGTTTATTTGTAACAGTTTCAACTTTTAAATAATAGCCTATAGGCTAGCCTATTATTGTTCCTATATCGGAAAAAACATTTTTGTAGTGTGTAGAAACGGTGCATTTTATGCATGTTATTGTCTGACTGTGGCAAGATGCTTGTAAACGGGTTTTGTATGCACAAGCGGCGACTCTGTAGCAATCCTGCATTGAATATTTGAGAGTTTAAAGTTGTTTACAATTTCAGAGAAATATGAATAGGCTACTATAATTGGAACATTGGCGACTAGGCTAGCACCGTAGATAGGGCTAATAGCCGCATGTTTGTGGCGAAAGAGCGCATTGCGCTTGAGGCAGCATTTGTTAGTCCAATGATGATTATTTTTGAAAGCTAAAGGTTGTAAATCTAAATGAGAAACCGTGATATTAAAGTGAGAAGGATAATTTCAGTTGCAACTTTTGTTTGTTGTGTTATTTAAAACATAGTTCGGCAAGTGGTAGTTGAACCTCCAAATTCTGTGGGCCAAGACAAATCCAACGATGTCCCCATCATAACATTTTAGCCCACGATCACCGAATACAGTGGATGTGCTCCCAATTGAATGGGAGTAGTTATAATCGTTATAATTAACTAGTGGTGTGTTGTTCGCGAACGAGTCGGCTCTTTGAGCCGGCTCTTTTAGGTGAACGTTGGGAGCCGACTCGCATATCTGAAGAGCCGATTTGTTTTGTAAATAAGTATAGTATAGTGGTATAGTGGTCATAATTTCAGTTGTGTGCTTGTGGTCTTGGTGGAACTTTTATTTGTTTTTTGTCTTCAAGTTCCATCTGTAATCAAAAAGAATAATATTTTAGACCAAAAATAAATAAAACCACTATAAGAAAATAACTAAAAATAATTTAAAAACCAGTTTAATTGTTCTGATGCTGCAGTTTTGCACATTTATTTTTTTATGCATTTATTTAATTTTTTGTTATTATGACGCAATATTATGTTATATTTTATGATTGTCTATTTTGTTTTGAAATGTTCAACTACGCACTGTGTTTTTTGTGCAATTTATTTCAAGACATAAAAATGCCCTACTTTCAATGCACATGTGTAATAGCGTCTTACTGTTTTTACATTTATTTAAATAGTTTTTATCACAAACAAAATGCAAAATAATGTTATTTTGGTAATTAGAAGGTAGAGTAAGATTCCTTTGGACAATTTAAGTGATAGATGTACAAAAACACCAATCATAGGTCAAAATATCACTAACTTTGGCCGATTTTGAAAAACCGGAAACGCTACTGAATGAAGAGCCGAAAGAGCCGGCTCTTATTGGTGAGCTGAGCCAAATGAACTGACTCACTGAAAAGAGCCGGAATGCCCATCACTATTCACAACATACATCAGATGTCAACAACTGTACGCTACATGATAACTACTTGCACGTGGGTGGGGGACGACAGGTTTGCTGTGCACTTGTTTATATTTTACGTGTATGCTTTCAAGTTTTACTATGCAGACAATGAAGAATGACAAATTTGTGTTTGTGGCAATAGTAGGCTTTAGCCTACCTAACTGCAGTAACTAGCCTATAAAGGAGCCTAACATAGATAGCCTATGTAAAACTTCCCCCGCACCCCCACTTAAAAAATGGTTCATGCTTCCCTGCACAAAACTGAACGACCGATTTGATAGAGCAATCTGTTTCTTTCCAATGTTAGCTCACTAAGATAGTGCAACCACTTTTAATCTACCAAAACAAAGCATTGGTCCCATTTCTTGATCGACAACCTTTCCTTTTTGAAGTTTATTTCCATGTTTTGGTCATCATAATCGCATATAGCAACAGTCGGCCTAGTTTACTTCATTCGTGAAATAGCCTTACTAATATCAAGCTAATAGCAATAATATCATCCACGAAAAGTGTTTACACGCAGAATCATAATGTAAATGATACCACAATGACATAAATCAGTTGTTTCATAAAACGTAGGCTATTTATTCGGTGTAATGCATAGCTACCAAGAATCTTTGTGCTCATTGGGTTTCGAGCTATATAGTTATAGTTATAACTCGGTCAGATCACTTTTGCCAAATGTAGGCTATTTAATTATTACCTCTAGATCTGCATCTGCACTCAGAGGGATAACTTGGAACAAGACGAACAACCGGAATCGTTACATTCTACAATTTGGAATGGGTTCCTTGGTTTCGCGTTTGAAATCGGTTCCCTGGAATCGATTCCCGATTCTCGTCCATCACTAATCGTTGGATCTCGGATCATGTAAAACGTCTGTCACCGTAACCTTTAAATGGATGAAACTCTCAACCTGTTTACATTCATTATCAGTCAAGCAATTGATTTACTGAATAACACATATAAATAAATACAGCAAGTTTTGTGGGCTAGCATATTTCTTTGTGTCATAAAATCGTGTAGCGTTTAAATATGTAGGACAGCCCGTGCGCTGGAATAAAGCATTTAAACCAAACATATTCTCAACCTGTTTCCGTTTATATAGCTTGCTTATGTCAATCAAACAAATTCCCTAAATAATGAATAAACATTAAGTAGCTTATAGGCTAATGATTAACAAATGGCAATGACAAAGATAACTAACGTGAGATTGTTGAATAAGGGTGGCAATAATTCTGAATAATTAACTGGAAAATAAATCCCAACGTTTTCTCTAAGTTGCACGTTAGCATTGCGTTTTCTCCTCATCACATTAAAGAATGTCAAAACGATTTAAACATTAGAAAGCATACTTTTAAAGAGGAAAACTTCAAATTGCTGGAACCAGCGTTGAGCGCAATGCACGTTTTGAAGCTATAAAAAACGAATTTACCCAAATATACAGTCAAGCCGGAAAGTCTGCACACCCCTTTCACCTTCTCCATATTTTATTACGTTACAGACATATTCTACAATAGATTGAGATAATTTTTTGTTTCAAAATTCTACACAAAATAGCCCATAATGACAAAGTGAAAACATATCATATGTACACAAGTGTGCACGCCCTTTGATATAACACCCAAAAGTGAGCTGAGGTGCATTTTGTTTCCACTGATACTACTTGATACGTTTCTACAACTTATTTGGAGTCCACCTGTGATACATTCAATTGATTGGACATGATTAGGGATTGCCAACACCTGCCTATATAAGGTCCCACAGTTGACAGTGCATGTCAGAACAAACTCCAAGACATGGGGTCAAAGGAATTATCTTCAGACCTCAGAAACAGGATTGTGTCAAGGCATAGATCTGGAGAAGGGTACGGAAAAATCTCTGCAGCTTTACAGGTCCCAAAGAGCACAATGGCCACCATCATTCGTAAATGGAAGAAGTTTGGAACCACCAAGAATCTTCCTAGACCTGGCCAAACTGAGCAATCGAGGAAGACGGGCCTTAGCCAGGGAGGTGAGCAGGAACCTGAGGGTCACTCTGACAGAGCTCCAGCGTATTCTTGTGGGGATGGGAGAACCTTTCAGAAGATCAACCATCCAGGCAGCACTCCACCAATCAGGCCTTTATGGTAGAGTGGCCAGAGGGAAGCCCCTCCATAGTAAAAGGCACATCACAGCCCGCTTGGAGTTTGCCAAAAGGCACCTAGAGGCCTCTCAAACCATGAGAATCAAGATTCTCTGGTCTGATGAAACTAAAATGTAACTTTTTGGCCTGAATACCAAGCGTCACGTCTGGAGGAAACCAGGCAAAGCTCATCACCTGGCTAATACCATCCCTACAGTGAAGCATGGCGGTGGCAGCATCATGATGTGGGGATGTTTTTCAGCAGCGGGAACGGAGTGACTAGTCCTGATAGAGGGAAAGATGAATGCAGCTAAGTACACCGAGATCCTTGAAAAAAACCTGCTCCAGAGCACTCTGGACCTCAGACTGGGGCGAAGGTTTACCTTCCAACATGACAACGACCCGAAGCACACAGCCAAGAGAACAAAGGAGTGGCTTCGGAGAAAGTCTGTGCATGTCTTTGAGTGGCCCAGCCAGAGCCCTGAATCCAATTGAACATCTGTGGAAAGAGCTGAAAATGGCTGTGTACCGACACTCCCCATCCAACCTGACGAAGCTTGCAAGGATATGCCAAGAGGAATGGGCAAAAATGTCCAGAAACAAGTGTGCCAAGCTCGTAGCTTCTTTCCCAAGACACCTTGAAGCTGTAATCGCTGCCAAAGGTGCAACAACCAAGTGTTAGGCTAAAGTTGTGTACAGATATGTAACCCCTAAATAACCTATTTTTGTCATTAAAATAAAATTGCTTATTTTCTAAAAACCTGTTTTCACTTCGTCATTATTGGCTATTGTGTGTCGATGTTTGAGGCAAAAAATGAACTCAATCTATTGTAGTATAAGTCTGTAACGTAATAAAACGTGGAGAAGGTGAAAGGGGTGTGCAGACTTTCCGGCTTGACTGTATGTGCTGTTGATCACTTCGCATGACATAGGCTATTAACGAATTTTGCGGCAGCACAAATGCGAATATAGTAAAATGCTGCACAAGTTTATTTACCTATTCATCGTCGTTATTGAGAAATTCAGTTGCTTGGCTAACTGGCAAATTATAGCCTACTAAACAATATTGAGACGAGTAGCCTAATAATCAATTTAAAAGCAAGATTAACTACAGAGAACCTGGTCCTATATAGCTACGCTACTTTGTTGCTGCAAAACTCAATTTGCCAAACTATGAAATACAAAATAAAAAACTACTAGATTAACCTGTAGTCTATTCTAGCTTATACACCGTCCATTCCATTCTGTATGCGCTTTTAATGTATAATACCACGATAAACATTAACGTGATTATCACTGAACAGGAAGTTCGATGTGAATTGTGGGTAATATGAGCTTGCCGAGTCTGCTCTTTTGCAGACTCGTTCCCTTGAGGAAAGTTGAGGGTGGAGGGGCTATGTCACAAACTTCACTTGGCTTTATAACGGATTGGACTCACACTTAAAATGGAGACCGAGGGTACATCTTGGTCTCAAAAGGGATTCTCCCAAGTGAAGTTTGAAAGTGAAGTTTACGAGGGTGGAGCAAAAACTGGATTGGGACGCAGCCTAGGTGTACTCCTGCACAGTGGCGGGCCGTCAGGGCCAGCAAGGCCTTCTCTGCTGGCCTAAACATCATCAGAATATAAATGTAATTTTGATATATTTTTTCCACAAATATGTATTAAATTATTCCCCATAGTCTATTCTCTTCATTTCATAGCTTTCCTCTTGGTTGCGCTGCTTCCAGCCTCAGATCGATATTTGGAGGGCTGGCCTTTATGTTAGAGCTTTTATCCAATCATATTTCAGCCATAATGTGTTGCCAGGGTCCAAGAAATCTGCCCTTAGGCCTTCAGAATAAACATTGCGGGCCCCTGTAGCTTAAAGTGAACCGAAACAAACCTGTGGTGTTAACCAATCAGATTTCGACTTGGCGACACCGGGGCCAGCTAGCAGGCGTACGATAACGTCAGCACGTGCACGTCTTTTGGTTGGATACGCACTATTGAGAGGCGGAGCTATGCTTCTAGCAAACTGAATTTGAACGAGATTTCTACAAGCTGTTACAATGGCTGAAGGAGGAAAGAGATCGATTTGGTCGCAGATATAATTACAACGCCATGTTCAAGACGAACTTACTTTTCAAGAAAAGCTAGACATCGTCAGAAGAGAACGGCCAACTCCGACGCTAGCGAGTCAAAGTGGACATTCAAGGCTAGGAATACACTTTCACCACTGTCGCAAATATATCCTCTTGAACAAATGCAAATTATTTGTTTGTTTTCTTTTATTTTCAGTGAATAGTTTATGTGTCTTTATCGTCACGTTTCTTAAATGAAACTGCTTTGGGTGCGACAATGCGCTGTTTAGCGAACAAACTTGTTAAAGCTAACATACTATTGGTGGACTTAATAAAACTTTGTAGACTAATCCCTTAAAAGCGCTTTTTATTTTAAAGTTTTGACAGTATCCAAGCGATCTTAAAGCTGGTAGTTTAACACTCTTAATTGTAAATGCGGATTTATTGATTATAAATGCTTCGGAAATATTAATATAACTGTTGTACTTGACTATGTTAAGGTGATGCAACGCCCGGTTATACTGCGTTTCTGTCTAAATGTATAGTTTCTAGAGCCATGGCGTCATAATGATGGTATTAAGAGGTGGAATAATTCAGGTAGGACTGTGTAGGACATCACTGAAGGCCTAGGTGTGAAATGCACGGCCCGCCACTGCTCCTGCATCATTAGTACACTTCTGTATGGCAGTGAGACCTGGGATAGGTACTCCAAGTTAAATAATGTTGAAGCAAAAACATTCATTGTTGTTTCCAAAACAATATAAAACGGTGAGTGTAAAATAAAGCAGCGGCCTTTAGAGAAGGGAGGAGCAGAAGCAGTATGTTATGGGTTGGAGCATAACTATCTGCAACACCAAATATGTATTGTTGAGCATTCCCATACTTTTTCTGCAGATGTTACGAGGTCGTCTTTGTGAAACACATGCACTCGCCTCATCATCAATCCCTCAGAGAGACGTCCCACACCCACTGCATCCCAATTCCAGAGAACCCTGTTATTTCATGATGATACTGTTGGAATGAAAAATGGAGGTTATTATTAATTATTATTATTATTATTATTATTATCTTGGGTAAAAGGGACAGGCCAGGGGAATTGCATCTCTGTGATTATGACCCCCTGTTTTTTTGTTGTTGCACACCATAGTAATTAGAGTAAATTCAGAGTAAAAGATGACAGAAAAACATCATGTATAGAATCATTGAAATACACAAAGATAGCATCATTCAATGCATACAGTTGATGAAAACAAATGACGTAAGCTAAGAAAGTCTAGAGTAAATGTTATAAATACCCAGGACTGTGCTGCCCACCGCTGCCTACCCCTCCAATGTTGGATGAATGAAGCCAATGTTGGAGATTACAATCCTTTTTTTCGCTGAAAGATCTAGTAGTATTTGTTTGTGCATACTTTATTGTTGTAGAATCAAAGCTTGTTATTTAGTCATCAAACGGATAACTTTGTGGTCAGGAACGCAGTGGAGGGCTCCTTTAATCTCTGTCACGCTTCTGAAGGCACGGCCAGGCTTAATCAAGCTCTGTTCATGAAAACAGCTGCTGTGGAGGTGGAGCATATCAGATGCTGTTCACATGTAGGCTAAGCTGCTCATCGTTATCTGATGAGTAACAGGCAAAGGGGAGAAGAGGTGTTTTTTTCAGCTGCTGGCATCAAATGGCATCGCAACCATCTCCTATGGTGACAAATGTTATCAATGCATGGGTATGATGACTGTTATGGTTTGCCAGTCTTTTGCTGTCAACAGCAAAACTGGAATTAGTGTGGGCCACATATCACTCTAAGTGAAATGTCAAGCATATGCACTATATGTAGTTTCCCATGATTTGGGGAACATTATCCAAAGAGAACCAGTTGACAGTATCACTGTTCTCTGTAACTATTTCTGTCAATACAAATTCAATGCATGCGGCCAATATGTGGTTGTTTTCTGTTATGACTGAAGCATCCATTGGCAAACTGCTGTTTTTAGCAGCACAAAAAAAATGTTTCCCTACTGATTTCACCTTGACCATTATGCTGCTTAAATAGTGGTAAAATGGGCAAGTGGCACACAGCTGGTTTTCTATTGATAGTAATTTTCACATACCTCAAAACAATACAGGAAATAGTGAACAATTGCTGACACACACCTGCATCTCAAATCTTGTTGGTGGTCTTTAACTGTACCAGGAGGATACATTCCGCATACATTTTGAGACATAAATATGAATGCCTTTTTTTTTTAGTAGTAAGGCAGTGTGAAGGATATTTTAGCTGTAACTTTAAATATGTGCCATTGTCTGTATGTTATCGTTCTGTAATAGGCTTCCAAGCAGAAGACATCAGCTCTTCGGGAAGTTAGGATCACTCTTAATTGCTTTTCAGTGACTAATTCCATTTGGAGAAGCTGAGGGGTAGAGTATTTTGGAAAGGCTCCTATCCTCTGGTTTCTGGACCACTTTTTAAAGGTGCCAATGCAGAGTTGAGATGACAGATCGAAGAAAGCAGAACCACAGGGCAACTTACTATAAATTTCACCACTTTTGAGAACTTTAAGACAGGGTTCAAAAGTGCAATCGTTTTGGTATAGCATATGTGACCCAAATTTAAACTCTGTGACATAGAATTTAAATTGGGAGCACTGGTTTGACCGCAATTGTCCTGGTGCGACTCAGTATTTTTTTTAAAATTATGCAAGCAATGTATCGCAATCAGACAATCTACCACATTTATTTTTACCTATTCTAACCAAGCAAATTTCAGCTTCATGCTGGTTTTAGATTGGCTAAAATATTTTGCAGCAGTTCTATTATTGACAGCTGCCCAGTGAGCTAGCATGTTAGTTAACTGAACCATTTTATTCCTTAATTTTCTCAATAATTTATAACTTTTTTCCTAGGACCAAATATTTTGAAATGAATTGCGTTCTGCATAGCATGATTTGTGAATTTATCACAGGTGATTTTTTTTATTCAGTTCTATTACACTTCAATTACAGTTATATGCATTCATTATATGCATTCAGCCTCATAATTTCATAATTCAGCTACCAAGAGATTTCAGACTGGTTGCATTTTGCTGAGGGTGATTGATGAATGTATCCCCCCATCGTCTTATACATCAATAGTGGCCAGCAGATTTTCATTCACTATGCAATAACAAAAAATGGGTGAAAAAAGTGTCTGAAACAACTTGTCTTGGAAAGACACAACCTCTGCTTTAACTGTTAAAAAATATGTTTTTTGTTGACAATTAAAAGACGGTTGCACCAATGCGGCAAAACCAGCGGTCCGAAGTATTCGTGCTCAAACCAGCTAATGCTGACCTCATGTGACTTGGAAATGGTATTATGGAGAGTTCTCTGAGTTTCATCCAGGTATCTCCGGCTACAAACAGATACAATAGCTATGCTGGATTAATTCTAATTGAGTAGGCTAGTTATTAAATACATAGCAGGGCCCCAAGTAAAACCTTTTCCAATTCTTTACTGATTTGTGAAACCTTTAATTAATTTAAAATGTATTTCATGATTTAATACATTTTTCTAATCTATATTCTAGAACTCATGGACTTGAAATATGCCATTCAAAGTAATTTTGCTACTTAAAGGTGCTCCAGTAGATACGCGGCATTGATTATAAAATAACCATGCTCAGTCATATCTATGATGCAGTAGCAATCACTGTTGAAAAGACAGTGATACCTTGCTCTTCTGCCTGTATTTATTCTAACGTGTTCGGGACATTTTTGGACTTGCCGCTCTTTTCTGTATGTGTGTGTGTGTGTGTGACTAGAGGTTGGGATTAGCAGACTAATGGTGTGGGATGCCTGTGGTGTGGGATCAGGCTTTTGTTGCCATTTCCCACTAGCTACTGCAATGACGGAGGTGAAGAAGAGGAGGTACAGCGAAGCAACAAACCTGCATGGCATGTTCAAGAAGCAGAGTCAACCTAGGATTTTCTTTTCCTCAATGGTGACAGCTGAAGTTTAGCAAGGGAATAAAAAGTGAAACGGAGTTAGTGTTTTCTGTTGGACATGTAGTAGGCTACGCTACATCTAGCTATGCAGCAAGCTATGTTCGGTAACTAGATGGCTGAAGTCGGGTATCTTTCTAATCAAATAAGTATATCGATAATACTACTTTGTATTTCAGAAAATAAATTATATTTGTATACAAATATCTTCATGAAAAAGTAATTTACTTTACAATGGTATTAGCTAGCAATGATAGACAAGATATGGTCTGCTAATGTTAGGCTACTTATTCCACACACGATTCCGTCTTTATATCCCCGTTTTAAATGTTCAGAATAGCGTTAGCCAAACACTGAACAAGCACACCATTTTCTCAGCTAGACATTTAGTGCACTGTGCTGGCTGAATTTCTCAATGCCTTGGTTTAAAACAGGAAGTGGGCCTGAGATCACAAGCTTGCAAATGGGTTTGATACAGTTATAGGCCTATAATGACAGAAAACTGTTCTTTAAAACTTCAGATTTTCTCAACCTGGTGTAATTTCTGCAATTTAGCATGAATGATTACAGCCTCTGAGTGTTTTGTAATGATCACGGAAGCTTGATGTTGTAGCCTATGTCATCCACTCTCGCACCAGAAAAACAGTAGGCTACACGTTCAAATCCTTGAAACCACTTGCAACATTTACGTTGCAAACAGAATCCCAATTACAACTGCGTTCGTCAGAGATGGCAGTAACGATGAGCCAGATACATTCTAGCAGATGTGTTTATCCAAAGCAACGTAGCCTACAATATATGAATGCGTACATTATTAAGCAGGGGGTCGATATTGGGGAGCTGAGGACTTCAAAAACAATTTAATTAAATTAATTTAATTGTTATAATACTGCCCAATTACTGTTGCCATCCATATAGAACAATGCATGTTGCTAAAAAAAATTTCTTTAAAAAAAAAAAAAATCTTCTCGACATTTTTCGCGTGTTTCTTGCTCATACTATACAATCTCTGCCTCAATGGAGGGGAGTGGGCGGGGTTTAAAATGCAGGAGGATACTTTTTAAATTGTAAACACAGGACCATAACAAGGCTAAAAATCCCCAACTTTTGTAACTGTGATTTTCGACAGACATACACTACTGTCCCTCCACTGCGTTCCTGACCACTACATTGTTCAATAAAAAATGGGGGTGGTGCACCTTATATTTTGGTGGGTGTTCCTACATTTTAGCTGGGGCTCTGAACTTTTTGAGTTTAGGAGCACCAGTGCTACTAGGATTTTCAGCACTGTAGGAGACTGGATGCCTAAGGCATCCGCTGTGCACAGCAGGTGAAGCTAAGCACTCTAAGAGCTGTCCCGCTTGTTGCCGCTAAAGGTCAGTTGGAGATGGCCGTAGGAGGACCTTTTCTTGTTTGGCCCAGCTGCCGGATGACTAATGGAATGGTATGAGCTGACTGCGGGAAATGGCATTTGCAAGACATTTTCAGCTCCCCCAACTATCTTGGAGCACGATTTTTAATGTGAAGCATCTGCAAGTCATATTTATTATCATTTGTCTCACCCAGTTCCAGAGCCAAATCCCAACCTCTAGTCATGTTATTCATTAAAACGATGGCTTCTTTCTTGTATATTGTTAGACTTTTATTGGAATTGGAATGCAATTAATTGACGAGATATGTTAAGGATATTCAAACACATACTACAGTGCATATGGCATAATCAGTTAGACGTAGTAGATTCACACTATTTAAAAAAGATTCTGTTACAGTTGATATAAATGCTTATTTATCTCGCTCTTGGTAAATATTTATTAACAACAAGAAAAGATGTCAGGTAGGGCCATTACTACCCCTGTTATTTTTTTCGCAGCCTCCAACATGTTTATTTACTGATATTGATTTTTATGAGTGCATTGTCCTCTTCAATCTCAATACTGCTTGAAATGCAGAGATTTAAATGTACATTAATTTCTTAATTTCAGCAGATGTAAAATACTGGCCTATACATTCAATTCTCAAACTGCATTTTGGTGTCAGAAGCACATTACATCTGACAATGTTTTTGTATAGAACATGCATAATTTCAACAGAATGTTTTGAAGTAAAGTTTAATTCAATGATTTTGTTTCAGATATATCAATATTTTTTCAAGACCAAGAAATTGCATGGTTAAATTCAATTACAAATATGCCTTTAGTCCTACTGCAGAGCTGAAGGCTTTAGTTCTGGCTTATAAAACACCATTGGAACTGGAATGTCACTGTGTTTTAACAGTGATTTATTTGTGGAACGCAAGTAATGATTGTCATTTATATGGCCAACTGAAAGAGCCAGTTAAGTTGGAAATTGGTGTGTGTCACCTGTTTACCTGTGGAATGTTCCAAACACATGTGTCCACTTCCGCGTTCCTCCCCTTCGAGCTGTGCACTTGTTACCTGTTAAACTCCAGGTCTGTTGTCGTCATTGTTTACGTAAAGATCCAGTCCGTGGTTTACGTCTGCCCTCGTTATTGTGTTATTGGTCCTTTTACCCTTATTGTTCGCAGCTGTGAGCCATCTCCCCTTCCTGCTTCCTCACACCCGATCCTCCGTATTTAACCCAGTCATCCTATTCACTCTTTGCGAGTTCCTCAAACTTTATAGTGTTGTTGTTTGCCAGTGTAGTTTGAGTTTCCAGAGAGTATCGGTTTCTCCCCCACGTGTATTTTTTTTCCGAGTTCTGTTAGTTTTTTGTGTTTGTTTCTTTGTTGGTTTATTTTCATGCCTTATTGATTTCCTTGACTTCTGCCCGTGTTCTCGCGACCCTGATTTCTGGACTGTGCTTTTGTACTTCCGCCGTGCCTTCCCGTTTTCGACCTCTGCCTGTTTTTGTACTCTTCTTTGGATTTCGATTTTTGTACTGCTACCTGACATTAAACTTTGTTTTTTTGTACTCCTGCCTGCTACTGGGTCCCTATTTCCGCTGGTCATAACAAAAGTAGGGTGATGTTTTTGCAAGCGGTGACACTTAGCAATCCTGCGTTTGAATTATTCTTTTTTTTTTTTAAACTAATTTAGAATTTTAGAGAAATATGAATCCTAAAATTGGAAAAAAAAGTTTAATCTGAATGCAATTTTTTGAAAGTACTTAACTATGAAAACGGCTAAACAAATCTTTCCCATATTTGTTTTATGGCGAGATATTGATGAGATTAGTTTTGGCTTCGTAATTTTTGCTAAAACGGCTGAGATATTGACAGGAGAAATTTGGGAAAGTTGCAACCAAAACCAAACTTAGGGGGATGGAGATTGCACTCTGAAGTCACACTGTAATTAGATTTTATGCATTAATATATTGGATCTTCATATTTAAACATCTTAACCATACATGTGTCATCTATTAGGCTTTGGGCGGCAGTGTAGTACAGTGGTTAAGGAACTGGGTTTGTAACTGAAAGGTTGCAGGTTCGAGTCCCACGTCGGACACTGCCGTTGTACCCCTGAGCAAGGTACTTCACCTGAATTGCTTCAGTATATATCCAGCTGTAAATGGATACTATGTATAAATGCAAAAATGCTGTGTAAGTCGCTCTGGATAAGAGCGTCTGCTAAATGCCTATAATGTAAATGTGTAATGTTTAAAGGAATTATTTGACTCTTTGTGGCTTGAGAGTATATGGTTTTACTGGCGGACTTAGTGACCCAGCTTCAATGTAGAGCATCATGAGTTGGCAAGATTTGGAAAGGTTACCTACATAACAATGTTTCCAAATCAAATTTCTTGTGTTGCTTTCTATACTTCTGAGCTTCAACCCTTGTCATGTTCCTGTCTATTTGGCTGAGATGTTACCAAAGCCAAAATGGTTCCAGAAGTCTCAAGAGAATGGCCGTGTCATTGGACATGTCCTGCCATGCCACTCAAGCCAACATTTTTGTTTCTGATGTAGCCCTGTGAGCTTGTTTTTCCTACCAAACATTCATTTTGAATCCTTTTCAGTGCCACTCAGGATTTTTAAGAGAGAGGAAATGGAAACATATGAGAAAAATAAGTTGTTTTCTGTTTTCAAACAAAGTCAAATAAAATACGAATCATCACCTCTCCATCACTATATGTGAAAATGTAGAAGGTGCAAGTTCAGTAACCTTTTCCCATCAGATTTCTCCATTGACTTTCATTGTGAAACCAGACAGGAAAAAGTTACTGAACTTGCACCTTCTACATTTTTGCATATAAGAGAGACTGTAAGAGACTCTTAATTTCAGAGCTCATATCTTTTGAATTATTTATTTGTGTAGTTTCTTGGACGAGAAGGCGACAGGATGAAAATGTGCCTGTGATGTCAGTGGCACTTTGTGTGATTCTCCCTGTCAGCAGTATGCTAGTCACACATGTTCTGTTAACCTTTAGCTTTGGCACACAAACAAGGCAGCTGTGTGTGATGAATCTGCGTGTCTCACGTTGGTACTTATCAGTGACATAATCTGAAGCATCAGCACCAATTAGCGGCTTTGACTGAAAGTACTGCCAAATTGATTCAATATTATTTTTGTGCATTAGTGCAACATAGCAAGGCATGTGGGTGGTGTGATGTTCTGAGAAGGACCCACATGCAGACCAGAGGTAGCAGGCAAAAACATAGTTTATGTTACGGTTCTAACCGTTCCACGCCATGTTTTATGTTTATTGTTATGTCACGCCCTTATTTGTATTCACGTTCTGTCATAGTTTATTAATTTCATACATTTCTATGTGTTTCCGCGAACTCGCGTTCATGCTTTCTCTCTCTCCCGCTTTTGCTTACGTGTTTTCCATTGTATCTGCCATTCCTTGTCTAACTAACAGATTACTAACAATAATTTAGCTAGATCATTGCTTACTAACCATCTAATCTCTTGTAGTTAATTGTTACCTTACGTTTCTAGTGCATGTCCTTACTAATTAACTAATTTACTCACGCTAGGATGGGATAATTACTAACAGACTAATTGACTAATGATCTTCATCTCGTTTTCCCAAGCTGTTTCTAATTTCTCTCTGTTCTCAAGCTAAGCGTTTGCACCTGTCTACACACACATATAAGCCCTCAGTTTTCACCGGTTCTGTGCGAAATTGTTGCCTCACTAGCACTCTTAAACATTTGTCAAGTATATGTTTTCTGATTTCCTGTTTTGATCCAAGCCTGTTTTTTGACCACTGTTTACTGCCAGCCTTTTGTTTTCACTGCCTGTCCTGACCACGATTCCTGCTTGCTGATTTTGTACTTTTGCCACGCGGCGAGGACTCCGGTCTGACCCTGCTTGTTTTTTCGACTATTCTTTTGCCTTCTCCCTTTTGTACCTCTGCCACGCTGATTGCCTTCCTGGTTCCGAACTACTGCCTGGCTTACCGACGACGAGACTGCCTTCTCTCTCGGTACTTTTGTTTATTGGCTGGATTTTGTGTATGACCTTTGCTTGTGCTAAAGACAATGATTACTGGACTTTCCTTAATAAAGCCCTTGCGGGTATTTATTACATCTGTTCTGAGTCATGCTTCTCGGGTCCAACCCTCCACGCACTACGTCTCAGTTTATTCATAGTCCAAGATCAGTAGCCAGGTAATCAGAGTTGAGATGGTACAAAATCGAAATCCAAAAGAGTAGTAAAAATAAATGTAGCAAGAGTCAAAAAACCGGAAAGACACGGCAAACAAAACAAAAAGAAAAGGCAGGCTCGAAGTCTCAAGAATCTCGCTTACAAAAAAAAAATCTACACAGTGACTTGATCAACGTTCTGACAGAAATTACAAGTGGAAGGCAGACTATATAGGACTATATAACCTACAACATTGCAGCTAGAAAAAAATCACAGAGTAGGCTATCTACTCACAGAGCCACAGACATATTTCAGCGTGTACTAAAATAAATAAAACAACTAGAAATTCCGATCGCTGGGCGATCAGGAAAAAAGCCTCCCCCCGCCTCCCCTTCCACTGCCTTCGTTTGTTTTTCTTCCCAATGCTGCAATTCCAATTTCATTATAAGTCCCTTTTGTATTGCAGACCATTACTCACCACAGGAGAACTGTGCCTTGTAGATATGTTGGGACACTGAGATGGGTAAATTCTTCTAGGCCAGGGGTAGGCAACCCTGGTCCTGGAGAGCCGCAGGGTCTGCTGGTTTTTGTTGTTACTCGCCACTTAATTGATCAATTAAAGCAGTTGATTACACAGTTAACTCGCCTCACCTGGTTTCTCTGGTCTGAGTAATTGTCATATTTAAGGTGAAAACAAAAACCAGCAGACCCTGCGGCTCTCAAGGACCAGGGTTGCCTACCCCTGTTCTAGGCTGTTAAGTTGAAATCCATGTTGAAAGTATGTTCATGTCCAGATTGAATAACCGGGCAATAGGAATTTCACCTAATTATGCTACGGCATAAATGTAATGCAAACCATGCGTATATATAGACAATTTTAGCCCCAAAAAGTGCCAACTTTTGTTGCACCTCTTTTTGAATGTATCCATATGACTTTGACCTCTGACCTATATAGTTGTCATTTGAGAAATATGTGCCCAGTGTCAAGCGTCAAGTAGATACTTTGTTTGTCCCGATCAGATTCTCGAGTTATCAGCAAAAACATGTTTTCTAAAATGGCCGCCCTATCGGACAAAAAGTAGGTTAAGGTCACAAAACACATAGATGTTGCACAACTTCAGTAAATATACATCTCTGATGTACAAGGACTAGTTCCAGGGCCTTGCAGTTTCTGAGATTCCGCCTCCCCAAAATTTGAGTGCCAATTTTTGTCGCACCTTTTTCAATTGTCCATATGACCTTGACCTCTGTCCTATATAGATGTAATTTGAGTCAAGGGTCAAGTTGATACTTGTTTGTCCCAATCTGATATATAAGTTATTAGCAAAAACATGTTTTTGTCCGGTAGGGCGGCCATCTTGGAAAAGTAGGTCAAGGTCACAAACAGCTTGCGGTCCCCAATGCTGTAATTACACTCAGCAGGCAAGAGACGGTGCAAGAAAAAGGCGCATGGATGTACCTATAGTTTGACCTACAGTTCATGCGCCTACCACGTGAAGGTGCATGCTCAATGGACAGCAGCACCAAACAATTTGAACTTACTGTAGGTGGAAAGCTACCCCACATATAGTAATAACACTAATCCATACCATATATATCCTAATAGTTACAACCATACCTGGCTGAAAATAAACATAAGACAACTTTGTTGCCTATTATTGAAATTAAAACTTTTTTTTTTCTTTCTGTAGGCTAATACATAAGCAGGCACACATTTTAGCACAGTAGTGCAACAGGTGTTGTATATTATACAGCCTTTTCGCGCATCTTTATCAAGGGAACCCTGAGCCTAATAATTTTAATAATATTATGATGATATGATATGGACCTAGGTCACTCACAGCAACGTGGGCTTAGCCAACGTGATGTTAACAAAATAACGTTAGCTAGATAACGTTAGAATAGTCAGCCAAAACGGAGAAGCAGGCAGGTCAGGAGCAGGATGGACAAGGAACTAGGAAAGGGCACTGAAGAAAAACGTTGGAGAGCTAGGACAAGCACGAAGGCAGGCACTTAGACAATCTGGAAGTAAACACAGAAACAAAGAAGACTATATACTAAACTAACAAGATCCGAGCGAGCTGCACAAACAGAGGGCGATGCCGCCGTTGCCACAGGCATGGAGGGAGAATCCGAACTTCCCCAAGGCATTGAGAGAACCACTAATACGTGGCAAGTGTACTGTGATGCCCAAAGAAATTGAATGTCAGTGCTGCCAAGAGAAGCATTGTTTGATGACAACTAGGCTATGTCTGGTGCTGAGGATGAGGACAAGGTCTGCATCACATCACACAGATTTTGGGGGACTTTTTGGGTCATGGACGGTAGAAATTATGTTCTGGACGCCCAACTGGAACTGGAGGAGATGGCAAAGAGGGGCTGGGCCAAACGGAGCGTTTTCTTTAGAGTAAGTAATTACTATGACCAAGCAGAGGCAGTATTCATTTGGGCTATATTGAATAGATTACATTTTAGTTTATAATATGCAAAATTTGTAAAAAAGTTTTAGCTCTGGTAACCTACAACATACACGTTATTTTTTTCTATAGCTATGCTTTGGAATGGATGTCTGGAATTGTTATTGACACACTAATATGACTACTGTACTTTTTAGTACAGTATGTTGAATGTTGAATAGGCTATTTATGTTACGTTTCCCCCAAACTTGAACGGATCCAAATGCAGGACTCAGACACAGACTCACAAAATAAACTCCAGCGGAGTATTTCTTAATGGATGCGAACACACAAGGGAGTGGAGAGCTGGGTGGGGGTCTGGATGTGGGATTGGCGAGTGGTAAGGGACAGACGAGGTAGCTGGGTAGGGCATACAGGAGCTGGGCAAATGGCAGGTGGACTGGTGACGGACAAGAAGCAGGGTTGGAGAGGGCAGAAGCGGAGCGGGGAAGCAGGCTGGTGGGCAAACTGGAAAAAGGCAGATTAGCAAACACAACAGACAATGGCAGAGTAGCACGTCTAACAAACATAACCTGACAGAACGAACTGGTGACGAGACAAATGTAGAAGGGAGAATAAATAGGGAGACTAATCAGTGAAGCGTCTGGGATGTATGCAAGAGTGAATGCGACAATGAGAGTGCATGTGGAATGCGAACAGGAAAAACGAGGATAGGCTGTGGGATAATGAGAGGGGAATGAGGAAACAAGAAGGGAAACCACACCCAGCCTGCACAACACAGAAGACAGACAGGGTAAACGGAAAAACATGACATGAAACGAGAGTAATGGGGAAAACAGAGAGAACGATAGGTGAACTGGAAGGGAGCGGCGGATGGAACAATTTAGTTTTTAGACTAGCAGTGTTTCCACCAAGTTGTTTTTGTAGGCGGGGTAGAAATGTTTCTGCAAACCCGGAGATTTTTCAATTTGGTTGCAGACGTATGCATGTTACTGTATATTTTTCATTTCTAATTGCTATTAGCCATTTCTTGCACAAGTTCGAATCTTTAATTGGAAGTCTGTGGAAAGCATGTCCTTTTGCACTCATGCACTGAGGAACAATACACCCAGGCATTTTCAGTCACAGCCGTAAACTACATACAGTATATTAATAAAACTACTTATGAAAACTACTTATGTTATAAAAGATTCCTCCTGAGAGAATGTTACGATTTCAATAGCTAGTATGAGGGTAGTGAGGCTTTGAGGGACGTGGTGTGTTTGGGTAGCCGACAGCAGTATGGTACGGCTGAAGGTACAATTTCAGAAACTTTTGACTGCAGTAGTATACAATATTTCCGATTTTCATAGCTAAATTATACATTGGTGAAATCGGAAAAACCTGAAGCTAATGAGGATGGCATCTCTTTATTCATATCAGACTTTTATCAATCAGCGAATCTGATCAATTTCGAACCTTCCATTACAGTTCAGTTCAGTTCAGATCTTTATTGTCCCTCAAGGGGAAATTTGATTTACAGTAGAGGGCAAAAACACAACACAACATGAAGAGGACATGGGACATTAATCACAACAGTTACAGTAAAACAACCAAAAGAAAAAAATGGTAACCATAATAAAGTGCTGCTGAGCAGTACAGTCAGGGTTTAGTGCAAATTAAGCATATTTATTGCACTTGGAACAAAGGAAAATTTGAACCTATTGTTTTTTACCCTGGGGGACCTGTATCTCCGCCCAGAAGGGAGAAGAATGAATTCCTCCAAGAGTGGGTGGTCAGAGCTGGCCAAGATCAACTGTGCCTTCTGCAAAACTTGTCTGTCATAGATATCTGCTAAAGAAAGCTGCTGCGTGCCAATTCTTTTGCTGGCTACTTTAACAATGTTGAACAAACAATTTTTGTTTTGCACTGTGAGGTTCCCATACCAAGAAATTAAACAAAAGGTTAAAATGGACTCAATAAAGGATTTATAAAATAAAGCCATCAGTGTCTTGTCCTCATTAAAAGTATTCAGTCTGTGCAGAAAGTGAAGTCTCTGCAGGCCCTTTTTGCAGATTTCAGATGTGTTAAGGTCGTGGTTCAAGTTCTTGTCGATCACTGTTCCCAGGGACTTCTCAGCCGTCTCAACAAGTGAGCCCTTAATTATAGTTGGGAAGGTTGAGTGGGAGGTTTTCCTGACGTCGATAGCCACATCTTTAGTTTTGTGAACATTTAACTTCAAGAAGTGGTTGTCACACCACTCTACAAAGTCTTTCACAACTGGCCCATGATCGACCTCTCAATCCCGGAGCAGACTGATTAAAACAGTGTCATCTGCGAACTTCAGGAGATACCTGTAATCATAATTACTCCTATAGTCATTTGTATATAGAATATACAATAATGGGGACAGGACACACCCCTGGGGTGAGCCTGTGGATGACAACCACGTCTGGGATAGAGCACCATTAGCCCTGACTGCCTGGGGCCTACATGTTAAAAAATCCAGCACCCATTTCACCATACCAGCATCAAGATTAAAAATGGACAGTAGTTTACTAGCTAAAATGTGTGGTTGGATTGTATTAAAAGCTGAGGAGAAATCTACAAATATAAGCCTAGCATGAGTTTTTGTACCCTCGAGATGCTTGTACAGATAATTAAATAAAGTAGTAGTAGCATCATCCACCCCTCTATTAACCTGATATGCAAATTGCATTGGGTCGAGCAGGCCCTGAACCTTATCAGTCAGGATTTGTTTGACCAATCGCTCAAAAGTCTTCATCACTAGTGAGGTCAGAGCCACAGGCCTAAGGTCATTGAGCTCTTTTATGGATTTGTTCTTGGCTACGGGTACAACAATAGATTCCTTCCACAGTTTCGGGACCTTTTGCTGGGTAAGTGACGAGTTAAAAATATCACATAACTGGTCTGCACAAACTTTAAGGAATTTGCCAGTGATCATGTCAGGCCCAGGGCTCTTTCTAATATTACATTTATGGAGCATGGATCTGAAAAAATGGGCACTGATTGTAGGCTGAGAGGTGGCCGTTCATCATTAAAACGTAAATAAAAAAAATTCTGTGCATTTGCAAGTTCTGAATTTGAATCAAAACCATAAATGGTGATTGACCTATTTTTCTTATTGTCCTGGCTTGTCATGGCTTTCATGCCATCCCACACTGCCTTTAGGTCATTACTATGAAATTTCTCTTCTATTCTGTTTTTATGTAGCCCTCTTAATTTCATATCTGGCCTCTTTTTTAGCTTCTGCTTTATCCCCATCCCCACCATGTAGAAAGGCATTACGTTTCCTGTGCAGTGCATTCTTCATGCTTTTATTTAACCAGGTTTATTATTTGGAAACACCTTCACACGTTTAGCTGGGATGATTGAGTTTTTTATATAAAGAATATAAGAGGATATCACCTCTCATCAAGATCAGTAGTAGAGTTATTAACATTCCAGTCTGTGCTTTCAAGGGCTCCCTTAAGTTCTTTAACAGCATTTCTAGTCCACATGTCCAGTTCTCTGGTGACTACTTTACCTCTTTTAAGGAGTTGCTTGTAGGTTGGGATAAGAAGGATAGCTTGGATCTTGTCGACCTTGTTTCTAATGGACTGTGCATTGCAGAGTAGTATCGAGGGGAGGGGTATGCGGTGGAGATTCAGACGCTTAAGCCTCTGTCTGACCCCTCCCCGTCTTCCCCGTTTCCACACTTTACATTTTTTATCCCGTGTATTAAAGTACTCATGGTGACGGAAGATGCCCACTATTAAACGGTCTTCCGTAAGTAAATCCAAGTGCATATGTGGCTGCTGTCGATTCCTTAGATTCAGTAAAAATCACAGAGAGTAAGCCTACTGAATCCTGTCTATGTGCAAATGGCAAGGATCAAACAAACACTGAGCCATAGCAAACAAAGTCTATGTGACAATAAAAAAGTAGCTCCATTCAAAAAACAAAAACAAAAAAAACAACAGTGCAACGAACGTAGATCTTAATCAGATGGTTGATTCTTCACGAATGGCATTTAAACAATACAAACAATACAAAACGTAGACCACTACTACTGCTTGTTGCTACTCACGCAGCACCATCTTGGCTACAGTATAGACCTGCAGCTGGAATTATGCTGCCTTCAAGCGCTGTTGGAGTTATCGAAAATAGGAGTTTGCACTTGAACAACTTCCAAGTCGTAATTACAAGTGGTGAAAGTCAGAGATAATTTTGCCAAAACAGTTAGCTAAAAGGATCATTATCAGACAGACGTAATCAAAAATCTCCCTTTTCTTTTTAGATTATATATGCCTAGGTTGTCAGGACCCAGTAATACTACTTACAACCCGTTATAATTTTGACTATCTAACTATCTAGTGCGGTACGCTTCAAGACTCACATTAAACATATATAATCGATATAGAAGTTTAAGAAATAACCCAGAGTTCCCATTTAACTGCTACATCACATTCTTTCATTCAATAATTCAGTTTAACCCACCCAATGTGTTTCATTAGAGGTGGAGGATTATATACAGATATGGTTGAACTTTGCAATTCCTCTGGAAAAAAATCTGGCAAAATAAGGCTTTGAGGCTTGCAAGAGATCAGAGCTATTCTTATTATGAAATCTCATTTGTTCGTATGAAAAAATTATCTTTTTGGAAGACAGTCTAATTTACTCATACCATGAGACTATTGAACCACTCTCACTTGAAATGGAGAGCGGGAGACTGTCTCCTTATCTTCTCCGGTACAGATGTGCTCCCGTAACCTAAGGGGATGTGGGAAGCCGGAGCGGGATTATGTAATTGATTATTTAATGGCTTTATAGTCAGTCGAGGTGATGCCCCTGTACCCAATGATATTTGGTGCAGTGGGTTTACACTAAGGGGTCGATTTACTAAAGGTTTGTGTGTACAAAATCACATGTAAAACTGTTATCACCCGCAAAAAATTGGTGATCAACTAACAAGGTGCAAAGCGGACTGTGTGTGTTAAAGGGTTTACATGGTGGTTGAATGTGACACATGCCAGTTATCTTTAGGTAACATCAAAGTGAATGTGTTCATCAATGTTGTTATTCAGTCATTTTTAAGGACTATAAAACTCCCTTTTATATGCCCAAATTTCCCATTCTACAAGTTTGCCTCGTTTTGTAGGCGTATCAATGAGAACTGTCAGTCAGATAGTTACCATAGTTACCTCGAGACTGGATTTACCAGGAAGTGTATAGGTGTTATATCCTTAATATAAGCAATGTCAGATGTCACACCAGCTTTTAACCTCCAAATATTGTTAAGGTACACACTACCTACCAGGCTATATCCTCGAATTTGCGTAATAAAAAAAAAAGTATGATAAAAGCACAACGATGGTGCGTCTCCACTGCAGTCGGCCACGCTATCGATAGCATGTTGGGAAGAATTGATTCAGCGAGCTGACGTTAACTTATTTAAGTGATACAGCACAGTTTAATGCCAGGGAAGGGTTTGTTCGATAAGTAAGGCTAGAGTATGGTCGTATCGAGTGTGCTGTGCATGGTACTGCCATAGCGCAGGAGGGTTAACGTTACCAAAAGCAGATGCATACAGCTACAGCGCTAGCTTGTCATGCTACGTTTAAAAGCTTCAAAACTATATTTTAAAACTGAATATGACATTAACACACACAGATCGTAAAATAAAGAGCCAAATAACTTACATTAGCTTGTCGCCGCAAATTGGTGACGTTCAAATGGTCTTTTTTTTTGTCGGCGTGAATGGGGGAGTGTTCCATAGACAGTTTTGAGACACCGGGAAGTGGTCATTTCTCATGTGACGTCACACGAGAAACAACCTGAAAATGGGACCGCAAAATTAAATGGTCTCTTTCTCCAAACCTAAAGAAAATACAAATTTGATAGTTCCGTGGTGTTCCCGCAATGCCCCTATGTACCAATATTATACAAAACACCAGAAAGTAAAGTAAACCACCATGTTACCCCTTTAAACTGGAAAGATATGTGGATTTTTCATTTTTGCAGGTTAGCCTGAATGAAAATGAAAAATTGGGCATCCCTACATTTTTTTTGCAAAATAGTGCAGGAGGTCATGCAAGTAGATTACTTTAGTACATGTAATGTGATTTACTAAGCCTGAGAACAATTTTTGGAACGGTAATTGCAGGTGCATGTTAGTACAAATGGGAAGCAGGTATTAAAAGACATGCAATCAATAAGATGATGGCTGTCATTGTAGCAAGACGGATACGTTGTAACAAGCAAAGCCCACACGGAAGAGAGAAGGTATTTTCCATTCCTGTAAATCTCTTTGGAATGTCAGAGGCAACCAATAATAGATATCTAACAATGCCATGTTACAGCTTTTGCAGGAAATATGGGAATTAAAGCAAGTCACTAGAAGAAGCCAGCACACGGCAGCTATTGATCTCCCAGTCCAACTGTTCAGGTGCACTAACCAAACATTCTGAATGATTGCGTAACAGTAGGGGCTAATTCTAATTCTAACTTCTGGCCCATTCTAGCTTTTGTTCAAAATACACAATTTGCGGATTTAAACATCATGAACATTAACAATAACTATACATTTTTATTTTTAAGCAAATCATGTTACAGAATACAAGAGTATCTACAAACCCCAATTCCAAAAAAGTTGGGACAGTATGTAAAATGCACATAAAACAGAAAGCAGTGATTTGTAAAAATAATTACATATATTTAATTGAAAACAGTACAAAGAAAATATATTTAATGTTTTACCTTATGAACTTTATTGATTTTTGTAAATATACGCTAATTCCGAATTTGATGCCTGCAACACGTTCCAAAAAAGTTGAGACAGTGGCAAAAAAGCTTGGGAAGTTCAAAAAACACCTGTTTGGAACATTCCACAGGTAAATATGTGATGCTATCATGACTGGGTATAAAAGGATATAAAAAGACTCTTGATATCTTATTTTCAGGTACTTACAAGCGATACTCTAACCTGCAATATAGGGGGGCTGCGGTATCAAACAAGCCTCAAACCATCATTCTGCTTCCAGATATGCAGTAGATATGGATGGATTACTTGAAGGGTTGTTTCTCCTGACTTATTTTTCCATAAAGTTCAATAGGAAAATGAATCAGGAGAAACAACCCTTAACACCTATTGGATTCACAGAAGTGTATATGTGCAATATGAGGCCACGAGATCTATTGTGTATATTGTGTACAGCACAGGAGTCTTAACATTAACAATGACAGTTTGGTACAAAAACGTTTCTGTAGCTGTGTTCCAGTGTGATGTACTTTTGCTTCAATATTCTGCTATCATTACCACAAACACATCAAAGATATTTAAATTATAGCTCCTTAACAATTCTACAAAAGGTCAGTTAATGAGCCTTAATGTATGCTCATGGTGCAGTATGTCTAAGCAAGTCATTGGGAGAAATGGAAACAAGACCAGAAATGGCACTGTAATGGATTTTTGATGGTGGGTAATCAAACGCGAAGGTAAGGGGATCAGACACAAGTCACTCATGCAGTGAGGACCAATAAAGGGAATAACAAAATAATAAATACAAAAAAAGAAAAGACAGGAAACTACTTCCTTGTGGCTAAACAGCCAAACGAAAATCAACCCACTAAAATAGGGCGAACTCGAATAACGAGTGAAACACAAACTAAATCTCCCGAGCTCAATACTGGAGCCAAAAACGAGAAACTTAGAAAAGAAAAGAACACCTTCGGAACATGAGTTCGGGCGGCCGAAAAGATGTAAAACCTAAACGAAACAAACAAAAAAAAAACAGTCTCAGAGAGAACAGCAAAAAATAAAATAAATAGCGCAGAACGCTAATAATACCTATACCTGAACTAAAAGCTAATAGCAAGTCCCCCGTGAACATAAACAGCGTTTAATATCACAAGGTCGCTAGTACCTGGCTATACCTGGCTCAATGCAATATCGAATGACAAAGAAGCACCGGGGAAGCAAAAGTGAGGAACTTAAATACCACGCAGGTAGAGGCACAGGTGACAACAGTGATGAGGGAAAGCAAACCCCGGAGCGGAACGTGGAAAAAATCGGATAGATTCTCAATCGGGAAATAAGGACTAGAACCGCAACGGAAAATAAAATAAAAACCCACGAACCATGACAGGCACAAGCTTTATCATTGATACACATTAAGCATTTATTTAATTAAGGATTCAGAATAATGACTTCTGTCACATATTTCTGCTTGTCCAGCAGCTGAGTTCTCAGTTCAATGAAGCAGCAATGACTGGCTATCTGCTAGTAATGCTCTGGTAAGTCATACCAAATATTTGAAAGCAGTTTGAAGTGCTGTAAACAAACATGCTTTTGGTCTGGTTCATGAAGCTACTGGGAGAATGTTTTAAGGAATCCAAACACTCTGTGAATGCAGCTTACCTAAGAGGTGGTGATTCATGTACAGTATGTGTCAGAAATTAAATCATATGGTATTTCAGCACACCCTCTGCTGGCAACGTCTTGTTATAACATGATTTAATGGGAGGGGTATTCATGGAGTGCATTAACAAGGAACCATTTTTCCTCAATTACCTGTACTTTACTTCAATAAAACAATGTGTATTATTATTGTTGTTATTATTATTATTATTATTATTATTATTATTATTATTATATAGAAAGAGTTGAGTGTATAGTATAATTGTAATACAGTCATTGATTTGCTGTGATATGCTTGGGTGTATCGAGTCTGGGAGTGAGATTCCACATTACTGTCAGTCATCACCCTGTATATGGACATCAACAAATAATAATAACAAATAAATTAAAATGGAAATGTTGATATGGAAATTTATAAAAAGAATATTTTGGAATAAGACTGAACGAGAGGCTGTATGGCATTTTTATATCTGAGAAGAGAGGTAGTAATGTAATGCCGTGAGGTATTATTTATGTAATTATTCTATTTTTTAAAATTCTACAGTGGACATGTATTAGCTGCTACTACATATTCAAAGTGTGTCATGATCACAAATACATAAAATTATATCAACAGATATGTAGCAATTATACGTAAGCTCAGCAGGTATAGTCTTGGCTTAGAGGCCCCTGGGGAAGTTTATGTTGGGAGTAGCATTGGTGCACCAGTAGGAGGCAGTCTTCCCTCTGTATCAAAGAAAAGGTGATGGTGACAATGGCAAAATTCCAAAACTGGCCATCTAATTATTGTCCATCCATAATAATGACCTC
Organism: Ilyophis sp. 1 JC-2022; assembly: GCA_022702515.1. Lineage (NCBI taxonomy): Eukaryota > Metazoa > Chordata > Actinopteri > Anguilliformes > Synaphobranchidae > Ilyophis > Ilyophis sp. 1 JC-2022. The sequence goes on along the minus strand of CM040401.1, from coordinate 49,134,052 downwards.
TTTCCTCACCTGCCATGGCTGCCATGAGTCACCTGGAGGGGTGGTGATGATGATTCAACAAACAAAGCTAAAGTTCCCTTTTTTACCACAAATTATTCAAGTCATTTTTTTTTTTCATTATTAATGTAGCAACCATATATATAAAAAACATATATTCATCAATTTTCTTATTTCAGATTAGGAGCTAAAGCCCTTAAGTGCTTTGTTGGCTCTAGTATTCCCATTGGCAACTTTATCTTAAGATGTTTGGACATAATCAACGGAACTGTCATGGTTCGTGGGTTATTGTTTTCTTTTTCCGCTGCGGTATTTATTCCCGTGCTGTTCTCTACGAGTGTTTTCTTTTGGTGGTTTTGTTTTTTTTCACCTTCTATCGGACGTTTTAGAGTTACGTTCCGAAGATGTTTTCTTTGCTTTTCTAGTCTCCTGTTTGGGCTGTCAGGAATTAGTTCCTGTTTTTTTTTCTTTCTTTTTGTGTTATATTTCCCTTATTGGTTCTCACCTGTGTGAATGACTTGTCTGATCTCCCTCACCTTTGCGTTTGATTCTCCGCTACTAAATCCATCACAGGAACATACGGAAACAGTAGAAAGTTAAACCCAAATGCAATTGAATGTTTGCCCTGTACAATTCTGTTTAAGTATCCAATATATTCAGAACTGACTGGCTTTGTGCATGTGTGTGTGCATGAGTGTGTGACTTCCAGACAGAAGATGCATAAACAGAAATGCATCTGTTATGCATGACACATTAATTCAACAGTCTCTTTACACACCTTAAAACCCCTTAACTGTCAAGAGTGTTCTGTCCCTGTATACATTATTTTCACTCATACAGTGAGCACCATAATTCATTGGACAGTGACACATTTCTTGTTATTTTGGTTCTGTACTCTAGCACTTTGAGTTTGAAAGGATACAATGACAATGAGATTGAAGTGCAGAATGTCAGCTTTAATTTGAAGGTATTTTCATCCATATCGGATTAACTGTTTAGAAATGATTGAACCTTTTGTACATAGTCCCCCCATTTTCGGGCATCAAAAATAGTTGAACATAATGTAGAATAAAGTTATAATTTTTTATATTTGGTCACATATCTTTTACATGCCATGACTTACTGATGTCTGTGACCCAACAATATCCAAATATGCTTGATATCTTGTTTTTTGGTATCTTACAAGCGATAATATAACTTTTATAATTTGAATGGATCTCAATGGGAATTGGGGGGTGGGACTAGATTTAGCTGTAAATTATGCTGGAACAGTATGGAACACATGGTTGGCTAAATGGCTGTAAGTCATCAAGGGTCTGAGGCATCAAATGAGCCTCAAACTATTACTCTGCTGCCAGATATGCAGTAGATATGGATGGATCACTTTAAGGGTAGTTTTTCCTGACAAGTTTTTCTATTGAACTCTATGGGAAAATAAGTCAGGAGAAGAAACCTTTCAAGTTATCCATCCATATCTACTGCATATCTGGCAGCAGAGTGATGAAAATAAGATATCAAGAGTTTTTTTTATGTTGTTGGGTCACAGACATCAGGAAGTCATGGCATGCAAAGGATATGTGACCAAATATTTAAAATGCACTTCAACCTCATTGTCATTGTATCCTTTCAAACTAAAAATGCTAGAGTACAGACACAAAATAACAAAAAAAGTGTCATTGCCCAATGAATTATGGTGCTCACTGTATATACTTTTTTTCTTTTCTGAGGCCCTGAAATTGCTGAATGACCAAATGAAACAACATGATTTAAAACGTGCCAAAACAGGAACGGGCTCAAAGATGTGGACTGTAGCAATATTATCTCAGTAATTTTGGGGTCTCGCTAGTTTATTCTTCAGCTTTAGACATCCTACATAAAAATAATCTATTCCCCAAGAGTTTATGAGTTACTCTAATGATACTTGTTACTCGTTTTGTCTATTTTACACAAAGTCAGACCAAAAATATTTGATGGAATCAGAATTGCAGCTGGAAATTAAGTATTTACAATCTCATATGTTTTAAACTAGCATGATACTTATATAGGCACAATTTGTACATGGTCCCTATGTTCTCAATTTGTAAACTAATTGTGGGGGTTGGGGGGGTTACCCAGTGAAGGGCCTCCTTTCCCCCGATATCACTGAAACAGCTGATATCAATGTTATTAATGCTGCAGGCATTTGTTTAATCATGAATAACAATGCTCTGTTCCCATAATGTACAGTAGCATATTTTACATTCACTGATTTGGATGTCTGTGGGTCTTTGGAGGAAGGCTGTTGTGACACTTGGTGGAGTTAAACTTTTCTATCTGGAAGGAAAGTTGGATTCTGCACACATCTGTACAGGCCACACACATTTGTCTTTAACTGGCTGGGATTTCTGTGGTGGCAGCAGCCTGCCCTGTTTGATGCCTAAATCTCCTGGGTCAAAGCTTTGACCGAGATGGCAGCGTGCCATCAAATCGCGCAGATTGGTCTTAGTGCCAATGTAGCATATTCATATTTGGATGACTTTCAAAGCCTTTGACGACAACCAATTATTCGCCAAGTGATAGATCACCCCAGGCCTGCCGTAACCTCCATGATCCTGCAGATTAGAGGCTCCTAATAATCTGCAGCAAACATTCAAAGTCTTGCTGATACAACTTTCTACAGGGCTGTGTGGACATGTTGGTTTTTTGTGCTTTTTGGTCTGTCTAGAACCCTCTAAAACATAAATGCAATAGTTAATTCCTCCCTCTGTGCTAAATGTGTATGCTTTTTGTCTGTTTTTGGTCATGTCTATACAGTTGCACATAGGATTTGTAAAACTACATTTAGAAAACTCTCTGCTCTTGATTGTCTCACTAAAGTGCCTTCCCAATATTCACATCACATTTTAAAAAACCAACTGTAGACTAGTGTGTCTCTTTACTGGAGTTGCAAGAACCATTTGCTTGCTTTGAACTCAGTTTGCCCCATTTATCCTTTTAGCACTTTCCCTGGTTAGTAGTTTTGAGTTTCTCTCTAACCAACACACAGTCTACATTCTCTATGACCCTAACTTAGCCTAGTTTGAGATTCAAGAAGCACAGCAAGCATTTGTTGAGAGCAGATGTCAATCATAGACAGGTTGTTATTGTGCTGTGTCTTTTATTTCGTATGAGATCCTATTTACAACTTGTTTGATTATCATTAGTTAATAACTTAAATAAAATAATTTTGTAGCTAAAAATGAGAGACCCTGCTTATGCAAGTAACCATTCCACTCTAACCATTCTAATTAATTTGTGCAATTTTATTTCACTTTTGAAAGTTAGGAAGATTTTATTGTTTTATATAACCACCGTTCCCGAAGGGTTTGTATCTCTGTGGTTCTAGTCGGGGATGTGTCTACACAATTAGTTCACAATTACACTGATATGTTTTTGGCGGTTTGTTTGCTACCAAAATGTAAATAGTTAAAAAGTCAGTAGTGCTTTTTTGTGTACATTTAGTATAATAAAGACCGGAAGGGGAAGAGGGACCGCCCTGGAGGGCGGCGGCGGCGTAAGAGGGACTGCCCCAGAGGGCGGCGGCGACGGCTGCACAGCATAGTGCTACCAAGTAAAAAAGTTAATCTCAAGCCCTGGGATGGATCACTTTAAGGGTTGTTTTTTCTGATTTATTTTTCCATAGAGTTCAATAGAAAAATGAGAATCTTGATTTTCTCTCACAACCATCCACATCCAATATGAACATAAATTTGTAGGAGAGAACACGTGTGCGGGAGACATATGAGTTGCTAGCTTGCATGGCTAGCTAGCCATCAAAGACCTAGCAACACCCCAATATTGTTATTGTACTCAAAAGATAAAATAGTTGAGCGTAGTGGAGATTTTACAAAGTTCCCTGCCCTTCCAGGTTAATCTGGCCCCATATTGCATTAAAATGACCCCAATGATTAATTCACTCTGTCAATCCATTTTAAAGGAATAAATTGCACTCTTGTAGTACAATGAGGGTTAAGGTTTTTCATGAATCGCAGTTTTGATTCCACGTTGCCATTTTAATTGAAACTGTGGTTCAGTGGGTTGACTCAAATTAGATACTTTTGTACGAGAGTGCTACACTCAGCATACAAACATGCAACCATCTGATCACAAGCTAGTTCCCTTACAGCTGTATTAGTAGGCTACTGTTAACCGTTAATGTTTACAAAAACACATGGAAAAATATGGTTAAATCTCAACGGTCAGTTAAATTTAGTCTTCGAGCCTTTGCTTATGTGTTTGTTCTAGAAAACATCAAAAGCATAATTAAAATCTCACCAAATATGAACTCAAAACAGGAACGAAAGGCATGTTGTGGTAAAATTAATTCTGCATTGGATTTGTTATTGATTTGAATATTTATAAACATGGGGGAAAAAATTATAAATCTTCTGTTCAATTGGCCCTGTAGCATATTTGTGTACACTGTTACGTGGGAGAATGTAAACCATTGCTCACCCCTCTCTGGCAAACATTTATTCAGTTACAGTGTGTACCATTGATTTTTCTACAACTCCGTAATTATTAGTTCTTCACTCGAGACTGGAGAGAGAACCTTTGATTGCAGCACCCACACGTCTCTACTTCAGGTTTTTTGTTCTCCCTACTTTCCTTTTTCTCTTCATGTGAGGTCACTTGATTTAATGATATTTTGCCTCAGAATCATCCTTTGTAGGCCTTCATTTGGTAATCTCACTATTTTACAAGCCCTGCCTCCCCCTTTCTTTCATGTATTCATTGGCCCAGCTCTTTCCTCCTAAAATCCAATTATTGTTTGCAACTACGGTAAATAGAGGCCAGTGAACTTGGAATCACCAATTAATCTTCAAGTGGTGACAGCTGGCTGTGTCCTGTGGTGGCTGAATAGTGCAGGGTGCCAGAAAAGAGTGTGAAGGAGGGGCGTCTTTAAGCACAGGCCAAGGGGAACAGCAACAGGGGCAGTCATTGTATAGGGTGCTAGATACAGCACTGGGGATAAGGAGACTGTATTCATGGGCTTCACACACACCTTATTATGTTCCATAATTGTGAGTGCTGCGGAGTACTGGTCATGTCAGAATTCTATGTCTGAAGTGTTGATCTGTATTAGACTTTCGTGTCACCGTAGCTCAATTTGACTGGTGAACGAGGCGAGACAACGTCCTCCCCCCCCCCCCCCACCCACAATTGTCATTGTCATCAGTGATTTGAGCCCTGTGGGTTATGTTTGATGGACAGCTGTCGTTTTAGTGATGTTATGATCTAGCATTGTAACATTGTTTTTACTAACTATACTGTATATTGGCTGACTAGCTCATAATGTCTGCTGATACTGCAGCTGTCTTTTACATCTATTTGTATTGATTGTTTTAAGCAACTTATGCATTGCCTTTTCTTCTTTTATATACCTGCGTACGTTCTAGTCATTGGTAGCAACTGTGTATCATGGGAGAATATGTTATTCTTAGAGGAGAAGTCATCCACATGTAGCTCCTCTTCGATCTATAACCGGTCAACTGTGTCTCCAGAGTGAAATATGGTGCCCAGGGACACAAATGTGGTGCAATATCTCTTTATTCCTTTTAATTTTCATACACAGAAGACAGGTCTTCAGGACAGGTGGACAGGAGTGTGTTTTATGTATGTATTTTATGTTCTGTTTTTTAGATGTATAGTGAATATTCTTCTTTGACCAATGACGTTGTTGTCCAGTCTGTTTACAATTGAAATGGGACCTGTTCAAAGCAAATACGAATTAATTGGTAGGCAGCTTTAAAGAATAACTATCCATAAATAGCGAGACATATAAGGATAAAAGTGTGTGTTTGTGTGTGTGTGTGTGTGTGTATGTTTGTGTGCGTTTGTTTGTTTGTCTGCATGCAGCAGCTAATAAATGAGCAAAATGGCACAGCCCCATGAGCAGCCTTACATGAATCAAATGTGGAACCAGGATGAAAATAGTTCCATTCCCTTGCGTAACCCTGTATAATTGAGACTGACAGCCTTCTCTATGCAGGTTAATCTCAAAATGGTCTTATATAAACATACCAACATCCAGACATCACTACCCTATGAGCACATACATACACTGTACAGAAATGCACATCAGTTAGCAAACACAAATACACACATTATGTTCACATATGCACTCATCAACAGACACACTTTCTCAAGCACAAATGTACAGGACATGCAACATACTTGCACAAATCTCATGAATATTTACATATGTGCTTTTAGGCAATTGAAAGAAACACACTCCACAACAAATTTTGCCTGCACAGTAAAGAATTTTCATGAATTCCTCTTTTCCTGGCCGGCTGACATAACTGCAGAGAACGTCATGCTGTGGGTCTCTCTTCCCTGCCGTCTCAAAGCTGCTTCTTATAATGCCAGAGCAGGCGGGCCTCCCCGGTGTCTGCTAGGCCTGCATTGTAAATTGCCTGCCATGTCCTGCTTACAACTTCGAATGGGGCTGAAGGGTGGCAGAACGTCTCTATTTCTGGTCCAAATGCAGCCTCAACCTGAATACGACTCAAGCCTGCTGAGCTGAAATAAATTGTCCAGCTTATCAGATCTCTGATATCAGAGAGCGGTAGACAATTGTGGACAAATGCTGAGCTACAGTGATGATGCGATACATCACAGCCATAGCCATTGACCCCCCCCCTCCCCCCACCCCACCCCCCAAACTCTAATTCCTCCCATTGCTCCACCGCCTCCCCTAATCTCCATCCCTCTTGCCTGCCACTGCCCGTCTGCATAATCCTTCCTCTTTTCCTGTGTCCCAAAAGCTAAGGCCTATAAGATACATTGATCAAACCATCCCGATCAGATGGCCCCTGCATTCCCCTTACATGGAACCTCGTGCAGGGAGTGTGCTATCGAAATGGCCTTTCCTGATGTGCTCACCACTGTCCATCACATTGTCCTGGAATGCTGTGATTCTACAAACAACTTCTATCATTCCTGCTGGATCACATATTTGTGTCTTTCCCCTCGAGGGACATCATCCATCCTGCCCTTTTCTCTGAGGGACATCATCATATCCACCCTGTCTACCTGAGTGAGCTTGTCCGCCCTGTTCTTCCTCCTCTGCCCAGCATGTCTCAGCTGATTTTTTCCACACTGTCGTTCTCCTCGAGTTATCTCCACCCCGTCTTTCCTTCAGGGACCCTTTCTGCCTCCTGGCAGTGACGTTCAGCTGATGTTGTCTACCTGACAGAGGATGGTGGATTTAAAGGCTCTGACAACTGTTGACCATCTGTCTACGATTCATCACACCTCCCACACTTCCCACCACTGCATCATCTCTGCAGTCACATCACAGCTGAGACGCTGCTGCTGTCATCCACACCGCGCCAGCATCATCTTACTATAAATATTCTACTATTGATATACCACAAATTAGTTAGAACATCTGTACTGTAATTCACCCATTTTAGGAGCACAACGGCTGTGCTTGGCCATTGATGTAATGCATCAACCATGATGTCACACACCATAATACTATGGGATATTAAATCTGTGCAAGTTTTCTCACCCTATGATCAATGTAGGGGTGTCACTGTGTCGCTTTGCCTAGGCCCAAGGGGGAGCAGATCTCTGTGAAATGTGACTAAACGATTGGGGAAGGGGAATTGCGGTCATTCTACTGTATATTCAAACTGGCTTTGTAAAAATCCACTGATGCATGCAGAGTGCAGGGTGCATTTGCATCGCTGGAGAGAAGAATCATCCGAATTCTTCATTGCCCTTGATGTTCAATTAGGACTTATAGACCTGGTATGACCTGGTATGAAGGTTTTGTAGGTCAGTTTATATTTATTTCTATAACATTCTTCATTTAACACAGAAAGAGGTTTTGGGGAACAACCCAAATAATGGCAACTCACAAGATCAACTGAGTGCCTATCCTTCTCAAATAAGTAAATCTTACTTACAAATGTGATACGCATGCTAAATCACACAGGCAGCACATAATCTGGAATGCTTTTGTAAATCAATTAGTGAGTTGTGAAATCATAAGCTGTGTTTGACCTGTGAGGAAGATATTATGTTGGACTCAGTCCTCCTGGCTGGTTCATCGGGTGCTGCAGGCTGGGCAAAGTCTAGTTCCCACGGGGGAGGGAGTGGTTGAAGGGCCACGGTAGGCAGCAAAATTGGGCGCTCTTACTTTATAGACGAGTTGCAGCGGGCACCGGCGACACACAGTATGGGACACACTCCTGTCTGCTCCTGCGGATGTTCACATTGGATGAATGCATCTTTCAGCCCCTCTGGCTGCAGACAGACCGCAGAGAGCAGAATACTGTCCCTTCAGTCTCTTTTCTCAGGCAGTCAGACAAGCACAGTAACACGGGCTGGAGGAGGCATTACAGTAACACCCGCGGAGGTGGGAGGGGGCATTCTGGCCACTCTCCGGCTGACCTACTTTCCCACTGAAAAATCAGGCGTGCCACAGCGAGGGTTCTATGCCAGGCTATCCCTGGGTCTGTGTTGAGAAAGGCCTGCTGACAGCTATGCAATTATTTGCACAGGCTTACCAGAATGAGGGGGGGGATTACTTTTGCTTGGTTTGTTCATTTGAAAAAGTTTGAAAAGGTGTGCTTTATTCTGAGCGAGGCATGTGGAAATAGTAGAGCGATGGAGTGCTCATCAACAGCTGCCTACTCAATAGCAGGATTTTAAAGGTGGCAGTAGAGCATTAGGCTGTATTATTGCGGAACACAGCTCAAAGTGTAAACGTTATATTGTATATAGTACTTAACCTGGACATTTATATGTGAGCAAATTATATTTGATGACAAGGTGCTGCATTTAAGGTACAACCCCTCTGTGAATCTTGAATTTTGTCTTTGATTTCATAACCGAACTTGCACAAAGCCTCAGGCAAATTGTACCAATTTGTCCTGAGAAACAAATAACTTGATAATTCAAAAAGCCTATTGCTCCTCATTTTCAAATAGGCTATCAATAATTGTGGCCTGTGAACACTATATAAGAGAGTCAGAAAACTTCTCATTGTCCTGAACTGGTTTTTGATAATTTTTCATGATAATTCAATTTCTCCCCCAATTCTTAAAATATCATTGCATAGGCATCTCAGATCAGACACTGCTTTTTTAAAACTTGTTTCCAAACATAGCATTGCAATTTACTGTACCTTTGTGGTGCAAGCATTTTAAAGATTAAGCTTAAATCTCATAATAAATAACACTGTTTCATGTGAAGGCCACGCCATCACATTAGATGCAATCGCTGAAAGAGAAATGAGCCGCTATGGCACAATCATTATTTAAATTATTTGTGCTTTTTGATTTTGAAAAAGCAGTAAAAAATAGTTTCTGAGTGAATACTGGTGATGTACCCCCTACTCTCCCTATATGAAGTTTTTGTCATGCCAGTGCAGACCTTGGCCATGAGTCCCACTGGATAGAATCAGATTCAGTCATAGTGTTACTCAGGGACAGAGAGTTTCAGTCAGTAGGGTAACCACAACCTTGTAAACTCTAGTGATAGGACTGTATGCAGTATAATAGTTAGGAAACTGGGTTATATATGCAATATAATGCTTTTAGAACTAAAGCTTTGAAATAGTGTGCGCTAGTGTGCAGCATTCTAAATTTATGGAGCTTTGCACAAAAATTTAATGGTTTCACGGTATTCCAAGTAGGGAGTAAAAACTGGGGGATTAAATTTAAAGTTTGATGTTTTTGAGCATAAAGGAAGAATGTATTGTTAAAAATTAATTTTTGTCACAAGAGAAAAGTTTGTCAAGATTATTTGCCAAAAAGTCACAAATTTAATGAAAGAATTCAGGGCAATACCTTGGATAGTATATTTTGGACGGTACATTATGAATAGAGTATGCAATTTTATTTTTGACAGAGTACAAAATCAAGTAAATATTTCTTCCCAATAAACCTCAAGAAATACTTTTATATTATATCTCTGGCCAGATCATAGAAACACTTGCATATGACAGAAAATGCAGAATATATGGAATTAAAATACTTCTGAGCTTTTCTAAAAGGAGATTTATGAGCAGAAAAACAAAGCTATGGCAGATTGAATTACAGCTTAACTGGGATATGTCTGTTTGGCTGAGACAATGTTCACATTGAACTTAAAGGCCCTTGACAATGATTGGTTGTTTTATTGTTTGACATTGTTTGTTTCCCTAGTGACAAAGTGGGCAGTAAATTGTTGGTCTGAAAGTTCAGTTACAATCCCTCTACACAGCATTCCAAACCCTGTGGACCAATCAGTAGCTTGTGTTTTGACACATCATAGCAGGCCTTCCGCAATGTACACCATAGAAATTGTAGAAATACAATTAACTAATTTTAATTTTAATATATTGAGTAATAAATACAACATATCTGATTCTGCATTCAGAATAAAACCATACCACCACTTTTAACCTTGTAAGATAAACTCCAAACTGCCTGGAGCATGCATGGCAGAAAGAAAACAAATAGATTTGTGCTGAATGTGCTCATTCCCTCAAGCTAAATGGTGCATTTCATCAATATTGTACTCCACTATATATCTGTGTTTGGGATGCTCAGCCAACAAACAATGACAGATGTATTTGTTTTTAAAGGGGTAATAAACACTAAGGGCCAGATTCAGAGATGGCCAACTTAATGTGCTTAAGTGCCTCTCCCGTACGGATTTAACGCGGACTGAGATACGCAGTATGGCACAGGTCATGATATTCTAATGACTTGTTTCTTGTACCTGCCCCCTGGGTTGTCAGTTTTCTACAAAAAAAATGTCTGTGGGGGTATACATTTTCAAAGTGATTATGATAATTAGCGTCCTCCTTCCTACCGCCAGCCGACGTGGTTGCATCGCGGCTGCTACATGGGGCATTGGCTCGTACTCGGGTACAATTGGCTACCTAATTGCAAGAAAACGGGGAAATTAAAAAAATTATAATAAATTGAACTTGTAAATCTGATGTATGAGGCTTTTTAAAACATTTCATTTAAAAATGTAATTTGTTTCCAAATAAATATTTAGTAATTATATAATTTTATCTTATATCAACACTGAAAAAGCATACATTTAAATCTTATCTTCATTAAACAAAAAATAAATATTCAGCTCATAGACTTTAAATTACATCTTAAACCTGGAGCTTTGAAAGTAAACATTTAACTTTTACCTGAATCTGAGATGAACACTAATGTCAGATTGAACTAATTGAAAAAGCTATGCTAATTAACCACAGCCACTCATGATTCCCACTCACCTTGGGAAAAATAAAATTGGGATAAACTGAGGACCAAGGGAAACCTACAAATTTGCCTGTGAAAAGGTTGTGTAATGAGAGAGTGTATCATTTCACATGAAACACTTTCACCATTTAGGTTTTGCTTTGTTGTTTTAAACATTGTGCTCTAATAATCATAATAAAACTCACATTGTATCACATTGTTCTCTGGTCTTGTGTAAGCCGTTTTTCAGAAAGAGTCGACAATATTAGCGCTTAGTCTACAGTTTCTAGTTTCCATCTAGTTTTTTTAAATGCTTAGTTTGTGGCTTACGCATGTTTTACCAGCACAACTTGTTAGGTGGCTCTGCAAATTTATATACATTCATCTCACATTTTTGAGAAATAAGCCAAACTTGGCCAAAATTGAGTTTGTAAGCAAACAGCAGTCTTTTAAAAATGATTGAGAAATGGAACTTACTGAAATGATTAGTTGCTGCTGTATAGCCAACTATTTAATGTTGGTTCACATTCATTTTGGGCATTGAACTTAGAAGAGCGATTAGCCCGAAAGAGGACTGAGAAATGAATGGCCTTGTCAGCTTTTATTTCTGGCTCTCTGGAGCAATGTTTTTATTGTCTTCAGGACAAGGATGCTTCACTGATATATCAGTTTAATGCTGGAGAGGTAACTTTCCTGTGCTTGTCCCAATGTCTAGGGACCCTAATTTGTGACAACGTAAGCATAAATGCGCCTGGGCGGAAGTGGAATTGCTAGTTTCGTGTTCTGCAATGGGAATATGTGTCGCCTGTGCCAGGTTTGGTTTTGCGGTCTGCAGTAAACCCATTTGTGTCAACATGGTTTGGGCTGTGCAATAGGGGGCGTATCAATAGAAACATTTGGTCTGTGCAAGTTTGGTGTTCAATAATGCGTTTATATTTTAAACCAAGCCAGACCAGTTTAAAACTGAAACACTGCCACAGTGTGCTATTTTGGTTGTGTTATGAATGTGCCGCAAATATGAATGCATGAACACATAACACAGATGCAAGAAATATTTAGTTTATTTAAATTTGACTATTTGATATGTAAGCTGTGTTCAGTTATGCAGTCCAATGGCCACTATTTAGACATTGCACCTGTATGGAGTTAATCAATGTAAGCTATAGGAATGAGAGACACAGGGAACTTGGGAGACTGGCTCTACACCCGTCAAATAGTGTAAGATATGCTTTAGTTAAATGCAAGTGGGGGCACTGGTTCTTGTTGTGTTCATTTTTAAGTCACTACAGTCAAATGGAGTACATAATGGGACACTGTATGAGACAACGCTACAGGGAGCGCATTTACAGGCAGCGCATTTACAGTGGCTGTTAGACATGAAAATCGTGGTTACTTACTCCATTAATTGAGCCCAGAACACATGGAAAACTTTCTTTTACTTGTGCATTTGGCAGGGCTATGTCAATGATTGAGTGAACCTTTGGAATGTTAAAAATGCATTTCATATGTTTGGACCGGTCGGGTGGTACATTACAATGCAGCACCCAGAAATCACTGCATTCTTTGTGACACGTTGTATTCTACATTACATCGCAGCGGCAGTGTAGTACGATGGTTAACTGGGCTTGTAACCCAGGTTTATATCCCAGGGGGTACACATAGCACTAACAGTGTAGTACGATGGTTAACTGGGCTTTTAACCCAGGTTTATTTCCCAGGGGGGACACATATCAGCGGCAGTGTAGTACGATGGTTAACTGGGCTTGTAACCCAGGTTCATTTCTCAGGGTGGACACATATCAGCGGCAGTGTAGTACGATGGTTAACTGGGCTTGTAACCCAGGTTAATTTCCCAGGGGGGACGTTGCATTATATATACAGCTGTATCAACTGTAAAAAATGTTATGCAAAATGGATGCAAAAATGCATGAGTGAGCAGGGACTTATTGGCTGCTTGGAGTTGTTTCTGCAGTGAGTGTACATTCTTATCAAGTGCCTGTCTGAAATTAATTAAACTTAGTTGAAGTGGCATTAAACAAAAATAAACAGCAAAGAAACAAGCACTGACATATAAATGTGGGAAATAAATATGAAAGTTAAAACTATTCAGACTCACCTTTGTTTTGATATCAGGAGTAATGGTTCATAGAGAGGCTCGTAATGGAATCTCTCATAACGCGCTTGCTCTTCGGCCATGACAGAAATGCACTAACACATTGTTTTTAAGGGGAAAGAAATGGGGCGACCTGATTGGCATTGATGAAACCAAACCTCCATCATACCCAGTTAGTTTATTCCTATTGAACCAGCCTATTCAACTGTGCTGTAATTGCACTAGACATCTCAAAAATGATGAAACGGAAAACGCGCCACGGACATGGACAAAAATCAAACTCAAAACACGGAATCACTGAAACCAAAATGAAACAACAAATTCACAACAACACACAACTCAATACCAATTAAATCCCGTAATACCATATCCCGTAATAATACACTCAATACACGCATATCCCGTGCTATTTCACGGGTGTCCAACTGACACAAGATTTTGCATTTTTTTCGTTGTTATCGTGTTTTTATTTCATTTTTTGACTTTTTTTCAGTTTTTTTTTTTTTTTTGTTTTGTTTGCTTGTTTTATTTTAAATGTGTATATGATGAGTGTCATTAATTTTTTGCGAATCCGTGTGTGTTTCACGGACATTTCAGTGATTCCGTGGGCCCACCACGGATTTTGAGTTAAACGTCCGTGGCTATTTCACGGATTCCTGTGAGACCAGGTTGGCACTAAAGCCGTGTGTCATACAATTTCTGAAATTGAGTTGGACACACCCTAATAACACCCTACCAAGTATGCCAAGAAAACTTCTGGTGGATTGTAAGCATACTTGCATGCATACTTGAGTTTGGGACGCACTTGATCACTTGACCGTTAACGAACTAGTACACAAATTTCAGACACAATTTGCAATTATGCAATTTCAGACACAGCCATACTTCGTTTTTCGGTCCTCCCAAGTACGCTAGGAGAACATATGCATACTTGCGTGCTTGTATGCTTGAGTTTGGGACACTCTTGATCACATGACCGCTTACTTCTGTACTTGATATATGCTAGTTCGTAAGTATGCAATTTGAGACACAGCTCAGTGCTGGATGGTACTGGGTGGATTTTTAAAACTCACTGATTTCTGAGAAACTCCAGCTTTGATTGGATACATACATTAGATGCGTAAAAAAGATTGTAATAATATTAATAATAATTTATCTGTATACTATTTATTATATTCTACTTAACTTGCATAGGTTATAATACAGTTTTGGAAAGTCCGTTTCCATTGTCTCCAGCAAGGTGAACCTGAAAGGAAGGGAAAGTAGTTAAAATGAGTGCAACAACAGCAGGGTTTTTTTCCATCCAGCCTGTCACACGTCTATGCTTTTCTGGCTGCGAAAAAGTATTTCTAGTTGTTGTCATTACTTTTTATCTTTATATTTGAACTTTTCTATAAATATGGAATGTCCAAACACGCAGGCCTGTCGGCCTGTCCCACTGATGCAGTGTTTTCCACCCACATGCCAGCCTGCCCCTCCTCCAGAACACACGTCTTCCTCCAGTCAGCCCATCGTTCCCCACAGCTAGCCTCTGCTTCTTTGTACTCTGTAGTCCACCAGCCGATCTCTCCTGTGCAGACATTGTGCCTGAGGACTGGCAGAGGCAGACTACAGGTACTTGATTGGCCTGAGGAATTGCCATTGCGTCATAAGGCGGGGGATGCCTTGCTGTGTAAATCCTCCCCAGCCTGACTCATAGTGCCCTGCACGGGCCTATTATCTGGGCCCGAGCCCGGCCCTGATCTGAGGGGGTGGAGCGCCAGCCCGGCCCGGTCCGACAGGTTTTCAGAATTCTCAGGCCCGAACCCGTATCAAGCCCGATTTTTTATTTTTTTATTTTTTTTAAACCTCCCATAACAATGTTTTAGCGTGATAGAGCGCCATATTCATTGGGTGCGTTCGTAAATTTAATCTGCCGCTCTGAAAATGGAATAACGCTCTGCAGTTAGAAAAAAACAGCATTCTATTTTTCTGTGAATAAACGAACGGTTTCTGACAGATCAACGTGGACATAAAAGAGCAGGTTAAAATAGGGGCTCATGTTTCGATCAGCAGCTTGAGAACTCGTTCATATAGGCGCAGTTATAGACCACAGACCTTAACTGAGCACTTTTAATGGCATAATGGCACTTTTGTCAAGTGTTTGAATCGTTTTTGGAATTGTTTAAATTATTATTTCGTTTTTGAAATGAGCGCACAGCAAGTTGACCTGAGCAATTATAATAGGCCTATAGGGTAATACACACGTATATCCAAACATAAGGTAGGCTACAAAAACCAACAAAACGCTTAAACCTTATTACAGTGTTTATTAGGCTAAACGTAGCAAAAGCCTATCAAAAATGATTTTCTTCTTAATAAAGACAACAACTCTTGCCTGGGGACTTGAAGGGTTGTAATAAGCTGAAACTTAGTCCAGAACGGAGCTTTTCCCTTGGTGTTGTTCACTCTCTTCAATTCGCCATTTTCAATCTTTTTCTTTATATCGTTCTCCATGTTTGTGGTGGGAGTCGGGAAGTCGCGCGAATCGGATGTGTAAGTGAGGTAGGCCTACAGAAGGGAGGCGGGGCAGAGCAGTTGCTGCTGCGTTCAAGTGTTTTCATTTAAAAACAACACAGTTCTTTAATTAGCAGGTTTAAAAAAAAAAAAAAAAATGAATTCAATTGAAAAATAAATGTGCGCGAGCCGTTGCAACCCGAGCCCGGCCCGTGTCCGAGGTAATTATACGGTCGTCGGCCCGAAGCCCGGCCCTCGGGCTGTCGGGCTGTCGGGACCCTCGGGCCTAGGGCTCCAGTGCAGGGCTCTACTGACTCATGCTACAGCCACGCTACAGGCACTTCTTGCCACAGCTAACAATAACATGGCGAGGGTTGAATTCTGTGTCGAGCAAGTTTGCTTACCAGGGCATGCCACACACTCCTGTCCTGCGCAGTACCATTTTGAAATGTAGTGTCATTTTTGGCAACCCTTTTTCAGCTACATCGGTTTCTGTGCAGTCCTTGGTTTATTTATTAAAAACCTTGTTGAATCACAAGCATGTTTGTGGCTTGGGGCAGGGAAGAAAACCATTTCACACATTAAAGACAAATGAGTCTCCAAATTAAATGAACATGCTTGTGCCACTGCAATTAAATGTTACTGTCACTCGTTCTATTGTAAAGATTAATACACATCTATCAATATGCATGGAATTTTATAATGAGAATGTATTTAACGCATTAAATTTCCCTGTGAAAATATTTTTCTGAATAATGTACTGTCCCATGTCAAAAAGATACACATCAGTACTAGATGTGCATTTATGAAATAAATATGTGAGTACTATTATGTTAAAATCATGCAATGAGCTTGCCAAGTCAGACAATATCAAAACAGACAACAATATTGTTTCCTATAAACATATACTACACTTCGTGAAATGTTTCTTAGATAATATGGGAAACCTTTTTTTAAATCTGTCTTTTGCATGATGAATGCACAGGACTAGGGAAGGAATTATGGAAGCTATTTATTATTTAGGCTAGATGTCCACATGTGTATGCGCTTTAATATTCTGTTATTATTCTGATTTGTTTTATTCTGAATGAATAGCTCCTGTAAAATATTGTGGGTGTGGTTGTATGACCATGGAGATTTCAGACTGGATTAGGTCCTGAGGCCTGGTTTCCTGGTTTCCTACTGAGAGTGATATTTTATTAAACTGGCCTAGAGACATACTTGTTGTTGTTCTGAAAAACAAAAATTATCTATTTGGGGAAAAAAAACATTTAACCGGGATTAGAAACTGTTCAGGAAACTAAAACGATAAACGAAAACAAAAACAAGGAACAAAAACAAATAAAAATGAATTCAGTTTCAAGTGTTCTGGAGAGAAAATGCTATTTTAAGAGTATGTAAACCAGTTAATAGGGTTATGTTTTGTTCCAGTTATTTTCTTCTACTTGCAAACCCTAGGCTGCAGTCCAATCCATTAAATGTCACACACTCACACCCTCAGGCACTGTAAATGGAAACTTCCACTTGGGGAATCGCTTTAGAAACTGGAAGTTCTACCATAGCTGTTTTATAGCTATACATACAAGAAATATAGAAGAATAGAAATATATCTATATACAAGAAAGGCGAAAAGTGACCCGCTCTACGAAAATGAGTCTGATGTGAGGGGGGGGAAAAAAAAAACTGTTGTGGGTGATTTGTTTCCTGAGAAAAAACTTCTTCTTTTTTTCACATCAGACTCATTTTTGTAGAGCGGGTCACACATGGGTCCTATTTGTGATTCCAGAAGTTGAGCTCAGGAAGTACCTATCCCCATGTAACAGACTATATTTGTGATAGGCTATATAGGCTTCAGAATGAATGTAAAAATGGTAAACCATTTATTGTAATACTTATAGCCTGCTGATTATAAACATACATCATAGACTTTGCTGTATGACTACGCTATGGCAGAGACGAGAAGAATATTAGGAGTTTCAGCTATAAAATAAGTTATAAAATTATCTCATAACATGGGTCCACTAATAAAAAATATCTAATAACGAAATGAGAAAAAGGGCTTTTTATAAAAACGAATAAATGAAGCAAACAGTGTTGTAGCGTACACACATGCATTTTTATTTAGAACGTTTGGCTTATCTTAAAACTCAATGCTTCAAGGCCATGCTACCAGGAAAGGCTATTACATATTAAAGAATAACTTTGGATTTCTTTTTGACTTGGACCAATTTCTACAAACTATTTCCACCCTGCTGATTGGTAATAATAATAATTGTGACTGGATCCCTGCTTGAATACTTGGTTTGAGTCTTGAATAAGGGAAAAAGTCTTAAGGGAAAAATTGCTTTATTCACAAACATTATGATTAAACCACCCTAAGGCAGTGTGAAGTCAGATCAGTGTAATAGTAGAACATTAAGTGCAATTTTAAAAAAATCGGAATCAGTGCATTGACTTCAACAAGTCACTGATTAAAGCAGGTTCACTTGGTGCACAAAGAAAGGTGTGAAAAAAATTATTATTATTAGCGTTCCCGTCAGAATTGTGGAAATAGTTTGTAAAAACATGTCCAAGTTTTAAAAAAAAAGTAGTTATCCTGTAGGCATAAACCAGGGGTGGGGAACCTTTTTCCTATCGAGAGCCATTTTCATATTTCCGGCATAACTCGAGAGCCATTTATTTTATGTGCGCGGTAGCAATAGGAATAATAAAAAAGGAAAACAATAGTACAGTGATCATCATGTGCAATCTTTTTTAGCAGCATAGTTTTTAGTGCGATGGCTGCGACTGCTTCTCCTTGGCAAGCCGTGAGATGTCAGCTGGCACTGATGACGTTGCTACTCGCAGCTGGTTTTCCAGGTTCTTGTCCGTCAGTCTCGAGCGCAAGCGAGTCTTTGCAAGGGTCAGTTTGGAAAATAACTGTTCACAGCAGTACGTCGTCCCGAACACAGATGCAAACTTCAGAGCATGTCTCCTCAACAGGGGAAAGTCATTAGCGCTCACATGAAGTTTGTAAAACTCAAGCAGGGGGTAGAGTTTGTACATAGTTTTGAGTTCCTCATTGCACTGCAGCTCGATAAGTTCGAGCTGTAAGCTGTCAGGCACATCAGCTGGTTCGACGGTAAAGGGTGTCGCAAAGATGTTTAACTCCAGTTGTTTGCTTTTCACATCATGAAACCGCTCGCCAAATTTCTCCAGGAGTTTTGCACACTCACCCGCATACTCCGATGTCGTCGCCGGCTTTTCTCCATGCAGAGTGGGGAAATGCACAGTGTTTCCCTTTTCCAGTTGCACTTTCCACAGCTTTAGTTTAGCCTCGAATGTTTTCACGTTTGAAAGTAGAGAGCTGAGAAGCTGGTTGGGGCCTTGCAGTTTCACGTTGAGCTCAGACAGATAGTGTATAATGTCAACCATGAAGGCTAAATCACACAGCCACTTGCTATCGCTGAGTTCCGCAACAGCTCTCCCCTTCGTCTCCGTGAATTGGTTGACCTCTTCCCGCAATTCATAAAACCTCTTGAGCATGTTCCCTCGGCTCAGCCATCGAACCTCACAGTAGTAGACCAGATCCCCGTACTCTGATTCAAGCTCCTTCAGTAGCTCCTTAAACTGGCGGCTGTTTAGTCCTCTGCTTTTGATAAAGTTTATGCATGACACGACCGTTTTCATCACGTTGTTGAACCACAGGGACTGCGCACACAGATTCTCTTGGTGAATAATGCAATGGCATATAATTAAATCAGCTGCATCAAGATTCAGGCGATCCATTTCTTTTTTGATAAATGCAACCAACCCCTTTTGGGAGCCAACCATAGCTGGGGCTCCATCTGTTGTAAGGCCACTTAACTTGTCAAATGGTAGCTCAAGCTTGTTCATTGCCGAAACAACTTTCTGAAATGCGTCCTCTCCTCTGGTCGTGTCATGCATGGCCTCAAGTGACAGAAGTTCCTCTCGCACTTCAAACCTGGCAGTAACGCCACAAACAAAAATGGCCAGTTGGGCGGTGCTGGTAATGTCCGTTGTTTCATCACAAGCCAGAGAGAAAAATTTGAAATCCCTTGCCGAGTCCTTCCGCGTTTTTTCCATATCTTGTGCAATGTCAGCAATTCGCTCTGACACGGTTCTTCGAGACAAACAAACACTCAAACAACTTGACTTTAAAAACACACAGACTTTTTAAATAAATAGGACTATGGGAGTTATCGTAGATTTTATCAGGGGATACCTGCATTTGTTTATTTATACGCGGATTTTAAACACGGCTGTGCAGACTTATCTCAACCATGTTATGACCCTCGGTTTCAACTTTGATTAGGAAAAAACATGTTTTTTTCAAATACTACAGTATCCATGATGCTTAGTGCCTGTACATCGTTCCACTCAACAGAAGAAGAAAAAAGGCAAATTTCAGACAACAGAAGAAAAAAAGAACAGAATTTTCTGTCATTAAAAATAAATATTTCATTACACTAGAGCATCAGGATTACGTTTGATTGTAACTTGTAACTTCATCACAGAGACCAATAAAGTATGATTTCTATCTTTAAAACCATATCAATGAAGGGCATGCGAACACGCAAAAGTTTTGTTTGGAACTCGAACATTTACTTCTCTTTGGAAGAGAACTGTAATCCGTTTTATAAATAATTTTAATTACACAAAACAAATTGGTAAGAGGACTGGTTGTTGTTTGTGTTGACAGAATCCGCTTTGTTCTCATTCGTATACGTGCTAGAAGTGTAATTTTGAGACCGTTTTAGCTGCGCTATAGAAGTGAATGGAGAGCAACAAATACTCTATTCTGGATTATCACTCCAGGGGAGCACAGAGCAACTAATGAACATATTTTGCTACCATTTGGACTCATATCATGGCCAGGTAACTACACAACTCAAAGTTCTACCAAAGTTCAATGTTGCTTTAAGACGTTTTGTGAGACTAATGCAATTTTGCCACTGGATGGGGAAATGGGACGAGGGAAATAGCGGGTTGCCTGTTGGCTCATCACTCCACAGTCAGTGGCTCCCAACACTCAGACGGAAGGGGGGGGGGGGTATAGGGGGGCAACGGGCATGGGATAGACATACCCCTCTCCCGCTCTCCACCAACACAAAAAACAGCTAACACAAAAACGGCATCCACATCACAATTATCCAGGTCATGTCACAATCAAGGCCCCTCAACAAGAGCATGCATTTGCTACATATCGAACAACAAAGGGAATATGCAGAACCATTTAATACTTTAATCAACATTTTTACTTTTGTCCCATCATCCATTTAATATCATTTAATATTATTAACATTAAATCCATATAAAAAATCTATGTTAAACTGGTTCAGATTTATTGTCACACTGTAAGAAGCTAAGCTCTCTATGCACATGTTGCAGAAAGACCATAATTTTGATATCAGACTGAAATTCCTAAACAGGAGTTTAATGCAATGTTTCCATGGCAGATATGAAAAAATTCATGCTGTCTTTGCTGTGATGAATGACTGGAGAGAACAAAGGACGTTTCAGCAAACGCGCTCCTCATATAATCAGCAGAGAATGAATGAACAAAGACCTTGGGCACTGCAATAGGGCAAACAATTCAGACGATAATTCAAGAGCTGAAGGACTTCTTTGGAAGCTTATACTCACGTCTAACAGTGTTGTGTAAAAACAACACTGGTTTGTGGGATGTACAGTATTTGATTCTAGATAACAAGATTTGAAGGGAGTTGAAATTTGAATGAGCATACCTTAGGGCCTTATGTCGCCAGGTATACACTTGAACAGGACCCAGTCCATGACAGAGTTATTGTCCAAGTTGACAGGCCACAAATTAAGAAGCTCATTGTCCTCAAATGGAAATGAAATGTATACACCGTGACCGGACCCTTTGTTACACCATGTGGGACCCTTTATAACACTGCCTCTAATGGCTCTAGTGAGGTTCAGATCCTTGGCCTTTCAGTGAGAAAGCAAAAATTCTAGCCTCAATGTTGAGTTGACAGCTTGAAATACTGGAAAGTGAAGACAAATTGCAGTTTTCCTCTGAAACACGTGGTGTCAACCAGCTGCTTTTACACACCACAGCCACAAGCCGCGCACGCACAGAGGGGGCGTGGAGGAGACCCAATCATATGCGTACACAGAGAGAAAGCCACGGGCACTCAGACAACAAATAGGGGTCACTTGAGCAATGGACATTGCTATCTCCACTGACTGAATCCTTCTCAGATATCCCTTGGGCGATGCAAAGCCAATTGTGTACCGTTCGCATTGGCACTGGTTAGATTCAATCCGAGATTGTGGTGCTTACTCATGCACCGCAAGCCGCTCTTTTACTGAGTGAGCTACCCAGAAGCCCCAAAATAGCCTTATTGATTGGGCAGTATGGCTGGTTACTCCATTGAGACTGTCCTTCTGTCCATCACTTCTGTCTGTAGCTTTCAACATTGTGGACCACCTGGTCCTCCTCTCCAACTCTTAAGTGGATTGAATCTATACATCTCTGAACCGTTTTTTAGGGTTTCCTGGGATGGTGACTTATCTCATGCTCACAACCTGTTCCCCAAGGCTCTGGGGCCTCATGTATAAAAGGTGCGTACGCACAAAAAAGATGCGTATGCCAGTTTCCTCGCCATCAGAGTCAATTGCCACAGTCTCAAAAATGTGTGTACACATGAGCCATACGCTGCGTAAATGTGAGCATGTTTTGATGTCAAGTTTGTTTTAATAAATCCCAAATCAGTAGGGAAAGTGGCCTACGCAGACTGCATGTTGGTTTCCATCCCATCCCCACCTTATAGCACTCCCACTTTTTGTACTAAATCAGGTTGTGGTGTTTTCATGGTTTGGTTTTAAATTTGTCTGGTTTTATGTTTCTCAGGGCCTGTTATGGATATTGTCTGCATGTATTTAGAATTTGTACTTTAGTACGAGTGCTTTAGTGATGCCGCATCTTTACTTAATGGTCTGGGAATGTTGTTCGCCAGGTCAGTCACTATTGCTCATATGAATCAGGTGAATGAACGTGTGTATGAATCAGGTGAATGTACATGTGTATGAATCAGATGAATGTACATGTGTATGAATCAGGTGAATGTGCATGTGTATGAATCAGGTAAATGTACATGTGTATGAATCAGGTGAATGAACGTGTGTATGAATCAGGTGAATGTACATGTGTATGAATCAGATGAATGTACATGTGTATGAATCAGGTGAATGTACATGTGTATGAATCAGGTGAAGGTACATGTGTATGAATCAGGTGAATGTGCATGTGTATGAATCAGGTAAATGTACATGTGTATGAATCAGGTGAATGTGCATGTGTATGAATCAGGTAAATGTACATGTGTATGAATCAGGTGAATGTGCATGTGTATGAATCAGGTTAATGTACATGTGTATGAATCAGGTAAATGTACATGTGTATGAATCAGGTGAATGTGCATGTGTATGAATCAGGTGAATGTGCATGTGTATGAATCAGGTGAATATGCATGTGTATGAATCAGGTGAATGTACATGTGTATGAATCAGGTAAATGTACATGTGTATGAATCAGGTGAATGTACATGTGTATGAATCAGGTAAATGTACATGTGTATGAATCAGGTGAATGTGCATGTGTATGAATCAGGTGAATGTACATGTGTATGAATCAGGTAAATGTACATGTGTATGAATCAGGTGAATGTGCATGTGTATGAATCAGGTGAATGTACATGTGTATGAATCAGGTGAATGTACATGTGTATGAATCAGGTAAATGTACATGTGTATGAATCAGGTAAATGTGCATGTGTATGAATCAAGTGAATGTACATGTGTATGAATCAGGTGAATGTGCATGTGTATGAATCAGGTGAATGTGCATGTGTATGAATCAGGTGAATGTGCATGTGTATGAATCAGGTAAATGTACATGTGTATGAATCAGGTGAATGTACATCTGTATGAATCAGGTAAATGTACATGTGTATGAATCAGGTGAATGTACATGTGTATGAATCAGGTGAATGTACATGTGTATGAATCAGGTGAATGTGCATGTGTATGAATCAGGTGAATGTGCATGTGTATGAATCAGGTAAATGTACATGTGTATGAATCAGGTGAATGTACATCTGTATGAATCAGGTAAATGTACATGTGTATGAATCAGGTAAATGTACATGTGTATGAATCAGGTAAATGTACATCTGTATGAATCAGGTAAATGTACATGTGTATGAATCAGGTAAATGTACATGTGTATGAATCAGGTAAATGTACATGTGTATGAATCAGGTGAATGTACATCTGTATGAATCAGGTAAATGTACATGTGTATGAATCAGGTAAATGTACATGTGTATGAATCAGGTGAATGTACATGTGTATGAATCAGGTGAATGTACATGTGTATGAATCAGGTGAATGTGCATGTGTATGAATCAGGTGAATGTGCATGTGTATGAATCAGGTAAATGTACATGTGTATGAATCAGGTAAATGTACATCTGTATGAATCAGGTAAATGTACATGTGTATGAATCAGGTAAATGTACATGTGTATGAATCAGGTAAATGTACATCTGTATGAATCAGGTAAATGTACATGTGTATGAATCAGGTAAATGTACATGTGTATGAATCAGGTGAATGTACATGTGTATGAATCAGGTAAATGTACATGTGTATGAATCAGGTGAATGTACATGTGTATGAATCAGGTAAATGTACATGTGTATTGCCTGTAAGTTACTCAGATTGGAGCATCTGCTAAATAAATGTCATGCCATTTAAAGAAACCATTTCTCTGCATGTAGCTTCTGTTTTGTTCAATCTGACTTTGAAGTCTATGGAACGTATGTAATATATAGCAAGTTATTTTTTCTGTGTCTTTCAATCCACATCAACTTTTCTCAGGGCCCACCAGTGGGTCCTCCCCAGTTCTGGAGCTACTTGTCTAAGAAAGTAGTGCTTGGAGAGTGAAAAATCCAAAAACCCTTTCACCGCCAATGAAAAACTACATTGGCAGATCCAAACTCAGGGACTTGAAGAAAAAGCCTGGGACATCTGTCAAACATATTTAGCTTTTTTGTGCTTTTCAGACCGTATATTTGGCAACTGGATTTAAAATGGAGCCACTTTAATGCTCTAAATTCTTAGAGGATTTTTTCTTACTGTAAAGCCGATTTTTTCCAACAGATAATGCAAGAGTATAACTACCACTCAATTTCCAGAAAAGTATGGCAGCCTCAAAAAAAATTCATTGACAGTATTTATCCCTCTAAGCTAACAGGAACAGAGTTTTACTGGACCTGTAATTTCTCCAGAAACGGCTCTTTTAATAACCTTTACAAAAGTCATTAAAAAAATACACATTAGCCTGTTCTCTGAAAACTTATAAGCAGTTTTTATTGGCGTGGTTTTGTTGCTTTTTACCATGTCTCTTATTGTGCCTTTACTCCATCCGGAACTTACTCTATCTGTTTGAAACATTTTTTTAAAAAATTTTGCTCATTTGCACAGCACGTTTATTTCTTGTAAGGTGCTTTGACTTTGAAATGAGTTATAAAATTTCTTAATTATTTTGATTACTATTAGTTTACCTTACAGTTTTTAAAGTGAATCCAACTAGATTCTGACAGCATGCCAGTACTCCTAAGAAAACAAATATATATAATAATTCAAAAATTCTGAATTGAGACCCAGGGAGTGATTTATTTGACATGCAGGACACACCAAGCCAATGACTCTCAAAATACTTTTAAAAATGTTTTCTTTCATACCAAGGGACAGCACAGTGGAAAATACTTCCATGTTCTTTTTGCTGCCAATTTTTTCCCCAACACCATCACACTTGTGCATTTACCATCATGAAAAAAAGTATATATATATAACAGGGTTCTTTCCAAAGAATGTAACAGAGGTGGTGCACCACTCTGTTCCCTCACTTGCGCCACTGTGTAACCAAAATAGTAGCCCATGTCACCCGTATCTTGTTGCCGTTCTACTTATGCTCAGTCAGGAGAAAGATGCGTCTGCAAAGCCGGGGAGGCGTCTAATCAGAAAAGAATCACCGCTTAATTTGTCATGGCTGGAAATAATTTACACATACCCTGAGCACAGGTGGGTGGAGGGGAATTTCTTATTGGCTCAAGGTGGTCTTTGATTGATATCATTGCCTCCTCACTGTGGTTGTAATTTTTTTCAGTAGAAATATCAAGGACAAGTCAGCGTGTGGGTTCTCTTACTTTTGCATGAATCACTCCTGAGACAGGGGTATGGGGGAGGGGGTGTTAGCCTTCACCCTGATTGGAGGTCTATAACGTTTCTGTTCTACAGACATGATCGGACACTCAGTTATCAACTCTGCAAGGACTGGTACGTTAACCATGATTGATGGTTGGAATTGGCAGACAATTATCTACATTATCTGTTGCCACACCAACTGTGTTTTATGTAAAAGAAACACCGTGGGGATGGATACTTTCTTTCTTTTTACTCAGTCAGTACTTTCATTGTATTTAGTATCTTGGTTGTCTCGACCACCTGCATGAGGGCAGTCACCACGATATTGTGTTATATACCTTACAATCAAGGCCAACCTACTGCCAGAGAAAAGGTCCTGCACCCATTTTTCCCTCCACCTACACTCTCTGTTTAGTGCCCTGCACCCCTGAACTCTATGGTCAAACAGTACTGTATATGTTATTGGAAGGAATTAGTATTGTATGTGTTATTGAAAAGAATTAGTACTGTATCTGTTGGCTTGCAAAGGTCTGACCAACCAGATGAGTCACGATTGAGCAATCAGCCCAGGGATACTCTGCTGACAAGAATCCCTGGTGATTCTCTATGGCCATAAGAGTGGCTGGCGGCCACATTGTGGGAGGCATAGTTAGCTGCAACATCATGTAGGGAGGAAGGGCTTCAGTCTCTAGATCAGGGGTAGCCAACATGGTGCCCGCGGGCACCTGGTCGCCCGCAGGGACCACGTGAGTCGCCCGCGAGGCATGTTCTAAAAATAGCAATATAACGTGTGTATCTACGTGGCTCGTTATCGGCGATTTACTGTTAACTTAGGCACGCAAACGAACACTCGCGGTAAATACGCGAAATGAACAATTTAATAAACAGTATTAAACAAAAAAAGATGATTGAACCCCCCACTCCCCCCCGTCAACAATTTCAATCGAGGTCCGCGAAATATTTTGATAGCACCCCCCCCCCACCCCCCTCAACAATTTCAATCGAGGTCCGCGAAATGTTTTGATAGCACCCCCCCCACCCCGTCAACAATTTCAATCGAGGTCCGTGAAATGTTTTGATAGCACCCCCCCCCCCCCCCGTCAACAATTTCAATCGAGGTCCGTGAAATGTTTTGATAGGTAGTTAACTGATTACTCTGTGGCTTAATTATTTCCACTACCTTCTATTACACCCTGCACAGACTTGATCAGTTTAAAAATGGGAAAAGATATTCCAGACTATGAAATATTATTATAGTTGCAACAGACTTTTGCTAAGTAGCCTGTATTTATTTTGATCGAAAAATAAATTCCATCATTCATATCCGTATTAAAAGCCATTCCATATACACATTGTGTCACAAATGCAACATATGATGCTAAATAATTGGATGAGTTCGTAATTGATGTGGGGGATGAAACAACAGAATGTGGAGTTCCAATAAAGCCTACATATGGATGATTATCTGAGCTAAATTTAAAACTAAATTCAGTTTTAGATCTTAAATAATTATTATTCATTCCCAACAATTCCAGACAAATACTACATGACTCATAGTTGGCAAAGTTTGAAACAAAACAGTCTTTAAAAATAATAATGAAAAAGATGTCTTTAGCTCATTTCATCTCATCACCCAATCAGTCTGGTTTACCATAAGTAAGAGTAAATATTCTACTGTAACATCAATTCAGTTTTTTTTTTACAAGTGGTGGGCAGAGTTTTGTATTCGAATAACATATGTTGTGTATTGTTATCTTTATTTAAATAGTGAATCAATGTGGCACAAAAAATTTCTTTCAGCAGAAAAAGAACAGCAATGAACACTAAAAAGCAGTGATCTTGCTTAGGTGTGCGAGAGCTTTCTTATGCAAATCACCCATAGGCGTAGATTTAGGGGGGGGGGGTCCTGCCCCCCAATGTTTGGAAAGGGTCAAATTGCCCTCCCCCCCCCCATTTTTGGAAAGAGTCGAATTGCCCCCCCCCCACCCAACCATAACTTATCCCTCTCCAATGTAAAGCTTACATTCAATAAAGGCTGCAACAACTTCAAACAGTAGCAATGGTTTATCCCATCGTCTATGGCAAGCCGTTTTAACATTTATTCCTCGAGACTTACTAGTAACTATTCATTAGATACTAGCACTTATTCTTTAGTTACTAGTAACTATTCCAATAGTTACTAGTATCTATTTCAGTTTTACTAGTAACTTTTCATTAGATACTAGTACTTATTCTTTAGTTACTAGTAACTATTCCAATAGTTACTGGTATCTATTTCAGTTTTACTAGTAACTATTAATTAGACACTAGTACTTATTCTTTAGTTACTAGTAACTATTCCAATAGTTACTAGTATCTATTTCAGTTTTACTAGTAACTATTCCAATAGTTACTAGTATCTATTTCAGTTTTACTAGTATCTATTTCAGTTTTACTAGTAACTATTAATTAGACACTAGTACTTATTCTTTAGTTAATAGTAACTATTCCAATAGTTACTAGTATCTATTTCAGTTTTACTAGTAACTTTTCATTAGATACTAGTACGTATTCTTTAGTTACTAGTAACTATTCCAATAGTTACTAGTAACTATTCCAATAGTTACTAGTAACTATTCAATTTTTACTAGTAAGAAATTGAGATTTTTTGCAATTGAATTCTATGGGGCTCTGCGGTTCAGATATCAACTATTTGCTTCTGACTAGTAACTATTCCAATAGTGACTGGTATCTATTTCAGTTTTACTAGTAACTATTCATTAGATACTAGTACTTATTCTTTAGTTACAAATAACTATTCCAATAGTTACTAGTATCTATTTCAGTTTTACTAGTAACTTTTCATTAGATACTAGTACTTATTCTTTAGTTACTAGTAACTATTCCAATAGTTACTGGTATCTATTTCAGTTTTACTAGTAACTATTAATTAGACACTAGTACTTATTCTTTAGTTACTAGTAACTATTCCAATAGTTACTAGTATCTATTTCAGTTTTACTAGTAACTATTCCAATAGTTACTAGTATCTATTTCAGTTTTACTAGTATCTATTTCAGTTTTACTAGTAACTATTAATTAGACACTAGTACTTATTCTTTAGTTACTAGTAACTATTCCAATAGTTACTAGTATCTATTTCAGTTTTACTAGTAACTTTTCATTAGATACTAGTACTTATTCTTTAGTTACTAGTAACTATTCCAATAGTTACTAGTAACTATTCTATTTTTACTAGTAAGAAATTGAGATTTTTTGCAATTGAATTCTATGGGGCTCTGCGGTTCAGATATCAACTATTTGCTTCTGACTAGTAACTATTCCAATAGTGACTGGTATCTATTTCAGTTTTACTAGTAACTATTCATTAGATACTAGTACTTATTCTTTAGTTACTAGGAACTATTCCAATAGTTACTAGTATCTATTTGTTTTACTAGTAACTATTAATTAGACACTAGTACTTATTCTTTAGTTACTAGTAACTATTCCAATTGTTACTAGTAACATTTTTATTGCTACTAGTAAGAATGTTAATTGAACTATCAAATAGTCCTTTTGACAAGTCATTACCGATGACGAGTAAAACAGAAATAGTTACTAGAAAGAATAAAAATATTACTAGTAACAATTGGAATAGTTACTAGTCACTAAAGAATAAGTACTAGTATCTAATGAATAGTTACTAGTAAGTCTCGAGGAATAAATGTTAAAACGGCTTGCCATACATCGTCAACTTTGTTTTCGAAAGCACAAATGGGATATGTAGTGAACAATTACTAGAGGTGATTGCTCATGCCGATAATACTATGGACTTAAATTCCCATAACACAGTGTTTTGTAACGAGGTTGGTTGTATGGAGAAGTCGGACCGCAAAAAAAAAGACGAGTATGAAATCGAGACGCTCGCTACGGGGGTAGAGCAGACGGTTTGTTTGGTGCATAGGCGGCCTTTGCTACGTTTCATTCGTTTCACCTGAAAATCTAATCAAAATCCCCACAGTGAATGAAACTTGTATTAAAAGAAACGCCGACCCAGTAGTTTCCCCATCCATCTAGGCTATGTAGGCGCTGTTTCTAACTTAAGCTATTTCAGTGATGACACTATCATTAACTAGCCTACTACTTTTTCTACAGTCTATGCCTTATATACGTAAAAAATAAAGTAACATCCATTTTTTTCCCATTAACAACAAGATGGCTATTACATCGTGAGTGCGATAATGTTAGGTAGCGCTGTGAAAATGTCGACATTGCTGGACAATTGAAAAGAGAATCTCTTCAGGGTTCATCAGAAAGCAGTTGTAGCTTCTTAAAGGTAGGCTATTTGGTTCCTTAAACTGTTTATTTTGTTTCCCTGTGCAGTGCAATTTGAGAGGCCGATGTATTCGCAAGCGGCGACACTAACAATCATGCATCGGAATTATGAGGCTTTTCTTAAAGTAGCCTAATTACAATTTCAGAGACATATGAACACCATAATTGGGATATCGATGACTACCACTAGGACAGTGGTTCTTAAACTCCGTCCTGGGGGACCCTGCATATGCTGGTTTCCGTTCCAACCACAATTGCAATCCCAGAATTTTAACAAGGTGTTGATTTATCTTAATTAGGTGTTTTTCATGATTAGAGGGATTATTTGTCTTCTGAAGCCACATTATGTGAGCAATAGCTATGCATGTCACGAAGAATAAAAGTCCAATATTCACATTGTGCTATATTGCAAACAATTACAAAAAGAGAGGTAAAAATGTTTTAACTGATCAAATTAAAGACTGAGGTGAATCAATAGGCTCCTACTTGATGAAATTTTGGACTCATGGCAACTAAAACTAGCTACTTTTCAAAAGACAAAGCAAATGATAATGAGCCAAACCTGCATTGTGTTAATACGTTTAAAGAAAAAATTAAGGAACTTGAAACACAAGTGTTCAACTACTGAATTTGGAGCCTATTGATTCACCTGTCTTTAAATTGATCAGTTAAAAAATTGTTACCTTGTATTATTGTTTGCAAGATAGCACTGTAAGCAAAATGTGAACATGGGATAGTCTTCATGGTATGAACTATTTCTGACATAATTTGTCTTAAGAGGGTAAATAATCCCTCTAAACATGAAAAACACCTCATTAAGAAAAAACTTCTCCAAAATGTTTCTAAATGAAACATTTTATTTTATAAAATGCTTGTGTGAGGTTGTGTTGAGGGCCTGTCCAATAGTCATGGTTTGCTACTGTTGGATGGTATATTATTAGTGTCCCCCTCCATTATCATCACAAAAAAAATAGACTGTTTGTGGTCCCCCCAATGTTCAAATGAAACCTACACCCCTGAAATCACCTATGGAGGAATGGGGAAAAAATCTGATGAAACACGGAGTGAAGCCAAGAGCAGCCTCTGAACATTGGTCCTTAAAAGAAGAAAACCACATGCATTCAAGTTTAAATAATAAAAAAGAGGACAGGGAATAATACCCTTGCAGTTTGTATCAAGTGCAAAGATACTGTCTCCTAGCCCCAGATTAGCATATATGTAATCTGTCTGTGTTCAAATAATTTGTCTGTTATTAAATATAAGAAACCAAAAATCAGAGGTCAGTTGATGTAAAACACTAAATTTCTTGCGCTTCATAATATGGAATACTATATTTGTAGTAGTTTATTATGTAACATTGCATTATTTTATTTGCCATTTATTTTGTATTCATTCAGTCTGTACCCTTTGAAATAGGATGTTGTCATAATCACAGTTTCTACAACTGCCTCTGATGGTTGATAATGTTCAATACTGGGGGGTTTTAAATTCAATTGTTTTTCTGTAAGAATAAAATGGCGAAAGTATACGCCTGGACAACTAAGCATGCCATGTCCAAATGGACCCTGTAACAACCTTTCAATTGGTGTGTAATTGGTAGGACGCAAATGGCTCCATCCTCCAGGGGTGAGGTGTATTCAGTTCAACTAGGATTCTCTCTCAGTGAGAAGTATGCCTCTTTTCTTACCAGTGCAAGCTCTCTCCTGTAGAACTGCAGGCGTAGGGTGTAAAATATCGGCAGGCTCACGGATCAGTGAATCAGAGAGGTGCATGCGCTCCTGGGTGTGTGGAGTAGATAGCAGCTCCAGAGAAACAATGCACAATTTTAAATTTGGGAGAGAAATTTAAAAGCACAATACTTATTGACTCTATAAAATGCAGAAAGAAGTTCCAGATCCAGATTAGATCTCTATAAGTGATGATTCTAAAGTTGCCTATTATAAATAAGGGGTTTCTCACAATGGGCTCATTGTCATGTCCTTTGACACTCTGATAAAGTAGATGTATTTTTATATATTTTTAATTGTATGTTTAAAGTCACCCAGCATTATTATTATTTTCAAATAAGTTTATTTTCTACTACTTCTAAGAGAGCTATGAGTAATATAATTAGTTATCAGCAGGGGGGAGCGGGGTATACCAAAAAGCAGGTTTAACCAGAAATTTCTCAGAAATAAAAGCAGATATTTCAACCAATTTTTTGTTCTTTGCAAACTTTAGCGATGCAAAAGTGTTACATTTAGGCTCTCTTGCAACCACATTCCCTTGATGATTTGGAGGTGCTGCAGCGTTTGCCCCCTTCGTTATTATTATTGTTGTTACGACTACAATGGCCTTTCCATTTGGCCTCGAATGGAAACCCCGCACATTACCAAATAGAAAAGAAAAGTAGCATATTTCCTTATTTATCGAAGGAATGTTCTGCTTGAGCTTTAGTCCGAACTGGAATCAGCCGTCTCTGTGGGTGTGAAGGAATCTGCTTCTGTTGCTGTCTTTGGCTTCATGGTCCAATGCTCCGTTTTCATTCTCGATTCTCTTTACAATCTGATCAAAGTGTCAAGCGATTAATCACTATTATTAAATCCGTATTAAACATCAATAGAAAAGTAAGACTCAATGGCATCCGTTCATGGCTGGAATAGGCTACTCTATTTCTACGGCAAAATGCAGATACATCACCGCAGATGACCGATTTTTACACGTCTTTATTCGCCGATATTTGATTTGAACTATTTCAGTACAAGTACTCTCTACAGCACCGCACCAGAGACAGCATGCTTTTCAGGCGTTTAAATTTGCATGTATAGCGTCGGTAGCATAGCCTACATCATCATGTCAATTAATTTAGATTGTAAATGTATTTGATGTTATGTCCAGTGGGAGACACTTGGGCAATTGGAACAGTATAATTTTCTCGAGACAAACGGTTGTAGCCTATGGCTTGCTCGGACTGTAAGAAATCGACATATTAAAACCTGCTTAAAAATGTAGACAGACCCCAGTCGGTTTGTTGCACATCACGTCTCGCTAGCAACAGTCTGCAGCTTATTCACGAGACAAATGGTTGTAGCCCATGGCTTGCTCGGACTGTAAGAAATCGACATATTAAAACCTGCTAAAATGTAGACAGACACCAGTCGGTTTGTTGCACATCACGTCTCGCTAGCAACAGTCTGCAGCTTATTCACGAGACAAACGGTTGTAGCCTATGGCTTGCTCGGACTGTAAGAAATCGACATATTAAAATCTGCTAAAATGTAGACAGACCCCAGTCGGTTTGTTGCACATCACGTCTCGCTAGCAACAGTCGGCAGTTTAAAGTCAAGTTTACGGTCATTGAGACACGGGCAGGTTGTGGTGAGGTTGCCTCTAACACACAACGAACGTCGACTAAATGTTTCCCTTGCACCGACTTGTATGAGGTCATACTACAAACAGATTATGGATCTAATGTACAGCATTCCTGTGGAATCGCCTCGCTGAACTTCATATGCAATTCTAGTGTTAAAAACGGCCACGGCGAAATGATGAGAAGATGCTAACTCGGCTCTCTGTTATTGCGCATGATACTGCGGTTCCAGTGAAACTTCACGCTCCAACTCACCTTGAAACAGGGCTCGCCTGGTGTTTTCATATGAGCGACGGAGGAAAAACCAATCCACGCCCCAACACCTCCCACGCTAACCAATAGAAATATAGCGGAGGCGGATCCAGCAGCTAAATTGTCATGCTTGGTTTCACGTTGGCTTTGCAAGCCAGCTCCGTCAGCCGTCGTATTGCTGGTGCAGGTGCTCCGTCTCAACGAGAGGATGCGAACGGAGAGAAGGGGAGGGAAAGAATGAAGGAAAGAGCAGAGGAAAAAGTGTATAGGGCATGAATATAAGGGTATCAAAAGCAGATTGTGCGTTCACCGTTCAGGGGGGTCGGCTATGAAAGATTTATTGAAAGGTGCACTTTGAGATATGATGAGGTTTCTTTCTGGTTGGCAATAGTACTATGATTTGGTATGTGGCCACTTTGATAGCAAGTGTTGTCAGCACCCGCGGAACGGCAGCTCAAGGTGAGTTGAAGTGCAATGTGTGATGCTTCTCGGTGCACAAGTTTTTTTCCCTTACTAAATAATTTTTTTTCTGAGATGATCAAAATACGCTTTATAATGTCATGTAGGATATATATATACGTGATGATTTGAATGTTAAAGCAATTATTTCCATATTGTTGCAGGTGTCCAGACTCTGTTTCATTGTAAGAAATTATATGAATTCGAGTTTAACCACATCAGCGCTGCACACATTTGCAGGTTTCTCAAGGATTGGTATTTAGACGGTTTGCGGGTAAAAAGGATTTTAGGTGATCCGATATAAACCTACCAAAATGGTGAAAAAGCAAGGCATTACAATTAGCACACAATTATGATATTGGGAAAGATTATTCTTTGTTTGTTGAATACATTTTGTCATAATCGTAGATACCTTATTCTGAATAATTAAAAAAAGGAAAACCATCACACGTTTGCATGCAGTTCAAATTATAATTAAATACATATCAGAGAATAACGGGATTTTCCTTAGTCATGCATTAATAGTCAAACATTTTTGGTTATTAAAGAATTAAACCTGTACTTGTCAAACAGACCGCTGTAATCAAATTATGTTGTGCGTTCTATTAATAGCCATTGGTTGTGAATTCCTTTTTGAAAGATGAATGTGACTGTGACTAGGCTAGGTAGATAGTTCTGCAAAGGGGCGTGCGAGCTCCCAGCGTGGTGTGGAACAGTCATGTTCGAGTAACCCCTTATACTAAATATAACATACTGTTGTAAAAAATATACTACTAGAAACCTATTTCTGCAGTTTGAGACTTTAGGTTACTGTGTGTGTGTGTGTGTGTGTGTGTGTGTGTGTGTGTGTGTGTGTGTGTGTGTGAGAGAGAGAGAGAGAGAGAGAGAGAGAGAGAGAGAGAGAGAGAGAGAGATTTGAGCGTTACTACTTGGGGTTATTTCATAATGTTTGGATTGATTAAAATGTGCCAATTGGAAGTTAATGTATATTTATCTGAGATTATCTGTGTGTTTCTTTTTGCTTTCCAAAAACACATGTAATTTACTGTTTAGCAATTCGATATATAAATCCATGGATGCAGTAAATGTGGGTCGTATTTTTTTCCAGAACTCCAGATGCATATGTGTAAAAGATATTAAATTTACACATATGTCTAATATGTATTTATTCTAGACGAAATGTATACGAGTTTACATCATCCAGGTGGACTTACTTAGCCTTGCATTTCCACTTGTGTCCACAAGGGGGAGTGCATTTTATGACCCTGTGCGTAATTGCTGTAATAGACCGCAATTACTTCACAAGGACAGGTCCCAGAGAGCTATTTTATGTTGTAAAATGATACGAGTTTTTAATGGATATTTTGTACTGGTCCTCGTTTATATTTTGGTACAAGTCCTATTTGTCCTTGCAATAGTATTAATGTAGGAAAGAACATTACATTTTCATGTTACATGCAAAGTACTCTCATCTAGAAACAAGGAGCATGTGTGGGGAAAGGGTGTGGCATAGCTTTTGGCTACCAGAAAAGTGATATTCTGCATTTATTTAAAATTTATACAGACCTCTCTGCAGAGGGTGCATACATTGGTGACTTTTGTGTCCTTTCAATGTACAGTTTATATTGTAACGGATGCTTTATAATTACAAAACTGAGTACGTGTAAAATACTCAGGAAAGGACCTCACTCCATGTTTTTTTTTTAAAGATGAGGATAGGAAACTGCACTGCGTTGGAGTTTAAGCATTGTTTTTTTAATGAAAAACTGGCATCTACTTAAATAAAATATGTTTCGCGTAAGATATCTTTCAGTATATCTGTATCTAAATCTATATTAGTTATTCCATCAAAAACCTTACAGTACTCATGAGCCTTGTAGCATAACGGTTATACTTGCCTCGGTCACATGGGTTTGTTGGCCCCGCCCACTGTGCCGCTTATGCACACACCTGCATATGCTCCTTGTTCTCCATTCTTCACAGCCAAGAACTGTGGAAGTGTGGAACCACGTAGTGTTGGAATGACAGAGCTGCACAGGCTCAGGCCTACTGCTGTAGCACTACCGTCTCAAGCTGTCAGCTGGGAAATGGCTCTCCTTTTGCCAGCACTACACTGGATGGGAGCCAGTCTCCCGGCTTTTCTCTATCAACACAAACTCAGCGGAAATATCCCCGCTAAGAGTGCCTTAAACTTTATGGGATAGCTACGGCGAGATCTTAATGGGGGGTTAATGGAGGTCTTAGGGGGGTGGGGGGTTGTTGGAGGACAGCTGCAATTGTTGAGTCTTCACACAGCCATCCACATTCACCTCCACCCTGCTTTGCACCCACTCCCACTCTCAAACCCCCCCCCTCTCACATCACCTCAGGGAATGTAGCATCTTTAAACATAATATGAACATATGCCCAATAATGTCTCACTCCCTTTAATTGATTATGACTAATCTGTGTGCCTGAGTGAATGCCATGCTAGTACTTTTAACACACACAGGTACAAAACACACTTACACACATGCATCACACGTGCAGGCTGCAGTTAGAGCAGGCAGGGGCCGAAGAGAGACTGTCGCCCTGAGGTCGCCATGTCGGAGGCAGATTTGGTAGATCCGCGAGCTCCCGCTGACTTCGGGACTTGAGTTTCTTCAGCCCTGCGGTCCCTCGCATCCCCCACAAGCCCCTCCTCTGCGCCTGAGCGCCCTAATCTGGGAGCGGGGCTTGTGCTCGGCGCAGCACGGCGCAGCAGCAGTGTGACTGCTCGAGACAGAATGATCCTGTGAAAGGGGATCGGTTACTGCCACGCTTCTGCATATTCACTTTTCTAGGTCAGACAGAGTTTTGGAATGAAAATGAGATTAGGGTTTGTAATGTGTGCCGCGCATTAGGCCCGTGTGGATGCCAGCTGGCGCAAGTATTCTTTCTTTAATCGTGATCACTTTTGTGTTGTGGGTTGGTGATGTTCTTTTTAAGTATAGCTGTGGGGTTTTTTTTTGCTGCACTTCTGCAATCTTCTGTGTGGTTTAAGGGAATATGGAATATCCTCAGGAGAATAAGGTGTGCCTGTTGAATCAGGAAATATGTGGATCGTCTTTGTCCAGCTGCTCCCAGCTTCTTGTAGTGTATTACATAATGTGGTAGAGCAGGCTGATATTGGTCAGTTGACATGTGGTGACTGGTCTTAACAAAACATTGACCTCTGAACACATTAGGGAATAGTTTTGAGTACTATTGAGCCCTTGCAAGGAATTCTGTCAATCACCATGAAAAATGGATCTCACATTGAATGATTTTAGGGAGATAAATGGCATTTAAGAAACTGAAATCCATTAAACTTACCAGAGCCTAGTCGCCAGCAGTTTAAAGCTGCCAAAGTGATTGTTTTTCATTACTTTATGAATGAGTGACACATAAACTACAGACAGTCTGACATGTTCAGCAGATCCAGTGCCAGTAAAACCAAGTTTCTAAACAGGGAAGGAAGTAACAATGGTAGCCGTATAGTTGGGCAGTGTTTCCTTAAGCATTGCTCTGTGCTTCAAACTGACTTTTTTATGCTTCTCTACAGTGTCAATGCCAGACTAGCCTTTAAACTTCAGGGAACACAACAGTAAAACCATTTGTAGGAGTTTTCATAGAATCTCATTTAACATTAATACAACCGTATTTATTCCTATCAGATGACTGCTCTTCACTGTCCGTTTGCCTGTGGCCAGACATTATGGCAATACCATGGCCATGTCTCTTTATTGCCTTATTGTAGGGATAAATGGCAGGTTAGGAATGGGGGCGTTTATGTTTGTGTTACTGTCTTTGACAGTTGTATTATCTGTTTTGCACTTTTATAGTAAATAAACATATTTTCTGGGAGGCCTTTTAGTAGTGTTTAGTGCAGTGACAAGACAAACTCAAATTAGCCCCTCAAGGCTCTTAGTACTGCTAGTTTTCTGTTGCACCTGGTAATGAACTGATTGATTAAAGTCACTGATTGATTGGCCAAGGAATCCACTCCCCTGGTGCGTCAGTCCCTGGTTAGAGCGGA
Organism: Ilyophis sp. 1 JC-2022; assembly: GCA_022702515.1. Lineage (NCBI taxonomy): Eukaryota > Metazoa > Chordata > Actinopteri > Anguilliformes > Synaphobranchidae > Ilyophis > Ilyophis sp. 1 JC-2022. The sequence continues at coordinate 49,095,572 of CM040401.1, read as the reverse complement.
AAGAATGAAAACCGGCCTCAATGGCCAGATTTAAAGTATCTACGGTCTGGTATGAAACCTTAACCATGCCAGTGTGGACTACGGCCTGCCTTCCTACAGGGTTGCACGTAGCCAATGCAACCCCCAAGGAGGGAGGGTTTCACGTCCCCCATTTCATCACACAGTGAATGACTCCACTGCCTGTGCCAACAGTGCATGACATTTACTCGAACGCAATAACTGCCCAACTCAGCTGGTGGAGCGCAGAGTGAAAAGAAGCCCACAGGTTGTTCCATGTGCAGAACAGGCCCAGTTTCTCATTTAAAAAAATGATTTATGCTGCAGTTATTGGGGCTGGAACTTGGCTGTGGACCAGGGGTTTTCAACCTTTTCTGGAGCAACACCCAGACTCCCAGGCTTGAAGGCATCCAGGGGACCCCATCATAAATAAAAGGGTTATTTAAATAAAATAAAAATGATTTATAAAGATTAGGACTGTCACATCTTTGTTTGATAATCAAACTTGTTTTAATCTCAGGAAATAAAAAAATTAGAGTATATAATTAAAGTGTCGGACAAGGAAAATCAGTAAAAGGCTTATGACTATGTTATTTATGGCTATTAAGGTATGTATTGAGCACCAAAAAAGCATTAGGAATCAATTCTATTGCAATCTCATTCAATTTCAGTCTATTTATTCCTGTATGCTGAAAAAAAAGGGTCGAAAAGGGTTCCAGTTGATGTCAGCTGGAATCCACAACCAATAGGCCTCAGAAGTCTGACGCAGAGCAAAAACCTTTTCGAAAATATGGATTTCCGGCTCAAAGCGAACTTTCTCTATGAAAAAAATGAATGGAGTTTCACTTAATTGTCCCTGTCACAGTCCGTGATTTAAGCTGCCGTTTAAAACTTGGACATTTTTATCTGGACACATTTCTCTCTTAAATGGCACTGGATCCACAAAAGTGTTTCCCGCTCTCCTTATCCCTATACCAACTTTATCCCTCTCTTTCCCCACCTATTTATCCATTCCTCCATGGTGCTAGCTAGTAACATTGGCATCACTGACTCGTCAGATAATATATATCGAAAAGAATAGTTAGCTAAGATTTTGCCAAATAAGCCATGCCTTGGAAATGGTTTTGTTGTATTGTTCTGTGGCTGGTTACAGTATTTTTAAAAAAACTAGAACGTGACAAGAACCATGATCCACCGAGTTACTTAAGCCCTATTCAGACGGGATAAGTTTTACGGGGGTAGGTGGTGTAATGTAACGTTAATTATTACCGGCGGATCTCGGTTATTTTAGTCTTGTTCGAATCTGCCATGTCTGTAACTTTTACGGACTGCGTGCTCCCACGCCAGTAAAGATTTTACCCACTATTAAATTCCCTGTTAATAATAACCCCAGCTAGCAATCCCATGCGAATTGACACATTGCTAAATATTCTGTTATTTCCTGTGATGAAGGAGTTTCCTCAAGTCTTTTCCTGGTTTTCCCCACATATGAGGCACTGGACTTGAGGAAGCCTAGGTTGTTCTCTCTTCGGTTCGAGAGAGAGAGAGAGAGAGAGAGAGAGAGAGAGAGAGAGAGAGAGAGAGAGAGAGAGAGAGAGAGAGAGAGAGAGAGAGAGAGAGAGAGAGAGAGAGAGAGAGAGAGAGAGAGAGAGAGAGAGAGAGAGAGAGAGAGAGAGAGAGAGAGAGAGAGAGAGAGAGACGTGGATTTAGACCACACCCCTACAATCCTGAGTTTTTTCAAGAGTTTTTTAGCTGACTTTGAAATGTCTTTGAGTCCCTTGTCCATCACTTTAAGGGTTTGTATTTGTAATCCCGTTGCCAAGGCAAAATAAGGCCCAGTTGCACTCTGCACTCATCCATGTTGCGCTTGTGTCAAAGAGACAGACATTGAACTCCATTGTTTTGTCACAAGAGTATAACGTTAGGTAGCCTAAATAAAGTTAATGGGCCTCATTCATGAAATGTTCCTAAATATGCGCATACATTTACGTGCGAAACGAGTTAGTACGAAACATGTACGCCGGATTCATCAAACCGTGCGGGAAAGGCAAATTTTTTGGTATTCTGTGTGTATGTCATACATGCCGATTCATCGTAAATGACAAGCGTGTTCACCTTATTTTGCGATGAGCATAAGTCCACACCCATGAATTGCCTTATATGGAGGTTGTCACTTCAATTTAAAGGTGCATACAAAGTCAAAATGGCCCAGAAAAAGCAAAATAAATAATTATTCCGACAATGAAATCAAAGTTTTATTAGCAGATGTTCAATCAAGGGGAAAAAAGATAGTTTAGTATTGCCCTTTCTGGTGTCATAAAGTAAATAGTAAAGGAGCCTACATGGTAAAGTAAAAAGACCTGGCAGGATATAACATGCAGAAAAAGCAGAATCTCCCGTCGCACAAAAAGTTCAAGTCTTTCTGCATCGGGGGAGAGTGTTGCCTCCATCTGCCCAGCGTTAGGCTACGGTTTTTCTTGCAGCCTGGAAATAAATAAAATAAATCAATTATAAATTTCATCATTTTGTTGATGTTCTGTGCGTGTGAGAGGTGGTTTGAAATCCCTGATCTCCTATTGATAGAAAGAGGTGGTTATAAATCTATACTCTTGACACAGTAAACAGCAATTTGACGTATAGGCTACCAATAAGCCAGCGTTCTTTCTTCCAACAGCACAAGATCAGCCATTGCAACGCTGGCTATTTATTTAGCGTATATATAAATATATATATATTTATATTTTCATATAACATTTTAATTTAATCAATTCAGAAAAATAGTAGCCTACTGGGAGCATTAATGTAGTTAATTAAATAAATTCATAGCCTAGAATTGATCAATAGGCTTAATATAAAGCTTGCTTTTTACAGTTGTAATTATTTTGTTTGCTTTGAGCACTTCAAAGGCTTGTGAATTTAATTGAAAATAAAAATAAATTCATAGGCCTATTCTAACTGAGAAGCTACATTTAGTGGTATTTTGAATTTACGGATGCAGTACGCTTGGTCCTGAGCAGGAGTACATTTTGTTTGTATGGACGAACAAATCTGAGATACGAAAGACTGAGCGGGTGAGAGAGATTGCAATCCATGATCGCAATCTCTAAACTCCTCCCTGGTCCGAGATTGAGGGGAGAGAAGTTCTATCTGTGCATGTGCCAGCTGGCCAGGGACCACCTACAGTACCTTCACAGACCAGAAAACCCAGGCTCTAGACCAAAGAGCACATAGCAGGAGTAAGTCCCTATATTTGTGCAGCAACATTGTCTCTGGTAATGTAGCCCCAGAACTCAGACGGTAGGACCTCAAGAGATCTCAAGGAACTCTCAACTTTCCACCTGGGAACCACACTTACCATCGCAGCGATATGTACACCTTAGGATGAGCCGACTTTGATATTGGTCATATTTTCTCAGTGATGGTGTGTAGATGCTATTTGACCAAATACAAGACATTAATAAAATTGTATAAACAATTGTGATGTATAAAACCTACCTAACTAATAATAATAAAAAACTCTAATATACAGCAGCAATAAAGAAAAAAAACATTCAATACCATTGAATGGTCATAACATAACCGTCATAACATAAATACTTGCTAGATGTTCAGTTATGCATAATGAAACATGCATTCACATGCAAAATAGATTTTTTTAAAATAAAATGAAAAAATAAAAAAAAAACTCACGATAAATGCCTCTGTTGGCTGTATGACACCTGTGTCCCAGTCAAGATTTAAATCAGCAGTTTTCTTATTCCAAGTCCTGGGGCCGCATTTATAAAGCTTTGTGTAGAATGTACACTAAAAGTTTGCATACACATTAAAGGAGAAAACTGCATAAGCCTAGTATCTCTCCCAGTTAACCACGATTATCCATAAGTGGCTAATGGAACGCCCAATGTGAATTTGATATGCATATAAATCAGCTTGTCACTCCAATTCATTGCCAAGAAAATGGAGACCGTAAAACAAAAAAGAGAAACTTCATGGAGTGTGAAATCGAGACACCTGTTATGGAGGTAGAGGTTAGACGGGGTATATTGTTTGGTGTAAATAGTTCTGGCATAACCAGTAATAAAATAAAATTTGTGGTGGCAGCATTTCAGAGCAGCCAAACTATTTATGAAAGTCCTTGGATATTAAAGCTGATGCAAATTTCATAAAGTTTCACTACCATCGCCAGTAATTAATAATTGTTGCTATTAATCGAGACACAACTCATTTAATCAGCCCATGATGAGACATTATTCTAAACGTGATATGATACTACTATATTGTCTGATTGCACAGAAATTTATCTTGCATCTTAAAGTGGCTAAATAATTATATCACATTCAATACTTACTATACTATAATTTAGAGTAATAGGCTAATTCTACTTTTTTCCCCCCATTTAGGCTTTCCTTTTCACAGTTTTAGAACCACTGCTTTAGACTACTTACCACAAAATGCATTACCATATTTTAACACTTTCACCTTCTTTAGATCCCTTTATACTGCATTATCACTTCATACCATTTCCACCTTTTATTTTCCACCTCACACTATACCATCTTTCTATACCATTTCCAGCAATTGATACCACTGCGAAGCAACCACACTAGTTGTCATTGTGTCCTTTCAAACTCAAAGTGCTATAGTACAGAACCTAAATAACAAAAGAATGTGTCACTGTCCAATGAATTATGGTGCTCACTGTACACGATAATAATCTTAAACTAGAGTACTCAAGTGAGTACATCAGTCGTGGACGGAGTCTGGTTTCGGAAGTAAATTCCCTATAGAAGATAGAATGGGCTTCGGAAACTATCGACTATTTCTTGAAATCTGATTTATAGAATGAGCTGAAATTTTCCTGGATTAGCCTGTGTGGTACAAGGATATATTCCTTATATCGCACGTTCTAATTTGAATTTTTTAATGTAATGCATTAATGAATGTAGTTCGACTTGTAGTCCACTTTAACAAACTACATATCCAGTACTGCAATGCATGGGTGGTTCTCGACCAATAAGATATTTGTCTGACTGTGGCAGATGGGAGTAGGCTACTGCCACTGAAGATGAGCTAACATTAGCTTGCTAAGTAGAGAAGCCCGCCACGACAAGGTCAGAAACTGCGCTACGGTTAACCACATAAAGAAATTCTAGCTTTTAGTCCTTCAAGCTAGCTAGCTAATGTTAGAAAAAAGTGTTTAAAAACGGAGCTGTGTGCTACTGCTGGCTAACGTTATATGACAACGTCTGGAGACAAGGCTGCACGTTCGGAGGGAATTATGGGACGTGAAGTTTTTAAACAGTGCCATGTTCACAAAAAAAATACTAAAATGTTAAATATACTGGAAGCTGGTCCAGAAAAACTACATAGTTTGCGAACGGGTGTTATATTGAAATTGACGGTAAGACATAATCAGTAGAAATGGTTTAAAAGTAAGCTTTAGTTAATGTCTACGCTCTAAATGAATGGGGAATTTACTTCCGAAACCAGCGTGACGTAGTCACTTGAGTACTCTATCAGAAAATCTGTTAAACATTCAACAGAAACGAGTTGTAGAATCATTACGAGGTAGGATATTTGGTTCCTTAATCTGCTTATCAGAAATTTGTAGAATTTTTTTTACGTTATACCGAAAGTAGCTACATTGGGTAGGCGTAGCCTACATGCAGTATGCATTTTATGCATGTTACTCTCTGACTGTGGCAAGATGGTTGTAAAAGACTTTTGGCTATTAACAGAACCCTGCTATTTTATCATGCAGTGCAACTTGAGAGGTTAATGTATGCACAAGCAGCGACACTGTAGCAATCCTGCATTGGAAATTTGAGGGTTGAAAGTTGTTTACAATTTCAGAGAAATATGAATAGGCTACTATAATTGTGACATTGATGACTAGGCTAGCACAGTGGATAGGGCTAATAGCCTGCGTGTTCGTGGCGAAAGCGCATTGCTCTTGATGCAGCATTTGTTGTAGGTATATAGTCCAATGATTATTATTTTTGAAATCTAAAGTGACTAGGATCATTTCAGTTGCAGCCGTTATTTGTTGTGTTATTTAAAAGATGGTTCGGTGCGTGGTCGTTGGGGGGAGGGCTCCAATTTGTTTTTGAAACGGGCCTCCAAATGGAAAAGGCCGCTTATGGACAGAAGTAGGCTACGTCGTTAGCTATGGAATTTCTTGTCACCATTTTTCCAAACTCAGACGGTTGTTGACAGTTGCTCAGCGCTCACATAGAGCAGAACGTTAAGTGATTAAAAAATCTGCTCAGTGCTCACACTGAGCATTCTCACCGTGATCTAGCCACTGCACGTGCCCATTGACTCCCATTCATTTCTTGGCGATAAAATGTCAAATATCTCAAAAAGTGTAGATGGTATAAAGGTAAAAAGTAATAGCAACCTGGAGGGGGTATAAAGGTATAATATGAGGCATGAATGCTGTTGATGGTGTGAATGGTGTTGGAAGAGATAGGTTCTCAAAAATCGGCGGAATAATAATAAGTATGAGGAATAGCAATAGGTGTGGTTTCCCAACCACACCTAATTATAATAGTAGTAGTATACGCTATAACGTTACTGGTAAAGTGTAGTTAGACTTGGGTGTTTTGATCTTAGATTTAACCATTATCTTACCTGCTGACATTTTGATCAAGTAGTTGTAAATATCAAAGTAGCTATGTAACTTCTAGCCATTCCATGGGATCCTTTCTCCAAGACGTTCAAGGAAAGGAGAAGGGACAGGAGAAGAGTCCAACAATATTGCATTTGTCAATATACCTTTTCCTCTCTGGTAGACACAGGGTACCAAAATAGTCCTTTGACATGCTGAAATGTGGTGTTCTTCACACTGACCTGCAATTAAATGTCCTAGATCAGTGGTTCTTAGCTAGCTACCGGCGTTTTTCCGTTGGTGACACTGTTTCGTGCCGATTGTTATCCCCCACGGTGGACATGGTTTTCAGACTATGACATGACACGCTCTGTTTTGTCAAGAGTCTTGGCTATTGTAGTTCAGAGTAAACTGGTATCCGGTACATGCGCAGTAGTTCGGGGTGAAGGTTTGTACTTTTATACAAATCAAAAATAATTTTTGGGTGGAATTACCTTTTAAACATTCGGGTTTAACACCGGCACGGGTTTCCGGTAATTCCCAACCAAACTATTTCCCGTTTCCCAAAAATATAATAATTGGAAAACAGGAAATATTTTCCATTAGTTTACACCGGTGCTGTTATTTTACAAAATATATGCAGTTTAATTTTGTTAACACCTGCAACAGCTGAGCATAAGCTACCAGAATATTGCTTCTGTCTCAGCATAGAAAATGGCAAATTAGCCTGCTTGTTTAACAAATTGTGTTTGATTATACAATGAAGCATTGTCAAACATCAATTTCATGAGGCTGTTCTCACAGCAGACAGATCACAGGCAATGAATTTCGGCTAGCGAAGTTCAAGCCTCATCCGAAGTTGATATTATGTCCATTCTAATATTGATCAATAACATAAATAGCGTTATTTTGCCTTAATGATGACACTAAATACACTAAAGCTCATTAAATCAGTTTTGGAACGCATAGGTTTACGCATTGTTTTATATTGTTCTGCTTATGGAAATATGACCAACGAGTTTTTACTGGTAGCTTAATGCCTTAAAACAAGTCCAAAATAACATTAAAACAACTGTGACGTGACTTAAAACCCCAGGGAACATAGCCTAAAATCGTTAAAATATATGTATGATATCAAACTTGAGTGTGTTATTAAGCATCCCCCAAAGTTTGAATGAAAAAAACACTGCTCAAAAACGGCTGAATTAGCTGATCAGACCTGTATTAGGACGGTCGGGGCATGGTCGTAATATTCTAATAAGCACGCTTGATTGACATTTATCTGTCCAAGAAGACACTAGGCATCACACACAACAAAATACAAAATAGCGCAAGCAGGGAGAATCGGGGTTGTACGAACCTACCGATGCTGAATTTGAGAGTGAAGAAATTCCACAACTAGATAACTCGCGTTCTCTGGCTTCAAAAGAAGTGGTGGTGACAGAATGGTGGGTTTCAAGCAGATACTAAGTTTCCATGTTATAACAAACCACACTTTGTTATAACATTTGTTTCTTCCAATAAATACGTGGATATTGCTGCTAGTTATCTAGCTAGTGGATATAGCTCCACAGAACTATAAAATAACTGTGGGTAGCTCGCATGTTGAATACGTCTTTGATATATTGTGCATTGCCGTTGTTTCTCTTCATAAATATTGTAGCTGCACGAGCTGACTTCGTGAACACAATGGGAAGCTCTTACCTCGCCCTCAGCGTTAGTGGACCCAGCAACCGATGTTCGCTGTGAAAACGCGGCGTTAGTGCTACACAACCAACGTTAGCCAAGATGTGCGTAATGTTACTGAAAGTAAGGCTAGGGCTAGCTCACTCACTGGCCGTGTTTGAATAAGGCATTAATGTGGAAACGCATTCGTTTTGACAAATGCTGGTGGGAGAGAGAAGCGACATCAGCCTTGTGATTGGTTTGGGATTAGTGACGTCACTATTCCCACTTATAGTACCGCCCAACTTCAATCCAAAAACGAGGGTAAAAGTATCCAGTATCTCTGGAATTCAGAAAGTAATTATTTCCAAAACAAGTATATGCATATTGTATATCCACAAGACCCAAATTAACCTAATTAGAAGGCAATCACAAATATTTGTTCCCTGGGGCTTTAAGACCAGCTTTGTGATGGGTTTAGAGCAAACGTTTTCTGCTGGCTCATGATAACTATATGCTAAAAATGATCCTGGTCACACCTCATCTTAAGACCAACCCACCCAATTTACTTGCTATGGGCGCAAGTTAAACAACGTGAGCGCTGGACGCTAAAATGACAACTTCAGCGGTCTGAAACTAGAAAAGACACTTGCATTTAGGTTACCACCGGATGTAAGATAGGAGTTCAAAAAAGTCTGCAATCAAACTAATAAAGAACAGAAAAGTGCCCAGTAAAGTCATTCAATGGGATCAGTGGCAAAGAGCACTTACTCTGACCGAAATACTGAAACGAGGTGGAAATCAAGCTTGACTTTCATCCCAGCGATGCTTAACTTTCCCCTGCTGTGGACAAGGTTAATTGATTGCCTGCTCAAGAGGAATCCTGCTTTGACTTCAGGCTGAGGACTTAAAGAACAAGTAAGGTTTTTCCCTGAAAAAATTAATTGAATTAAATAAAAGTTAAATGAAGTTTCCCCTGACTTTCATATTCGGACATTTAAGTTAGGAGTGCAGATATTGGTACAGTGTTGTCTTAGCTCCTAATGGTTAAGGTTAGGATATTGACAAGAGAAACCTGATCCTAGATTAGTACTCCTACTCTGAGATAGTTTGTGAATAGTCACAGATGTGTCGATGCTGGCCTGATTAGATACAGATGAGGTTTAATATTGAATACGTACAGACCTTGGCCTGCAGATGTATTGTATGTTTTGTATCTCAAATCTGTCATTAGCTGCAGCAGTGGGATACATGCTGGCCTCATTCTGCCAGGCGCAGGGTAGACTTAAATCTGCAGGGTTCTTGTGGTGAAAGCTGCATTAGCTCCTCCCAGTAATGTGCTAGGTGCCCACATGCTATCAGTTGCCATCAGTGAAAGATATGGCTCTGCTCTGATAGGCGCTAACTCCCCAGTACTATGTGACCTGTAAAGCCTTAAGAAACTGCAATGCTGCTAACACAGGTCTAGGGCAGCGTAGCGGCAACTCGAGAGCCAGACCTATAGAGTTACAATTGGGCAGAAAAAAAAAAAAGTACAATATGCCCTTTAAAGCCATTCTTATTTAGGTTCTATATGCTTGCTTTTTCTCTGGGAGAATGTTTTTCCTCCTATTTAGCAAGTTCTGCTGGAATCCGTCACAGGAGCTAGGTACCATTTATTATTGTGAATGAATCTTATGATTAAACAATGTTGTTAATTATAATAATCATGCTTTCTGTGATAAGCCTTTTTAAAAAAGTCCAGCTGTGGAGGTGAGTTTTAGTCAAAGCTCTAAGCTCTATAGGATGCGAGGCTGTGAGTCTTATCTGCCTGCCTCACTCAGATGATACTTCCTGTTCAGCCGTTCAAAGGCTGTTTGGCACAGTTTTCAGTCTGCGATATTCCCTCTGTGGCCTGGACATGGCATGCGACATGGCACTCGGTGTTTCAAACAGCTCGGCTTTTAAAGCATTTTGTTTTATCTGCTTTATCTTTATTGAAGCAGATAGGGCTGTTTCAGTATGCTGTGCCTTACTCAATGATATGGTTGTACCATTGCTGGAATTGAACTAGCAAGCTTCCGTTTACAAGCCCAGCCAGCACCTTACTGGCAGTGATGCTGATTCTGCACTTTGCTGCCAGCCCCAAATCAAAATCTCTGGGGTTCCATCCCACATGGGCGCCGTGACGCTCAGTCATCGGAAAGACACGTGCTCCCGCACAGATGATGCAATTTAGATCATCTTACTAATGCTTCTCAGAAGATGCACAATCTATATCCAGTGTTAAGGGAGCTGTGCTGTTTATATATGTTTGGGTAGGCTGGGGTTATCAGCATTTGTTGAGGTGACAGGTTTTTGCACGGTAATTGGACGTGCATTTGGACCGAGTCCAGGACACTCTGGCTGAAACCTGTCAGCGGGACCTGATTGGAGCTGACGGAAGATAACCGGATTTCTCTTGCTCCAGGCAAACGGCTGTGCTCCTTAAAAGCTGCCAGCCTTTATATGCCAGTCAATGGGACATGTGGGCCCGGACTGTGTATGCACCCTGCCCAATCCCCATTCCTGTCCCTGTGTAACTACGGAAAACCATTGGCCCTGTTGTTTTGGTTGTTATCTGGAATTAACTGATTTAAGACAGAAACTACTGGTTAAAAGCTGTCCCCTTGAACCAGAGTGCTATGAAAGGTGCCGGCAGTGGAGATGAATTAATTATGCATCATTTTGTGGCAGCATTAAGGTCAATGTGTAGCTATTCTTGGCTTATCGAAATAGAAAAAAACACGCCATCATCATTTGAAATGTGGTCTGGATTCACTTTTAATGTATACCCTCCACCTCCGAAACAAAGCCTACCAATAAGAATACCAAATGTCTCTGCATGTCTGTTCATTCATGGTCTGTCACACACTTGCTGATAATTAGAACTGTAGTGATTCATTAAGCAGGCAGACTAATCAAACAAACTCTTCAAATATTCGGTGAGTACAAGTTACCTTTTATTTTCAGTAAAGCGTGGAGTTTGTTTAATTAATGTATTAAAGTGTATGGTGCTGGATTTCTCTCACAGCAGTTCTTTCTATGACTGCTACCAACTAAGCATGACCATTCCCCGGTATAAAAAATAAATAAATAAATAAATAAAAAATAGTTGCGTACTCCAGCTTTACCTAAAAAAGGGAAAAACCTTTGAAAGTATTTCTGAATCTTGGAAGACAAGCTGTTTGTGTACGTTCGTCTTCCAGTCCAGTGTATTACATGGAAAACTACAAAAGAACCGCCTGGCACCTGGAAAGGAAGCCGCAAGCTTTAAATAATAATCTTAGTTATTTTACACTTCGGATTTGGACAATCTGCACACAGCTCAATTTGCATGGATTGAGCCCGGCCCACGGGATCTCCTCCAGGGAACGGTCCCTTTGCTCATTTTGTGTTTTTCTTTTCCAGTATGATGCCTCGTCACTCCACGGTCGCCCAGGGGCAGGAACTTATGATCTTTTTGAGGGAGCATGGCCGGGGGGAATTGAGCACGGGGGAAAAGCACACCCAGTGACGCTTCGCTGAAATTGAACGTCCTGGCATGAAAGCTCTGCTTTTAGGCTGTAATAGCACTCCAGAGCTGTGTGTTCTCTGAAGCCTTCTTCCGCACTGGCTGACTGGGTGTGCTTTACTGGCGGGGGATCAACAGCGTAATGCATGCATGGACTGAGAGGATGAACTTCTCTACTCTTTGAATACATTACGACACATGCTGATTACTACACAGGCCTGTTCTTACCAGGATGTTGCCGGTTCGAATCACAGATGGCTCATCAGCATTTTGCCATTGCACAAAGGAATAAAATGTATCCGGAATATCCAGTTGTATAAAACAATAATAGTATGAAAGATATTAGCTAGAGAGGTAAACTAAAATTCTGCAATAGGTTTTTACTACTAAAACATTGTTACGAAACAGGATGCTACCGGCATCCTGTATACCCGAAGAGCAGGCTTGGCCAAACCAATAGGAACATGCTCCTGCTGGGCCCTTAACTCGGCATTAGGCCACGTTGTCCACGCCTCAGCAGCCTTTTGGCTTATCCAAACCATGAGGTCACAGTTCTGGCCTTGAAATCCAAATGTGTAGCCAGTTCACTGGGGTGGTGTGCTCTGGGAGGTCATGTGACCACTCGTGTCATGCGGATGAAAATGGCCACAACGGCCTGCGTTATAATGGCCTGACCATGTCCATTAAGTGAATGTAAATGATTAGAAAAATGCTACTTGGAAATCTGCAGGCTAGAACAAAAACATTTTTTTTAAAAATTATACTCTTTTATTAGTTAGTCACTAGAAGCATGAAATTGCTATGGTAAATGGACTGCACTTATATAGCGCCTTTTTCCAAAGCGCTTTACAATGGCCTCTCACTCACCCGTTCACACACACATTCACACACCAATGGCGGCAGCTGCCATGCAAGGTGCTAGCCTGCTCATTGGGAGCAATTTGGGGTTCAGTGTCTTGCCCAAGGACACTTCGACATGTGGACAGGAGAAGCCGGGGATCGAACCGCCAACCCTGCGATCAGCGGACGACCCGCTCTACCTCCTGAGCCACAGCCGCCCCAAGATATTAGCTAGAGAGGTAAACTAAAATTCTGCAATAGGTTTTTACTACTAAAACATTGTTACGAAACAGGATGCTGACTGGGTGTGCCCACTGAATAAGGTGATTGGAGTTTTCTCGATCTAAGAGTGAGTTGTTAAACATTTATTTTGCTCTGTACAACACTATTTGAACCACACTTAAGCCCCCATTCAGACATAAAGTGCCTAGGAGCATGATTATAGTATTAATGCAAATGATAATGATAAAGTTAATGATTTCTTGTCCACCATCTGATCCAATGCTCCACCTCTAACCCTTTGCTTTCCTCCTGTCTGTCTGGGGTTTGTTTAGTCATAGCTCTGAGCATAGAATTTAAGCAGCTTCCTCTCCCAGAAGCTGCTGGGTCAGAATGCACTGCTTCCAGGGCAGGCAATTGTGGTTAGGGATATTTACGCGCTGGATTGATGGGATTGATGCAGAATTTCCTCCTTAAAATCAATGTGGCTTGTGTTTGACTTGCATGGATCTAGTGTTAGGTTTGACCTTTTTTTTTTTTAACAAATAGCTGAATAACAGTTTGTGAGATAATGTGCAGTGCACTCCAAAAGTCTCCTGACTAATTTTTCTATTGAACTCTATGGAAAAATAAGTCTGGAGAAACCACCCTTAAAGTGATCCATCCATATCTACTGCATATCTGGCAGCAGAGTGATGGTTTGAGGCTTGTTTGATACCCCAGACCCTTGATGACTCAGAACCATTTAGCCAACCATGTGTTCCATACTATTCCCGTATAATCTACAGCTTAATCTAATCCCACCCCCCAATTCCCATAGAGATCCAAAAAAAATACAGAGAGGTTATAATATCGCTCGTAACTAAGAGTGCCTGAAAATAAGATATTAAGTGTCTTTTGATGTCGTTGGGACACAGACATCAAGACGTCATGGCATGCAAAGGATATGCAATTAAATATTAAATATGATCACTACAATGGCTACACGGTTCTGTTTATATTCTTGTACCGCATTTATATTAGAGAGTTATGAGGAGAAACAAAGTCCACACTGTCAGAACGCACTTTCTTCAAATGAAATATTCTTGTACAGTAGGGCATTGTTAAACATATGCTGGCTGAAGAGCTCAATACATATGTCTCAAGGTAATGTCCAGGTTTCTTTTCATTCTTTGTGCTATTAAAAAGAGAAATATTGACGCTCTCGTTTTTTTTTGCCTTGAGCTACAGAAAAGAAGTATCATCATCATCTTGTCAGCTCAGAATAGGTTTCAGCGGCCCATCCATCAGTGGTACCCCTGCTGTGGAATGAATCAGAGTCTCTGACAGAACTTGGAGAATCTGGCAAAGACAAGACAGGGCAAATTAGACTCAATCGGCATCCAAACCACAACTGCTGATTAAAGCAAAATATTTTATGGGAGCAAAGGGGAGTAATGGATTGGGTGATAATGTAAGGAATCTAAATTTGCCGATGGCAGGAACGTGGGACTTGAGAGTGAGGGGAAAGTCCAGTTTTTTCTCTTTTTGTCCATCAGGCTGTAGGCTGCAGGGGGATGAATGATGGCTGTTCTTCTGCTTGGCACTTTGATATAGTGAGAAGGGGGCGTATAATAGAGATGTCGCGATTGAGAGAGAGTCAGATGATGACAGATGAATGTGCATGTGTAAATGTGTGTGTGCGTGTGACCAGACTCACTTTGCGAAAAAGTAGCAGCTAAAGTAGCCGAGGTTTGTTTGTTTTTTACTTTGTGGACAATTAAGCTAATTCCGGAAGTGTTCAATTTTGCTGGCCTTCTAGTCTTAACAGTGCAGAAAATACATTTCTTAGCATTTTTATTGTTTCTGCACCCAAAATGTATTAAATAACTGCTGCTTCCATTGCCCATAGTCTTACTGTATGTGAAATTGCAAAGCAATCCTTATCCATGAACACAGTGAAATAATATGTGGACGCACAAGAAATTTAAATTCACAACACTTCTTTTGAGAAAAGGGGAGGGCTTAAGTTGCCAAAGTATGCTAAAATTAATGATTACAGGCCAGTGGCATTGACTTGATGTGTAATGAAGGCATGCAAGAGGATAGATCATCTTGACTCGTAAATTTGGCACTCCACTATATCCTATAACACCTTGACTATTCCAAGTCATATACACGTATAATATTTAAAAATTTTAATTTCTGCCATTAATACCATTAACCCAGTCAAACTGTTTGCAATACTAAAGGCAATGAACAGCAATAATGTTCTGTGTGAATGGACTTCCTCGCAAACCGCACTCAATGTGTCAAGGTAAACAACTTGACGTCATGGACAATCACTGTGAACACCAAAACGCCCCAGGGCTGCTTTCTCAGCCCAAAAATCTTCAGATTTTTCAGGAACAGTCTCACATCTCAGACTCTGTCAAAATGATGGAATATGCAGCTGATACGACAATAATTGGTCTCATTACCAATTACAATGACGATGATTACCACAATGAAATTGGCAGAGCGGGGCCATCTGGTGCCGTTCAAATGACCTACTTCTCAACAATAGCAAGTCAAAAAAATCATCGACTTCCGATGTAATACCATCCCAGAGTAATCTAATCAAATAGATGATGAACCTATAGGATTAATGGACTCTTAAATTGCCACCCATATTCACGATTGACTAAATTGGAATATAAATTCAGACTCAATCTTAAAGGGTAATTCCACCCAAAAATTATGTTTGATTTGTAGAAAAGTAGCTCTCCTCATGATTAAAATGAGCCAACTTTTTACCTGTAGTGAGAGCAGAGATATAGCCCCAAACTACTGTCCAACCACATAGTGGCTCCGGTTATATGGGCCATTGAGGCAGCAGTGCTGAAGGCAGTGAAGAAGCACTCACGTCTTTTACGCCCTCTTCCCATTCCCAGTCGCCCTTGGAGTCACATCGCCCTTGACTTCTTCACCGGTTTGCCTTTGTCTCTGGGTAAATCGGTGATCTTAGTGGTTGTTGTACCAAAGAAACCTTCCATCACCTGCCTGAATGACTACCGCCCTGTAGCACTGACCTCCATCACCATGAAGTGCTTCGAGCGGTTAGTCAGAACCCACATTTGCTCCTCCCTTCCTGACACCTTGGACCCCCTTCAATTGTTTGTTCTGAGAGTTTTTTGCCTTTGTCCATGGTGATGGATGACATGGATCTTACATGTGTCTGACCGCATTTTATAACCCAGTGAGTGACAGGAAGCCAAGGGAAGCCACAGTACAGTTCACTAAGAGATTAAAGAAATGCTAAGTTAAAGAAAGTAAATTTCAATGCCGATTTATTTTTGTTTGATTAGTTATTAGGGCTGTGAATAATATTTTTTGGAAAAAAATGACTTGACTACAAATCTATTAGTTTGAGCATATTAGCCATCACTGTATTAGTATGGAAGAATTAAAATGTCAAATTTTTTCAGCAATATGGACCAGTACCTATATAGCTAATTTTTGCGGTTTAACATTGTCAACTCTAGCCAGAGCGGTTCTTGTCATTCTGCCACACCTGCCGTATGCCACCGGAGAGCCCCCACTATTAATTCCAGTGTGTTTTGCCACATTTGACAATTTGTGCTGGTACTGCAGGCGGCGTATTAACAGCAGGCACACTTGAGCATGGCCACTGGGATGGCAGTGCAGCTCGTAGTTTCCCTGTAACTCATACTCCCCTTCACTGCTCCAGCCTGCTGTTCTGGTGCCATGCCCCAGAGTCGTTCGGCAGGCTGGGCCCAGAGTCTGGAAACGCTTGTCCATGTACAGAATAAGTACATTAAGATATATCCTGTAAGGCAAGATTCATTGGCTGTGTTTCTTTCTTTATTGGTGAATGTTTTGTTTTCCCTTGTCTTTGCTTTCGCTCGAGGCCTCTGCAGAGAATGGAGACAGAGAGGAGAAAAACTGCAGCCCACAGTAATGGCATTAGGAGTCCTCCTGAATTATTACAGTACATAATGTACAGTCTCGGCAGGCCGCCTCATCCAGGGTAAAGCACAGCACATACTGTGGTTTGCATTTAATGTAATTATCCATTTTTACAGCTAGATACTTAGTCTAGCAGTTCAGGTTTAGGAGCTTGCTTAAGGTTGCAGTGGCTGTTTCACGCACAGGATTCTAACATTCTAACATCTGGTTTCCATAACCACTAGACCATTTAAAATACCGTACAACTGTGCAGATGTGAAGGCTTTCAAACATAATACTTTACAGTAACAAACGTTTGTTTCATTTCATGATTTGACCACTTTCAGCTCCAAAAACAGTAGGTACATTTGGACACAGACTAGTGTGTATATATATATTTTTGTTTATTATGCAAGTACTTTTTATCCCAAACATTTTTTACAATTTGTCCTGATTTAGAAAATCTTTCTCTTCAGAATCTGAGCTCCTACATGTGGGGTCCAGACAAATGCAGCACAGTATTATGCTGTATATGTTTGTTTTGGTCGGGACTTTTATGTTAAAACACAATTTTTGATTTGTTTTCTGTGCTTTAACGTTTTCCGCCGTTAAAGCACAGATTTCCAAAATATTTGGCAGGGTGACTCATCACACCGATATCTCATCAAAAACCAAAAATATGAGTTCAGCCATTTTTATTTGGTGGGATACATAAATGGCATAAAAATTAAAATTAAGACTTTTTTTGTTCACAAACAGCTCAAATTCTACTCCACCACTTGCTAAACAAAAAAGACCTAAAGTCGGGGAACAGATGTATTATGTGCTTTGATATCAAACATGTATTTGCATTGTGTAGTTTCTTAAGTAAAACCCCATATCCAGGACAAAGGTGCTAATTGAACATTCCAAAACCACCCGCCATGAATATTCATGCGAGCAGTTAGTATCCGCATTAAGGCCAGCAAACTAGCTAATTTGTTTGGTGGCAAAATGAGTGAAAGGACAGTGGATTACGAAAACCAAATTATGTAGAACAAGTGAAAAGCGATTATCTCTTCATAGAATCTAATGGCGACAAGCCATAAACAACAATGTCTGGTGTGTTTACAGGTTGTTTCTGTAATAAAATAATAACTTACAGCCACCTCAGTGACAAATACACGGGTGAAAGGGCAGTTGTCATCGCAAGTTCAGATACAATAGACTGATTCAATAAATTCACAACTGCTCAAACAGTATCAATGCATAAATGTCTGACCGTGAAGCACTGCACAGTTACTGACAAGGGGTTTCCGCGATTAAAAAATTCCGCGCAGTGACACGCAGAATTGTAGCAATGGCCCTCCAATAAGTTGTAACAGTTACAATAAGTTGTAGCAGTAAGTTGTTTTGGTGTTATTTGTTGATGTAAGAATAATGTGGAGATAACACTAGAAGTTGTGAAACAATTCCCAAATCTTAATATCTTAGTTGCACCACGTTACATCTAGCTAAGCATGTTTGTGGTTTGCGGTTAAGTATTTATTAAGTTTGGAAATATTAACATAGCGGCCTAGTTATGTTGGTTATTATTGTCTGTCATTATTTATTCAAAGCACAAGTGAATGTGTACAGCAGTTATAATGATTAGGCTACATAGAAATATGTATACCTCCCGGTGTAAAAACCATGGAAATTTATGACAAAAAAAACTGTTTTAAGTGTGATGTTTGTTTTGGTTAAAAGCCGCAAAAGTCAGGAAATTCAAATGAGCACCACCAAAACAAACATATAGGCTTTTTGAGAGGCTTGAAGCAATCTGTGCCCAGTGATGAGGAGGTTGTTTGGAATACGGTAGACTAACATAGCTACAGAACTGTATTGCAGTCAGATTATATTTATTATAGTGCTTAAGTTGCTTATGGAGTTTATGGTGACTGAATAGACTGGAATGGACTTTTGGATTCAAGCCCCCAGCACCATCCACTGCTAACCTGTTTTTCTCCTGACACTTGTCCTGATCTATCATGACTGCTGCCTAACAGTTATTTTCATTGCCTAACTTTATAGCCACACTTTATGGAGTTCACAAAGTGTACGTAAAACATGCATCGTGTCATTCTTCACATACGTAAAACTATTGTGTCAACCATCATAAAACACAAAGGGTCAGATTTACTAGACACAGTCGCAGCGCAAAACTATATAAAAACCTATATTGCGACTCTTTTGCGTTCGCAAATACCGCCACATTAACGACCGATTAAACATCACTGCTCCTAATTACGCAATCAAAGAAATTAAACGGCCCTATTCGCAATTTTTGCGGTAGGAGACACCTATAAATATGCGGTAGGAGACATCTATGCGCTAATAAATGGATACAGAGAAACCATGCAGGCACAAGTCACAATATAACCACAAGAAAAATAAAACTTAAATTTACGAGGTACACAACGCTGTATTACAGCATATATAACATTCATGCAGAGGAGAAAATTTTGGAATGACATCACGTACAAAATTTATTTATGAACAGTAGAGGATGTAAACAAAAGATGGTGTGATTTTAGAAAAACTTTCCTACAACATAATCTGGGAAAATGACGTGGTGGTCCAACTAAAGAAAGAATCGCCTATTAACACCTATAGGGGAAAAAAGGTGGAAGGTATGCAAAATGAGCAAGTCGTGGGAGTGGGAGGAATAGACACGGGTGAACTTGTGACGGAAGAAGACCAGAGCGTCGGAAGGTTACTATATTCACAATGCATTACACTGTAAGCCCTGCTGAACGCATATAGGCACAACAATTGTTTAAATTCAAAACTGCGTTTTTATACTAACTGCTAGCTGATGACTTCAATAGAAGTCTTCAGTCCTTTCAATAAAACAAATATAATGTCATATTGGCCTATATCTAAAAGGGAGAAGTGATTAGTAGAAACATATGTGAAACATGTTTTAAATCCTGTCTCCTTTCGAGTGCTATGCATTAGAGGATGCATTCATCCTCCAGCCCGACTCCCTTCTCATGCATGCTGTGTGTGAGCTATAGGCTATATCAGCATAGACAAATCACGCATGCTTTCAGGAGATCTAAAGATTCTCATGCAAAGAGGAGAGTTGCTATAAATGCCTGCTTTAGTAAATCAGATGGAATACTTAATTGGCCTAATTTACATAATCTCCACCCTGTCTCTTTCACTCCAGGTATACATATGCATGAACACATTTAATATGCATCAAAAGGAAAGTCGCAGAGTGACGTTCCCCCCGCAAATTACACCCTAATAGCGATTTTTACCCATTGCTACCGTTTATTAAATCCAATGTAGATCATGTTGCGACTTTTAAACGACTGCTTTTGTATCAGATTTCTAGTGCTGACCTGTGTCAGAAAATGTTATGCATGCTTCATATTCGTTTTACAGCTGCACTTAAAATAATGCTTTTTATTGCTTAACTGGATTGTTTCTGCTTGTCCAGATCATCATGCAAATATCCCCATGCTAGTGAGTTATTTAAGAAATAGGTAAATTTTTTAAGATATTATTACTAGCACCACCCAGTTTATAGGTTAACACTGGGTATGTTTACATGCAATACTACGATCTGAACCCGGTTATGGCAATACTCTGGTTACTGAAATGGTCATGTGAACACCTTTATTCGATAATGTAAGGTCATAATCCATGTTTTCAAAACCTGATTTACACCCCTGGTTTTTTGCCCAAACTTTCGATTTTTTGGTGCATGTAAACACCTTTCTCCGGTTTCTTTCAGCTTTTCAAAAGTACGCATGTCACGCAGAAAAATTGTTCCACCGTCAACATTTGCTATGCCTGCGGTTTCTTCTGGATCTCACGTCCAGAATTTTATTATTAAGTGAACGCATTTCATCAGTGAAAATATATTGTTCAGTGTTACATGCTTGTGTTTGTACTAGCTAGCTGAATAGCACATTAAATAACAGAAATTATCATTATAAATGAACCACTAATTACTAGCAATTAGTTATAAAAACTAGCTATGCTATAATAATTACTAGCTATAATAATAATAGCCTACTTACTTGAATTTTTGACGGGCGGATCAGGGCGAATTATGGCATCATGTAAACGCGGCTTTTGGAGTAATCACATTTTTTATGTCCATGTGAATGCGATAAGTTAAATACTGGCATAAACTGGCAGCTTCCAGTAATCGGATATTGCTTTGCATGTAAACATACCCATTGTTTTATCGAGTTATTGTGAAAATAATAAACAAAATTGTTCTTGTGAAAATGAACTTCAGGGAATGTGTTCAGTTTAACATACTTTGTGAAATGTGCACGTCTGTTTTACTCAATAGCAAGTTTGCAAGGACACGTGATGTCCGACCAATCACTTTCTCTGTGTTTAACTTCCAACATAGCTACCCTTTAATGTATAAAATTAAACTTTAAATATGATGGCTCAGTTACTTACGTTCATTCATTCTGTGTAATCACTGAGAAAGACATTCACCCAAATGACTCATAAGAGAACATTTCCACAGATGCAGGCATTAGTTTTGCTTTTTTTTTTGTTTTGTTTTATGGGAAATGTAATTTGGAAAAGGAAAGTCATCACCAGTGTTTCCAGTATAAATGAGCACCTACTACTATAACTGTGGACGGGCTTCATTAAAGTTTGTGAAATCAGGCATATGAAAAACCATCCATAGCCTAAATAATGATGATAATAATAATAATAATAATAATAATAATAATAATAATAACAATTACATTACAGTCATTTAGCAGACGCTTTTATCCAAAGCAACATACTAAGGCATAATAAGTGCATACAAAAACGTCATCGAAGTAACTACAGAACAGATAAGAAAGCACATCCTTCCCATAACGTAGCAGCTATCTCTAGCAATGAACATTGAATGTAGTTCACAATAAGCTGTGGGCAAATCAGCTATACTACAATTCTATTCTAAATACTATTATAAACTTCAACAAACAGTTAAACAAGAAACAAGAAACCAACAATAACTATAACTGTAAGCAGCAATGAAGGGGCCAAGTGCTACAGCACATCCATGCAACCAATTCTGTTGGTTGCCCAATTCGGAATTTCGGACCCATGACTGTAATGTTCCACTCAAAAGACATTTCATTTATCCGCTGTTTTAAGCGTCTCTCCAGTATATATGCGACGCGGCATTACGCGCGCGGAGTGGAGTTTTCACTTAATATTTTTTTTCCGCACAACTTTGTTCGAAAAAAAGGTAGTTTATGTCTAGCGCCGCCAATAGATGATTATGAAAAATACAGCATCGTTCGCAAAAAATTATATTAGAATGAGTGCATGTTCTTTGAAAATAATATTGGTTTTATTTTTCTTTGCCTAGCCTACTTACAATTATCAAAGAGCTGTCATAAAAAGAAAAATATGTAGCCTTAAAGTAGGCTATGATTGACCGTCTGGTATCAGACCAATATTAGATGGATTGATTGATAGACAGTGTCTGGATCATATTCGCATTGACAGAGACATGATTTGTGTCAGCACAGCTTCTCCAAATTTATGTTGAAGACGTTGCATATTAGCTATTGTGTTTAACCACCGTAGGCTACATAACTTTATTAGGTAAATCTTTTTTTTTTTTTAAATGTTCCCAGTAAATCCAACGATTTATTTGTTTACTTAATAATATTGCGTGCAACCACTGTCCAGCGATTATTTATTTTAATTGTGTGATGGGTATATCCAAGTCTTCAATACGAGCTATGATCATTTTATCAGTTCGATCGATTAATACGTTCACTGCCTTTCCCTTCACGCAAGAGCAACTACGATCCACAAATGCGGTTATTAAAGGCAATTTCACTGACACATTGAAAATGTATACCCCCACACACATTTTTTAGTAGAAACAGGTCATTAGAATATCATGCCCTGTGCCACCCACATTTTGAGAAACGCACCTACGTAGCGCAGGTTAGAATACTTTTAGCCCGCGTTAAATCCGCGCAGGAGAGGCACTTTAGCGCATGATTTAAATTGGTAATCTCTGAATCCGGCCATAAGTGCCTATGCACCGTTGGTGCTTGGCCCCTAATAATAATAATAATAATAATATAGGCTGAACTGCCTCAAGCCCTCAAATACTGGTATTTTCTCTTCCCCAGAGCAGAAACTACCGTGTGTAATTCAAGATTCAAATGCAGTGTTTCAAGGGAACCCACTGTATGGCTAATGGCTAGGAACAATACATTGCACTCTGAACTGCTTCTGGGGAATGCTTTAAGTGGTGCAGAGCCATGAAGTAGCTATCCTTATGTTTTTGAATCACTCCGCGAGTGCTGTTGGCCCGCTCCTGCCGTCAATACCTCCAGCAGGTAGATGCTCGTGTTGCACTGAAGTGGGTTTTGTCATCACAGAATGTATTGGGTCTGTTTTGAATGGGGTGGCCATTGATCAGGAGTGTGTGTGTGTGTGTGCGTGTTCATGTGAGCTCCTGCATGATTGCATACAGTACATGCCCATGTGTGCATATGCATACTTGAAGGAATACGCATTCATGTATGTATATGAGTCTTTGTGAATAAGTCTATGTATAAGTATTGTGTGTTCAGTACATGCCAGTCATTGTGTGTGTGTGTGTGTTTCCTGGTGGCGCAGCCTGTAGAACACTATTCACATGCTCATTGCAAGCCACGACGTGGGCGTTTCGAATCCGACCGCACGACCTTTGTCGCATGTCTTTCCCTCTCCCTCACTCCCATTCTTCCTCTCTTTCTACACTAAAGCTGAAAAAGCCCTAAATATATATTTTTAAAAGTATGAATTTGCATGGTGCATGTGGAGTGTGCATTTGAATGTGTGTGTGTGTGCATGATTGTGTGTGCACTGCAGTATATTCACATGAGTGTATCTGCGCACAGGCTTTTCTGAGTGGAAATACTTGTATATGTGTGGTCATGTGTGTGTGCGTGTGTATGTATGTGTGAGTGAGTGCGTGTGTGTGTGTGTGTGTTAGTGCGTGCGTGTGTGAGTGTGTGTGTGTGCATGAGTGCTTGTGTGTGTGCGTGTGTGCGTGAGTGCTTGTGTGTGTGTGTGTGTGTGCGTTTGTGTGCGTGCGTGTGTGCGTGTGTGTGTGAGTGCTGTCAGTGGAAAAGCTTTGCAGTGTATTTGAGCTGACAGAGGGAGGCATTGAGAGAGAGCTGGCACAGAGAGCAGAGAGCAGGTCTTGCACTGTGCCCCTCCTGCCCTCTCGGCTGATCCACTTCCTCTCGCCTCATCTTACAGCTTCCCATTGATGCAGCAGTGCAGTCTGCCAACATTAAATATTCATTCTGCCCAGGAAATAATCACATCCATGCCTGACCCTGCCCTCATTCACCACCCACGGCCCTGAATCCTCCCCAACACATCCACCCACACACCTCCTCAGCCTGCATCCCCCTCTCCCCTTCATCTCCACATCTCCAGAAACTCATCTATCTCCATTTTCCTGTCCGCCAGCATTATAGATCTTCAGAAATTAAGTTTATCAGTCTTTATCTGTCTGAGGCCTCCCTAAAAGCACGCATCATCTCTGCACGCCTGCAGCCCGCTGTTCACCCCCTCACGCACACACAAAGCTGTGGTCACCAATTGCTGCCGCTCTGTTCAGGTTACTGGGGATTGGCAACACCGTCGCTTACCCTGGCAAGGCGACTGGCAGCGCTCTTAACTGGACCTAGAGCACATGCTGCATCTTAGCTGAAAACCTGCAGAAGCGCACCCCCCGCATCCAGGGCAGTGGTGTCAGCAGAACCCTGCTTCTTGTGGAGAACACCTAACATAAGGATAGCAGAGGGCTGAAAGGGTATACTCTGTGAGCTACTGCATGTCTATAGCAGACTGTCCTCACATTATTACCAGCTGTCCATCCGGGTCCTCAGTCCAGCATATGCGCAGCTCTTGCTGTACAGAGCGCCCTTCCATCTAAAATGGAACATTTACATATGACTGGTTTAACATGCATCAAACAACAGAAATCTGAATTCAATCAAAACTTTGGCTTTCCAAGTCTGAGTCTTGTACGCTAAAATTCTAAAAGAAAAAGGCCATAACACTTTCGACAAGTTCAAAATCAAGACGATTGAATTCAGATCTTAATATAAGGTTTTCAGATGGAGATGCAGTAATACAAGGAAATTGCATTGAGAGGTTTACATTACATTTCTGAGGGTATTTTTTAATTCCAAAGATATTGTAATTGGTTATTAATTTAATTTATCATGTCTGAATGTGAAATTAGATTTGCTGGGATGTAAAGTATGCTGCCATTAGCATTTACCTGTCCCCAGGTTTGTCATTTTAAGACCCAGTAAAGGCAAGTTCAGTTTGCTCGCATGGGAAAGCTTTCCTTTTTTTTTTGCACTGCAGGAAAGTGTGAGGGTGTGTGTCGAATAACGACGAGCCAAACGCGACAAAGGAAAAAAGGGATAGAAAGTCCCTGGCACTAGCCAAAACCATAACACACCCCTATAAAACGGGCTAGCCATGTAAACACGGGCAGAGAGAAGGATAAAAAACAATGCACCTTCGGAATGTGACTAAAACACCCGATAATAGGTGAAATAAACAAAATCAAAATAAAACTCACACTTTCAGAAATGAGAGAGTGGGAGCGAAGGAGAGGGAAGAGAAATAAGGGAACAGAAAAACTAATTTCCTAGGCTTCAAGGCCGAAGAATGTTTCAACTGCGAAACCAAAGAAAATAATCTTTTTATAAACTGCAGAGACAAAAACCAACTAACCCTGACTTGGCGAAGGCACAAAATGATAATGAAGCGTCTGGAAGCGGAAGAGAGGCTTAAATACCTAACAGGTAGGGGAACAGGTGAAATGAATAATTAGCAGGGAAGGAAACCCCAAGACGGAATGCGGAAAAAATCCGATAGATTGCAAACCGGTGCAGAGAGGAAGAAAACCGTAGCAAATGAGGGAAGAAAGTCACAACCTATGACAGAAAGAGCTTAAATTAGGACATTTAGCACAAATTGTCACCATACATATTCAGGAGCACCAGTATCTTCTTTTTAACTCATTGTTATTATTTGCTTCTTTTTTTCGTTGCAAGTGGTATCATTTGTTGTTGGAAAAAAAGCATTGAAATTGCTCTCATCGCAGATGAGCCCCAACCCAAAGCCTGTGGTGTATAGAGTGTATAGATGAGTGGTGACTGACCAATAGCTGTAAAAGGTTTTTGAAAGTAAGTGAATGAAATATGACTATGTCATCTATTGGCTTGTATAAAGCTTCTATAAATATTTGGATATGAACTGTATATGCTATATTGGTATACAATTCTTCAAGGTTCTGTTCCAGTAAACAATTTAACTGCTGTAAAAACAATGGTGCGACCATATGTACCACTTTATGTTGTGTCTTGTGCTGCACAAATGAGGTTAAATAACCTGCAGGCCCAAGCATTGTTGGCGGTTATGATATCTCTCTGACTGATTCCGAGAGTTTCCTGAAAGGCAACCCTCAGCCAATAATTCTGAGGAGCGTGTAGGTGGGTCGGTTGTTTCTGATGTTGAAGTGGTTTATCATTTGACTTGTTTAACAGAAATAAGCGTGGGTGGCAATAAAATTCCTTTATTGTGTCAAGCCTGCGTTTTTTAAGATAACCCGGTAAGTCAGCACATGCTGCTTCCCGTCGCATACCTGCTGAGATTCCACAGAAGAGAAGGAGATGGAGAGAAACTCATGGCCCAGCAATGTCACAGATCCTATTGGCTGGGCAGCTGTACTACCTGTTGAGCTCTCAATACCCTCTCCAATAAGGACCATTATAAATGAACCAGCCAAATACTCGTACCCCAATTAGGCCCAATTCATCTTACAGGCACTGGTGTCCCCCAACCCCTGCCTATCACTCTTTGCTTTATAACACTAAATGTTAACTGTAAAGTGTAAGGCATGTCCTTCCCAGAGACCCCCCCCCCCCCCCCCCCCCCCTCTCTCCTCCTCCTCTCCTCTCAACACACACACACACACACAGGCAGCAAGCAGCACGCACATGCCCGCCCCCCCGGTGGGGCATCCTTTGGACTTGACGTGTGGCCGGGCACGATCGGGCAGGCTTGAAGCGTACCTGGGCAGGCTTGAAGCGCGCATGGTCACGCTCAGTCACGCCGGGATAAGTCATACAGCTCTGTCAGGAGAGCACTTGGAACGGAACTCGCTAATGATTTCATGCTGTTTGGGACTTCATACAAGCTCTTGGGCTGGGACTACATGGAAAAGGAGGTGGGGTTGGATTGGAGGGGGGTTTACAGCTTGCGTCTGTTAGGCTGCTGATACCGTGATATAGAATGAGCCAAGCATCCGTGTTTGTCTCTTGAGAGGTTTAGATAAACACTATCAGAAATGAGGATATTGTCTCCTTGTAGTCATCTGTTCTTCTCATGTCTGTACAAAATGCAGATACAGATCTGTGTGCATGCTTCTGTAAGCTATTATGGAACTTGAGTCATCGTGGTGCCACCTGTACCTGTGCAAGGGGCATTTGACCTGAGATTATGTGCAGTCCGCCAACGCTCTTGTCCATGAGCCAGCAGCTATTTTCCAGATTGCAGGCCACACAGTAGCTGCACTTTAGGAGAGCAAGTGCTGATCGGCTGAGAGGCTAACCCCAAAGGGTGACGACAACTGGCAACTTGTGGATGTATGGTTCATTGTTGGGAAGAGCTAATGTCATGGTAATCGAAGGAGTGAAGGCTAAGCTTCAGGAAAAGGCGAACTGTGCCCTACTACTGTGGTCTCATACAATCTAGCCCACAATGTTGAGGCATTTTAGGGCTTGCATGTGATCATGGAGAGCACTTTACTGAATAAGCCACTCAAGAGCCAATAGATGGATTTATGCGGAAATGTAACCTAGACATTCTTCTTCGTTGAAACTAGTGAACATTGAGAAATCAGCCTTGTAATCCTCATTGGCCATGTGGTTGCTTTGTAGTTCCAACTAACCTACTCCACAGACATTAATTTTGAGGTTGGACATTTTCCAGAAACTATGAAATTTAATTAGTTACAATATATGTGCATCTTGCAGTCATCAAGAACAGCAAACCAAAGATTTGGGGTGAGGGGGAGTCTGTGCTTCAGTAAGTTCAGTAAGCTTGTGATATGCACTTTCTGCACCATAGCAGTGATGGCCTGGGGGTAACGTGAGGGATATTAAAAGTGAAGAATGAGAAGAGGCCTGCTCAAGTGTACCCCATTAACATTAATTTACCACTACCATGCGCTAAAGACAGCCTAAAGGGCTCTTCAGGCTGGACTTATTTATTTTTTTAGTTGCTGAATGTGACTAAGCCTGGTTTGTTGTGATTAGTGTGATTAGGGAATACTTGCTTGATATAGGCTCAGTATAAAGATGTATCCATTATATATGGAAACCATTAGTTTCACATATTATCTATTATGAGTTATTCTAACCTTTCTTGTAACAAAACATTTAGGGCCGGATTCAGAGATGTCATGCGCTTAAGTGCCTCTCCTGCGTGGATTTAATGCAGAGTGAGATACGCTGTATTCTAACCTGCGTTACTCGGGTGCGTTTCTCAAAATGTGACACAGGGCATGATATTCTAATGACCTGTTTCTTTTACCTGCCCCGTGGGTTGCCAGCTTTCTACTAAAAAGATGTGAGTGGTGGTATACATTTTCAACGTGTCAGTAATATTACCTTTAATAACCCATTTGCCTCTGTAAAATCCTACCTTTGTGCATTGTAGTTGCTCTTGCATTGTGGGGAAGACAGTGAACGTATTAATCGGTCGCATTGATAAAAGGATCATAGCTGCTATTGACGACTTGGATATACCCATCACGCAATCAAAATAAATAATTGCTGTACAGTGGTTGCATGCAATATTATTAAATAAACAAATAAATCGTTGGATTTACTGAATAAAATCTCCACCCTGCGCGCGAATGCCGCGTATGTACTGGAGAGATGCTTAAAACAGCAGATAAGTCAGATGTCTGAATCACAAATAGCTATGCAAAATTTCAGGTGTAAGTCCCATTTGTGCATGCGTATCAACTCTGAATCTGGCCCTTATTGTGTACTGTACATGTATGTATCTGAATGACATATTACTGGAATTTAATAATAGTTTAATAAACTAGTAGGTTTCCTTAAAATTCACAAAAACTATCTGGGGTAATTACTGCTGGTTTTAGTAAAGAAATAGAGTGGTTGTGATGCTGCAGGGTGCAGTTATATTGGGTGAGACGTCAATTTTTTGCTGCGCTGATATGAATGCTATGTCACGCTCTGATAAAGATTACTGTAAGACCAATATCCTTTCCTCTCAACATTTACTGGAGGCTGTTTAGCATGGGAATTAGACTGTGTGGAAGCGTTGGCCTTGTAAATATTCAGGAATGTCTTCTTTTTGCGTGACAACCGCACGGCTGCAGTCCGAGAAAGGCAGTGCATGCTATTAGTTTGCTGTGAGCTTCAAATCTGGGTTTTTCTTTAAGTTTAATGAGCTCCTTTATTCTCTTCCGCTCCATCTTTATCACTGTGTCTAGTCTTCATCTCTCTCTCTTTGTCTCTCTTTCTCTTCGGCTCTCTCTATCTCTCCCTTTGCAGCTCCCTCAGTCTCATTAAGATCAGTTCTCTGGGGTAGCAGCTGGTTGCTCATTTCACTGTCAAGCCATTCGTCCGTTGATTAATCTCAAGATAATTGAGTGACAGGTGTCAGACTGTAACGGGGGAGGGGGATGGAAGAGAAATGGCTCACAGTTTCAATGCGGTCAAGTCTCCAGCTCTTCCCGTCTGAGGTCAGCTCAGAGTCATTCATCCTTCAAGGAAAATAGACGTCAAATGTAAATTCCATTAATTAAAACGGCTACACACCAATCAGGAAAGTTGCATAGTAAGAAGATTGCACATAGCTGATATTTGGCCAAGAAGTGTTCATCTGCTGTGCGGTTGGAATCTCATTTATTAGAGTACTATTTTGAACCTTTTGGTTTGAACCATTTCAGAATTGACGCTGCCTGTTGCATAAAAAGCAAACTTGATGATGCGTTTAATTTTTTTGCAGATTATAATCCACTTAATTAATTTAATTATCTTAATTAATCTCGGCCACACGGCCATTTGATGCCGGCGTGTAGATGCTGAGAAATAGATGCCCCAGTGAAAGACAAACACAGCCTTTCTCAGTAGAAGGGTCCCTGCTGTCTTCTCAGTCCCCGCCCATTTAGTCTTCATTTCCCTCCCCTCTCCCCCTGAGCCCATCACATCTATGCCATAGAGGGGATGGATTCCGTTTTGCCAGATGCTGAGCGGTGCGCCGTGTTAGCGCTAGTGGCAGGTGCGCATTTCGATGGTCGGGGACAGCAGGAGACTGCAGTGTATGTGCTGGGGTAGAAGAGTAGGGTAATTAGTTGAACTGGTGTGAGGAAGCCTCCCTGTAGCAGAAGGCGTGTCTCCTGGTGGAGGTGCTTTAGCGTCATGGTAGGCTGAGAGTTGGAGTCGCTGTTTGGATGCAGACTGTGCTGGGTGAGCCTCTACCGGATGGTGAGTTTTATCAAGGATAACTGTAGACAGAAGATGGGGTCCATGTGTCTGGCATATACTTAAACTTAATGAAAGTTCAGTCATTATGGCTACTTTCTCTGAAGAGACATCAGTGCCTTAATTCCATATCAGAGTGAACACTCAATATTGCGAACGCAACACTTGTGTGTTGCTTTATCTACAATTAAAGTTCAATCTCGTCCCTTGTTCATGTGTGTTGATTTCCTGGCTGACGTAGTTAATGACACATGTGATTTCAAACTACAAGCAGCACAAAATGTAGCCAAGCTTGGAACCCCTAATAGTGCAAGGCTCTCATGACCCTGTTGAGATCTGAAATATACACACCTATTAAAAAGCTGTCTATAAAACTACAGGATCATCCGAGGTCAGTGCCGTTCCATTAGGAAAATGAAAGCACTAACATTAACGACCTGAAGCGTGCTGACCTTCCAGTATTTACCGTCTGACGAAGGGATTCAGCTGTTCTTAGCAAGGCGGTATGTTATCCAGGGTCCACGGGCTAATTGCCCTGCCTCATTTAGCCATTGCTCTCCTGCCATTGCTTGGTGTCTTTTCAAGGCTACAGTATAGTGTCGCTGTGCAGTCCTGGACGTGGGGATGTGGGATAAATCTGTGGGACATTGTCTTTGCTCAGTCAGATGCTTTTTAGTGTCATATTTAAAATCTGAAAAATTTATCAGATGCACTGGAATTCAAATTGGCCAGGGGCCAGAAATTTCTTTACCCTTAGAATGTCTTGTAGAATACAAATTTGCTATAGGGTTAAGGAGGAGTTACGCTGGATTTTGATAGGCCTTTTTCTTCTTCTACCGGGACTGCAAAGTCAGAGTTCAGGACAAGTGTTTGACTGAATCCAGAAATCGTTTTTTTTGTGTCTCCTGAAAATCTTACATGACATGCTGATTAATTGTTAGGAAGTACCAATCTGAATCCAATGAACATTTATAGTAGACCTAATTTTTTTGATTCACCAGTTGCGTCTCTCTGGGTTTTTATTTATAT
This sequence comes from Ilyophis sp. 1 JC-2022, assembly GCA_022702515.1. NCBI lineage: Eukaryota > Metazoa > Chordata > Actinopteri > Anguilliformes > Synaphobranchidae > Ilyophis > Ilyophis sp. 1 JC-2022. Next base: position 49,064,194 of record CM040401.1, on the reverse strand, counting down.
AGACCTTATTTGTCCAGGTGAGTCCCAGGTGAGAGGGAGATCTCTTTTTCAGGGGGGCCTGAGCCACAGGACCCTGGTCGTCTCTGGCACCCACAGACTGCAGCACAGCCACTGAAACCTGCTTGTTCTGCACTCGCCCACTAGCCTGTGTGCATTTTCCACATATTGTAGCACTGCAAGAGAGTTAACGTCTCTTGGAAGACATGTACATGTCTATCTGGAAACATCTAGTGCTGTGTTGGCAGCCTGGAACATCAGTGGGAGGAGTTCATGTGACAGTGGGATGAATCCAAGCATGTCCACCAGTAATTGTCAGCTAACAGTATAGCCCAGGCTGGAATCTGCTGTATCTTGGGGAAAGTCTTTAATGCCTGAGCCACTCATCACCATTTTAATGCATTTTTTTAAAACATACTAATTTCGTAGTCAGTTGTATTTGTACTTTGCTGAATAATGTGTTTTTCTTTCCTAGCTATGGCAGCATGTGCCCAGAAATTGCCATGTTGCTGCCAGTACTTTCACAAGCTTAGAGTGCAGGGCGCTGTTTCTTACACATTGTGATTGTCGTGAGCCAGCTCTTATATGGCAATGGAAATATTGTGCACAGCGCAGTGTCGGTTGTGTAGCTGTTCTTCACATCAAATTTATTTCATCTCTGTTGCACGCTTATGAAAAAAGAGCCTTGTGACAGAACGCTGAAATTTTTTTTTTTTATCTCAACAAGGGACATATCTGTTTCCAGCAAACAATCAAAGTGTAATTATGGCACACAACCATTAAAACTTAATAAGTGAAATCCAATATCTTTTCCCCGGATGAATGAGTATTGAGCCATCCCTAACAACATTACCAACATAACCACACTGAATCATTAAAACGTGTAGCATTAGCAGCAACAATAACAACAAAAACAGTGACGGCAAGAGAAGCAATAGCATCTTTCTAAATAAGGGGGTAAGAGAAGGCATTGAAGGGAAGTAATTCCATAAACCATAAATCATAATCAATAGCCTTCTGCCAGGAAGATTAACCTCTAGTTGCCTCTGATAGGAAAAAAGTGTTGCAGCTGCCAGATTTGTAAGAATTATATTATCAATGATATATGAATATAGTGTTTACTATATGTGATACCAAACACACATACAAACACAAGATCATAAACGAAAATAAGTATTAAGTGAATAAATTGATAAAATGACACATTCATATAAAAGCGATTGGTGCACAGTGATGATTAGTACCCCTGGGGCTTGTGTTAGTTACTGTACATTCCTGCTGTGGTCAGAGAAAACCCTGAGCAGTGGAAGCTGAATACCCTGTTAGAGGCATAGAATGGGAACATCCTTCTGTGGATTCCAGCCCACGCCCCTCTGTTTGTGAAAACAGAGCCCTAACTAAATCCCAGTGTATCTACATTTTTTGGTTCCACCATTCCCACAATGCCTTGGGACCTTGATACATATTGTTTTTGGCACTTACCTGCCACCACAGCTTCCGTATGATATAGGCCCATTGGAACCTGGCACTTTTATTCAATCCACCCAATCAGATGCCGCATTCTTTTTTACTTTTGCTTCTAAACAAGGCTTCACTTTTGCTTCTAAACAAAGATTAGGATTTACTAATCCTGATTTACACACTCTTATTATATATGAAAACATAGGTATATTTCTCAATACATTGGGATATTTTAATGGGGCACTAAAATATCCCCATTTTCTAATGTGTGTTTTGGATGTCACCTTCATCAGTATGATTGAAAGTTTACATTTTTTATTTCCAGGTGCTGTTATTGTCATTGCACTGTGTAAACCAGGCCTTAGTGAGCACCTCATTTGCTGCTGAAAACAGCCCTGCATTTTACTGTCACAAGCTTTTTTGGCAAGGTCTGTTTTATGCCTCTTCTGTCCACTTAGGGTCACTTTTCCGAGTGCCACCTGCCCGCCCCCCAACTACCACCCCGACCACAAGGCCCAAGTGATCACACCCTGTAGAACATACTGTACAGGCAGTGTTAATTAAACTCACCACTGCAGACTCCAAACCCAGCCCCCGACCCCCACCTCCCCATCGCGTCCAACAGGAAGCATCCAATTTATCCTATAAGCGCACAGCTTTTAATGTGGCGAGTTAATGTTACACTTTCAACGACAGGCGGCCATTTTAACCTTTGCTATAAATCGGAAACTCAGCTTATTATTAATTGCCACACCTTAAAAAAATGAAGTGATAATACTGTAAAATGATATTCTGTCATTCTGTAAGATCCCTTAAAGGCAGAGAGCAAGTGATGTTTGACCACTTAGCTGCCATCATTCTGTCCATTCTTGCAGAGGTATTTGTGAACTTTCTTCTGCCTGGCTGGTCTTTGTTTCTCTTGCTGTTTGAGCAGTTTTTGTAGTGAACAGTACACAATGTGACTGTACATGCTACATGTTTGCCTTAAAAGTCAGTTATATCACACTTTTTTTAAAGTATCTTAAAGGACCATACCATTATTTTCGATGTTAAAACCCATTTACTACAAATTTTGTGTAGCCTATACTTCACATTGCTACGAACCATTTTGCAAAGCAAACAACAGCTTTTTAGATTTTTTAATTTGTTTTTCTTACCTTCCAAGTAGCCAATGATTTCCATTCATTTTCGTACGGTATGAAAATCAACTTGAAAGTTGCTTGAAATAGTTAATCATCGTGGAAATTACATCCAAATAATTTTTTTTCAAAGTTATTTTCTCATTGCATAAAAATGCATTTTAAAGCACAAATTGATATGAAATTTACGCCACAACCAAATATTTCTCCGCCAGTAAAGACAGTTTTACAAACAAAATTCAAACATCCATGCGTTCAAACCCCAACATGATTGTTTTTTTAAGGTGGTTCTATCATTAGAAATTAGAAAAAATTGAGAAAAATGGATTTGAATTAGAAAAAATTGGGAAATTATGTAATTACTTATTTTTTTGTAAATGGGCTTTAACATCCAAAATACCGGTATGGTCCTTTTAACAGAAAACCACTGTACTGAAACAAAAAGCAGAGGTGTTTTTATCACACATTGAACCGTAATTTCATTAAATCTTCACTCTTTTGTCTGAAAACTGTTCAAGTTTAATAAAACCCACGTGGATTAACTCTTCTACAGAATAAAGCGGATTAAAGTGGTAGACACGGTCTCTAAACGACACACGGCGGTCTTGTAAAAGGGGGACTGTGGAGGCAACGAGCCTCTTAGAAAATAAAAAAGTGGAAAATTAATAATAGATTAAGGAAGACAGGAGGGAATTGCATACAAAAGATGTCCAAAGGGATCTAGTTCTTCCTTAATATAACAGCTTTGTTTGTGCAGACTGTGACTCATCCATAAATTGTCATTATACCTACGCTAGACCCACACTGAATGATTCCTGTGAAAAATTACAGTTAGCCAGCATCTGCAGTGTTGCCAGTAAAGGGTTTTCTTTGTACACGTATTCGTGTTTGGCAGTTTGTCTAAAAGACATTTCTTGTTTGATTCTTTCCGTAATAAGCTGTTTACAGTCAGTTGCATCTTTATTTCTGTGTTTTTCCACACTGTGAACTAAATGCTTCTTATTGTATCTCTTATTTGTTTTACTGGAATATTGTGCAACAGTGGATTTTAGAAAAGGCACATTGCTTTCACCAGGAAAAAAGTGATTGCATTCAATACATTTAAAAGAAATCTGAAGGGTAACATGCTGCAATAAATAAGAAATATCAACGAGAGAAAAAAAATGGCTTAAATTTTTTTATATTTACTGAAATTACATTTCTCATTAAGTGTCATGGTGATGAACTGCTTGGATTAGCTGTCAAGTAGGCACATAGCAGTGTTGTTTATTGTTGGAAAGTATAATTAGAATTAATATTCTCAGTGGAGGAGATCCATCATCAGTGGATTCTCAGTGGATGACCATCCATCATCAGCCATCTTGAAGTTAGACTCGATAAATCAGTGACAGGGAAAACACAGCTTTATTGTCTTATTTAAAGTTACCCACCAGTGAAAGATCTACCTCCATTAAACAGGTTCATAAGCTTAATTTTATCTGAAATTCAACAAGAATTAATATATTTTGTCATACAGTGGCAAAAGTAGCTTGCAGGGCATGAAATTAACTTTTTCACTTGTGAATTCTAAAAATCACCAGCCATGTTCAACATTTTACCAGCCACATTACTTTTTACAATATAACACTACCAGGTTGGTTACCAGCCACATTACCTTTTACAATATAACACAACCAGGTTGGTTACCAGCCACATTACCTTTTACAATATAAGACAACCAGGTTGGTTACCAGCCACATTACCTTTTACAATATAACACAACCAGGTTGGTTACCAGCCACATTACCTTTTACAATATAACACAACCAGGTTGGTTACCAGCCACATTACCTTTTACAATATAACACAGCCTGGTTGGTTACCTGCCAAAGTGGCTGCTAGAGTGGAAAATCTTACCAGCCACAATCAAAATTTGACCACATTTGGCTGTTGGTGGGTGTTCATTTCACACCTTGGTAGCTTGTTAATTCTCCGTCTGACTTACAATATTTCAGCCTTTAATATTATATTCTGATTACTAGAAGGCCATCTTTTAAATTGGACTACAATGTATTTTATGCTTAATGTTTAGTTAGATTCTTAAGCAAATTCTTCCGTTATGATGCTGTTTTGATTAAATCATTAAATCAATATTAACACTTGCTTAGATTTGTTGCCCAAAGTCTAAAGATGAACAAGAGAAGTATGTAGGTTCTGTGGCTGTTTAAAAAAACATGCTTATCCTATTGGGTCGACCGTATCTTTAATGATGTCATTAGCATTGCCTTGAATTTAAGAGCTTGACAGTCTACCCGGCAGTTCTGACCACTATGAATCAACAGTCATCTACGGTTAGCATAAAAGCGCTATTGTGCAGCAGATGAGAAATTACAATGGAAATAGCATTGTACGAGGGCTGCGAGGAAGAACGAATCAAATGAGGTCGTTTCGATACCATTTACAGAGCTGTCAGGTGCAATATCCATCAAGACAATCTCGCTGGATCGTGGAATGCAGGTTAGGGTAAAAAGCAATCAACCAGCGCAAAAAGGACTGTCATTCACTTGACATTAAATCTTAATCGGTGGGTTATTCTCTGCCTCTGACCCCCCCCCTCCCCCAAATTAGCGGTCCAGCATTCTCTAAAATTATGCTTCCTGGCTGCTTTTGAGGACTTCCTTAAGCTTGTTATAAAGGCTAACATTATCAGATGAGACTCGAGTTGGGCTTTCATCTTGAATGCAGGCTCAGAGGCGAGGGCTGTTTTTATAAAATAAATCATTGAGCAGTGATCTGCATCATCATCATCTTCAGCGTGCTGCACGAGCGCTGTCTGCCGTCTGATTGAAGCATGCGGGCTCAGATTTATGATGCTGATGACATATTTAATGGAGGGTGGCGCTGTAGCGGTGCACGCTGCTGGCCGCTGAGCCGGGGGTTGCTGAATGAAGCGGATTGGGGAGGGAGGGAGGGGCTGGTAAGTTGTCTCGGTGGCAAGGTGAGGATCGGTCACGCTTCCTGTAGAGGAACGGGAACATCGTGTTCCACTTTCAGGCTGCACCAGAGCCTGTCACTGTATAAAATTACGAAGAGATGGCCACAACTACACATTTGCTCTTCTGTGCTTTTTATTCAAAACACCCATCTCCCCCAATATGATTCTGGGACCAAGCTGAGGTCCACCTGACACTAAGTGGCGTTAAGGTTGGTAGTCCCTAGTAACCCCTAGTGCCAATTCTGAGGAGCCAGAGCTTTGGGGCAATGAAGCCGACACCACCATGTGCTTCTCTTGGCCGGCGGCCCGCAGTGACCAGGTTGAGATCTGCTGTGGAAGCTGTCCTGAGTAATTAGAGCAGCACATTCTTTTGAAGTGATCTGTGTTTAGTGATTGCGAGGGAAGTTTAGTCAGTCAATTATGTTGGCCACAGGCTCAATCCAGGTTTATGTGGAAATTGATGTAAATTATAGTTTTGCGTGTGTGTGTGTGCGTGCTGTTTATTTGTATTAGTATTCTGGTTCCCTAATCCAGGGTGACTAAAGAGTTAAATAATAAAAAAATGTGCAACACAGATAGCTAAACGGGAACTGCATTACAATTATAAAAATATTCTGCAAAGCAACACATTCACATTGCATAGGATGGCAGACTCTTTACCTGTATGCAAACACCATCCCACTTTCTGCACTTTGATCCCATTTATGTAACCTCTCTTCTTTCCTGCTGTCTAAATAAACGTGGAAAAGGTACATGAGGAGGGTGTTTTTATCCAGTTTCAGATCTGTCACAGTGGTAGGGGATCCTATGTGATGCTGTAGGTGACACCAGCCATCTGGTGTGGGTGGAGATGTGTAACAGACTGAGGGTTTAGCCTGGTTGAGAGATGTACACTCTGGTGTGGGTGGAGATGTGTAACAGACTGAGGGTTTAGCCTGGTTGAGAGATGTACACTCTGGTGTAGGTGGAGATGTGTAACAGACTGAGGGTTTAGCCTGGTTGAGAGATGCACACTCTGGTGTAGGTGGAGATGTGTAACAGACTGAGGGTTTAGCCTGGTTGAGAGATGTACACTCTGGTGTAGGTGTAGATGTGTAACAGACTGAGGGTTTAGCCTGGTTGAGAGATGTACACTCTGGTGTAGGTGGAGATGTGTAACAGACTGAGGGTTTAGCCTGGTTGAGAGATGTACACTCTGGTGTAGGTGGAGATGTGTAACAGACTGAGGGTTTAGCCTGGTTGAGAGATGTCCACTCTGGTGTGGGTGGAGATGTGTAACAGACTGAGGGTTTAGCCTGGTTGAGAGATGTACACTCTGGTGTAGGTGGAGATGTGTAACAGACTGAGGGTTTAGCCTGGTTGAGAGATGTCCACTCTGGTGTAGGTGGAGATGTGTAACAGACTGAGGGTTTAGCTTGGTTGAGAGATGTACACTCTGGTGTAGGTGGAGATATGTAACAGACTGAGGGTTTAGCCTGGTTGAGAGATGTCCACTCTGGTGTGGGTGGAGATGTGTAACAGACTGAGGGTTTAGCCTGGTTGAGAGATGTACACTCTGGTGTAGGTGGAGATGTGTAACAGACTGAGGGTTTAGCTTGGTTGAGAGATGTACACTCTGGTGTAGGTGGAGATATGTAACAGACTGAGGGTTTAGCCTGGTTGAGAGATGTCCACTCTAGTGTAGGTGGAGATGTGTAACAGACTGAGGGTTTAGCCTGGTTGAGAGATGTCCACTCTGGTGTAGGTGGAGATGTGTAACAGACTGAGGGTTTAGCCTGGTTGAGAGATGTCCACTCTGGTGTAGGTGGAGATGTGTAACAGACTGAGGGTTTGGCCTGGTTGAGAGATGCACACTCTGGTGTGGGTGGAGATGTGTAACAGACTGAGGGTTTAGCCTGGTTGAGAGATGTACACTCTGGTGTAGGTGGAGATGTGTAACAGACTGAGGGTTTAGCCTGGTTGAGAGATGTACACTCTGGTGTAGGTGGAGATGTGTAACAGACTGAGGGTTTAGCCTGGTTGAGAGATGTACACTCTGGTGTAGGTGGAGATGTCTAAACTGGTTGAGAGATGCGCACTCTCTGAGGCCATGTACGAGTCATTTGATTAACAGCAGATGATTACGGACAGGTTGGTACCAGTGATCTCCCATCTCTGTGAGGTTGGACAGGAGGATCTGATGGTAAACCACATACATCGGGAGGATGGTATGCCTTTGTGCATATGAGAAAACTTCTAACAGAGAGACGCTAGTTGGCGATGAGATGATGACAGTACTGAAACCCTCCATCCCCACATGAACCCTCCATGACTAGTTGCCTGCAGGACCGCCAACCACAGGCACTGGGATGGTCAGAACTTGATACCAGACTGTGGGGAGCATCATTGCACTAAACCAGTGCTTCAGCAGGTCGACCCATCTGACGGTAACAAATCAAAACAAAAAAGCGAAAAAGAAAGCAAAACAAATGATTACAAAGAAAGGGATCTGTAAGCAGTCTGTTTCAGGATTAATTTTAAAGAGGATTTAAACCGCAGAATCAGTGATCCTTGGGATAGTGTTGTTGGAGAGACGGGGTTAAAGGAATGTGAGTTGAAGTAGGTCAGATCCTTAGTGTAGTCTGTTTTATTAGCCCCTCAAATTATCATGGTATTTTTGTTATAAGCAGTAATTTTAAAGCTGGCAAATGCTGATATGGGCTGCATTTATTGTGGTCATTGAGAAGAAGTGATTTAATTAATTTTTTTCTTGGAAGCAGAGACCATTTGTTCCTATCTGTTCAAATCTGTGAGATACACAATACATCTCCTTTCCAGTTCCGTGTCATTCTTTTGCAATCACTACCATTCATACAATTCATATTGCTGACACTGTAGAATAATAATAGTTTCTGGTTGTACAAATGCAGTATCATTCATCTATTGCTATGAAACAACATCATACAGTGTTTTGATCAAGAGTATTCCCTGAAGAGCAAAAACAATAAACAAAAAAACAAAGCAGCCTGGCTGTTTCAGCTCCTGCTATTTTGAGAATACTTGTGGTTCATTAATAGTATTTCCATTGTTTAGTAGTTGCGTTTTCTGTTGGGAATTGTAATTGAATGAGATTTGAAGAGAATTTGCTGCTGCAGTTTGATGAGATAGCTTAATTTACGTCAAACACCTATAGTTCTGCTCTACGTGGTATGATTTTTTTTCATGTGGAGATATTCCCTGTCAATCTAATTGTATTAGGTTCTCAAAGTCAGAAATTTCACACCTGACAGTGTGTTACATTACAATACAGTTATTTAGCAGACGCTTTTATCCAAAGCGACATACAATAAGTGCATACAGAAACGTCATCGAAGTAACTACAGAACAGATAAGAAAGCACGTCCTTCCCATAACGTAGCAGCTATATGTTTTAGTGGAGAGTTGAAATGTTAAAACCTATATTATGTTTTTATTTGTAAACTTTATTGTATTTTTAGCCAACTCTCATGGATATGGGAGAGCCTGAACTCATTTGAACACTTACATGTCAAGTGCCTATCAATAAATACCAACATAAGGACATGTTATGTCAGTGTAATCTGTGATGGACAATATACATTATTTCCACTTTAATATGTACATTACATTACATTACATTATAGTCATTTAGCAGTTACAATTACAATTCCATTAATTAATTTTACTCTGAGATATACTGTATATCACAATATGTTCTTTTTCAATTTATTCTATATACAGGTGATGACATATTACAACACATACATATGGACATATATGAAACAATATAGGAAATAATATTCTTACAAAGGAATATGTTGGATTGTGTTTTATCATGTAGGACATGTGGTAGGGAACATTCAACTTTAAAACATAACTGGAGATTGTAGTCTTTGACCTTAATACCAGTATAATCTTGGTGCAGTCAGCATTCTCTGACTTGTGACACACCAGGCTCAGCTCAGTGGCAACCACGGTAACAATCTCATTTAAATGCTCTGCTGATATTCAAGGGAAAAATATATCAATTAGAACAGACTGATGCTTTAGATAATCCGGACTGCTACCTACACAATGCTGCTCCGGTCCTCCTTTTGATGATTCTGAGGTCCCTTTTAAACACATTCATGTGAGATCAGCCAGTGACCTAGCTGGTGATGTATTTACAAACCTGGGGGGAAATCTACACTATACTGCTGTAGGACTGTGTGTTATAAGCCTGCAGAATGTTGCTGGAGATTGTTTGTAGGGTGACACTATAATAGGTCCCCCGTGAGTATATATGAGCTGTGGTTATAGATGTAGGCATAAACCAATAGCTGACATTGTAACATTGTACACCAGTCCAGAAGTGTCTTGTCATGTGGAGATATATGTTTGTAGCTCAGTACCATTCTGAATAAGTTGTTGAATTGAAATGCCCTGAAGAAGGTCCTAAAGAAGCATGCTTCTACTAAAAAACAGCTAGTTTCCTCTAAATATCTCACACGACTTGTCATACTGTGCTCAGAATTACCTGTTATTTCCTCATCTTTAAGGACAGCAGCTCAATAGGAATCACTGCAGGTGCCTGTTTAAGCACGCTTGCTTGAGAGCATACACATTACTCACACAGACAATTTTGCTATTTTATTCATTTCAGTGAAAGCCAGAAAATGCTTTGCCATGATTACCTTAAAAGGCAAAAAGGTTATCTTGAATCTCTTATTTTTTAAATGGTTGCAACTCTATTTGGCAAGATTTTCTGTATTCCTTATTGTGGTTTCCGATAGTAATGGTGCAGTACGTTGGAATAGATCACAAAGAAACTTGTTGAATATCTAGAAAAATCTCAACAGTCTTGAGCAGCCACCACCAATGATCAGAGCAGCTTTTACAGCCGGTATCCTCTAGAGCCGAAAAGTATACCAGATCTTAATCAGTGTTGTCAGGAGCCAGATCCAGTGAGTATATGGACTCTTACAACCAAGCAGTTTCCGTGCTTTAAAGCGCCTGCTCAATACAAGCGTGTGCATGCACACAAACACACCCACATATGCACGCACACGCACACACAAATTGCTCCTTGTGTATCAACTGAGAAACAGACTGATCACACTGTTGTCACCAGAAAATGGAGCGGAATTAATTTTTTGTGATTGTCAAAGTGAGGAGCTGCGTGCTTGAGTGTGTAGCCTGTGTGTTTGCGCATGTATGGGTGTAGCCGCTACCTGACAGTGGAAGAGTTTAGGATGAAGCTAGCAGCTGTGAGTAAGGCTAGTATGGAGAGAGAGGCTCTGAGAAACACTCTCAGTGTGGGACAGGCTCCACTGCACCACCAGGAAAAGGAAGGCCTGGGTGAAGCAGGCGCACTCACAGAAACGCAGCGGCAAAGGGAGAAGGGCAGACCAGAGTGGAGCGTTCACAGGCCCAGGCAGGAGACAGAAACAGGAGGGAGATTGAACACAGGTTCAGCCCAGAGAAACAGGGGCTGCTGCATGGCAGGGTTACAAAAGCAAGGCTGTCAAAAAATACAACAGAGAGGGACACTGGCGAAGCGGAGCCGGGGAATAAATAGCTCTCGAGCTGCACCGCTCCCGACTCCAAAGAGCCTGTACAATATCACTAGACAGCCAGCAGGAAAGAACAGACAGGAAGCTCTTTCAGCTGCCTTTGAGTTGGCTGCCAGCGTTAGTGCAGCGGTTAAGGAATTGGGCTTCTAACACAGAGAGTGCGGGTTTAAATCCCAGGTGGGGCGCTGCGGTTCTAAGCTTTGAGCAAGGTACTTAATTTGAATCACTCCAGTAATGGTCAAACAGGGGAACTGATATCCCGAAACCACCACACAGCTGGACCCACTCTGGCTTTGTTCATGTTTCAGGTGCTTTTCTGTGCTATTGTTTTGTTTCTGACTGGATAATAAGTCAGCCAGACTGTTGTTTATATCACTGGTCCACTTACAAGCCAGCTGTGCGCATTGGCTAGCTTTGTCATTGCATTGCATTTTGACTGTGCCACTGACAACACAGTTAAAGGTTCAGTGTTAATTAAACTACAATAGGGATCATTGGTGTGAAAGATGCTCAACACATATGCAATAAGTGTAGTTACAGCAGGAACAGGAGAGTTGGAAAAGAATCACACGTATTATCTTTGTAATAAAATGAAGTATTTGGGGAAAGCTTAAGCTGTGGACTGCAGATAAAGTCCAGGTGGCTATTTTGGATCTGGGAAGAATTTAATGATTGGAAGCAGCTGGATTTAGTCATTGAAAATGGAAGATCTTGTGACCAAATCAGCAAACAGATGACCAAATTGGTATTTAACAAGTATTTTAAAAAAAGTGTGGCAAGTGTGTATTTATTAGTTGCGTATTGTGTAGTATAAAACTTTGTGTACAGTAACAACAGAGAGTTTAACAGAGAGTTTAACAGTCCAGCCAGGGAATGGGGCCATTCTCCAACTACCCAAAAACAATCAGCAAATGGTAGAGAGAGACTTTTAAAAGCACTTTTTAAGCAACTATAGAAAAAAAAGAACAAAAACCCAAAAATAAAATAAACAAACAAATAAATATATAAATAACCAAAAACAATTTCAAAACACATTCAAGCAACTATTCAACGCAGCTATGTGAAAATTAACATATACCACCATCACATATGTAAAACCATTACATCATCACACAAAATCAACTTTCACTTTTGTTTTCCCTTCTGTGGCTTGAAGATTGCTAATTTAGCCCAAGAATAAACTGAATGAGCATGCAGATCTCTTTCTTCTCCCTGGAGTATGGCACCCCGCAGAAGAACCTGGTCATGGTACATGCCACACTGCGAGCCCCACCCCATTGCTCAACGCCGGCCTCAGCCGAGCACAGCCACAAAACAAGTGGAAAATGTGTTTGGAGGTAATACACCTATGTAGAATCCTCCATTGGAGGTCTCCAGCCATTTGAAGAAGCACAGAGAGACGTGGCCTCCACTTTGTATCCCATAACCCTTTAAACTGTTCCTTGTTCAGTCACCATTGATGAATTAGTTTTGTCCTGGGTTCTCAAACTGCGGGTGTTCCAAGCCCCTCTGCCACTGTAAATCTTCCACCTCTCCACCCTGCACATGCTGCATGAGGTTCACTCTTAGGGATGGGAAACGGGCTCCACTCATCCGTTACCTCCCTGCTCCACACCAGCTGAGCAATAAGAGCAGTTCTCTGCGTCCACCATGTACCCCTGTACCCCTGTACCCATCCACAATGCATATGATTGTTCTTACCTACTAGAACCTAGCCTGTACAGCAATGTAATCCTCAGACCTGCAGTCAAACTTCTCACTACTAAATAGGTTAGAAAGCCAGGTGATACCTGGTGACGTCAACAGCAGTCTACACAGATATGTTTGAGGAAACCTGCAGTGGAAGAGAAGGTTTCATGAAAGTTTCTCTCCCTGCAGTCTCCATGCATTCAGAATGGACCTGTAGGAACCTGACCACTTTATCACTGTCCATAAAAAACAGGTGACTATCGCCACAGATATTTTTTTTATGCTGCTTCCCGATTTTTTCCCAATTTGGAATGGCCAGTGCTCCCTTGCTGGAATCTCTGCCATGGATTTTGGAGATTGCAGACAAGCACATGCTCTCCTTCAAGCTTGCGATGCCAAGCTTCCCTTCTTATCACGCCGCAGTTCCCAAAGACTGGCACAGATGAGTCAGAGGAAGACACTTCATGTTCAGCTTAACAGATGCACTTGCAGGCTCCTGATCAACCGGCGAAGGTCGCTAGAGAGCGATGTGATGCATATCGCTGCCAACAAAACCCTCCCTAACCCTGGGTGGCGCGACCACCAATTAAACACCCTGCGGTGCTACTGGCCACAAAAAAATAGCACCAGCAAATGATACCCACAGCACTGTACTACTGTAGGTGAGCATAATCATTTTCAGCCACTTTCAGTCTAAAAACCGAAACCCTGCTATTAAGTTTTTACCAAACCCGCCCCCCTCACACACAGGTCAATGCAGTATTCCAGGCCTTAACCAGTGCTATCTTCCCAAAAAAGAAAACTGTCACATTAACGTGTAGTAAAGTAGCCCTCTCAAAGCAGGCCAGTGCAGAACAGAGCCCTCCACATCCCCAAGGTTTTTAGTCATCAAATGGTAAATGGTAAATGGACTGCACTTATATAGCGCCTTTATCCAAAGCGCTTTACAATGGCCTCTCACTCACCCATTCACACACCAATGGCGGCAGCTGCCATGCAAGGTGCTAGCCTGCTCATTGGGAGCAATTTTGGGGTTCAGTGTCTTGCCCAAGGACACTTCGACATGTGGACAGGAGGAGCCGGGGATCGAACCGCCAACCCTGCGATCAGCGGACGCCCCGCTCTACCTCCTGAGCCACAGCCGCTCATCAGTGTGACATCCTCTCCATATGCATTTACCAGAGACCCCAGCAGCCACCTCTCCAGTTAGCTGCTGCCTCAGGACACAGAGCAGTGGCCCAATAGATGGAGAACAGGTCACAGCCCTGCCTTATCTCTCTGGTGCTGGGGAAAGGAGATCAGCAGGAGAGTTTGAATATTGTTGAACTTTGGCGTTCTATGTACCCCATTATATAGCAGCTTCTGTCAAAATCCGAAAGCTCACAGTTTTAAACAGGTTTATGTGTATGGTCTGCCTGATCAAAAGCTTTCTCTTGGTCAAGATGAATCAGTCAAGTCCCTTATGTTTTACTACACAGCCTGTGTCTCAGATTTTCAAAACTGGACCTGTGTGTTATGGGATAGGTTGGGTCAGGGTAATTATGTAGATGCGATACTGGATGGCTGTTCTTTAGCTGGCTGAAGTCCCTCTTTTTTGCAGCAACTAAGAGGGAGCTGCCCAGCCTCAATTTTCTTGGTAATCACATTGAAATAGTTTCGGCCAATATGAGGCCAAGGAAACTTTTCTGTTGTGAGGCCAAGGAAACTTTTCTGTTGTTTTGATTTTGGACAGCTGTTGTCAGGTCAGGGCTCACTCTCCCTTCCCGGCCACCTCAGGTCATTCCTGAGGCAGTTTTTTAGTTGTCCTTTGTAACACCTCTAATGAATAAGGAGACTGCAGCGTGAGGAATCTCCCCCTGTCTCGTCAGCTCTCGTCATCATGGTGGTTTCAACACTTGGAAATTTTTAATTTCTTTGTTAGTCTTCTTCAGCCCGAAAAAATAGGCTGCGGGGTTCACCTGTGTATGCTTCGCTTGAATCGGCACACTCTGGCAGTGTTCCTTATGAAGATCACACGGCAGTTTCCTTTTTTAGTCCAGGCTCTGTGACATGTGAGTGCCACATGCTCACACCATGGTTCTCTGCATCTGCAATTTCCCTCTCAATCTCTTCCCTCTTCTGCAATTGGTGTCTATTTTTGGCAGAACCTCTGTATTTGTGTCTTTCCTATATCCATTGTCCAACTGAAGTGTATGTCCACCCCCCCTGCTTGTTGGAGAGAGTACTCTTGGGTCTGGATGTTTTGCATCTGGCTGAGAGACATAAATGCTATCTCTCTAGGTTAGCGCTGGGGCAACCACTACTGTCTCAAGCCACTGCGCCTGCCTCCGTCCGCTCTAGCTTGCACTAATGAGAGAGATTCCTGGACATCTTAATCAATCCCACTCTTCAATTTCAACCCCAGAGCGCAACACAGTGTATATTCAGTCAGTTCTATTTGTGCAAATTGTGGCACTTTGTGACATACTGTGAGCGACGCAAACATTGTGCAACTTATGTAAGACCGCGACCACCGATCGACGGTGACTCTCCTCCATTTGACGCCATCGCCTCGGCAATCCGCAGCACACGTTCAGTCAGATGCAGTGATGCAACAGGCACCGGGACCAGCCAGCCTGTTGTCATGGCAACGGAAAGCACGTTTGAGCCCCCTCTACGGGACAACGAGTGATACGGTATATCCAACACGATATCGGCTAAAAAGGATTTCAGCCTCCCCCCTTCATCCTGCCATTTCACAGAGCTAGATGTTGACTTTCCCCGGTGTCTTTTATTGTAAACCTCACTGACTCTCTTGAGGAAGAGACATGGGCCCCGCTCGTTAATGCTTGTTGCTCTCCCTGATATAAACAATGAGGTCATCTCTTCCAGGGCTTGTTTTTCCAGCTTATGATGTCACCAGCAGCCAATCACTACATGATACTGCAATAGGTAGCATGAGAAGGGGGAGTCTGGGGTATACACTTCGGGGAGACATGGCTGGTAGCACTGTCACTGTTCTCCTGTCATCATCATCATCATCATCATCATCATCAACATTATTAATATTATTATTAGTAGTAGTAGTAGTAATACAACAATTAATTCATTTGTGAATATGTTTTTATATATTTTAAAATGTATTTAGATTTATTTTAAATTGTGGGAAATATTTCACTTAATAATATGCATGGAATTAAGGGCATTACCGGTGGCAATAATTTATGCTTTCTGACTTATGAGATATATTTGGAATTTCAATGTATATTAATGTTTCTTAATAAAGGTCATTAGGAGTGTAAAATGTACATAATGAGCCTGCTGTGTAAAAAAGGAAGTGCTTTGATTTTGATTGGGGTGGTCAGTTAGTCCGATAGTTAGCCCAGTCAGCTGTCTGAAAGCAGGTGGATTTTATCTGATGTAATGAATGATCTTTATTCACCTTTCCAGGTTATTTAAAGTGGGATTAATAAGTTATTATTCATTTCATTATTTGGCTGTGACCTTGACATAATGACCCCTGTCATATTTTCAGGCCTAAGAAAGTGTCTCCTGACTTTTCAAAGATTGCAGGTTTGTAGTCAAAACATATGCATAAACCCACTACCTCTGCTACAAATAATCATGAAGCAATCTATACTCTAGTAGGCCTGCATCACTAAGAACTGTTTTTGAATTATGAGAGTTTATATGTGTCAAAATTCAGTTCTCCAAAATGCATAAAATCAAACGGCGTAGAATAGTGCATATGAAATTAAATTCCGATTGAGTGATATGTTAAAATGTGTTACGAAGCTCAGACAAACTCATTATAGGTGTGTTGGAAATGCTCCAATGTCCGTGTGGCCAGCCATTGATTTATTTCGCTCTGCAGTCCAGTGACTCAGCTGCAATCATTGGCAGTTCCTCACCTAGGAGCCAAACCTGCAACCTTCTGAAACCAGTGAAAACCCGCTTCCTTCACTACACTCTCAGCACATTGTTTAAATGGTCTGCCTTTCTTAGCCGTCCTTTAGTGCAAAAGGTTATTATCGACCCACTGTAGCACAGGCCAGCTTTTTAATGCACCCTGGTCCCACCCCACTGATACAGTATAATGGGCAATGAGTTGGTATACCCACATTGTGCTGTATGAGCACGTCTGATTGGTCCCTTTTTTGATGTACTAATTCTGATTGGTGGGAACAGACACTATGGAAGAAAAGTCAATATTCACCAGAATCTGAACAGAAAAACATAATTTTCTGCTGAGGCAGAAAGATTGACCTTTAGGATTCCGATAGGTCAGTATGTGTGTTTGTTTGTGTGTGCTATGTGTGTTTGTTTGTGTGTTTGTGCGCGGACTGTTACTACTATACCAGTGAGTTTTTTATTATAAAGCCTTTTCAGAGCAAAAAGCGCCCATGGGTCATTGGACTTGTTAAATGACCAGCCAAATATCATGTTGATGCTCTGCCATTCCCAGCAATAAAACACCATTAAAAAAGCATCAAGCTTCACACTTTGCACACTAATGCACTTTACATATTGCATACGCTGTCATGCAAGTGATAGAAGAGTGGTTTCTGGTCATTTAATCGGAACCCTGGCTCTTACACAAATGTCCTGTGGGGTTTGTTTAGCTCTGTGACAGGCTGTAGAATGTCTGGTGTTTTGTTTCACAGAGTAAATAGTTTCTCCTCATGCGCTGGCCCCATGGAAATTACACACTAAAGTAGCACAAGAAGTAACAACTGAAATAGGTGTGTTTCCACCAGTTTGCATGCTTCATTAAAACTTCAACATCAGTCTGTCAAAAAATGTGGGCCAGCGGGGCGAGAGTGACCTGCCGGTTTGATGGATTGGGAATCTGCAGTGGACTGGGTTCCCAGTTCCAATCTACAAGACTGTAACAACTTAAAAACATCCAAATAGGTCATAACGTCAAAGGTTATTTATAAATAATTTCAAACAAGAATTTTTAGCATTTTCAGTTTTTCCTAAGTGTTCAGATACAGGGGGAAATGTGAGACCCCGTACAATCCGTCTATCCATGTCAACTTCCTGTGAAGCACATAAATGGGCTCAAATGTAAAGTACATTGGCACCGTCATCGCATGCTCAATGTCGTCCTTCTTGATGACCCCTTTCCAGGTGCCCACGGAATCAGAGAGGAGCCACAGTTTGTGACGTCGCGAGCAGGAGAGAGCGTGATCCTGGGATGTGACGTGGCCCACCCCCTGAACGGCCAGCCCTATGTGGTGGAGTGGTTCAAGTTTGGAGTTCCCATCCCCTTTTTCATCAACTTCCGCTTCTACCCTCCCCATGTGGACCCGGAGTACGCCGGTAAGAGGATCTGAACTTAGCTCTGTTGCCAGGAAGTCTCAGCTTTCAGCATTATATTGTTCACACCTCCCATTCCCTGGTGCACATACAAACTCTCACAGATGGTCTAAGAGAGCTCTAGTTCACGCTCCAACGAAACACATTCCGTTGTTTTTGAGAAGTAAAAAAATGAACGTTAAAATGAGTGTAAAATGATCAAAGAGCACTGTGTGGTATTAATTTACAACCCTTGACATTGCAACTCATAAGTGTGCACGTGAACTACAATGCCCTCCAATGGAAATCCTCATCCTGTCCATTTAGCTGAAGGCATCGTACAGTGCCACATGCAATTAGGGAACAGTAATCCTATTTGATTCGGGGCCATAGATTAGAGGCAGTCTGCATCAGATAAAGCCTGAACTTGCTGAGGCGCTGGCTGAGTGCTGAAACACTGCTCACCCTGTTTGTGACATCAAACCCTGTGCTTTCACAATTGTCAACATGAAAGGCAACCCTTCTGAAAGGGGTGTTGAAAAGAGTCTGCCCTCATAACCCTCCCCAAGAGATTGGAGCACTGAACTCCCACACCTGCAGGTCATTGGGTCATATCTTCAACGGGGACAGTTTATATTTTTTCTTGGGAAAGGTGCTTATTCCTCGATTGCTCTAAAATGTACTTTGGTCAGATAAGCTGTCACTTTATAGTATCCGGCCTGTGTTACAGACTGGGTTTAATTATTATGCTTCTCGATATTGGAACATTTTACAGGATGAGATCAAATTGGACCTGATAATAAATGTATTCACGTATGGAAAGAATTTAGTGCTAATAGCATTTACACATTTCACACGCATTTCACACACATAGAAAAACTACAAATACTGTTTTACAAATCTCAAACTACAAATGTCAAGCTGTGGACACACAAAATGTTTTTTACACTTTGCAAAACTACACAGCAAAAATCTTGGTGTATATTTGAGATCGTGGTCTCATATAAACACTCTAGGGTGTTCAATGTACACCCTATGGTGTTAAAGTTACACCAACAGTGTTAGATTTACACCAACTGTTTTGCTGTGTACAAATCCTGTCTTACAGATCTCTACAAATTACAAACTACAAAGCTCAAGCTGTGGTAACACAAAAATACAATTAATTTTGGAACTATTTTTGCATGTGTGACAGGGAAAGGATCCACACGTGTATCCACCAATCAAAATGAAGGTACCTACAGCTAATCAGGGGAAGAGTAGCTCACAGGCAACTGGGCGTGAGTCGAAGCATGGCGGACACGAAGGAATATCTGATGAAAAATGTATTCATGCCAAAAGATAATCAAACTTAAACATCTTTAATTAGTCGCTTGCAATAAAGATAACGTTTTAATGGGTAATTGTTGGTCCAGAAAGTGCCACCTCTATGCAAGCTAGCTTTGATTTCTATGAAATAATAATGAACAAGATTGTAGGCTACATCACTACTGCTTACACATTTAGCAGACTAGTGACGTAGTCTTTATTGCTTTATTGCTGTGTTTATGACTACTTATTATGACTACTATTATGTTTGTATTTTTTAACAAACATGGGCCATTAGAATTAGCTTTAGTTTCCCTCATTTCACTGTATACGCCGACTTCAAGTACAGCAAAAAGGCATTCTCCACTGTATGTCTGATTGATTGGGAGCATTAAATTATCATTGTGAAGTGGGTAAAAGGGGCCTGCTGCTGAAGGTGGCTCCACTTCCCTCCTCACACAACATATAGCAATCCAGTAATTCCTGGGTAGCAGCGGAATCTGTGAAGCTGAAGCCACAGCCACAGCAACAAAGGAAGAGATAATAGCTGTGAAAATAATAGGGCTAATGAAATGATTATACTGTACTTGTTGGCATAATCTGGTGTCTGTAGAAACTGCAGGCTAATGATAGCTGGGCATCTGATTAGGCTACTCTGCAATTAAAAGAATACAAAACGGGAGAAAATAGTGTTCTCAATGTATGTGTGTGTGTGTGTGTGTATGTATGTGCATTAACGTGTAAGGTGCACTCCATTGATAAGAAGCAGAGCCAAGGTCAAATTTAAACCCATGTCAATTTTATAAAAACCAAAGAAGGAAAGATGGTTTATTAGAAGTCACTACGCGGACAGGGCGTGCATTTTTAATGTACAATCCTTTCAGGGAATGTAAATGAGCTTATCTGAAGTTTTACTGTTGATGACAGATCAAAGTGTATCTGTCTTTTTAACCAGCAAATATTTTTTTACCAGTAGATCAGGTTCACTCATTAAGTACGCTTAAACAAAGTAGCTTAGGCCTGAAGGTACAATTGAGATGCCACTGTACATAGTTAATTCAGCCAACTGCACTTACTGTCATTAACTGAGTCCGGTTAAGGGCATAACACCACAAGGAACATATGTATTTATCAGTAGTTTGTGAGCTCTTAAAACTTTTTCAGTATCAAAAGTGTCTCAAGTTTCAAACTCTGAACATAAATCAATTTGAAGCCCTCATGCAGAGGCCTTACTCCCACAGCCATTACCCAAATAACACTAGTGCTATGTGTAGTTATTCTGGATGTACTATACATAGCTACATGCTTTTTTCCAGCATCTAGGCACTTAGTTACACTTAAGAATGCATTTGATCTGGACTGCCTTAAAGTATATCAGCATTTAATACAGCCTTATAGTATATCAGCATGTAATACAGCCTTATAGTATATCAGCATTTAATGCAGTCTTATAATATATCAGCATGTAATACAGCCATGCATTTTCCACCTTTCAGAATCAATGCCACATTCATATGTGAGACAATTTCACCCTTGTAAGCTGTAGCAAGACTCAAGACAAGGAGCCTGTCAAGAGGTCTACTTTCCTGCAGTCATCCATCTGTAGCAAATTTTAAATTTCCGTCCATGGTCTCCCGCCCTCTCTCCACAGCCGACTGCACAGCGGCCCCCGACTGCACATGCGAGCAGCATAAAATGTTTTTTAATTGACTGACCCCAATTTCTTGTGAACATAGAGGAATTTGTAGAGCCCGTTTTGTTCCATCACACAGTCCCTCATCCACTGGACACTGGACATCCAATTCTGTGACTGAGCAGCAGGCTGTGGTGGCACGACACAGCGCCTCTTTGTTTGGGGGACGTTGAATAGGGCACGACAGCCAGTGGGCAGAGATAATCTGGCTGTGAGAAAGCAATTGCGCTGCGATTGCCCTGGTCCACATCCAGCCTCGGCTTTGACCTGCCCCCTTCATCCACACAATGGCCTGTTGTCACGCCTCACACTGAAACGGGGGGCAGTGGGGGCAGTGGGGGCTGGGGACGGGTGGCTAACAGGGCAATGGGGGCTGCAGTAATGATGACATTGATATGTGTCTCACAGGAATTTGAGTTGGATAGACGGATTGTGTGGGTATCTTGCTTATTTTTTTCCACCTCCGAATGTTTAGGTGAAAGTGATTGTGTTCAAAAGGCTTGTTTTGAACATTCATAACCTTCCTTTGTCAGGGGTGTCACTCTAGCCACCGGTCTGCATTGTTTGAGGGATTGACAGACGTAGATTGCCCAAACCGATTGTTGAATCACAGGGGCCCATCCGTTCTGGCTTTTGAAAATGTCCTCTATGCACAATTATTAAGAAGGATCATGTTAATACTATGTGTGTCTGTGTAGATGTCTTGTCTGTGCTTATTTAGGAAATATAATAATTCAAACGTTAAGCCATAGTGGCTCTCAACTGGCTCATTGAGTGAAGGTGAGGCCCTGTAGCACAGTCTTTGCAGATTTAAGCCTGGGCTAGGTCATTAGCAGAGAGGGCTGGCCGATAACCCATATCTACCATTATTAAATGTTTTTTAAGCGTAATAACAATCATCGCCATCTCGTGGCGTATTGGTTATCTTTCATGTTTTTTTCTTTTAAATTTTATCTTACCTGATGCGGTAGTAAACATCCAAACTTCAGAGGCCGTGTGAAATGCTTCCAGAGAAAAACCATCACCACTGGGTGTTATAAGATAGCCAATCAGTTCTTGCAGCTTCCATGTGATTGACAAAAACACATCACATCGAAACTGTACGACCTTGCGGCAGATTGGCTTATCTTATCAACACCCAATAGATATCAGTTAGGGATGTTAAGGCGCAGCCCCTCAAACAGACAAAGCTGAGGCTCAGCCCCTCAGACAGACAAAGCTGAGGCTCAGCCCCTCAAACAGACAAAGCTGAGGCTCAGCCCCTCAAACAGACAAAGCTGAGGCTCAGCCCCTCAGACAGACAAAGCTGAGGCTCAGCCCCTCAGACAGACAAAGCTGAGGCTCAGCCTCTCAAACAGACAAAGATGAGGCTCAGCCCCTCAGACAGACAAAGCTGAGGCTCAGCTCCTCAGACAGACAAAGCTGAGGCTCAGCCCCTCAGACAGACAAAGCTGAGGCTCAGCCCCTCAAACAGACAAAGCTGAGGCTCAGCCCCTCAAACAGACAAAGCTGAGGCTCAGCCCCTCAAACAGACAAAGCTGAGGCTCAGCCCCTCAGACAGACAAAGCTGAGGCTCAGCCCCTCAGACAGACAAAGCTGAGGCTCAGCCTCTCAAACAAACAGAGCTGAGGCGAAGTGAATGATGCACAGCAAGGACACACACACTGAGGGCCCCACTTATTAAGACCTTTAGCATGTGGGCAAAACATTTTAGTACACGCAAATCTAATAACACAACCACTGATTGGGGCAAAACAAATACCAATTATTTAGACACAAGTTATTGGTTTTGCATGTGCTAAAAGGTTTACCACACGCTACAGGTCTTGGTAAATCAAGCCCTCCTGTGGTTAGAAGCACCCTGCTGGACAAACTGCAGCCCTGGTGTCCATCCATTTTTTTCTTTCTTTTTTTGTCTCCCTCCTCTCTCAACAAATCTTTATTGGTGGTATATAAATAGACTTGACTTCTAAAGCTCTCCTTTGTTACCGCCAGGCCGTGGCCTATTTCTCCTCCTGTGATATCGATTTTCAGCAAATATATAAAAAACTTTTTTTTAAAGCGGATGCTTGCTTCCTCCCCAGGACATGAGACCTGTTATAAACAGAGTCACACTCTGGCATCGGGCACAGAAATCTGGAAGTTGATTAAAAACAGGATAGCATTTGAGCTGTGACTTAACTTGGAGCAATTCATTGTGTTCTGTTTTTTGTACTACTGACATAACACATTTTAAAGCGTTTCTTTTTCTAAACGCAAATGATTCCAGACCCTTCTCACAGAGTATGCCTGTGTGTGAGAATTTGGAGTTTGGAAAGAGGAGGTCTGCCCATAACAGTGGCTTTCTGTACAAATGGACTATAAGAAAAATTATGAGCAAGACAGTTTCATATCTGTACCTATTCAATCGACCCAGCTGTGCAATTTTAGAGTCCTGAGATATTAGTGCTCACTACTATCTTTATTATTTTCTATCCTTACTAAGTGAAATGCATGTGTGCATACACACACACACACACACACAAACGCATACACGCATGCACGCATACACACACACACACAAACGCATACACGCATGCACGCATACACACACACACACACAAACGCATGCACGCATACACACACACACACAAACGCATACACGCATGCACGCATACACACACACACAAACGCATACATGCATGCACGCATACACACACACACACACAAACGCATACACGCATGCACGCATACACACACACACACACACACGCATGCACGCATACACACACACACACAAACGCATACACGCATGCACGCATACACACACACACACACAAACGCATGCACGCATGCACGCACACATACACAATATTAGGACTGGCTGTAGTACCTCTAGTATTTTATTACACTCACATATAGTAAGACTGTTCATGGTAAAATGATTAGTCACTAAGGAATACCCTGCCCAGGTGTGTAAATTTTACAATATGCTGGATTTTTAGTGAAATTTACACACATGTGGACATGCCTGGATAATATTGATACAGTAAACTCTTGCATAGGCAACCTAAACGGGACCAGAGGGTTAGGTGGATACATTAAAGTTTTGGCAGCTGAGGCAATTTCAAAATGTGAATTGATGAATGAAAACGCTTATTTTTGACAAAATTATAAAAAAATTCATTATGAAACCTGCCATAAAATGAACATTGGGCAACAATAAATGAAATAATTTAAAAATCCCAAAATATACAGTATTTAACTACAGTTAAATGACAGTATATAGGTGAATAAGTTCTCGGACCTCTGGATTCTGGAATTAGAAAAGTTAATTAAACTTTGTTTGACCGTATGTAAAAATCTATTACATATAAAATCACGAATGTTGGGGGGGGTCCAGTAGTTTTGTGGAATGTATGGGCGTACCTTTAATGTACTGCACTCATGTAATGGTTGCCACTTCACCAGGCTCATTAGAAATTGACATTACCATTGTAATGAGTTGTCGGTAATCCGGTATGTCGCTCATGCAGTTGGCAGTTTAATGTACTGATACTGGTTAAATCAAATAGAAGGTATCATTTGGCATGTTTGAACCTATCTGACCTTTCTGGTCAGATTAAAGATGTCGGTACAGCAGCGTAGTGACTTTTCTTTCTCTATGAAATACTTGACTTCAGAGTGGCAGGGAAAGTAGAGAGGTGTAGATTTCGGTCCAGCTGTGTAGCTTTCAACAAAATTACAGTTGGTTCATTCAGCTCTAAGATATTTATTCCAAGACTACGGAGAAAAGAAATGTAATAAATAGAAGTTACTATGGAGCCACCCATTTCAGCTGGAGCCCTTCTGAAAGCTCTTTGTTTATCTGATGTTGTTGGGCTGCCATCTGCTCTGAAGGCCTGCCAGAGCGCTGTTAGACAGTCATTTTAGCTTTTCTCTGCTCCCCCCCAAAAAAGAAAAAAGAAAAGACAATGTCACTTTTGACATTCTCGCCAGGCTTACGCCCACAATCGTGGATTTCCTTGCGTCTGTTGCCCATATTTTTCTGCTCTACTGAATGACACATCTGACATGACGTGAGGCTTTTAAACCCCTTTCTTGTCATGTTGTTACCTCAGTCCTCTGTCTTTGCTTTTCTGCTGGGAGGGGGTTGACCACAATCATTCCTGTGTTTAAACACGCCTGTTGCCTTTCCCTAGACTAACAGAACATTATTTACTCAGTACATTATTGACTTTACTTCCAGTATTTATGTTATTAATGCTCAATGTCCAGGGAGACCTGTCTGCAGTTGCTTACATTAGAAACATAATAATTTCTTTTACACTGCTGGATATTTTCTGAAGCAGTTTGGTTAAGTGCATTGAGCGCATCAAGGTTATGACCATAGTGACAGACTACACATTGTTAAGCTGAACACCAGCATGCTTATTTTATCGAATTTTTTTTGATGATCTTGTCACGGGACACGTCATTTGTACCGTCCACTGCGTTAGTTTGTTCGGGGTTGGTCTGTGATCGACTCAGTAAACTGTCCTGACTCTTTGCTCTGTTTTTCCCCCTGCACAGGTAGAGCCAGCCTGTATGGCAAGTCCTCGCTGCGGATCGAGCAGGTGCGCTCTGACGACCAGGGCTGGTACGAGTGCAAGGTCCTGATGCTGGAGCAACAGTACGACACCTTCCACAACGGCAGCTGGGTGCACCTCACGGTGAACGGTGAGCAAGCCCACCAAACGTCATCGTCTTTTTAGAATTCATCACCAATGCCCATTTTTGGATGCGCGGTACACTTTCGTTACGTACGTTTCACTGTGTCATATGAGCGACACAGTCACCCTCCTGTGAGGGTGTTCCGCCGGATGGGCCCGGTACAGCACACACAGACCTGTTCCCCTGAAACACTGGATACTGAGCCTATGTAGCCTTGCTCTCTGATGATAAAAAAAAAGCCGAAACCTATTTCTACAACCAGCGACAGGGGTACTTAAGATGACAGCGCTGACATATTTTTATTGATTGATTTATTTGTTTTTTTTTGCTGTTGCCGTATTTAACGTTCTGAGGGAAAATATAGCAAAATGCATTATGGGTGTTCACCTTGGGCCAGGCACACATTAGTAGATTCTGGGTAATGTCCTTTTAAAAACCAGCCGCAGAAGATACACCATGCGTAGCTAAAGTACAGCTTGTACAAATGGAAGCAGGGAGAGCGGTGATAGCATCTAAATCTTTTCCTGAGTTCCGAGGCTTCCGGAAAAGAGGGCCCGGTGAGAACGAAGCCGGGGAGAGATGGCTTATCGCAGGCTGGCCTGACGGGGTACAGGAGGGAGGGGGCTGATGAAGAGATTCGGGAAGGCGGTAAAATGGCGTGTTTTTTATCAAAATCGTGATCAGCGGCAATGTGATGTTGTGACAGGCCAGTTTATCAAGGCTGTGCCCTGAAGGCAAAACTGGCTAACACATCTGCATTCTCTGTGTTTCGCTGCGAAAGTCTTTAATAAAGTCGCATCCCTCATTACATTAAAAACAAATAGCTCTGTACTTGTGCTGCTCAGAACGATAACATACAGAGTAATAAATTATATTAATAATTGTGAATAACAGCTTGAATCACTGTCTCTACTGCTGATTGGTGTTGTACGGTGTACTGTTGCGGTGTACTGCGGTGGACTGTTCTACATTAAGAGGTCTTCTTGCTTTGTAACTTTAGTCATGAAGCCTGTTAATCTCCTGATAATTCAACATTCTGTCACTGACTAGTATACATTAACTCACAATCCCATATTATTTGTACTGTTTTGTAAAAAAATGTAATAATTATTTTATAGATATGCAAATTTACAACAAATAATTGTTTTTTGTTTATCAAATTAAAAAAAAGTTTTGCTACTCATTAATGAATGGTATGCCACCTATTAATGTGCGTTACGATAATGCGGTATATGTACCTTGACTATATTGCATTATGCTGATTTAGTGTATTACTAAGGTCAAGGACATGCAGTGTGATAGCAATGACAGTGTTAAGATTTGAACACCATGCTGCTGGATAGCTGTTGTGGTGTTGAGAGGGAAGAAGCTGTGAAACAGCTCAGATTACATCACTCTTTTCCCATCATATGATGTTACCGCGACTGCCTTTTACCCTAAAAAAAAAAACAAGACGCCTTGCACAAGTTCAAGAATATATTTCTGTATTTCTGTTGCTGGATATTCACAAATTCCCCAAGACTGGCACACCGCATGTAATTATGATGGATAAAGCTGCCATTTCCGCAGCCTGTCATTTGAGCTGCTAGAGGTGGATGGTGGCGTGATAAGAGGGCAGAGCTTTACTGGGGCTGTCAGCGAGTTGATTACCAGCACACCCCACCCACCTTGGCAATGCTGTGTTCCTGTGATATTCAGCACCCTCGCACGTCGGCAGCCTGCCTAGGGTGCCGCAAGGAACATGTCATGCAGGTTGAGGAGAAAGGGGGCGGGGCCTGCAAGGAGATGATGCAATGAGCACCGTATAGCCCGTAGGAGGGGTGATTGGCGGGGGCCCTGTTCCTGGCTGCACTGAAGGATTTTGATGAAAAAAGGACCATGGCAAACAGTCATAGGAACCATTCCTGCTTTGGGAAGGAAGGAATGATGTTCTTTGAAGATGTTTTATTATCTAAGGTCTTTTCAAGACATTTTCAAGATGACCTTTTAAGATGAGTAACAGGAAGGAGTTACATGGAAAAAAGGTGCTGCATTTAAATGTAACAGTCAAACACATATCGGATCTACAGTATATTGTAACTTACCTCCGGAACTTTATTGTTCAGCAATACCCAGTCGTCACCATGCACTGTAAATGTGTTAATTCACCAGTTCCTACTTGATCGTCTGCACACCTACCTTTTTTGTGCTGAACTCAGGACAAAGTGAGCATTTATACAAGAAAATATAAAGCTAAAATCCTACCCCCCATTTGTGGAAATGAGTTTATTATATATGACCTATAGTCATCGCTCACCCTGTTCATGAGTTAAAGCAATGTGCAAAGAAACCCAGAAGATGTGCGTTACATTTCATGGCTCGCCAAGCATCCTTGTTAAGCTGAATCACTGGGTTGGGAGAAGGCGGCGTTGGGTCCATCTGAAGGTGACACGTTGGCACAGAGCAAACAGGGCCGAGCCCTGGCCCCAGATCTGTCTCCGTCAGAGCAAAGCAGCGCACGCCATTACTCAAGCAGCTCCCGCTAATATTTACCACCATTATTTTTAGCATCGCTTAGCAGTTCAGCCGTCAAAACGAATGGTTCATTTGCAAGTGAACACATTCTTTGATGGCAGTACATTTCTCCTGGGCATGATGCAATTGTTTCTGCACAACAGATGCAGGTTCTTGTAATAGACAGTGGACAAAATGTGCCCCTTATCCCCTTTGTTTTAACGAAGTGAAATACTAGCAGGGTGCACAGAACGTTCCCACATGCAGATGCTGAAGGAATCAAATAAACATGGCAATCCATATGTCATTGACTTGTCAATATGTCAATAAAAGTTGCAGGAAGAACTACTTCCATTCTTACTTTCTCTCTTTGAATCATCGTATGTGTCTGAAGGTTCTGGAAGGCATTGTGATGGCATCAGTTATTAGAGAGGATTCATATTCACATATATACCGTAATGTTAGAGATTGTGCCTTGCTGTTCCGACTTCTGTACTGGCCAGACCCTATAGGAACAGCTTGTGGCTTAGCTTTATTACTGACCTCTTTCATCTGTGACTGTGCTACCCAGGCTTGGCCATGTGTCTGTGCAGGGTAGCTGCTTTCTCTGGGTGATGGTAATGGTCTGTTGAGAGGCTTAATCTCAGCACATCTCCAGGTTGTGAAATCATTGCGTCATGTGCATGGTCCAGACTGCTGCTTTTAATCCCCAACATTTTTCAAGTTGTTTTCTTTCTGGATGGAAGTGTTAGAGTAATAAACTGACGTGACCCTTTCATGTGATGTGGAGCCGCACATGGGCTGGACACTCTGCTCAAGTTAGATGGGTTTTTCATTCTTTCACTGCATCACATTCATCTGCATTCACTTTTACATTCACATGTATTATTTAGTAGACATATTTATTTATCCAGAGCGACTAAGTGCATCTGTTCTGGGAGTAGGTATGCCGTGGGTTTTGAATGACCACCCTCACCGGTCACTGTAAATGTAAAGGCAAAACAAGACATGTGGTTAGTGTGTAAGGTCACCAGCCAAAGGGAACTCGTTTTGTGTAAGGATACATCCCAAGTATAACATTACATCTCATATCTGACTTGCATATCAGAACACTCTTCCTGAGTAACGCTTCAGCGATATGGAAATATGGGAGTTAATTAAAATATTGAAAGTTCCAATGATCTTAACTAATTAAAATTATTTATGAATTGAAAAATTATACCTTCACATATATATACCAGACCTTTTTAATTAATGTAAAAAGCAGCACTTCTGGGTAGTCTTCTAGTAATGTCTGGAGTTGCTCTTGAAGGAGTTATATGTCCACCTAAAGTGCTTTAGGGAAACTCAACCCTGGTCCTGGAGTGCCTCAGTAATCCCTTGCAGCTTAAGACTGTTCCTGGGGGCCATTATGACTCAGAGCAACATTAGCCTGGCCTGGGGGGCACAGAGACTCAGAGCAACATTAGCCTGGCCTGGGGGGCACAGAGACTCAGAGCAACATTAGCCTGGCCTGGGGGGCACAGAGACTCAGAGCAACATTAGCCTGGCCTGGGGGGCACAGAGACTCAGAGCAACATTAGCCTGGCCTGGGGGGCACAGAGACTCAGAGCAACAATAGCCTGGCCTGGGGGGCACAGAGACTCAGAGCAACATTAGCCTAGCCTGGTGGGCACAGAGACTCAGAGCAACATTAGCCTAGCCTAGGGCCACAGAGATGTAATTGTAATTTACATAGGATGTAATTTGTGGGGGGGACGTACCCTCTGCAACTTTTTTGATACATAGATCTGTTCATGCATATGTATACCTGGAGTAAACACGCAAAAAAAGGGTGGAGATTATGTAAATTAGGCCAATTAAGTATTCCGTCTGATTTACTAAAGCATGTATTAATTGCAACTCTTCTTTTTGCGTGGGCATTTTTAGAACTTCTTTTAGAATTTTGAGCATGTGGCCAGTGCTTTTTCACTGACATACCCCCAGATACATTTTTTAAAAGCCTTTCAAAATTCATGGTGACACTTCGATATGGTGTTTTAGCCATGTTGTCACGTGAAGTATTCCAGATGCCAGCTAGATTATTCTTAGAGCAAAAGACAGACAATATGATCTGTGGCCTACTTCTTCCAAATGAGTTACTGTCGAGGGGCTAGAAGTTGGGGAAACTTTGCAAAGTGGTGTTTTTGATGCACTCTGCAGTCAAGCTTCTGAAATACTCCTGCAGGAAAGTGAATAAGATAAAAATATCACTCCTGTTCCATTCTTTACCAGCCTGGCTCATGACATCATCATCATCATCAGGTCTGCCAGGTGCTAATTAAATGGTAGACTGCGCCATGTTTAATTAAGAGACTGTGCCTGGGTGTGGAGGCTTGTGACAGTGTGTGTTCATGTCACTTTAGGGGAAGGGATTAATGAGGTACTCTTACTATGGCATATAAGAAGGTAAAGCAGAAGCTTTGAGAACAATACTTCCGGTATACTTCTCTATATTAAATAGAGCAGCGAAAGATAAAAATGAGCAAAGTACCTTGTGCTGAAGTCTGGATTCAAAGTACGTGTTTCAGCGTTTAACTATATATTTGTGCTGAATCCATGGGCATTTCAATGATTAAAAAGACCCTTTTTGTGTTTTTAGATCAGTGAGCTAAAACTCCATCTCCCATAATGCTTCCCCTTTTATACTGATGAAATGTTCTCTAATTTTATCGGCAGGGGTGTCTGCAGTGATCTGTCGTCCCGACCTGGCTGTGTGATTTAAGAGCCCGATTAAAGGCAGCGACAATCTCCCAAATAAACTCTTTCTTTCACAGAAAGTCTGTTACTAGAGGGGAAAATCATTATAGATCTGGCCATGTAGAGAAGACTAGCAAACTGCAACTGATGTCAAGCTCCAGGAGAAAAACCCCCTTGGCCATTGGTATGTCCCAAGAGACAGGCCAGCCGAGGATGGATAACATCATCATAGTTCTATTTGCTTATATGAAGCTGTTGCTGTTGCTCTTGCTGTTGCAGTCTATGATGAAATGCGCTAGCATAGCATTTAGCAGTATACCAGAAAAAACATTCAACGGCACTTCCACTTTACCTCCCCATTGAGGACCTTGTGTTTTAATCCCACAGGATGACATCATCCTCAGCACTTGATTAACCAGCTCAGCACTCCGCCACTTCTATCTGCAGCTTTAAGAACATTTAGACAAATACTGTAGGCCTGCTGAAATCTGTACATTATGTTCAGCTGCTGTTCTTTGCTGTTTGGACAGTATATTCACAGCTAACACTGAAATGACCTTAATCTTTAGTTCCACAACTGTCTTTCACTCCTTGGCCATGGCAGAAAAATGTGATTTATTTGACATAATACAAATGTCTTGGATGAGAAAAATATTTTGCAGTTATTTTTTATTGTAGTGAGTGTGCCAGTGGACAGCACAAATACAAACACATATACTGTACCATGTCATATTTTTAACATAATGTGATTGTGCTACTAAGTGTACTTTGTGGATCAATATGAAGTAAAAACATATTTTATGCATGTGCGTATGTACACATGCAGTACAATGTTAGGGGGACCTTAACTGCAGCCATATAATGTCCTTATGTCTTAATGGACAGATCTTGTGAGAGCTTCAATGTCAGATTGACATAATGACATGATATGACCTTGTGTTTCTCCAAAACCAGTTATTTTTTTAAATATCACATTTTGAAAATCATTTTATGGCTGTGTCCTTTCGTTTGGTCATTTTATGGCTGTGTCCTTTCGTTTGGTCAGCAGTAGAGTTGAGGTGGGAAGTGACAGAGAGGCATTGAAATGGGGAAACAGTAAAACAATGGATACATTAAATGCACACTAATACTCCAATTTTACCCCGACTATGGCAAAACTCTGATTATTGAAATGGGTATGTAAACACTTTTATCTGATTATAAATAATAGATATTTAATAGATATGCAGCAGAGCGCAACGGAGTGGGGAGTTCATTCCACCACTGGGGAGCTAGAGTGGAGAAGCTCCGCAGTCGGGACGAGCGAGTCTTATGAGCTTATGTTTGGACTAGCTAGCTGGCTACCACATTAATTTCTGAAATTATCAGGAAATTGGCTAAATTTAGAGATCGGTGAAGCTAGCTATAACAATAATGGCTACAATAATATAAATCAACCAATAACAATTAGCTATAAAATAACTAGCTGTAATAATAACAACTACTAGCTAGCTATAATAATAATAAGAATAATAAAAGATTTTGAAGGGAGCATTTTTGTCTTTACAACAGGAAGTAGTTAGTAGCTACGTTTTCCACAGGGCCGATTATGGAAAGAATCATGTAAACGCGGATTTTTGAGTAATCACATTACTTATGTCCATCATGTGAATGTGATAAGTTAAATACTGGCGTAAGCTGATAGCTTCCAGTAATTGGATATTGCTGTGCATGTAAACGTACCCAATGTTACATTGGGGCTAGTCATGTTTTCTTCAAAGAATGCAGTTCAGCCATGCTAATCTGGGACTGTGAGTGTAGCAATCAGCAGACAAGGCTGATGGCAGCCGCTATCCCTGGTCCTGAAGGCGGCCGCTGTCCCTGGTCCTAAAGGCGTCGCTGTCCCTGGTCCTGAAGGCTCTGCTTTCTTCCTGAAAGCGGTGGGTAGCTGTCCATGGCACTGAAAACAGGCAGGTCCTCTGTAGTCAATGCAATGGTGGGAAAATAAGGTCTCATTAAACCAAAAACAGGTGATTTGACCTCATGGTTGGTTCAAACACATCAATGATTGACAGATTATTGTATCTCATCTCATGATGAAACTTCACTCTCCCATCTAGTCAGCACCCACTGATGGTAGCTATCTGTATTCCTGAAAGCTGACCTCTTCGCTGAAGCTAGTTGATGTTTTTTCATGATTCTGAAGGTCACTGACCCCTTCCAGACAGGAGTTACAGCTACTTCCTCCCAAAACCACAGTTTCAAGTACTCTGTGAATTGTGGTATCAGAGAATTAAATGCAATCTTCTAGATTCAAGCTGAATCAAATATGTTATCACTGCTCATAGCACAGGAGCCCCAGCGGGATACACCACTCTGAAGTGATGTAGATGGATGTGCATTTACCATTGTTCATTATGCTGTCTAGTTGTATAAAGCCTTTATTTTGGTGGCACACTCTGATCTCTTTGCCTGATAATTGCATGATAATTAAAACTTGGCCACACTCAATGACAGTGGCACCATGTTGGGGAATACAAGCCTGGCTCCAAAGAGCCCATCTGCTCTTGTTCATCTGTTTATCCTAAAGAAAAGGTGACTATGTCAACGCTACTGCAGGGGGTCAATGTGGGAGAACACTGAATGGAAAAGGAGAGTTTGAGTTAGACTGCATTACCAGCCCCTAAGTCCATTGTGCATAATGATTATGCTTTTTTTCACCACAAGCATGTGAAATTAGCCTGCAGCCATGATTGCAGGAGAGCAGTGTGAGAAGGACAAAGCTGAGGGATTATGTACGCAGAGTGTGTAAGGAGATCAGGTCTCCTAAGGTGATTATGTATGTGTATTATATTAAAAGAATAATTAAAAAAGCAAGAATCTGCATGACACGTTGATTTCTCTGTTTCCAGAGTTGCCATTGTTACACATTAGACATGGGGGGTCTATCTGCGGGGAGTTTTCTGACAGGACCACAGCATCCTTGGATGATTTCCAGATCATAAAAAATCTAGGAGTCTCTGGAGACAGGATTTACTTATCAGAAACCACCGCTTTGTTTTTTGTCATAATTATCTCTGCCTATCAGCATATCAGGGTTTTCTTCCCCTTTTTTTATATTGAACCTTCTCAATTTTCAGCTTCAATCCAACTGCTTTGAGTTTCCCAAATTAGATTCTCAGACTCTCAGTCCAGTCATTTGGCTTCCATTATAGCATTTAGCTATCATTATAGCCCCCTCTGCATGATATTCTCCAGGATGATATGTTGATAGTTGACACATTTTTTATGCTTTGATTACTTTTTTCTGTCTACGAAGGTGTAAGGATGACGTCACTATGTATGTAAATTATAGTGATATTTATTTGATATGCTGAAAGCATATTAAAATATGTTAAACGCAAAATTGCTGCAAAGGTTTTGGTCTTGCTAAATCATACACTGCCTGCATTCATTTGTGGCCGAGATCTTGTATTGACGACGGGAGAGTCGAACCACTCCGTAAAGTCTTCTCCAGCACATCCCAAAGACTTTTAATGGGGTTAAGGTCAGAACTCTGGTGGCCAATTCATGTGTGAAAATGATTCCTCATGCTCCCTGAACCACTCTTTCACAAATTGAGCCCAATGAATCTTGGCATTGTCGTCCTGGAATATGCCCATTGATGGGATAACCTGGTCATTCAGTACATTCAGGTACTCAGCTGACTTCATTTTATTGCTGCATAATGTTGCTGAGCTTAGACCTGAGCAATTGAAGCAACCCCTGATCATAACACTGCCTCCAGAGGCTTGTACAGTGGGCACTATGCATGACGGGTGCAACGGCGACTTTTGTTTTGGCCAGGCAGGGTATTAACACATGCTTCTCAGTCATATTAACACAGCTTCTCACAATATCGTTGGCACCTGCAGGCTGATCTTTATTTAAAAATCACACATTTTTACAGAGTCAGGACAGTCTCTGGCTTCAAGGTCATTTGTAGCCTCCTCTACTTAATGCTCACAGACCTTCTCCTTGCACTGTATGCCAGGTAAAATCCTCTTGACATCTCATGAGAAAGTTGGCAACTTTGCCTGAATTAAAATTCGTTCAACAACCCCAGGCATGTCATAGAAAAGTCATAGTCTGTGCACATTATTGGGTGCAAGTATGGTATACAGTCAAGTTGGAAAGTCTGCACACCCCTTTCACCTTCTCCACATTTTATTACGTTACAGACATATTCTAGAAAATAGATTGAGTACATTTTTTTGTCTCACAATTCTACACAAAATAGCCCATAATGACAAAGTGAAAACAGGTTTTTAGACATTTGTGCTAATTTATTAAAAATTACAAAATTACAGTGTACACAAGTGTGCACACCCTTTGATATGACACCCAAAAGTGAGCTGAGGTGCATTTTGTTTCCACTGATACTGCTTGAGATGTTTCTACAACTTAATTGGAGTCCACCTGTGATACATTCAATTGATTGGACATTATTGGGGATTGCCAACACCTGCCTATATAAGGTCCCACAGTTGACAGTGCATGTCAGAGCAAACTCCAAGCCATGGGGTCAAAGGAATTATCTGCAGACCTCAGAAACAGCATTGTGTCAAGGCATAGATCTGAAGAAGGGTACGGAAAAATCTTGATTCATATTTGATGTGCAACGTCTAGTTTCACAGTTTGATCCGAGTTATACGTAATAATTTGTACAATGTACATTCTTAAATGCAAATGCCGATGGACACAGCTCCTCCACTCCACCCCTCTCCCTCACTCACCCCACAAAGTATTTTTCAAAATTGTTTTGTGGGTAGAGACAGGCTGAAACAGTGGGTGTTGTTACCCTTTAAGGCTATTCACTACATTGAAGAGGTAAACCACAATTTGTCCAACCGGCATTGTCCAACTTTCCCTGAAGTAGCTGCTTCCTTGTTATGACCTCCTCCACCATAAACTCCAACTATTGCTTTGAGAAATTGGGTGACTGGCCTTTCTTATTTTTCATTTTCATTAGCTAACAATTGAGCAACAAACACGTAACATTAAGCTAAGTAGCTACAATGCGAAGTTTAATAAAAACCGTTTCTTATAAAACATTTTATTTTATTTGTGTCGTGAACGGGTTAAACCATTCACACAAACTACTACAGGAAAAGCAAATGTTTTTAATGACCGAAAATATTTTTTTGATCTAGCCTATGTCTGTATTTAGTGGGCCATTATGATAATAAAGATAAGATGATTGTTAAGAAGTTCGTAATTGGCTAAAATTAAGAAGTTCGTAGGATAATGGTAATTTCTTAAGAAAATGTTGAAGAATTGCATTTGAGAACATTCTTAGGAACTTCCTAAATCCTAGATTCTACGTGTTTTCTTAAGAAGATTTTTGTGATTATGGCCCCTGGTCTTTATAGATTTTTGCCAATCAGCTCTCACCTGTGCTGCTGGGGGAGTGGCAGGGAGAGTGGGGGGAGGGTGAGCAGGAACATCTGCGTGCATTTTCAGCACCTTGCTGCCGGCTGCCTCCAGGGCTTGTTCTTGTTATAGCTAGACGCTTTTCGCGCTGTTTTAATCTGAGCTCGTGATATGAGCTCACAGCAGTGTCATTGCTTCACACACTGATGATGTAATCTGTCCCCTGCTCCAGTTTTAAGTCTCCAGGATAACAAATATATAGTGCAGACGAAGGATAGTGATTTGTCTGTGAGCGTGTGCGTGTTTGGCTATTTGTGTATGTGTGAGTGGGTGTGCGTTCAGTGTGTGAATAAGCAGCATGTTTGTGCATATTCATTTACTCTGTGCTTATGTGTATGTCTGTGTGCGTGTGGGTGTTTGGCTATGTGTGTATGTGTGTATGTGTGAGTGGGTGTTTGGCTATGTGTGAGTGGGTGTGTGAGTGTGGGTGTTTGGCTATGTGTGTATGTGTGAGTGGGTGTTTGGCTATGTGTGTATGTGTGAGTGGGTGTTTGGCTATGTGTGAGTGGGTGTTTGGCTATGTGTGTATGTGTGTATGTGTGAGTGGGTGTTTGGCTATGTGTGAGTGGGTGTGTGAGTGTGGGTGTTTGGCTATGTGTGTATGTGTGTATGTGTGAGTGGGTGTTTGGCTATGTGTGTATGTGTGAGTGGGTGTGTGAGTGTGGGTGTTTGGCTATGTGTATGTGTGTATGTGTGAGTGGGTGTTTGGCTATGTGTGTATGTGTGAGTGGGTGTATGAGTGTGGGTGTTTGGCTATGTGTGTATGTGTGAGTGTGGATGTTTGGCTATGTGTGTATGTGTGAGTGGGTGTGTGAGTGTGGGTGTTTGGCTATGTGTGTATGTGTGAGTGGGTGTGTGTGGGTGTTTGGCTATGTGTGTATGTGTGAGTGGGTGTGTGTGAGTGGGTGTATGTGTGAGTGGGTGTGTGTGTGAGTGGGTGTGTGTTCAGTGTGTGAAGAAGCATACAGGCACAATACTTCAGATGGTTTATGCTCATTACGTGATTCTCACTTGCACACTTGATCACTCTAGGATACAGACGCAACCAACGACAGGAAGAAAGCATAAATCGAAAGGGCTTTTTTTCTGGGCGTATTTCAGCTGCCCTGAGGGAGGGAAGAAAGAGGCAGAGAGATTTCCAGAAAAATCCCATGTTTTTTTAGAAAGGGGAACTGTGATAGAATTGGTATTCAGACTAGATTCCCCTCAGCCGCATCAAAAAGCCTCTTTTACCGGAAACACAGGTGTTCCGTCGCTCCCTTTCAGCCGGAAAAGCCGCCAGCACACAGCCGCCCCTGTGCTCGACGCTTTTTCCAGGCATACGCACACTCGCGCTTTGATTCCCGCCGGCCGCGCCAGGCATCTCGCCAAGCGGAGAAAGGGCGCCGCTGGATCCGGGTCTGCCCTCGTTCTTCTGCAGGTGTCCTGGGCATGAGGAGCGATAACCCTCCCCCTGCTCCTCCCCACCTGGAGACAGTAAAGGGATTGTGAAGACTGCTTCTATTCAGCACCAGGCATCAGGGGGTGACTGTCAGCGAGTCAGCCAAGCCTCTCTTTAGTGTCTGTCTGTTGTGCTTTCCTTCTTACTTTATTGCTTTCTGCTTTGATTTCTCACTGTTTCTTACCGTCCTCTCTTCCGCTGTCTCTACATCATTCTGTCTTTTCATTTGTTATGTCATTCTCTCAGACCAATGTCCGTGTACCTGAAGTTTTAGTTTCTTTTGACAATAATTTATGCTGTGTGGGATTTAACATCAGGCAAAAAAGTAACTTCCACCTTTATTTATTACAAGGTCTCAGTTCCCTTAGCTTTAGTCTGTTTGGAAAAGCACAAGCATAATTTTGGACACATTAAGATGTATTAGAGTGGGTACTGATTATCTTTTTAATTGTTACGCCAGGATAAACCAGCTTAGCTTAGTGCGGGATAAATAGAATGTTCATATTTTGGAAATCCAATCTAGAAATAAAATCTCTCTCTCTCTCTCTCTCTCTCTCTCTCTCTCGCTTTCTTTCTTTCTTACCCTGACATTCCAGCTCACCAGAGGAAAGACTCTTAAACACAGCTTGGCAAACTGCTCAGAGAAGTGTAGCATTGCTTCATTCATGATGCAACTGAATGTAGGACAGAGAGGGCTAGGCTGCTGCAGTAGGCATTGCTATTGGGAGCAAAGCCTCTCATTGATGACTCAGGCACACTCACGTCACACACCGCCCATGCGCACACATGTCCTTCACCTGACAGCCCCTCACTCACTCATGCTTAGGTCCATATTGAACTGGCCAGCTACATCGTTACTTGTCATGAATTGTATTCAACATCTTTATAAATATATGCTGTGTGTGTGTGTGTGCCATGTGTTCGCTTGAGTGTGTCTGTACATGCTAGTGTGTGCTTGTCTCAGAACAGATGCATTGCTGCGACCCCTAGATTTCTTGTCTCATTGTTTTAAGGTACCATCATAGCTCCGCAGAGTTAGCCGCTGCCCTCCTGAGCCTTAAGTGTAGCTCTCCCAAGCATGCCCTCCAATCCCGCCTGCACGTCATGCAGAATGGCGGCTCCTCAGAGTGGCTGAGGTTTTCTCTGGGTTGTGCGATACGCCGTCAGTCCTAACGAGAGCTGGAACGCTACTCTGCCTTCAGCCTCGGCTTCCCAGCTGCTGCCGCTCTTCGCAAACGCTCAGTCCAAATCCAGGATTGTTTCCAGCATTCTCATAAACCCTGCTCTTAAGCCTCTTTGCATTTGTACCTACAAAATGGGTATACTCAGCTTTCCCCTCCTCCCAACAATATCGCTGAAATTTCCATTTGCATATGCAGTAGTTCACAACAAAGGGTTGAAAATGTTTGTTTTTTTAGTTTTTTTTAAACCAATTTATTTTATTGTCTTTCAGAAACATAAAAAGGAAATGTCCAATTAGCTTTTAAGGTCCATTTCATGGACAATGCTCTTCTTTTTCACTCTGCAGTCCACCAGCTAAGCTGCATGATTTTTACAGCAGAGACTTAAAGGGATAGTTCACGTTGTGGATTTTAAAGCATTAACATAGTTCTTGTGTGTCTTCAATTGGCCCAGACTGTTTTCATGTGCAATTAGGGATATTTTAGATACATTTAGATAACTTTCTGATGACCTGCTGGCTTCACAATGGCTTGTATAGGGGCATTTGTGGGTTTGTGGTTAAAAACACTTCAAGTAATTCCAACCCAGCTTGTACAGTGTCCATGCCTCCATAGGTTGTATGTGTGTTATTTTATTATCATTCATTTTAAAAAATTGCATTTAATATTATTTTCCATAACTATTCACTATGGCTAGTGCCACCAGTCTGTCTCCACCATGTGACCTGTAGGGATTTAAACTATTATTTTTTTATAGTATTTCAATGGTTATCCTCCAGTGGTCCCCATTGGCACTCCAATGGCACAGTCAAGTGACTAATTGTACAATTGAGTTTCTACTTGAGACATCTATAAAAAACAATTAGTTGATCTAAAATGGGGAGAGTCAGGAAAGAAAGTGAACGTGGATGGAAGTTTAAATGCTAAGAAAAGCATGTCAGGAGTGAGCCAGTGGTCCTCACTCCTGGTTCTGGAGAGCTGCAGGGTCTGCTGGCTTTCGTTGTTTACGTTGCACTTGAGTAGCACAGTGATCGGTCAGTTAAAGCAGCTGATTACACAGTTAACTCGGGTCGCCTAGTTCTTGGGTCTGAATCGGTTGCTGATCGTAAGGAAAAACAAAAACCAACAGACTCTGTGGCTCTCCAGGACCTGGATTGAATATCACTGCAGTAAAAAGAAAATTACATCCATATAAAGCAGGGGTGTCAAATTCTATCTGAAAAGAACCAGTGTGGGTGCA
Source organism: Ilyophis sp. 1 JC-2022 (assembly GCA_022702515.1). NCBI lineage: Eukaryota > Metazoa > Chordata > Actinopteri > Anguilliformes > Synaphobranchidae > Ilyophis > Ilyophis sp. 1 JC-2022. The sequence goes on along the minus strand of CM040401.1, from coordinate 49,023,867 downwards.
GGTTTTTGTTTTAGCCCAGCACCAAGACACTTCATTAATTTAACTTTTTTGTGCAAGTTTTGTGCAAGTTAAATTCAACTGATCCAGAACGCAGCAGCCCGGCTTGTGTTCAACCTCCCGAAATTTTCGCATGTCACCCCCCTGCTGAGGTCACTCCACTGGCTGCCAGTTGCAGCCAGGATGAGGTTCAAAGTTCAGACAGGCCCCGCCTACCTGCAGGACTTAATCCAGAACTATGTTCCTGCTCGACCACTTCGCTCGTCTACAGCAGGGCGACTCGCACCCCCCTCCGTGTCAATGGCTCTCACTCATCCCGACTGCGCAGCTTCTCCACCCTAGCTCCCCAGTGGTGAAACGAACTCCCCATTTCCCTACATTCTACTCCAACCCTGCCTGTGTTCCGTCATGGTCTGAAGGCACACCGCTTCAGACTCCATCTTGACTGATTTACTAATCTAGGACCTCTCATGGTACATGTTTCTTGTCTAACTGTTTGTTATGGTTTATAATAGTATTTAGAATAGAATTGTAGTATAGCTGATTTACCCACATCTTACCCACAGCTTGTGAACTACATTCAATGTTCATTACTAGGGATAGCTGCTACGTTATGGGAAGGATGTACTTTGTCTTATCTGTTCTGTAGTCACTTCGATGACATTTCTGTATGCACTTATTGTATGTCGCTTTGGATAAAAACATCTGCTAAATTACTGTAATGTAATGTCATGTTATATAACTGCTTTTAATCTTAATGTGGGCATTTTTCACCACTTCTAACGAAACCTAACATGCGCCTTTATAAATACTGCAGCATGTCCACGGTAGTAAGCAATCAAACTGAATTTAACACGCGTGTCGCTTGTAAACATTGCCGTCAATCATAGTCTGTGCTAAAGTAGTGGCAGTTACTTTATCAACTTAGATTATTGAGGTGATGTAAATGGGATAACATTGTTTGAGAAGTGGCTTGACAATGAGTCTATTGTGACCTCTAGCTGGTGGAGGACTGAAGTACCATGTAAGAAAACAAAGGGAGACGAACTGGTGGCCCTACCTATGGCACATGTAACTGAGACAGCTGCACTCAAAGAAAGATGTATCAGCATGACATAAACATGGATATACAGTTAAATGCAAAAGTATTGGTAAAGTCTGTAAACTCATGCTGGAAGTGGATTATTGGCCATGGAAATTCCATCAGTGAAATATCCACATCCAATGCTGTACTTGCAGCAGTCCAGTAGAACAGCAGGAAATGTTTTATTAAGATCTGCGGGTTCAATGAGAGCGTCAGTTGATTCCCTGTCCTGCACCACACAGACTTCAGAAATCACATATTAAAAGCTAAAACCTGTAATGTTTTTGTCGATACCCCCCAAAAATAAAAATAAAAACATAAACCGACACAGAACAACATGGCAAAATGCTCTGGGGCTAAAAGCAGAGTCCTCACACTTCTCATTCTGTGAGTTAGTGAAGGGAAGTGTGTGTGTGCTTGTGTCTGTGGTTATGGTCACGGTGTCACTCCTAAATCAAGAGCCTAGAAGGCAGAAGTCTCCAGAGATATGCAAATAGAGGGAAAGAAGGGGAATGTGGTTTGAGGCGACTGCGAAAGCAGCTACGAGAGTCAGCTCATATATCCTCGGTGGCCATAAATGTCTTGCTGAGGTGTACCTGCAGGATTAATTGCTGCGGGTCACCTCTCGATTGTGCTAAGAACAGCATCAATGGGTACCTAAACTCAAAGGCTTCAGCATTCTCCCTTTGTATGTTCGGCCATGGTATAGCATCCCCCCTGGTCATTTGTCTGGCCAGTGGGAGTTAGCTGGAGATGGCAATCCCCTTTTTACACTTTAAGGTTAATGACAAACCTCTGCTATTTGCTAGGAAATATATTCTAATTATTTGGATCAAGGTGACACAACCAACTGCTGTCCAGTGGTACCAAGAGACTTGCAATGTTATTACCCATGAAAAGCTCCCTGATGGGTAATTAAAGATCCTTCATAGAGCTTTGGACATCAGTTTTGCATTTTATTTACCAGGAAAGCAGACTGAGATTCTATTAAAGGAACAATATTTTTTCTCGTGGATACTCCCCTCAGGAAATACTGTCTAGGGATCTGTGTTAAACCTATTTCTGCATTAAAACATTTGTTTTTCTCTTCTGGGCAAACATAGCGTGTGAAAGGTGGTGAAGGAGCTGGGTCTTTGGAGTAGGGGTTGTGTTTGCCAGGAGTTGATGTGGGATGGGGGGTGACTCAGGAATGATACGGTGAAGTGTAGGAGGGTAGAGGTGGATTTACAATGGATTGGTCTGGTTCCTTGTATTGAGTGGTGGGTGGGGGGTTGTTTTGTTTTTGTTTACTTATTGTCTCTGTAAGGTTGGTGAAATGTATACTTTTTGTTTTGATTCTATTGTCAAATCATTCTTTCTTTTTTCATCAATCTGTGAATCACTTTTAATTGCATTCAGTTGTATGAATATGTGCTATACAAATAAACTTGACTTGACTTGTTATATCTATAACCCTTGATTAAAGAAGCAACAAATGGGATCTCACGAGTCTAAAGCAAGTGTTCTGAAACAATCTTTTTTCCTTTCATTTTATATAGCTCCTCCCACCTTCACGGACACGCCCCCGCAGTATGTAGAAGCCAAGGAAGGTGGCAGTATCACTCTGACCTGCACTGCCTTTGGGAACCCCAAACCTGTGGTGAGCTGGTTGAGAGAGGGGGAACTCCTGGGGAACAGTAGGAAGTACAAGGTAAGCCACCTATCCCATCCCTCCTTTTTTTCTGACCTCATCTGGGTGTGTCTGGGCAACACTTTTTTGTCCTGTACACCCATGCTGACAAGATTAATTCAAAACTGCTATAGGGCCCTGGCCGTAGGTCAAGTTTGAGTGGACTTTGAGATTTTGGCCTTGATTGAATGATACTTAGCTGTGTTTAGTATTCTTAACTGTATTCTGTGTTCAGTATTCTGTATCTAGAATGCAAGACCATTACATTACAGACATTACATTACATTACAGTCATTTAGCAGACGCTTTTATCCAAAGCGACGTACAGTAAGTGCATATAGAAAGGTCATCGAAGTGGGGCGCCGCGATGGTACAACGGGAAGAGCACTGACTTTCAGTCAGCGCAGTTGTACTCCGAGGATCGGGGTTCGCGCCCAGGTCCTGCCATATCCGAGCGTGGCCGGTGCCCTGTGGAAGCGGCAATTGGCGGCTGCTTCCGGGTGGGGGGAGGGGCTCGGATAGAATCGCTGCGCACAAAACGGCCCTGGGCGAGTTGGAATCACGGTCAGGAGCTCGAGGAGTCGCGCCCTGTAGAGGACGTGGCGCCCTCCTTCCTACTACCGGCTGACAGGGTTGTATAGCGGTGGTTCTCTAGCGGTTGCTACATGGGGGGAATTGAATTAGAATAGGGGTTCAATTGGCTACTAAATTGGGAGAAAAAGGGGAAAAATCAGAAACACATTTAAAAAAAAAAAAAAAAAAAAAAAGAAAGGTCATCGAAGTAACTACAGAACAGATAAGAAAGCACATTCTTCCCATACAGTATCAGCTATCCCTAGTAACGAACACAGTGCAGTTCACAGTGAACTGGGTAAATCAGCTCTACTACAATTCTGTTCTAAATAGTATAAACTTGAGTACACAGTTAGACAAGAAGACATACCATGAGGTCCTAGATAAGTATTAGTCCAGGTGGAGCCTGAAAAGGTGTGTTTTCAGGCCACGACGGAAAGCAGGCAGGGTTGGTATTGAGCGTAGGGGAATGGGAAGTTCGTTCCACCACTGGGGAGCTAGGGTGGAAAAGCTCCGCAGTCGGGAGGAGCGAGTGCCATTGACACGGAGGGGGGGAAGTATGAGGCGCCCTGCTGTAGATGAGCGAAGTGGTCGAGCAGGAACATAGGTCTGGATCAGGTCCTGCAGGTAGACGGGGCCTGTCCTATTAGCTGCAGTGTGGGCCAGGGTCAGAACTTTGAACCTGATCCTAGCTGCAACTGGCAGCCAGTGGAGTGACCTCAACAGGGGGGTGACGTGTGAAAATTTCGGGAGGTTAAACACAAGCCGGGCAGCTGCGTTCTGGATCAGTTGAAGAGGGAGTATGGCACAGGCTGGTAAGCTTGCGAGCAGGGAGTTGCAGTAGTCCAGGCGTGAGGTGACCATAGTCTGGACCAGAAGCTGGGTGGAGTAGGTGGTCAGGTACGGTCGAATCCTCCTGATGTTGTACAGGAGGAACCTGCAGGACCGTGCCGTCGCCCTGATGTGGTCTTTGAAGTCCAGCTGGTCGTCTAGGACCACCCCCAGGTTCTTTGCAGAGCGGGAGGCAGCCACCACGGTCCCGTCAACGGTGATGGAGAGGTCAAGTAGTGGGGAGGTTTTGTATGGCATGAAGAGGAGCTCTGTCTTGTCGAGGTTGAGCTTCAGGTGATGGGTAGTCATCCACTCAGAGATGTCGGCCAGACAAGCAGATATCCTCTCCTTCACCTGTTGGGTAGAGGGAGGGAAAGAAAGGAAGAGTTGAGTATCGTCAGCATAACTATGGTATGAGAAGCCATGTGAATTGATTACTGAACCAAGAGACTTTGTATAAATGGAGAACAGCAGAGGACCAAGTACAGATCCCTGCGGGACTCCTGTAGACAGGGGATGGGGTGCAGAAACAGAACCCTTTGTGGTTGACCGTGTCGAATGCTGCAGACAGGTCAAGTAGAATCAGGACAGAGGAGAGGGATGAGGCTCTAGCATTGGAGAGCGCCTCGGTCACGGCCAGGAGAGCAGTTTCAGTGGAATGTCCGGTTCTGAAGCCGGACTGATGGGGGTCAAGCAGGTTATTCTGGTGGAGAAAAACAGACAGTTGGTTATGGACAACTCGTTCAAGGGTTTTGGACAGGAAGGGCAAGAGAGATACAGGACGGTAGTTCCTGACATCAGAGGGGTCCAAGCTAGGTTTTTTTAAGAGTGCGGTTACACGGGCAGTCTTAAAAACAGCAGGAACATGGCCACAGGTTAGGGAGGTGTTGATAATAGAAGACAGATATGGAACAAGCTCAGCGGATATTGACTGGAGGACTGCCGACGGGATGGGGTCCAGCGCACAGGTGGTTGCGCGCTGGTGCGTCATGAGTTGGAGCACATCTGCCTCCTCCAGAGTCTTGAAGGACGACAGCGTGGCGATGGGTTCGGTATGGGGGATGTGTGGTGTCACCTGAGGTGTGAAGGAGCTGCGGATCATGGCCACCTTCTCCTCGAAGTGGGTTAGGAAGTCATCTGCAGAGAGGGAGGAGGGTGAAGGGGGTGGAGGGGGGATAAGCAGGGAGGAGAAGGTGGAAAAGAGTTTCCGTGGATTAGACACACATGCATTAATTCTAGACTGAAAAAAAGAAGCCTTAGCCGATGTAGTTGTAGCTGTGAAGGCTGCCAGCAGAGTGTGATAGGAGGTCATCTGGGGGGGGATTTTGGATTTTCTTCACTCAGCGGCTCGCAGCAGGGTTCTGCTCTGCTGAGAGAGAGAATCTGTCAGCCACGGGGGAGGGGGGTGATGGTCGAGCTGTTTTGGAGACAAGAGGACAAAGTGAGTTGAGAGACTGAGAGAGGCAGGAGTTAAACATAGAGGTGGCAACATCAACATGCATATTCGCAAAGGAAGCGGGAGGAGGAAGTTTAGAGAGAGCGGAAGTAGTGAGGGAGGAGTGCGAGAGGGTGCGGAGATTTCTCCTGAACATAACAGTGGGTGGGTCGTTAGTAGGGTTGAGGGAGAGTGGGAGGGAAAGAGAGAATTAAATAAAGAAATGGTCCGATACGTGGAGCGGGGTCACCGTGAGTTCAGACGTGGCGCAGCTCCTGGTGAGTACAAGGTCTAGTTGGTTACCAGCCTTGTGGGTGGCAGGCGATGGGGATTGAGTGAGAGCGAAGGACTGGAAGAGTGAGGCGACACTGGGTAGCTGGGAACTCTCTGGATGGAGGTTGAAGTCTCCCAGTAGGATTACAGGGGTGCCATCCTCAGGGAAGGAGCTCAGGAGAGTGTCCAGTTCATCCAGGAAAGCGCCGAGCGGACCTGGAGGGCGATAGAGAACTACAATGTTAAGTGTAGATGGGTGGGTTACAGTGACTGCATGAAACTCAAAAGAGGAGAATTTCAGGCAGTGTGCAGTGGGAATAGAAAATTTCCAGGATGAGGAAATGAGCAACCCAGTACCCCCGCCTCGGCCAGAGGCCCTGGGGGTGTGGGAGAAGGAATAGCCAGCAGACAGAGCAGCGGGAGTGGCTGTGTTATCTGGAGTGATCCAGGTCTCAGTGAGAGCCAGGAAGTGGAGGGACTTCACCTTGGCGTAGGCAGTGATGAAGTCAGTTTTCTGGACAGCTGAGCGGCAGTTCCATAGTCCACCCACCACTGAGAGTTCCTTATGAAGGGACAGGGGTGGGCAGACCAGGTTAGCCGGGCAGCGCCTGTGGTTGGACCTCCAGGCTCGAGGTATATAGCATAGAGGAATGGGGGTTAAACACATGGTAGGTGGTGAAAAGATAAGAACAAAGTCTTACAAATTGCTGAGGAGGCTGCACTATTTACTAATTGCCGATTGCATTCAGCTGCTTGCAGGGCTAATTCGCTCCGGTGAAGCTCGTTCAGATTAGCAACACAAAAGCGCAGATTCTAGGCTTAATGATAGCTACAAATCAACTTTAAACAAATAACTAACTACTGCAATTTACCTCAGCTACACAAATAACTACAAAGCGGTTCAATTACCAATGCACGGCTGAAACTGAAAGTTAAAAGATACTTTACCAGTCCGACGGCAGAAAAAATCAACAACTAACTAGATGCACTCAGTAGAGGGAGTGGCAACACGCTTTATATTCGCTCCGGTGAAGCTCGTTCAGATTAGCAACACAAAAGCGCAGATTCTAGGCTTAATGATAGCTACAAATCAACTTTAAACAAATAACTACTACTGCAATTTACCTCAGCTACACAAATAACTACAAAGCGGTTCAATTACCAATGCACGGCTGAAACTGAAAGTTAAAAGATACTTTACCAGTCCGACGGCAGAAAAAATCAACAACTAACTAGATGCACTCTGTAGAGGGAGTGGCAACACGCTTTATATTCGCTCCGGTGAAGCTCGTTCAGATTAGCAACACAAAAGCGCAGATTCTAGGCTTAATGATAGCTACAAATCAACTTTAAACAAATAACTACTACTGCAATTTACCTCAGCTACACAAATAACTACAAAGCGGTTCAATTACCAATGCACGGCTGAAACTGAAAGCTATTTTAGATAAATATTATTTTATAAAAAAATAAATGGTTGTTATTGTAATTAATTTTCCATAATCCCCTCTCACCGCGGGGCCCTGTGAAGTGCAGGGCCTGGGGCGGTCACACTGGTTGCCTCCCAAAAGATGGCCGTGGGATGGCCATCAATTTCAATCAATTTTAATGATTTATGGTCATGCGTTCACTTGGAACTGAAATTATAATCAAATTTAAACCATATCAAAATGTGTGTTTACTTTTTCTGAGTTAAGCCCCAAAGCACATGATATCTAAAATAGCCTATATATCTCTGTGAAGCACACCTGGAAACACGGAAATACATTTAGCCTAAATGGCGTTTTGGAAATTTGACGTTATGTGAGAAGTAGGTGTAGGCTTACATTCCTACTACGCTGCATAGTTACGTGCAGCTATGATATTTTCAAGTTTTTTTTTTTCTCCCGAGTCGGGTGGCAACTGGCGAAGTGGCAAGCTCAAACAGCAGAGACCGAGACAAATTCATAATGTATGCTACAGCTCGAGAGCGTAAACAAGAAAAAGAAAAGAGATTAATTAAATGTAAAATTGAACGGTTTGAAAAACATGGAGGAGGAAGAGCAGGTCAATGCTGCGGAGGCAAGTGTGCTGTTTTTAAACTGCCCTGCAGATTTCAACTTCCCTTCACGTGAATGCGCTCAAGCTAACATTAGGCTACACTTTGCTTTTCTTTTGCTCAATTTCTCCAGTTAACATTTAAAAACGATAATACTGTGGATTGTGGTATGACCATAGCTATGAACCACAAATTGTAGATTATTCTATTGATTGTGGTGGAGTAAAAAATAATTGCAAAAAGTCACGATGTTGAACACTATATTTTTCATTGTAAAGAGAGGCAAAAGGCAGGCAGAGGGTGGGATATCAAGTGCAATGTCTGACACTGCGACACAAGAAAATTACTCTGCAATGTTAGCACGTTGAACACATATGTCTTCACAAACATTGTCATACACGTAGGCCTATTATAATGGGAATAATGATAGAATCATCCGGAGAAATATGTGTGAAAAAATGCTGTATCTAATTCTGGTCGGTGCGACTTGCTGTGATACATCTCTTAATATACTGTCAGTATTTATAAACTTTTATTTATATATCCCACCCTCTGCCTGCTTTTTACCTCTCTTTACAATGAAAACGCTAGTGTTCAACATCTTGAATTTTTGCAATTATAGTATGGTCCACCTCAATCAATAGAACAATCGACAATTCATGGTTCATAGCTTGTACCACAGCCCTCAGTATTATTGTTTTAATTTTAATTGGAGAAATTAAGCAAAAGTGTGGCGAGTTGTTATTGTTAATTACAATATTTTAATTCAAGGGCAGAGTAATGGCATAGCCTACTAATTCTCAATTGGTTGGTTGTATATGGTTGGTTTGTGTGATGTCATAGCCTGTAAATCCTTTGTTCATAGTTATATAATAGATACTATTTAAGCCTATGACGGATTAGCTATGATGTCATCGCGTTAACTGCTGGGCCTCGCGTAGGTTGACTCGCCCCGGGCCCCACCCAGCCTTGAGACGGCTCTGCCCCCACCCTTTGCCCCTCACTGTTCTCTTCAGGGACCTCCCCCCTAGCCTGGTCTAAATCTCCCCTCACGCTGATGGCCATAACTAACATTTGTGCACCATGCGTTGATGGACATTTTCCCTCCTCCATACGCCCGACTGCAGCTTCCACTTCCTTTTTCTGATCTGTGATGGAAAGGAAGTGACAGGACTCAGCGGTTTTTTCTTTTTCTCCCTGTTCCCAATGATCCCCCTCCTGCCCCTCTCTCCCAACCTCTGCTTCTCGGTCTATCTCGCTGCCTGCCCCTGTGACAAGCCAATGGGAGGTCACGACGGGGGCACCGTCACATTTAACCCGGCTCACGAGAGTAAATAATCACATTGTTTCTGATTGGCTGATTAACTCTATTTTTGCTTCACTTAAAATTCATGCAACTATCACACTCAATGTAAGTACCAACTGTGTGCTAATTCTGATCTATCAGGTCCAAAATATTTCAGTCCACTCAATGGGCCGTATTCACAAAAATTTCCATAAATTCGTCTTACTTTTATTTGTGATAAAAGTTCCTATGAAAAACCAACGTGAGATTCATGAAACGTGCACAGACATTTGATTTTGTGAGTATCCCCGGTATATCAGAGGATCAATACGAATCGGTTGTAAATTGAATGTGCGTGCCTATGTTGATTTGCATAAAGAAACGCCTTCAGCGTCAAACAATAGGTAATTCATAGCTCTCTCCGCAAACATACTGTATTTGCATGGTCCCTAAGATGTACTCTCTCCCCAAGGCACAATTAGCCAAGTAATCCAAAAGCAACAAATAGGCCATTGCTAATTGTTGGGTTTGGCAGTGCGCCTGTGGTTCTTTATATATCACAATCAATCATCATGATTAATTACTTTTATCAATAAATAAAGTGAATTACTCTCATTCCCAACAAGGTTATTATTGTATAATTTATAACTAATACTAAGATGTGTGAAACTATAAACTGAAATATATATTTTTTTAAATGAGAACTAAACTAAATCTAGCAACCCCACTCTTAAAACTAAAACTAAACATGAAGACAAAATCTAAATTGGAAACTAAATAAAAATTTAAACTAGTTTGAGATTATTCAGATAGGTTAGTTAATATAGTTGAAATAAATAGCCAATATATTAATATGTTATAATATCAATAATCATATAATAATTGTATTGATAAACATTTTTTGTTACTACTTAAAATTACTTTGCATAAATAATAAACTATTCTAAATAGAAAAATCTTAATGTTTCCAAATGCACATATTGATCTTACCAAAGAACAAATTCACATAAGAAAAAAAGACTGGTTATTGTTTGTATTGACAGAATCCACTTCATTCACGTTCCTATACATGCTAGAAGTGACATTTTGAGACCGTTTTAGCTGCCCTATAGAAGTGAATGGAGAGCGACAGATACCCTATTCTAGATTATCTCCCCAGGGGAGCACAGAGCAACTAACGGACATATTTTGCCACCATTTGGACTCATATCATGGCCAGGTAACTACACAACCCAAAGTTCTACCAAAGTTCTGTTGTACTTTAGATTTTGTTGTGAATTCTGCCCTTTCTCATTATAAAATACATCCTCAAACCAGGAACTATTGTGTGAAATAGTTATATTTGTGTATTATGTAACCCAGTGCTTGCTATGATTTTGAATAAGTATTTTAAATGTGTTTAAAACATAAATTAATACAAATATGAAAAAGTAAATATGTAAGGTTTAACCTCTGATTTTGCTTTAAACCCATTTTCATTCTTCCACTTCCCTAATTATTTTGCATGACTCCCCCATTATCATGCTACTTCAAAACATTGATAACTGCTCTCCCTATTGAAATATAGCAATAATACTACAAGGAGAGCCCACACATTTTGATAGCCCTCATCAACAGGTAATACTTCTTTCCTTTGTCCGCCCCCAAACTAATTTGTATCTGTATCTTGGAGGACTAATGGCAGATTAAAGGTAGAATGTGTCAGTACCCTTCCCCTATCTATCATGTGACTGTTTGACATCAGTGAAATTATTTCAGTTGGTAACTGAATGGGACAATTGAATACTGCATTTGAGTCAAGTTGAGGGAAAAAATAGCTTTATTCGCAAATATTATGGTTAAACCACCAAAGGCATTGTGAGAAGTTAGATCAGTACCATAGAACATTAAGTGCATCATCTGAATCAGTGCAGTGACTTCAACAAGTCAATGATTAAAGCTTTCCCCTTATCTCACAAAGACATTAACTAGCTTTCTACTCAGATAGTTCTGCAGGCATCAAAATGGCCGGAGATGAACACATACAAGACCCATTAGTGTGCTGGGCTCTTGCTTCACTCCACTCGCAGATTGCTGTCAACTCACCAGATGCAATCTTCCAGTTTATGCAGCAGAGGGGTAGCGGAGATCATTAGTAGTGCAACCACTCCGTTCTTGACCAAGTGGTTTTGAGTCCTCTGCTCCTGCATGATGCTTTCGGATTAGGTCATATATGCACTGATCTCTACTTCACTGCTCAGGTGTGTTCTCACAGGCTCAGGGGCTAGCACCCCCTGTTGCCAACAATTCCCTGCTAGGAAAACTAAAAGAAAGCCTTAAAATGTTGCTGCAACAACTGTTCTTTTCAAGATGCATACTCCCAACTGTCCAGCAGACATGAAAGCACTGCTACCCTCAGCTCATGTCCCAGGTCGAACCACCCGGAGGCTACTACCAAATCATGCCTTGTCACTCCCCAGGGAGAACACCAAATGCCTTGACAGGAGCTTTCTCCACTCTGCTGTAACAACATGGAACAGCCTTCCCCCCGCTGTTATCGGAGACATCACATCAAGTAGTGTTCATGCCCTCAAGAAGAGACTGAATAAACACCTTCTCAGCACGAGACTGCAATCCTGAAGCTCAAGGCCTTTCAAACATACACAGTTCAGCCTCATATATATTTCTGAGTAGTTGCAGATCAGTGATAGGCTCTCTGAATGGCATTCATGAAGCATGTGTCTGTAAAAGCATAATACATTTTTTTTGTACATTGCCCTGCTGACGCATCGCTGGACGAAACACTACCAGCGTATTCCGACTTCAAATGACTAATGTTAGTGGTCCGATATCAGCATGCTATCTGGGTAACGTTAGCTAAGTTAGGTAGCTAGCAAGCTAACGTTAGTTTACTAGAGAGAAACCTGACAGGCAAATTACAGCCAAACAAGGTGAAATATCAATAGCTATCAAACGTGCCCAACTACCTAGGGCAGCCTTTCGGATCAGTTGGTTATGGGTCGAAAGGTCCGATAGTTAGCTCATAAGTTAGCGTAGTGGGTTGTAGATTGCTGTGGGAGAAACACAGCCAAAGATATTGGCATTTGAAGTCGACTGTTTATTTATAAATAGGATGATGGGAAGGTAAAATCAGGCGAGAAAGTTAGCCTCTTTACTCAGTTGTGAACAGCTAAAGTTATTAGCTACTAAGACCCTTATTATTTTTTCATGACAACATTAGATATGATTCTTGGTTAGCTATAGCACCCTTGCATGCCCTATTACCTCGGTGAAGACACGTCTTGCAATCAATGTCTAATCTATACTACAATACCCAAAGAAATATTTATTCAAAATAAACCTACGTTGCCTAAGATGGATGGATAGCTAGACTTATCTAATAAAAAATTAATTTATATATAGCTAGCAGAGATAAGATGCATATTGCAAACTCATTAGCTAACGTTAGCTATATCCTACCGTCCTAGTGAACATTTTTGTGTTGAGAAGTTGGTGTAAAGACGATGAAACGTCGTCTCACGTCTAGGTAAAAAACCGCCTAAATTTGCTTGAGAAGTGAAAGTTTTTTAACCGGCTAGGATGTAGCCAGGCTACGTGTGAAAAAGCCTCCCATTCTGAGATTTCCACCCCTCTAGACATCTAGATTCCGGTTTTTGCTCACTGGGCTTACATGAATCTTGAAACACCACTGCATAGAGTCATCTAAATCCATGGGGATAATGCATTGCTACATATTACAGATTTGTTTATGAATTAATTACTTGTCCATGTCATGGATCTTGCCTTCCTTCTCTTATCTCCGCGTCCTCTTTATTCTTTTTTGTCGTTACCGGTAATCTATCGGATTTTCCTTTGTTCTGCAACGGGGTTTTGCTTTCGCCTCGTCATTAGTAAGTTCACCTGTTATTAATTTCCGTTGACTATTTATACTCCGCTTCCTGCCTCTCTCGTTGCTTCCATGTTATTCCACGTAACATTTGAGCCGGTAAAAGAGGTATAGGAGGTTAGTTAGAAAAAGCTAGTTTAAAAAGAAAGGTTAGGAAGTTTAGAAAGTAAGTTCTCTTTTTTCGCTCTCAGTTCAGAGCAGAGGCTTTCTCGTTTCTTTTGGTTTTGCTTTCTTATCTAAGAGTGCTCTTACCCAAAGTGTTTGGGGTTCTGTTGAGCTCTCTGTGTTTTCCTTTTTGTTTCGCTCCACTAACAGGAGTTAGATAAGCGTATAGCTTATTTCTTTGTTTTTTGCTCGGAGATCGAGTTCCTCGTTCTTATCGCGAGGTTATTTGTGTTTTGTTATTTTCCTCTATTCCACTATGGATTATTGTCCGTCGGTGGTGTTCTTTCGAACATTTTCAGTTTGCACAGCTATCGCATCTGGACTTCCAATATTCCCTCTGTGTCTTTGTGCACTGTTCCTGAACCCATAAAAGACGCCATTTCGGGTATCGAACCACCCGCTACATTCGGGGCTCTGGTATCTGTGGCTATTCGGTTAGACAACCGGTTTAGAGAGAGAGAGAAGGAGAGGGCTTGTTCTTATCGCTAGGTTATTTGTGTTTTGTTATTTTCCTCTATTCCACTACGGATTATTGTCCGTCGGTGGTGTTCTTTCGAACATTTTCAGTTTGCACAGCTATCGCATCTGGACTTCCAATATTCCCTCTGTGTCTCTGACACAGAGATCCCCCTACAGTCCAACCACAAAATATTCGTCACTTGACATGATTGAGCCTGATTCTGTTGCTGACTCTCAGATGAAATAACATTCTCCTCTCAGGTACTACAAAGTAACCCTGCCAGTTGAATCTATAGCTCTACATGGGAGCATACCTTAAAAGAAACTGACAGGCATCACCTGACAGCGACTTAATTGAAACATCAAGTTAAACACAATGACCCTGTAGCTCGGTAGATCAATTATCAGCCAGGAGATGTGAGACATCTGTCATGTTGCTTCAGCTCTGAGCACAATTGGGGGTAGTCAAAGCAGATTCAGCATTTTCTAAAATCTGTGGTTCTACAGAAATGTTTCACAAAATGTTGATGGGAAGTAGAGTCCAGAACTTGTCAAGTACACTTCAAGCTGATTGCACATGCAGTCATATTCTCAGTGAACAGTTTTGTGACGCTGGCTTTTGAATTGTTTGAAATGGCTTTGTGGATTCGTTGAAAAAACTTTTTTACAGTTTCTATGCTTCGCTATGTTTGAATTTTTTGGTTTAATGATTGCATTTGTCCACAATGATTTTAAAAGTTGAGATAAAGAGCCAAGGATGCCTCAATGGAGATTTGAACCCGTAACCCTTCACTAGTGAGCCCAGTGCATTCTGTCTCATCCATATGTTGCTGTGCTTAATAATAATTGCTGAAACATAATAACCTGTCTGTGGGTGTGACTGATTATTTTTTAATTCTGCCCCAGTAAAAGCTTTTTAGCACAACACTGTTAACGTTAATGCCATGCTAAATAATTTATCGGCTGTTAATTAGACTGGGAAGGCATGCATTCTAATTGGAGCAGTGTCTGGAGAACTGTGCCGTCCTGTCTTATCAGGAGACATTGTGCATGAGGTGCAGCAGTCTTTCATTGAAATGCTTTTTATCCTTATGGAACATTTCACAATCAACTACAATTCTGGACTGAGTGCTGTTATCCTGGTTCCTCATTTAAAATGTCAAACTGGATTTGTATCACAGTGTCTTAGTGGGATTAGCTTCCGAGAAGCCCCCGTGGGTTCTTATTTCTGAAATACATTTTTTAATTTTTTAAATATTGTTTAAAATAAGAACCCTGAAACACACAGCACTGCTGTTTACTGCTGGCATTGCATTTTAACTGTAAAGACCTCGCAAAAAAGACAGAAGTAAGAGCTGGTAGGCCTTAATGGTACAGTTTATGATTCTAAAGCCAAGTGGATCATTCCAGTGTGTTGTTTCAGCTGGGTGCTGCACTCCATTCACAAACAAAGAAGGTCAAGGCTGGGAATGACAGGTCAATTACACATCCATCTTCCCTCTGCACCAGAAGGAGCAACACTATTGATTAAACCAATCATCTTTTTCCAATATGTGTTTTTCCCCCCATGCCAGGGGTTCACAGATCAGTTTGTATGAATGTATTAGTCTCCTTGTTTTTAATTTAAGTGCAAGTAAGCTATGTGTCATTTGTTAAGACTTATTTGGCATCATCATCATCATCACTTTCTTTCTGTGAATAACTCATTGGCATGTATTTTTAATGATATCTATAGGATATCTAACACTCTGTGATATCTATAGGATTAGTGAATTTCCATAACCTTACCGGTGCTTTTTGTGCGGATCCAATCTTTTTTTTAGGTCTGCACAATCCCCACACTGAAGGTTTAGGTACATTTCTATTAATGGGATGCCTCTGTTAAAGAGTAAAGTGTGTGTGTGAGCCCTGCTGTCTGTCATGTCATCCTAAATGCATTTTTTTTTTTTTTTGGAATGGATGGCACTGTGGTGCAATATTATTGGCTATATCAGCTAGTATGTGTCATTATTTACCTTGAAAAAAAAAATGTATTTTAATACAAAATATGTTTTGTGCTGTACTTAACATGACTTATGTGTGAGCCCACTCTGTCATGTCATCCTTAGTAAATGCACCATCTTTTTAAAGGAGAATGGATGGCACTGTGGCTCAATATTGGTGGCTATCAGCTACGTATGTCATAATTATTACCTTGGAAATCAAATGTATTTTAATACAAAGCATGTTTTGTGCTGTACTTAACATGACTTATGGGGTGCATTGTAGTGCATGTAAAGGCTAAGGAGGAGTGGGTTGAGTGTGATGGGGTGCATTGTAGTGCATGTAAAGGCTAAGGAGGAGTGGGTTGAGTGTGATGGGGTGCATTGTAGTGCGTGTAAAGGCTAAGGAGGAGTGGGTTGAGTGTGATGGGGTGCATTGTAGTGCATGTAAAGGCTAAGGAGGAGTGGGTTGAGTGTGATGGGGTGCATTGTAGTGCATGTAAAGGCTAAGGAGTAAAGGCTGAGGAGGAGTGGGTTGAGTGTGACGGGGTGCATTGTAGTGCATGTAAAGGCTGAGGAGGAGTGGGTTGAGTGTGACGGGGTGCATTGTAGTGCATGTAAAGGCTGAGGAGGAGTGGGTTGAGTGTGATGGGGTGCATTGTAGTGCATGTAAAGGCTGAGGAGGAGTGGGTTGAGTGTGACGGGGTGCATTGTAGTGCATGTAAAGGCTGAGGAGGAGTGGGTTGAGTGTGACGGGGTGCATTGTAGTGCATGTAAAGGCTGAGGAGGAGGTGGTTTGTGTGTGGGGGGTGCATTGTAGTGCATAAAGGGGGGGGAGGAGTGGGTTGAGTGTGACGGGGTGCATTGTAGTGCATGTAAAGGCTGAGGAGGAGTGGGTTGAGTGTGACGGGGTGCATTGTAGTGCATGTAAAGGCTGAGGAGGAGTGGGTTGAGTGTGATGGGGTGCATTGTAGTGCATGTAAAGGCTGAGGAGGAGTGGGTTGAGTGTGACGGGGTGCATTGTAGTGCATGTAAAGGCTGAGGAGGAGTGGGTTGAGTGTGACGGGGTGCATTGTAGTGCATGTAAAGGCTGAGGAGGAGTGGGTTGAGTGTGACGGGGTGCATTGTAGTGCATGTAAAGGCTGAGGAGGAGCGGGTTGAGTGTGACGCGGGTTTTATCTTATTTAATGAGGTGGTCCATTGTTTCCCTCATGCCAATTATTATCGTTTGATAATACTTCCCTCCAGTAAGGAAGCAGCAAGGTTTTAGGGCATTTTTTAATGGTACGGTTCCAAAGATATCCGTAAGGTGCGCAGAGCCGTGCTAAAACCGCAGCTAAACATCTTACACTCGCACACACTCTGTGATCCTTACAAGGCAGCTCAAGCTGCTGCTGATGTAACAGAGCAAAGCTGATGGAGATCCTGAATTATTTACCAGCCAAAGCCTCGACTCTCTTCAATGCCCACCATAGTAATACGTCACTCCACATTTCCGCGTCTGGTAAATGACTCGCCTCCATATCATAGTCTACCTGCAGATCTCCCAGTAGAACAGCAACCTTATGTATTTTTCAGAGGGCTCACTGAACTCTTAATGCCTCACGCAAAAATAAAGAAAAGGAAGAAAAGCAGAACAAAGCTTTTCCATAAAAGAAAGTGCATGGCTTATCTAGCGCTGTTAGTTTTTAAAAGGAAGTGCATGGCTTATCTAGCGCTGTTAGTTTTTAAAAGGAAGTGCATGGCTTATCTAGCGCTGTTAGTTTTTAAAAGGAAGTGCATGGCTTATCTAGCGCTGTTAGTTTTGAAAAGGAAGTGCATGGCTTATCTAGCGCTGTTAGTTTTTAAAAGGAAGTGCATGGCTTATCTAGCGCTGTTAGTTTTTAAAAGGAAGTGCATGGCTTATCTAGCGCTGTTAGTTTTTAAAAGGAAGTGCATGGCTTATCTAGCGCTGTTCGTTTTTAAAAGGACCTACCTGAGGTATTTCAGAGTGAGGCTTCATGGGTTTACAAACTGGCAATTCACTTTCGTTTTTCCTCAAACATCCTCACTTGGATGGTACCACTATGTGCAATCTCTATAGAAATAATAATAATCATTATCATTATAAATAATAATCCTCATAAATTAATAATAATAATTATTATTATTATTGTTATTATGCTCAGTACAAATGAGGCTGATATGGGGAGGGAGGGACTACTAATTTAGCTGATATTTAGGGAATTTAGCTAAGATACCAAAGAACCTCTTGCTGTGATATGGGGCCTTTAATGACCACATTGCACCAGGACCTTGGTTTGACAGCTGCATGGTTAAATAAGCAGAGTTGCTGGAAATCTCTGGATTATGTACAGGCGTTCTAAAGGCGTTCTTTTGTCTAAAGTCTTGAGGGATGTCATCATTACCGGCGATGGGCTATTGTGGATGAAGTGCTAGTGAAGTTGGAATCTGTAGATATTGTTCTTGGTTCGGCCAGCCTCTGAAATGAGAGGGGTTGGGTTTTAAAATGGGACAGCCAAAGAATCTGCTCCAGGCAGACCAGAGCACCAGCTTGGCTGCACTCTTCTAATTTGGCGAGAGGTGTTGCAATGATGAGATGGGCCTGAAAACACAATTAGGCATTCCAAATTGGGAGGAAGGGGATCAAGTTCTCAGCCAACCATGCCAACTGCACTGGCATACTGTAGCTAAAAATGTAGTGATGTAATTTATGTGAGAAGGGGATTTATATGCTTACACATTGAAAAAAGAATATAATGATATGCACATTTGCTATCGTTTATGCTACAAGTATGACAATAACCATCCTCTGCATTCATTTATTTGATTTCTAAACAACATGTCTTTTGTACTAATCTATTTTTATGTGACAAGCTAAAATATGCACGTGGAGAAACATTACTTTAGTGTAGGTGTACTGCCACACATCTAATGAAATGTAACTTTAAACTGTCTCTTGGTGTTTTTTTAGGGCTTTTTCTGCTTTATTGAACAACATAGTGCAGAGAGACAGGAGGAATGGGGAGCGAGAAATAGGGAGATACATGGGACAAAGGTCATGTGGCCGGATTCAAACTGCCAACGTCGCGGCTCGCAATGAGCATGTGGACAGTGCTCTACAGGCTACGCCACTGAGACACCCCCATAATGGCTGTTTAAATGATAGATTAGTATTTATGTAATGTTGGATCCTGTACTTCTTTCTGTAATTACTTTTGGCAAGTTTAACAGACCTGCCTATGAATTTTATTCAAATTACAGGCACATGCTCATTAAGCACAATGACAATGACATTGTTATGAGTATACACTCGCCAAGACTTTATATGCACCCTCACTATTAAATACTGGCATGGTTACCATTATGTTTATTTAAAATCTGCAGTCATGCTTCAATCGCATATTGCTGGGAATGCTGCCTTTGATTCCTTTGGCAGCTGGCAGTGTGGCACATGCTGAAATGCTGATGATTCTGATTGGCTGGAGAATGTACGCAGGATTCTGAAATGCGGATGAGCCGTTCCGTAACCCAGGGGGATCCTAGCATGTAATTGGCTCCAGCCAGGATACTAACTCAAATTAAAGCTGACAGTCTGCACTTCAACCTCATTGTCATTGTATCCTTTCACACTCAAAGTGCTAGAGTACAAAACCAAAATAACAAAAAAATGTGTCACTGTCCAATTAATTATGGTGCTCACTGTATGTATACCGAACCAATACAGGTTCAGTACCTTAAGGGTACAACGGCATAGTCCTAGCTGGGAATTTAACCCGTTACAAGCCCAGTTCATTAACCATCATTCTACACAGCTGCTGCTTTGTTGTGTAGAATACAGCGCACCACGAAGAATGCACTGACTTTCTGAGGGCTTTCTGAAGTACCATCCGACCAATCCGAACGTCTGAAATGCATTTCTAACATTCCAAAAGCTTTCTCGGTCATTGACCTAGCCCTGCCAAAGGCATGAATAAAAGAAAGTTGTCAGTGTGTTCTGGGCTAAATGTATGGAGTAAGTAGCCACAATTCTAATGGGTTTAACATAAGCTAACACTATTTGATGTGTGTAGAGCTGGTCTCCCATGTTCCTTGTGTCTCTCATTCAAGTAGTTTACATGTATTAACTTCATACAGGTGCAATAGCCTGCATTGGACTGCATAACTGAACACGGCTTGAAAATGGTCATATTGAAATAAACAAAATATTTCTTGCATTATGTGTTATGCATTCATAAGTGTGGCGTATTCAGAATGGCACCAAAATAGCACAATAGCAGCAGTGTTGGAGTTTAAACCTGGGTTGGTTATTGACCACAAAACGTGCACAGCGCCGAATGTTTCTATTGACACGTCCCATATTCAACTCCCAATCCATAGTGATGGGTTTACTGCAGACCACAAAACTACCTGGCGCAGGAGACAAATATTCAGTTTGCAGGAGATTAAATGAGCAATTCCACTTGCGCCCAGGCACGTTTGCACTTACGTTGTAACGAAAATAGGGCCCAATGTTCCTATTGCAAAATCTAATATAATGACAATGTGCTGATGTATTATTACAGTTCCCCATTGTTGAAATTGTAGTTAATTGTGAGAGGTGGCACAGAATTATTACTGAACAGCAGTTACAAATGTGCAGTTATCTCACGTCTGTTAACCATGCATCTGTGTACACAGGTGAGTGATGGAAGTCTGACGGTGATGTCAATCAGCCGAGAGGACAGAGGGGCTTACACCTGCCGGGCCTACAGTGTCCAGGGCGAGGCTGTCCACACCACACGCCTGCTTGTCCAAGGTAACCGCACTAACTCTGTGTGTGTGTGTGTGTGTGTGCGCGCGCGCACGTGTGAATGCCATGTCGATTACACAAACAATACAGAGGAAACAGAAAACTGATTTCTATATGGAAAAAGGACAACTGGAGAGCATAACATTAATGAAGCTAATTCTAGACCAATACCTTACCCAGGCTGTTGTGAGTGTTAACGTTAATTTTCAGTGTCTTACACTAGACACCAGTCAGTGTAGAACACCAGAAACACACCCTAATGTACTGCACTACACTGAATGCTTTCTCTTGGGGATCACTCTGACCTGGCAAATGAGGGAACCAGAAAGGAATTTCTCCAGCAAATCTCCATTATTAGATTGTACCAGACTTTCTGCCCTCCGGCCTTGCTCCACACAATACTTTTTTGGTTAAATTACTCGAATGTTGTCTTGGGAGCCATAGACTATTCAAGTAGCAACTTAATCGAAGTCCACATCACAAACAATGATAACGATGTAATATGTACACATTGGGCTTCGTTCTTGCGTACGTCCAGATTTAAACGTTTTCACAAACATTTTGGGATTCATCATTCTTTTTCTTATCTGAATTTGTTCTTTGGTATGTTCAAAATCTATGTGTGTTTGGAAACTAGCGTAAATGTTTCTATTTAGAATGCTGTATTATTTATGCAAAGTCAATTTAAGTAGCTACAGACCTCATATTAACAACAAAATGCTTATCAGTACAATTATAGGCATACAAATGCTTTTGATTTTAAGCACATTAACTAACTTAGCTGAATAAGCTAAAATCTTTCACTAGTTTTTTTTTAAAATTTAGTTTTCAGTTTTTAACTCAATTTCCATTTTAGTTTGAAGAGCGGGTTTGTAAGTTTTAGTTTAGTTGAAATTTAGTTTTAGTTTTCAAAAAGTTTTTTAAATTTTTATTTCAGTTCACCTAGTTTTCATCTGTTTTAGTTTGTGATAATAACTTTGTTGGAAACACATGTAATTAATTTAATTTATTGATAAAAAGTGATTGATGATGATGATTTATGATGATATATAAAGATCCACAAGTTTATAGTCAAACCCAGCACTTTGTGCTTTTGGATTACTTGGTTAGTTATGCCCTTATGCTAATCACATGAACAGGCACGCACATCGAATTTACGAACAATTGGCATTCATCATCTGATACACCTGGGATACGCACACAAATGGAAAGTCTGCGCATGCTTCGTGAATCCCACGTTCGTTTTCATGGGAACCTTTCTTAAGAACAAAAGTAAGAAGAATGTTAGATACATTTTGTGAATGTTTCAATATGAAATGTATTTTGGTAAGATTCACTATCTTTGACAAATGGCCACACCCTGCCCCCAACCCTCCTCTGTTTGACTTATGTGGGAATTAGGAAGGTATGAAAATGGGTTCAGAGCACATGTCCTCATTGGACAGCCTTTGTTTGTCAGTCCTTCTCATTGGCCAATCTCCCACTTTCTCTCTCCCTCTCTCCACCTCCTCTGTATTTTCAATGTCCCCATCTCTGTCTAGCTGCTCACTGTTATCATCACTTATCATCTCTCTCTCATTTTTCTTCTTTTTCTTTTACTTTTCTTCTCTCACTTTCTCTAAGCTTTTTTTCCCACTTCATTTTTCCCTCCTTCTTTCCCAGAATGCATTTTGAACGAGCATTTCATGCACAATTAGTCAAAAGTCAGGGAGGGAGGAATCAGCCTCTTGATTAAAATCCGTGACGGTTATCCCCCCTGCGCCGCGACCAAGCCGTACCGTCTGGCTAAAGTAACAGTCAGCATCTGGAACGCGGTTCCTTCCATCCCGCCGCAGGCACCCGTATAATCGCCAAGTCGCCTAGGGGATGACGCGGGGCCAGAACATTAACCCGTACCGTCCGCCAGCATTTCATCACCCGAGCGTGCCGCCGAACGTGAGCGCTGCATTTATCTGGGCCGGCACACTCCCAGCAGCCCTGCTGCTTTACGAGCACCAAGACGTCCGCTCAGATAATAGCGAGGGTCGCTGACTCATTCCCCGCTTACTTCCCCGGGCATGTCGCTGGTGGATGTGAGGTCGTCTTTTATACATGTTAAGGTGTTGAGATTTTTTTTTAATCCAACTTGACTGTCAGTGCCAGGTTGCTGATGGGTGCTGACTGAGTCATCTTACTTTAAAGGTCGCCAGCGGTCAGTTATGTGAAAGCATTTTAAAAGTCCCAAACATACAAACTACAGAAAACATAAACACTGGCCAGAACAAAATTCCGTAATACAAATAATCTATATTGCCAATAATAAACTGGCTCTCCTATCACTAAGCATGTACCTCATACACATCGGTGCCTTTCATACAATCCACTATGCATCTTGGAGCTCCCTCCGTAACCGCGGACTCTCTTTCCAGTGTTGGTTTCTTTTGCACAGAAAGCTCTGCTTATGTAAATGAGTAAAGTAGGATACTTCTTCTTTTGTAGTGTTTTTGTAGTATCTAAAAGGGGGTCAGGTGGAACAGATAACTAAAACCCATTACACAGCTAGAGAAACATTTAAAAAGTTGGAGGCTTGCAGTGGCTTGGGTGAAGCCAGTGAAAGGGAGGAAGGCTTTATTTTATAAGTGAACATTATGTAATGCACTACAGCACACACAGTACAAAACGAACGTGCATCTTTACCTTCCCTGCTGCACCCTCATGCAAAAGGCTGTTGCAGGACATGCTCGTGGAAGCTCTCAATGTGCTCACATCTGCTCCTTTTATATCATGCTGTAACTTAGAAAACCTGTCAGAACTTCACATGGTTTATCAGAGACCCAGGTCAGCTGATGCTTTCATGCCGACGCTATGGAATATTTGTGTACATTATGTTCACCGTGATTTGTTGGTGATTGTATTCTGCTGTTTAGAAATATTGTGGATATGCCACATTGTTATGTCAATGCCTGAATGCTAGCCTATGAAATGCCAGGTAACATTTAAGTGTCACCAAGCAGCCTCTCAGGTTGCATACACAACCATTTCACACCAAAGCTCTCAGTGCAGTGATGAGTCTCTTGATCCAGATCAAATCTTGACTGTGCCAGTGCAGTGCTGACTGGGTGTTCCAGCCACATCAGTGCAGCTTGCGCAGGTTATGGTCAGAAAAATCCCGATGTGTGAAATTCATATGGCCAACTTCCTTTTGTTATTTGTGTTAAGAACAAAATGGGAGGATCAGTCAATTAAGTTAATAATGTACCAATTGTTTCAAATGATGATAAACTGTAAGAACTGTCTCTCCCCAGCCCACCCCCAAATGACTCACAGCCTCTTTCATGTATACTCTTTGGTGACTTCCTGAAACTGACCTGTTTCCATGACTTTAAACTCTTTACGTTTTATTTTCTTTCAGGACCGCCATTTATTGTGTCACCACCGGAGAACATAACAGTAAACATATCCCAGGATGCATTCTTCACCTGCCAAGCTGAGGCATATCCTGGCAACCTGACATACACCTGGCTCTGGGAGGAAGATAACGTCTTCTTCAAGAAGTAAAGTTATGATCGGGTTCATTATTGTACCATTCTCACTGTCCAAGCACTGTGACGTTATAGGTTTGTGACACATGAGCGTGTTCCGTGCAGTACTGAATGTTGCTTATATCGTGCTGTGCTGCTATTTCATGGTGAGCAAAATACCTCTTAAATTACATTTGTGTCTGGGTTACACATTAATTTTTATTGTGCAGAATATATCCTCAGAGGTCTTCGTCCAATAATATTTCAGCACTGAAATGTTTCTCTTGATTTTATTTGTCTTTCTTAATTTTTTTATTCCAAGTTTCTCTGTTTGTTGAAAACCTTGTGACATCACAATTTATGTTACATTAGAGGAGAAAAACATGCGTTTGGAATGGTTCTCGTCTCCCGATACGGTTTATAGTGCACTATTAGGGGATTGTCCATTTTGTAGGGTGACCAAATTCTCAGTACAAACAATGTACACTACTTGATCACCGGAGAGATTTTTTTGTTCTGATGGCGACTGAAATATGGCAATCCTTCCCTACTGCTTGATAGACATGCCTTCTAAGAACTACATATCCCTTAGGCCTGTTTCTCTGAATAATTACACAAATCTTGTGAATGCGCTGATATTGTAGTGGAAGTGGGATGACCCATCCAGATGATGTGAAGATCAGTGCTTTCTGACAGCATGTTGCCACCCCATGACTCTATCAAACATGACCTCTGCTCTGAGATGTCCTGCGTTTAACTTTCCCAGCGCCTGGGTCCATGTCGCGGCACATACTGTGGGTCGTCTGCCCATGACAAGAATATCTTGTGACATGGTGCTTGTGTGATCACACGCTTGGCTAAAGCGGATTGTAAAGAAAGGGTAGCCTTGAGGTATTCCTGAGCCCTTTGTGCGTGGCCTGTAGACTCCGTAAAGAAATTTTTTTTCCTTCTCCATCTTACAGGCTCCCCTGGTGTGTGGAAACATTTTGACGGGAAAGAAAGCTGTTGAATTGCAGACGCAAATATTGCTGTTTAACCATTTTGAGTCGTCGAGACTCGAGAGAGAGTGATGATGACTGCATTTTGTCATTAGTTTCACTTTTTCACACCAGTTCATATTTCACTGATTTACTAAAGCATACATAAAACAATATTGAGTCGCACCAGGTGTACTCAAAATGTAAGTAGGTTACCCCTTAAAATGATCAGATAACATTATTTATTTATTTTTTAACCAAACTGAAGCTTACAATTAATTAAAAGAGAGAAATAAACCCAAAGGAAAGACATCTGTACTGAGCTCATATCATAGTAAGTACATTTTTAAATGCTTGTCCCTGGGGTTCGTGTTCTCATTGAGTAACCCTAGGTGCCTTTTTAAATGGAAATTTCCCCTCAGCTCATTGACTTTCAGAGGAAAAAGTAGGGAACACGACGTCTTGTAAATACAGCTAGAAGATAATCTCAAATAACACACCAAATTCACATATTATTTTACTAATCCAGCACAGCATATTTTTCACATGTACTGTACTAATTCAGAACAACAACTTCATCACATATACACCAGTAAACCAGAACAACAAGATCCTCACATATACACCAGTAAACCAGAACAAAAAGATCCTCACATATACACCAGTAAACCAGAACAACAAGATCCTCACATATACACCAGTGAACAAGAACAAAAAGGTCCTCACATATACACCAGTAAACCAGAACAAAAAGATCCTCACATATACACCAGTAAACCAGAACAAAAAGATCCTCACATATACACCAGTAAACCAGAACAAAAAGATCCTCACATATACACTTGTAAACCAGAACAAAAACTTCACTTCTTTTTCACTTTTGCCCATGTGTTGGCTACATAGTGTAAGCAATTAAATAGTAGCTAAACAGCATCACCGAGACCATTTTCCACTGTTCCCCTTTGACAATTGAATACTTACCTTTCCCATCCATGGACATTTTGCTAATGTTGGCACCATCTTTATTTTTCTCCCCATCTAGTGATCTGAAGCGTAGGGTGAGCATTTTGATTGATGGATCACTCATCATCTCCCAAGTAAAACCAGAGGATGCTGGGAAATACACCTGTAGCCCCAGTAATAGCCTTGGCCGCCCACCGTCTGCTACAGCATACCTGACGGTGCAATGTGAGTATGAAATTTTCATTGACTAGACGTATATGGTAAATGGTAAATGGACTGCACTTTATCCAAAGCGCTTTACAATGGCCTCTCACTCACCCGTTCGCACACACATTCACACACCAATGGCGGCAGCCACCATGCAAGGCACTAGCCTGCTCATTGGGAGCAATTTGGGGTTCAGTGTCATTATGTTATGTGGACAGGAGGAGCCAGGGATCGAACCGCCAACCCTGCGATCAGCGGGCGACCCGCACTACCTCCTGAGCCACAGCCGCCACATATACTTTAGTACCCCAGTTGGTTTCTATACAGTTGGCGTAACCATTTTAGACAATAATAATTTAGCAGACACTTTTATTTAGAGCGACTTACAAATGTGCAGAGAAACAAACAGGGGTGCTGCAGGATCATTAGATTAAAACTGTGATAATGAATTGCCTTGGGCCCCGATATACACTGTGTATTTACATGGCTCAAAATGCAATTTTCCAAGACAGTTTCATACTGTACATAAACAACTTATTTGTGGCATATCAGCAAATCCCCATTTCTTCACCAATAGAGAAAGGAAAGTGAAAAAGCTCCAAGAGAGAATTTTACATACAATAGTCAACTAATTCAACAGCTGATTTCTCTCTGAAAAAAGTTTGTGAGGCTAGTGAGAGATTTTGGTTGAGGTTTGCCAACTATAAGGCCTTGTGTTTTTCAATGGGTATTCATGGACCTATAACTACTAAATGTGCAGCTATGCTAATAAAGATACATAGGTACGTCATTTACATAGGTTTATAAATGGTCTAGCCGGCTAGCTAGGTAGCAAGCATTGCTACAGCCAAAACCTGCATAAGGTTTAACCATACTAGATAATAATCATCTTACAATAAAATTCACCTGTTGTCGCTTTGACACGTTCACTCTCCTCAAACATTCAAAGGCTACAGGGGGGCAATTATCCCCCATGTTATATACAGTATTTCACCATGATATTTAGTTCTGCAGGACCTATTGCATTCATCCACATTCATCATTCATTTACCTAAAGCTCTTATCCAGTGCAGGAGAATATACATGACATTACATTTGCATAGTGCCAGACCTGGGGGACAACATCATCACATCAGCAATTATATCACTAAACATCACTAAATCACAATGGCAATTTAACTTTGCTTAGCAATCACAAAACCCTGAATATAAAGATTATATCCATATCAATAATAATCATGTATCAATAATGTATCATAATCTGACCGCGTACAAAAGGTATGAGTGTTAGATTGGGGATGATAGGGGAACCAAGGTGTGGTTTGTGTCTGAAAATCTACACCGTATCTGTTGTCCTAAACATTGTGGGAAGTGTGTTCCATTCGGGGGCCAGTAAAGACAGGCACCATGATTGGGAGGATGCCTGTCTATAATGGCCTCCGAATGAGTTTTCTAATATTACGAGCAAACATTT
This sequence comes from Ilyophis sp. 1 JC-2022, assembly GCA_022702515.1. Taxonomy (NCBI): domain Eukaryota; kingdom Metazoa; phylum Chordata; class Actinopteri; order Anguilliformes; family Synaphobranchidae; genus Ilyophis; species Ilyophis sp. 1 JC-2022. The sequence goes on along the minus strand of CM040401.1, from coordinate 48,996,277 downwards.
TGCTGAAATGCTGCGCTTCTCTTTTTTCAAATAGATAAACAAGTGTCCTAGTGATGAAATAAATTATTATAATCCTGGAGGGAGCCTTTACTACTGTATATAACACTAAACTGATTTGCTTCAATTGATAGAAGTTCATAATGTTTAAAATGTACGCATTTATAGATGCTCTGGACATGTAACACAATGGTGCAGTGCAATGGTGGAGAGACTCTTAAGGATCTACAGACTTGTTATGGGGGTTTGAACTGGGAACAGACAAAGGCGTTCTGCATTCAGCCTTGCCTTTAATTGAGGAGGGGCTTTCATCGGTCTCTGAGCAAATTCTGACTGCTGGAAGCCAAGGCACATCAGCTCTGAGCCTGCAGATTGAAGCGCTTCTCTGATAGCCTGCAGATTGAAGCGCTTCTCTGATAGCCTGCAGATTGAAGCGCTTCTCTGATAGCCTGCAGATTGAAGCGCTTCTCTGATAGCCTGCAGATTGAAGCGCTTCTCTGATAGCCTGCAGATTGAAGCGCTTCTCTGATAGCCTGCAGATTGAAGCGCTTCTCTGATAGCCTGCAGATTGAAGCGCTTCTTTGTTGCCACAATCGCTGACCTTGAGTCTGCTGGCAATCCAGATGTTTTCTTTCTGGCTGCACGCTCATTGTAAACCACATCAGCCCTGTTCTCAAAAGGAGATCTGTCTAATGACTTTATTTCTTCAACAATAATCTTTTTAGTGATTCAATTTGTTCTTCCAAATGTGTTCTTTTATTTATTTATTTTATAATTTTTAGAAGGTGAATCAAGGTATTTCCAATAGATGCAAATGGATAAACAAAGCTGCAGAAGACAATGGTTGAAGCTTACGGAGTCTTAGGGCCAGATTCAGAGATGGCCAATTTAAGTCATACGCTTAAGTGCCTCTCCTGTGCGGATTTAACGCGAGCTGACTAACGCCGTATTCTAACTTGTGTTGCGCAGGTGCTTATCTCAAAATGTGGGTGGTACAGGGCATGATATTCTAATTACCTGTTTCTTGTACCTGCCCCCCAGGTTGCCAGGTATCTACAAAAAAAATGTTGTGGGGTTATGCATTTTCAACTTAAATTATTAAGTTTAAACTCTCAATACCCGTATCTTGCAGACTCGCCTCCTTTTCATCAAATCTCCACCCCGCGCGCGTAATGCCACGTATGTACTCGAAAGATGCTTAAAACAGCGGACAAGTCAAATGTCTGAATCGCAAATAGCTTGAGCCACGCGGAACTTCGGGAGTAAGTCCCATTTGCGCATGCAAATCTATCTATCTATCTATCTATCTATCTATCTATCACTGTTATAATATAACTATAGAAAACGCTGTTCTTTCACTGTGTGAATGGGGGTACGGTTTAGCCCAGAGGACCCAGCGGTGCAGGAGAGAGGATTATGACATCACAGTAGAGGCAAGCTGTGGAGGGCAGCTCGATGCAGATACTGCAATAAACCTTCCACAATCTACCAATTGCAGAATGGTTTGTGGTAGTGACGTCATAGTCCTTAAAAGAGTGCAACGTTGGTGCTGTAATTATTTGTCATACCTCATCTGCCACATGCAACTTTCTGAAGCCACACATTGCTGTGTGGAGAGAGAGAGAGAGTGCGTGAGTGAATGTGTGTGTGAGAGAGAGCGAGAGAGAGAGAGAGAGAGAGAGAGAGAGTGCGTGAGTGCATGTGTGTGTGAGAGAGAGCGAGAGAGAGAGAGAGAGAGTGCGTGAGTGCATGTGTGTGTGAGAAAGAGCGAGAGAGAGAGAGAGAGAGAGAGAGAGCCTGGCACACCACCTTGTTAAAGCCCATCTCTGTGATTATCCTGGGGACATTTAATGACAGCAGGCCTTTCATGCAGTCCCTGGAGGGTTGGGTGGAGGAGGGGAGGGGATAGTGGAGGGTGGGTACCCAGGTGAGGCAGCTACTTGCCAAAAAGAGGTAATTATCCGCTGTGGTGGTGGGGAGGGGGGGATGTGTGAGAAGAGTTGACATCATCGCTCCAGCAAAGCGGAAACCCTCACTTCTGCAGTGACATCACCTGCAGACACTTGGCGGGTAGCCTCCATGGATACCCATTGGGCCCCCGGAGACGTGCAACAGAATCACGACACCGCAGCGCCACAGAGAGGCGACCAGCAAAGGGAGGGGGCTACGGGCGCGAAAGCTCCTCGTCTGTCTGCTCTCTCAAAGCGCCGCTGCGGCTAAAAATAGCACGGGCCACCTCACTGAGCAACGGCTAGATGGATTTCACTCCGCTTTTATTCCTGAGCATCTCCGCGCACAGCCAAGCTCCGCCACATGCCGCCGTTACCGTGTGATGTGCTGCGCATTTCTGGTGATTTTCCAGAGACAGTAATGCGACACAATGACTGCAGTAATGACCGACTCTTCTTTAAGGACAGAAGTCCCTCACAGGGGATCTGTGGGATAAAAAGATAAATGAAAAATATTTTTTTTATCAGCTGGCTAAACAAATTGGGAAAACAAGCAATTAAATAAAAATCACAAAATTAGACTGTCCATTACCTCTGCCTGTGAAGGACGGCTGCAGCTTGTCCTTAATGAAGGCTCTCTCCATCCGCAGCTGATAAAACCGTGCTTAATCATAATATGTCTGTCAGCTGCAGCGCTCACGTCTTTTCAGTGCCAACGTCAGTGTCCTGCATGCTGATTTTGAGTTGGTGTCACTGAAGCGAATAGTTCACAGGGTTCTCCTGTGGAAATCTCAGCTTCTTCTATGTCTTTACAAAAAGCACCCCCTCCTCCCCCCACATCAGCCTCCATTCTACCCACACCCCCACATCAGTCTCCATTCTACCTCCACCCCCACATCAGTCTCCATTCTACCTCCACCCCCACATCAGTCTCCATTCTACCTCCACAACCACATCAGCCTCCATTCTACCTCCACCCCCACATCAGCCTCCATTCTACCTCCACCCCCACATCAGTCTCCATTCTACCTCCACCCCCACATCAGTCTCCATTCTACCTCCACCCCCACATCAGCCTCCATTCTACCTCCACCCCCACATCAGCCTCCATTCTACCTCCACCCCCACATCAGCCTCCATTCTACCTCCACCCCCACATCAGCCTCCATTCTACCTCCACCCCCACATCAGCCTCCATTCTACCTCCACCCCCACATCAGCCTCCATTCTACCTCCACCCCCACATCAGCCTCCATTCTACCTCCACCCCCACATCAGCCTCCATTCTACCTCCACCCCCACATCAGCCTCCATTCTACCTCCACCCCACATCAGTCTCCATTCTACCTCCACCCCCACATCAGTCTCCATTCTACCTCCACCCCCACATCAGCCTCCATTCTACCTCCACCCCCACATCAGCCTCCATTCTACCTCCACCCCCACATCAGCCTCCATTCTACCTCCACCCCCACATCAGCCTCCATTCTACCTCCACCCCCACATCAGCCTCCATTCTACCTCCACCCCCACATCAGCCTCCATTCTACCTCCACCCCCACATCAGCCTCCATTCTACCTCCACCCCCACATCAGTCTCCATTCTACCTCCACCCCCACATCAGTCTCCATTCTACCTCCACCCCCACATCAGCCTCCATTCTACCTCCACCCCCACATCAGCCTCCATTCTACCTCCACCCCCACATCAGCCTCCATTCTACCTCCACCCCCACATCAGTCTCCATTCTACCTCCACCCCCACATCAGTCTCCATTCTACCTCCACCCCCACATCAGCCTCCATTCTATTGCTTTTCCAGGGACCAGTTGGAATCATGGTTGGAATATTCAAAACAGGGTCAGCCAGGGTCAAGCTGAATCATAATATGGTCAAGCAAATCCTGTAATAAATTGATATTTCTGCATATTTCCATAAGGTGTGCAAGGACGTATAATTATGGGCTCACGCAATCATACATGGATGTCATCAAGCGTATTCTGACATGGCTTTCAATGCAAGTCATATATAGCCACTGTATTTTTCTTTTGTTGCACAATCAATTTACTTGCAGTCTATTTATGGAGTTTTAGTCTGTCTGTTCAGCTTAAGCACCCAGTGTAATTTCTAATGTTGTTGACCTGACTGGGGCCTGGCTTGCCACAAGATTAGCTTACATTTGACTGGGCTGTGAAACTCATCTGTAAAGGGACTTGTGGTACTGTAGAGAGCCTCATGTGCTTTAACCCTTTCGCACGTACCATCACAAATATGTGATCATTCCAGACATGGCCCAAACGCGTACCATCACAAATATGTGATTAGAACGTTTCACTGGAACGCTCCGTTGAGAATGAGGTCACAATGGTTTACTGCCGGCTAAACAGACACGTCACAGAGGTGTGTATATTATGGAAAATAAACCATCAACTTGCGATTTCAGAAGCTGAAATGAACGATAAATGACACATTGCTGTGCATCGAATATCTTCGTTACATCAACACTGAGCAAGCTAAGCAGTTTGGTGGTTTTTAACCTCACAAGCTAACAATTTACTAATGTAAAAGTGCAAACATGATTCCAGTGCGGTACCGAGTCGTTTATTGTTGTACTGAAATGCAAATGTTACTATGTCAACGTTCGTTGTTATCCGAATAGTCATCTAGTTTAATTTGCAGTGTACGCATATGGGTTACTACGTAGCTAGCTGTATTATACCGACGATCTCGCTTACATCGTCTATTTACGAATGACGCAACAATAAACCTGTGGGCTAACCCTAGGACTAAACACACTGTTCCACAAAAACATTGTACCAAAGAAACATCTTTACAACATTTACATTTATTTGTTTATGCAGACGTTCACACTTTCACAGAAGTAACGTAAGCAGCAAATACCCCCTAGCCTATAACGTTCATTTAGCTACAGTTTGCTAACGTCAGTGCTAACCAAGCTGTCAAAATGAGCTAACTACGGGCTGACAGAAAATATAATATACACAATCTTATAGCGATTACACTTTACAATGTTTTACATCACGGGTAAACTCATCCGTGATCAAAATAATTGACGAAATACTCGAAAAACGCATTTTCAAAAATAATCCGGCAGTAGGCTAATATTGGTATGCGGTGCTGCCATCTTGTTCTTCCGCATTCAACCGAAGGCTAGTGCTGTGACGTAACAGTCGAATTGTAGAACAGCTGTAGCAGACAAAAAATAACCCACGCTTTTGGGCCGTTGAAAATATTTTGGAACTTACGTGTGAAAGGGTTAACTGACATAACTGCAGTGGTTTATCACAAGTCCTTTGTAGACTTAACCTGTATGCTTTCCCTGAAGCACCGTCTTGTTTGTATTTCAGGCCTGGTAGGTTTCGAGTGGAACAGCCATTTTGTTTTTGGTGCCGTTTCTCTTGTGTGAGCTACAGCTTAAGTTTAAGTGTATGTGTATATATGTGTGAATGTGTGAATGTGCTGGTGTGTGTCTGTGTGTGTGTGTGTGTGTGTGCGTGTGTGTGTGTGTGTGTGTGTGTGTGTGTGTGTGTGTGTGTGAGAAAGAGAGAGAGAGAGAGAGAGAGAGAAGCCACACTGAGTTTGTCTCAGTGAGTCCGTTTAAATGGGTTGACCTTGCACATAGGCACATTCAGCCTGCTTTTAGCGCTCTTTTTATGCTCTTTCGACCAGTGACAACAGGCCTTTTGAGTATCTATAGTCATGGCTTGACTTAAACAAACGTCACCACAGAGAAAAATATTATGCATATGTTAAAAAAAAAAGGATTTGTGCAACATAGTAACGAAATAACTTTTTTCTCCGGTATTAGCTGACATGTGACTCTGTGTGTGCGTGGGTTCTGTCTTATCCCAGATCCTGCAAGAGTCTTAAACATGCCGCCGGTCATCTACGTGGCCATTGGCCTTCCAGGATTCATCCGGTGCCCTGTGGATGCCAACCCACCCGTGACGATGGTTAAGTGGAGAAAAGATGGCCTCCCTCTGAGAGTGGAGAAGGTGAATCACAATAACATATTGGCCTCACGTCCAGTTAGCCTATCATGTTTCAGGGAAGGACAGGTGTAACTCAGCTGATCTAACTGCAATATCTTTACCATAGACTAGCTTCTCTTTCACATTTTTTCATAATATATAAATCATAACCGTTCTACCACTACTTTCTCAGTACAAGATGGTGATCAATCAATCCGGTTCAAATGTACTTGACAGCAGAGGTGTAAAATCCAGGGGTCTGAAAGTAAAAGTCCTGCCATGTGTTTTTTCTACCCATGAACTCAGCCAGCTGATTTCACTAATTAGTTCTACCTCCTGGCTGAGGAATTGTGCTTATTAGCAAATCCAGCTGATTGCAACCAAATACTGGGGAGGGGTTTTACTTTCTGAACCCGGATTTTACACCTCTGCTTGGCAGGCATATAGATCACAAAGAATAGAATAGAATAGAGTAAACACACCATGTAGCCTGGGCCCCCAAACCTGTTGGCCTTAGCAAAATTGAAGAATACACGTGACAAGACACTTTATAACCATTAAAAAACAATAAATCACTCTCGGACAGTTTCAATATTTATTTTTTATATTGAAATTTCAGTGGAGTTGATGGAAAAACTGCTACCATTTATTTCAGGAAAAAGCAGCCGTAATTGAAAAAGACATTAGGCTATAAATGCCATCAAATTGCAAAAAAATACCCGCAGCATAGAGGCTATATCCAAAGTAACTGCTACCATTTATATTAAAAAAAGAATTGCGAGATTAAACTGCACGTTTAACTGCAGCAGTGGAAAATGGAAAACGTGTCTTCATGCACATGCGCACTTCATGTAAGACCACAAGGGAGTCAGTGGCCCTGCTACTGGAGAATATTCCTGATACCTTTTTAGCACTGTACTATTTGGTAGTACCAAAAACGGACAAAACCCTACTCTCTAGGTTCTCCACAAATCTTCCGTATTCAAACTGAAGGCAATCTTGAATTCAAAAGAGCCAAACAGTATGGCAGAGAATATGACAATATTAATGAATTGGCTCATTTTGAGAGCTCTGCTTCCTTGCAGAAAGGTTAGGTTCTGCTCACTCTGGCATCTCTGCTGGAGAGAGGCTTTTACACTTTGTTTTCTCATCCTCACCCTCCCCTTTTGGCTCTGAGTTTAAAGATACAGGTATCTGAGTTTTTTTCATACATTTCTGACTGTACTAATATATAAGTAAGTGTGCTACTGAGGTGTGAATATAATGTATTAGTAGCACACAAATGCCATTGTAAAATGGGCAAAGAGAACCAAGGACATCACAACAGTGCTACAGTCAGTCAAACTGTCAGACTGTACTATAGCATTACGAATGCGTCTGTTGATGAAGCTGACTGTTAGAACCCAAAACGCTTTCCGTGGTAAAATACCCGGGTGACTGCCAAAAGGGAACACGGCCTACTGTCATCACAAAAACACCACAAATTAACAATTGTTGGCTTAGGACAACCAGTTTAATAACAGGCATAATAAGCACAGGATAAAGACAAGTCTAATTAAACTGTTTTCTTACCTTACGCAGAAAATAAAAGGCCGATATTGGCAAAGCAGTCTTCTGCACACTGACTAGCCTTCGCTAATTTAACTGTTTGTCCAACAAAACACAAATTAAGCGTGGCTGTGGAGCCAAATGGTGGCGAGAAACAATTCCCTACAGAGCTTATTATGTAGGCTTTAATATGAAAAATGTATTTGTTTTAAGTGAACATCTTTTCTTCTTGCTCTACCTCGTCCTCTTCTGTCCCAGTACCCCGGCTGGAGCCAAATGGATGATGGGAGCATTCGTGTGGCAGAGGTAACAGAGGATTCTCTTGGCACCTACACCTGTGTGCCTTACAACGTCCTGGGTACCATGGGACAATCCCCCTCAGCCCCCCTGGTGCTAAAGGTACAGTAGGACAGTAGGACACTGCTTCACCTAAAAGCACTGCCTGGGTCTGGAACCGCACATTGGACCATGGCTGAGACGGTCTTTCTCCTTTCCCGTGTCCCAAAGGATCCCCCTAAATTCTCGGTGGTACCGGGAGGAGAATACCGGCAGGAGGCAGGGAGAGAGCTGGTCATCCCTTGTGAGGCAGAGGGAGACCCATTTCCAAACATCACATGGAGAAAGGCAGGTCACTCCTAAGTCTCCTGTGCACCCACGTGCTGGGCATCCTCCATTATTCTGGCTAATAACGTATAATAATAATTTTAGTAACAGCTGAAGGGCACTGAATTACCATTATTTTACCGTACAGCGCACTGGTGGAAGCATGCTGTGTACTAGGTGTCCTAGGTGTCGGTACGCCCAATCGTAGGTCCCCCCTGTCCGTCTGTCTCTGCTGAAGTTTTAGTTGTTTTTCTCATGTGTAAAGGTAGGGAAGCCCAGCAGAAGCAAGCACAATGTCCTACCAAGAGGCAGCTTACAGTTCAGATCTCTCACCAAGGAGGACCATGGGGAGTGGGAGTGTGTCGCTACCAACGTGGCCACAAGCATCACTGCCAGCACGCACCTCCTTGTGATAGGTATGATTCCTCCTTTACCCATTCTGCCTTACAATTACAGTTCAGCATGGTCAGACAATGCTGTTCCCTGTGTAGCTCATTAAGTAAGGTGGAGCTCAGGCTCGGCGTCATTGAGCGTAACTGAACCAGGACGCAACTTGGCCTCATCACAGCAGGGTAGGGTGGGTTTCAGTTTGCCAAAGCTCCTCAGTGATGTCCCAGGTGCCCTTTAACTTACTGTGTTATCAGTGAATTCAATTAATTTACTTTGAAAAGGAAAATGGAAAAATGGCAATGCGTGATGGAAATGAATTCTTGGAAAAGTCATTAGTTGGACGCGCCAGATGCTCATCTTGCCAAAGGCCATGACGAAGCAGATTTATGCGTCCTTGGCACACCCAACAAACCGCTTCAGAGAGTGTTTTTCATAGTCACCACAGGTAGCATATCAATATCATATAAACAGTAAACATTGTAATTTCAGTGTAGTTTTAAGTGCAGTTGAGACTGTGCACTCAGTACTTAAAGGTACACTACTAACTTATTAACATTTATTTGGATGGATGCATTGGGGAAGCAATTATCAAAGATACAACAGAAACAGCACCAATGAATCAAGCCTGTGACCTTCTGAGTAGACGGCTGGATCTTTACTGCTACCATTGCTATCCTGTAGCTCACTGCTGAATCCTGCATGGAATGAAGTGAAAGGAACACATACATAAAAAAAGGTAAAAGGTAGAATTAAAAAGCTAACAGCTGTAAAAAAAAAAAAAGCAATAACTGTTGGCCACAGATGCACAGCAATTTATTAAAGTGCTAAAATGACACTTGCAATTAAGGCAAATGGACATGGAATTAGCTGTCATACATTACAACCTCCAGGAAATCACAGAAGCTTTTTGTAACCGTCAGGTTTATTTTTTTTTTTTAAAGAAAATTAAAAAAAGGAAGAAATTCATGTCCAATAATTCAGCCCTCTTCTGAGTGGTCAAGCTGTACAGTTTGAGCTGGTTTACTGTGCTGATAATGTCTGAGTGGGTCTTGTTTTGTGTGGTTATTACAGTCAGTCGCTGTGCTGTACTCCTTAGAGAGATCTGTGCACTCACGGTCTCTGAATAGCAACCAAGCTGCCTTCACCTCCTGCCAATAGCCAGGTGTTGGGTAGTTGTTTTCCAGGCCCATTAAATCCCTGTCGTGTAATTGGCTGCTGCTCTTCTCGATTGTGGCTAAAAAAACATATCCCCGCATCCTCCATTCTCCCTGGCGAGGTAAAAAAGGAAGTGTGCTAATGAAATGCCGACAGGAATAAATTCCTGCTTTGCAGAATTTTCAGATTTGTGCTGTTTTTTCATTTGTTATTTAGTCCTGATATCGCCATTTAAAATTATGCATCTGAACATTTTTACAGCCAGTGTTTGAGGGTAGGCCAGTTAAACAAGGAAGCAAATGGCAAATTCAACCAATCAATCAATCAGCCAGTCAATAAAAGATTACTGAATATACAGTAACAGTCTCATAGAATGAGTGCATTAGAGACAGCCAATGCAGAATTAAAACATGTTAGGAGGACCAATAGCACAGTGATAGAATTAAAAGCCATATAGTTATATTTTGTTTTCTCCTGAATTTTGGTTTTTGATGGGTGTTCTGATTAGTACCTTACTATTTGACTGAAAGCACATCTTGTTGTATTGTGTTGTCAACTTTTTTACTGAGTCAAATTAATTCTGCTGAATCTCAGAAGAGCATAGCATGAGCCAACACATTGATGTACCCTTGATATATGGTCAATAATTTTTATGTGGTTTCATTCTTAGCCTAGAATGGTGCATTGGGGAGCACGGTTTGGAGTGGATGTAGTCTCATCCATGTGCTTGACTGAGGTGAAACCTTGCTCTAAATTAAATGGGTTTGACATATGACCTCCTGCCAGCAGACACACCACATTGACATCGTTATCAAAAACTCCCAACAGCCTTGGAGGTAAGGGGATGCCAGTCAGGAGATGAACTTTAACAATTTCATGGGAAAATCAGCAGGCCTTTGTGACTACCTCTAAACCCCCCAACCCCCACGCCCCCACCTACCTACTTCCCTCCACTCTATGGAAATTATGTAAATAGTTACATTTACCCCCATTGCAACTGTCCCAGACCTGAACAGGCCTCCATGCTAAGCAGACACCTTTCTACATGGTGACTCACACAATGAGTGCTCACCAAGTACACAGCGGAATGCACCCAGAAACATTTCAGGGTGAGTAACATTCCCAGAATACGGATCAGTTTACCCTGGCTGTCTCACGTAGTCACAATCAAGCCTGATGTCTCTACTAAAGTTAATCTCTGCTGCATTTAGGCCTACTTATATTATGGGTAATGCTGTAGCCTGTCTATTGCAAAGCTAGCCCTAGATTGAAATTTAATGTAACTGAAATTCGCAGATTAGGAAAGTTCCCTAATCTGAAATTACTCATCTGTTTACTTACAGGCAAATGTGGGCAAAAGTGCCTGTGTTGTCATGGAAACTGATGTTCTTGGCAGGAAGCAATGGTTATGTTATTTAGTCTAATTCGTTGTAAATTGTATAAAGACTCTGCCAGGTATGCAAATATCTTTTTGATGCATACTGTTCTTGAGCCTAAATGAATTTACCTTTTTTTTTTATGTCGCTGTTTAACTATACAGTATGTAGTGGTATTTTAATCCTTTTGTGTTGAGACTGGTTGGGTGTTAATGAGAGTATGTTGGGGTGATGTACTGTATACGTACAGTACGTGTGCAACAGTGTAGACAGTATGTGCGTACATGTGTGATAGTGTATATGTGTGCGTGTGCAAGTGTATGTACTGTATGTGTGTGTGTGTGTGTGTGTGTGTTTCTGAGAGACAGTCAGCAACAGGTACCTGTTTCTGCACAGGAAAGATCACTCTCAAGCAGGCTAGAAGTGGTCATAGATATGGTCTATCCCAGTCCCATGCCTTATCAGCTGGATAGACCTGTGTACACAGCATTGTGACAACTTCAGACTATAACTGTCATGGGATCTGTACCTGTGTATATAGCGCTGTGTCTTTTTCAGACTGTGACTGACCTGGGATTTGTACCTGTGTATATAGTGCTGTGTCTTTTTCAGACAAGGACTGATCTGGGATCTGTACCTGTGTGCATAGCGCTGTCATCTTCAGACTAGAACTGACACGAATGTGCTGATGAAGCCTTTGTGTTTCCCCAGGCACAAGCCCACACGCCCCAACCAATGTCCATGTTTCGGCCTCGACGACCTCAGCGAATGTCTCCTGGGAGCCTGGATATGATGGTGGATATGAACAGACATTCTCAGTCTGGTACGGCCATGTGTGAGTCATCCCAGCATGCTTTGCTTCTGCTTCTTTCCTTATTCTTTGTACCTGAGCTCTACCCTGCTTATGTGCGGCTGTGGCTCCGTGAGGCAGGTGGGGGATGCATGGGCAGGGAGGCTGGGCTGCTGCAGTGTGGAGAAGGGATGGGGAGGTTGTGAGGAAGAGAGCACAAGGGAGCAGTCTGTTTTGTAGACTGTGCAGCCGGTTGTCTTCAAGGAATCAGTCATCTGTGTCCAGCACCGAAAACTAGGATTTTGTCTGGAATCAGCACACATAATAGTTATAGACTGCACAATTTAGTTAATTATGTTAATTATATATTAGCTTATGTTTCAGCAGGGCAGATATTCTGAAGCCAATTTCTCAAGTTCAACGCTTAAACCTTTACTACAGAAATAATTTTCAGAGCCGCAGGAGAGAGAGAGAGAGAGAGAGAGAGAGAGAGAGAGAGAGAGAGAGAGAGAGAGAGAGAGAGAGAGAGAGAGAGAGAGAGAGAGAGAGAGAGAGAGAGAGAGAGAGAGAGAGAGAGAGAGAGAGAGAGAGAGACCTGATGTCTTATTGAACTATACTGAATTTTCTGAAATCTACCCACAGTAATCACATAGGGCAGTAATGCACATCAACTGGTCATCTACAAAGCCTGGCCCCTGACTGTAGTGTATGAAAATATAACCAAAGCAAAATCAGGCCATAACCGTCCTGGGACTGAACCCTTATGAGAGACAGCACATATAAAACACCTTATTAAGACCATAAAGACACAGAGTACTGCTGTGCGTAATTAGACTGGCCTTCAAATACTCTATCACTGTAAAAAGAAACAAGGAAACCGTATGTTTTAAAGGCTAATGACGTGCAACTCTTAAAATATGCTGCACCAATAGACACATTATAAACTGGGCCACACTGCTGAGAAAATGAATTTATTCTCATGTTCTTTTTAATAACATTTGACACTGTGTAATTTTTAGACACCATAAATCAAAACTTGTTTTTATAGACTTGTCTATTGTTTATTTGTAGGTTTTCATGTGGCTTTATATGTTAAGAAGCAACTAGTTTACTGATCGCTTCTCTGTGGAGAAGGAGATAGTACTGTGTTTGTGTTCTGATTAAGGCATTGCTCTTTGCAGTGATAGAACACAAACGCTGCTTGCCATGCATGGATTGATGCCAACTGCACTGACACTATTCTGATGAAGCACGATTCAGAATGTCACTAGAATACTGAGCCGCAAGACTGTTTTATATTGTAGTGCAAATGATATATCACATTCCCCAATGCGTGTTGAAGATTTATTGAACATTCTGATGAGAGGCATTTATCTAACTGATTGATTGATTTTAGTTGAGATTCTATTGAATTAAATATTTAATTGGACGTGACTGATTCCAAACAAAGATGGTGATGTGCAAAGCTTGCTGCTTCTGCACTACAGCTGTTAGCCAGCAGAACGTAGTCTTTGATATGGAGGAGGAAGGCTCTGTGTAGTTTTACTGTGTTGTCCCTGGGGAAAAGGTCATGGTCATCACATCACATTACTCTCTCCTCCACCTCAACACCACCTCTCTCCCTGTATTCTCCATTTTTGCCCCTGTTTCAAGGTGTGTAGTGGGAGGCCCACATACGTAAATTTAGCCCATTACTTTATGGGACCACCTTGCCCACATTTCATAGTTTAAGCTGAACTGAGTAGAAGTAGAAACCAATGATACTATAAAAATCTTTGCTGAACACCTGCATTCAATATATAATTGACACACAGTAAAATGTCCAGTGTTAATTTGACTCAGAGTACATATGAGTCCAACTGGGACCATATGTACTCTGTAAGACTTGATTTAACTCTGAAAATTATAGTGTGCAGTAGGAGAGAGTTCATTCTGACCTCTACCCATATGCCTATCAGTGAATACAGTGGAAGTAATGCAGAGTAGGAAGAGTGCAGAAGAACACATTCTATAGAATCAGAAACATGCTTTGCTAAACAAATACATGCCCATTAGAATGTACTTCAGCATTGGAACTCTGGAAATACAAGCTTCCAGTTTATATATTTGAATGATTTAGCGAGTTCACTGTTCACCAAATTAAATTGTGACATGTGAGGCAAAAGCGGTTGTAAACGGCCATACGACAGTCAGTAAGGACCTGAGTAAGACGTGAAGGTGAAAGGTTGAAGGTTGTAGCTTGCAAGACACGGCATTCTGAGATCAGGCGACGTGTGTGGGAAGGTTATTTGATGTGTGAAGCGAAAATACTTCTCCCTGGTGCTACAACAACCAGCTTGACGGACCATGCTCTGCATCTGCTTTTCTCTCTGTGCTGGCTTGGAGCAGAATGGGTATCGCACACCTGCGCAGCTGTGCTCCCTCTCCGCCAATCCCATACTGTCGATATTCCCGCTGAATATCAGCATTCTATAGACCCCCTCTGCTTGCACTCCTATAGAATGGAAGCCTGCTTTGCAGTTCTGATCTTTTTTTTGTGGGGGGGCTGCGGGCTGATGGGGGGAAATGTGCTCTCCACTGTTTTACGCTTGGCTGATTTATACCCAAACTATTGAGATTGCTTATGTACATGTTATCATACCCAGTGTGTCATCCTGTGCCGCCACAGGTCATCTTTCAGATGCGAAATCCCGCAAATGTTCAGCCAATGGGTTCTCCTGTTGTAGATGTCCTCCTAATCTCCCTCTCCTTAGGGGGTGAATAGGCAACCTCTGCACATCCATTGTAAGTGGTTCCAATGTGACATCTTTATGTTCTGTGACTGTCCCGGCACAGAGAAGGCAGGAGGTGAGGGTAACCTTGCTCTCTGTGATGTGCAAACAGAGATGGAGAAACAAATGGGGGGGGGTGTGCTTTAGGAGGGGGTGAAGAGGGGGGTGTTAGGGGATGGAAAGGAGGGGGCCGGGACTGAACAAGTAGCTCGCGTCCTGACTTTGAGCGGCAGGGCTGGCAGAGGAGGACAGCTTCAGTATGCTGAGAGAGGGCCACACTGCTGGGGAGATTAACAGGAACTGGCACTGTAATTTCAAGGTCCTTTAGCAAAGGCAGCATGCTTGCACACCTACAAAAATGCTCACAAATTGACACACACACACACATACACACACATGCACACACACATGCAAACACACACACACACACACACACATAAACAGACGTTCATACATACAGATGGGTGACAAATTAAAGGAAAAACCTGAATAAATGAGTGGAGAAACATAACGAATGCAGGTGTGGGGGGCGTTTTCCTGGCATGGTTTGGGTCCACTTTTCCCCTTAGAGGGAAGGGTCACTGCAAATCAATACAAAGTTATTCTGCGTGATCTCCTTTACCCTATGATGAAACATTTATATCCTGATGGAAGTGGTCTCTTCCAGGACGACAATGCCCCCATCCACAGGGCACGAGGGGTCACTGAATGGTTTGATGAGAATCATATGCTATGGCCTTCGCAGTCATCAAATCTCAACCGAATTGAACACCTATGGGAGATTTTGGACCGACGTGTTCGACAGTGCTCTCCGCCAACAACATCAAAACACCAAATGAGGGAATATATTTTGGAAGAATGGTGTTCAATCCCTCCAGTACAGTTCCAGAGACTTGCAGAATCTATGCCAAGGCGCACTGAAGCTGTACTGGTGGCTCGTGGTGGCCCAACACCTTATTAAGACACTTTATGTTGGTTTTTCCTTTAATTTGTCAAGCTCTGAGATGTTCTCAGTGGTTTAAAGCCCCGCCCCCACACTGCACTGAGATATAATTGGTCAGTGGTTTAAAGCCCCGCTCCCACACTGCACTGAGATGTAATTGGTCAGTGGTGGCTGAAGACCACGCACACTGCTCTGAGATGTGGGTTGAGATGGCTAAATCAACATTCCTTCATCCTCTCAGAAAAGATCTCGATGTGTCCATAAACTAAAAATATAGGTTTAATGATCGGCCTCCATACTGTGGCTTATTGAATACAAGAGAAGAGAATAGAATAATGCATTTAAGACCAATAATACTCAACACAAACCGAGAAAAAATTGTTATTTTTTGTATGATGACAATAAAATATTACAAAAGATTGAGACAAAAACTGAAGATTAGAAACTGAATTTGATAATAAAATTTAATTGTAAGAATATAGCATGGACAGGAGGCATGAACTCTATCTTGTGTGAGCAGTAGGCTGCACGAGACCAGGCCTAGGGCTACATGTATAAAACTCTGAGTAAAAGAATGTGTAGAAGAACGCTGAGGATGAAAGTTGGAAATCTGCTTTAAAAAAGTTTTGCATTTTCTACCTCTGCCTTTTGGTCATGGTTTCGCCATATCACACTGACCTCAAACATTGTGTATGTATGGTATCCAGCGTGTGCAGAGCTACTCAGGTTCTCACAGTACGTGTTATTTTATACATTTGAATTTCTGCATGAAAACTCCCTTACGAGGCTTTCTGAGGGCAATTTTCTGCTCAGCACTGTTTATACATGTGGCCCCTGGTGTTCATGAAATGTCAGAGTAGATGTGCTGATCTATGGTGAGGGCTTTCTTGTCCATATCTTAACATTATCCATTATGACCTAAAAGGCATTACTGTGCAGTACCTACAGGATACAGTACCTACTCTGAGATGGTTGAGGTCTCCAGGCTTTACTTTCATTTTGAACTATGCTGTAAAACTTTTCAGTCCCTAGATGAAGAGTTCACCATCAGGACTTTGTTTGTGTGATCCAGACGTCCTCCCTTCCCCTTCAGTTTGTCCTTTTTACTTCCCCATCTAAATCTCGTGTGGTTATTGTCCAGGAGGAGTGGCCCTTGTTTCGCTTCCAAAAGCCTCTCAAACATCTTGACAGGAAAGCGGCACCCGTAATTAAGTTGTCTGTGCTTTTCTCCGCCCTGCCAAATAGTCGTAAAACATTATGTTCTTGTCAGGGCTAATAACGGCATTAGGCTTCTGCACGCACGTGGCAGTCTAGTGCCTGCCCATGATGACAGCGTTTCATCTGTCACCAGAGCTGCCCTTTCATGCGCCTTTCAAAGATTAAAGTTTCCCAGAAGCCTAGCTGACAGGGAACTAATCACTCAACCCAAGTTCATTCCTGCAGTTACCATGGGGGAAGTTGGATCCTGCTCTCTAATGTGTTTGTGGTTTTCTTTACCCCTTTCTTTAAATCATTTGTTTTAAAATGTTCCCCATTTTTTCCCAATTTGGTAGCCAATTGTACCCTATGTTATTCAATTCTCAGGTTGCAACTGCTTGAGAATTTGTCGCTACACCACCCCGTCAGCCGGTAGTAGGAAGGAGGGGGCCAAGTCCTCTTCAGGGCGCTCCTGACCGTCATGCCAACTCGCCCGGGGTCACTTGTATGCAACTATTCTACCCTGCCAAGTCCCTCCCCCCACCCCGGTAGCGGCCGCCAATTGCCGCTCCCTCAAGGCACCGGCCATACTCAGATCTGGCAGGACCAGGGGCGCTAACCCCTGATCCTCAGTGTGCAACTGCACCTACTCAGTCTGCGCCTCTTCTTTACCCCTTTATCGTTTATGTAGAGCCGAAGTGAGAATCGCGTCTGCACTTGTAATGTACTGTACGTTGTCCCAGATTGACGGTAAATGTGCTGTAAGCATCTTTTGATTTATTGCAATTGTCCCCCCCCCCCCCCCAACATTCAGGCAGTCTGTGTGCATGTCTATCAGCTGAAATTATACCCCTTTATACCCACTAGCAATGAATACTTTAATGGTAGATCATAGGGAACATGACACCTTTTAAAGAGCTAGTTATGTGAAATGATCTGTGATCTGTACTGTATCTGCTGATGAATTTAACCTTTGTGACACATCATCATTTAAGTTACACATTTTCAAATGTGTTTTAATGCCTCCTATTAAAGCCTGTAAAGCACTGATCCAATCTGAGGGACTTATTCAGTTATCAACTCTGTACAGAATCATATATAAACAGAAAACTTTCACCTATAATGACATAATTTACTCAATGAAATGGTCATTAAAATTCAGGAGCAATGTTCTCATGTGTTAAGGTTCAGCTGCCATAGTCCAAGGGATTCACTGTTGAAATAGACGGGGTTGATTCACCGAACTAATAATTCTAACAATAAGAATGTAGCTACATTTCAAGTATTCTTTGACAGGCTATATTGTATGTACACCTCCAACAGTGACCAACAAGTAATCCTGTATCGATAACACACTTTATATGGAATTTTTTGATTAATTAAAATGCTGTTATGCTTACACATACTATGTGCTGTTAAAGTAATGCAAGCCAGTGAAGTCTTTTAATTACATTTTCTTGTTTAGTGTACAATAGATTCTCAAGCAAAATTATGTATGACAGAAACATCAATTCCCTCTAAATGACATGATGAGGTTATAAGCAAAATGTTGCATAAAATGTAAATTTTGTCCCTTATTGGTAAATTACTGCATTGATTTGATTGATTGGAATTATTACCAAAGATTAATCTCACATTTACGTGAAACATGCAGTGGGTGCACAATATAAATTGGTTATGAGAACATGGATGTGTTAAATACGCAGTGAACAGTGGCCCCTTGAAGAGTGTGTTCAGCTAGGTTTATGTTTGAATATTAGATTGTAAATCATATCATTACGACTCTATGGTTGATATGGGCAATGTCTCGCTCTATAACAGGGTTTTTGTGAAGGTGCAAGAACAACAGTGCAGTGCCAGGTTTGTTGCCACAAATATCCGTCGCTTTTGTAATTCTAGCATATGATACTTTGCTGTGTCTATCATACATAAGAAGGTATGGTTACATTTACCCATAGGCTATACTGTGGCACTGTAAATATTCACGGTGTCTCTTCATGCCACAGCATGTCATACACACACATGATGCATTCACAAATCTGACAAGAACAAGATCAGACAACACAATCATATACACACTTGTAGCATACATAAATCAGACACTAGCAGGACCAGACACAACACAAACACACACGTATAAGTAGCATACACAAATCTGACACAAACAGGACCAGACTCAACACACACACACACACACACAAACACACACACACACACACACATGTAGCATACACAAATCTGACTAAAAATGGGCAGTTTGAGTTACATGTGTCTCTTACACTACAATATGAGACATGTTTTGACGTGGTCATTTGGCTCTTAACTTTATATGTTCAAAATAATTGTACCTGTACCAATTGTAATTGTATTCCTATGAAACTGGGTTGAACCGCTGGAAGAGGTGTTGGTGCATTGGTGTTCTATGTGATTAGAGGTGTTGGTGTATTAGTGTTCTATGTGATTAGAGGTGTTGGTGCATTGGTGTTCTATGTGATTAGAGGTGTTGGTGCATTGGTGTTCTATGTGATTAGAGGTGTTGGTGTATTAGTGTTCTATGTGATTAGAGGTGTTGGTGCATTGGTGTTCTATGTGATTAGAGGTGTTGGTGCATTGGTGTTCTATGTGATTAGAGGTGTTGGTGTATTAGTGTTCTATGTGATTAGAGGTGTTGGTGCATTGGTGTTCTATGTGATTAGAGGTGTTGGTGCATTGGTGTTCTATGTGATTAGAGGTGTTGGTGCGTTGGTGTTCTATGTGATTAGAGGTGTTGGTGTATTGGTGTTCTATGTGATTAGAGGTGTTGGTGTATTGGTGTTCTATGTGATTAGAGGTGTTGGTGTATTAGTGTTCTATGTGATTAGAGGTGTTGGTGTATTGGTGTTCTTTGTGATTAGAGGTGTTGGTGTATTAGTGTTCTATGTGATTAGAGGTGTTGGTGTATTAGTGTTCTATGTGATTAGAGGTGTTGGTGTATTGGTGTTCTATGTGATTAGAGGTGTTGGTGCATTAGTGTTCTATGTGATTAGAGGTGTTGGTGCATTAGTGTTCTATGTGATTAGAGGTGTTGGTGCATTGGTATTCTATGTGATTAGAGGTGTTGGTGCATTAGTGTTCTATGTGATTAGAGGTGTTGGTGTATTGGTGTTCTTTGTGATTAGAGGTGTTGGTGTATTGGTGTTCTTTGTGATTAGCGGTGTTGGTGCATTAGTGTTCTATGTGATTAGCGGTGTTGGTGCATTAGTGTTCTATGTGATTAGAGGTGTTGGTGTATTGGTGTTCTTTGTGATTAGAGGTGTTGGTGTATTGGTGTTATATTTGATTCCTAAAATGGTTCCACTCAACAAAGTGTCAAAGTCACAGTCTCTTCTGTATGTCTCCATTATGATCAATAGTTTTTCATTGTCATTTTAAATTTTTTTTAATTTAAAATTTAAATTGCCCCACTTCCCAATATCTGGACCAGTAATGTCAATACCTTGATTTTGTGGGTTAATTTTGGGTGAAGACATTCACCTTGCAAAGGAAATGGGTCACCTGTCCACTGCCCAACAGGTGAACGGTCATGGTTAACCACAGAGTGAACACTGCATGGAGATGGCTGCCACGCTGGCTGTTTGGGGGAAATTCTATTCCTTCCATGTACCCACCCCAAAACTGCATTATTTGTTCACAAAGGAGAATAACCTGAAAAAGGTTTTTGAATTCAAGCAACCCAGCAAAGTGGGTTAACATGTATTGGCTCTGCGGAATAGTCTAACAGGTAGGATTTGTTTTTTCTGGGAGAGCCGGGTGACTAAATGTGTGTGGTGTAGATTCCAAGCGTCTCGACAGACGAAGGGCATGAAATGATGATGCGGGGGGCTTGTGCCCACTTGTCTTGGCGCAGGGTGAAGAGGGCACAGCTGGGGCCCCACGACTGGCTGTCCACGCCTGTGCCCAGCACTCAGAGCTGGCTGCTGGTGCAGGGGCTAGAGCCCGAGACGGCGTACCAGTTCAGCGTCCTGGCACAGAACAAGCTGGGCACAGGTCCTTTCAGCGAGGTCGTCACTGTGATCACACTAGGTGAGTGACAGGAAACATAATGCACCTACTGTATGTCTACAATATGTCTACGTCTGTATGTCTCTTTATATGTGGCATGTGGTATAGGTACAGGTATATTTTATATTTCATATCTTTTGTCTTCCTCTGTGTGTAGATGTACAGTATTTTAATGCAACTGAGTTATTGTATCATGTAAGCAAGGTTTTCTAATCAGGGAAAAATTATATCAAACCAACAATATAATAACTAGGGGTGAGGTCTGATATCATATTTTCAGCCTGATATGCCATTTCACTAAAAGCGTGGAGGTTGTCCTTCAACCTTTTCTGGAATTGCTAACCAGTGTTACTCAATTAGCTCTCGTGATATTTCGAGCTGTGGTTACTATATCGTCCTAAGGCCCAGCAATTCATGTATATCACCTGTAGGGGACATGAGTCTCTCGTCTTAATCTCAAGAACAATATTTTACTATGATGAAATCTGCACTACAAGGGGCATTCAATAAAAATAAGATAAATAATATTTATAATAATATAATAACTAGTTAAACTTTTTGTATTGAAGTCGATCGGCTGTAAAACTGCATTGTAATATTTTCCTCATTACGTTTCTGCAGTTACCTATGTTCGCTCACTGCTTGGCATGTCATGGCATGTGGTTGTGATTATATGAGTTTGTATGATAATAACAGTCCTGAAAAATACTCCAGTAATCACAGTTTCACGGTATCAATGGGTAGTATAAATGCACTGCTATAAATTCATAGAATTAATCAGTTTTGGCATTTGTATACCCTCATTTTTAAAATAATGTTTCCCAGTGTTTCCTTTTTATGAAGAAATGCATTATGTCACTCAATATTTTGACTTCTCAATATATTTAGAGAAACTGAAAAACTGGCATCAAATTAAAGATTTGTTTTTAAAATGAACAAGCAAAACATTTTGTTTATTAGTCATGTAATCATGATTACTTTGTTTAAAAAATATACATACTATATTGACATAAAATACAATGGTATGTATCATGTACCAGCCAAACATCTGAAAAGGAACTATTGAAAAGGTATGACTTGAGTATACCATAATTAATTGATATACAGTATGTGATATGTCAGTAGAAATGTTCCAAACCCCCTTTGTTTCTCTCTCTTTCTCAGTATTTCCTATAAGTACCCCTGAACCATTGGTGCTGCTTACCCCACCGAGGTGCCTCACAGCCAATCGGACACAGCAGGGAGTCCTACTAACATGGATCCCTCCAGCCAATCACACATCGCCAATTGATCGCTACATCATGGAGTTCCGCCTCGGGGAGAGGTGGGACGTGCTGGACGATGCCATCGCAGCTGGAGAGACAGAGCTGCTGGCGAGAGATCTGGTCCAGGTAGGTGCCACACTGTTTCTGCAGCGTGATTGCACCCGGCAGCCGGAAGACTTTTCACTAGAGACCCGTCTACGCTGTTTATCAACAGTTTATTTCAAATAAAATTCCTTTTGAATAATTTAGCACCTTTTAACTTCCATCTTCTGGGGTTCTTTGCTTTAATGATATTATAATAATGAATACAGGCATGTTCAATGCACCACTTAAGGTGCTGCACTTACTGCAGAACACAAATGCATTTAATTAGTTAAAGTACAGTAAGTAAAGGAAAGGATTGCTGCCACAGTAGTGTGGATACTGTTAAATCACCTTGGGCATTCTTAAGTTAGCCTTTGGTTTAGGAAGTGAGATAGAAATAACTTAATAACTTAGTTATACTTAAGAAATAAACCAATGCCCGAAAGTGGGCTGGACATTTGAACTTGACATTTGATAAAGAGCAGGGTGAATATGGGCGGCTCAGATTGTTTAGAAGGCACGCGGTACCTGCAGCCGTTTCCAAACCTAGTCTACATTAACAACCTATTACACTAAATTGAGCATAGCTATCTTTCCATTAATACTGAGACATAAACTATTGAGAACTAGGCATGTTGTTTAGCAAGTCTTATAGGGAAACTGCATACAAACAGTCTTTATAAACACTACATGATGCCTATTTAAGCGATACAGTAACAAAACCCCTTTGTCCCACTGATATAGACCGGCATCGTGTATGAAATATGAATGCCGTGGTGACACGGTATACTACTTTATGTCAGCTGACATACATCTTCTGATTGCATAGCACATCTGAATATTCTATGTTGGGCTTATGAAGGCATTAAGTAGTTCTACGTGTAAAGTGTAAGTGTAAATATAATGCTTTTTAGAATACTAACTAGGCCTTCAAATGTCCTTCAGTGTACATGAGAAAGGGGGAAGAAGATAAATAGGTAACATGGAGGGGGGAGACTCAAGGCTCTAATTTTGCCCTTTAGTGCACATTTGTGGTTTCAACCTGATGGTTAGCAACATCTATCTCTTCAGCTTTGCTCTTGATATGTTTATCAATAACAGACTAACAAGCTGCAGAATAGCCAACCTTGCTGTCCAAAGTTACATCTTTTTTTAGTGGTGAACTTCTTCTTTTTTTGAGGAAATAATTGTCTGTTTATAGATATGCGATTTTCTCGCGTCAGGATGAAACCTGTCCTTCAGCTGGTTTAAATAGCCTGGCAGCCAGCAGGGTGATGTTTAAAAGCAGCAGGTACTGAACCCTTTCAACAACCATTGAGCTTGGTGAAGCTTTATATTTAGTAAACACTCAGCATGTTCAGCCTGGGAGCTTATAGCTAATCACAGTCACAGTCTGTGCTTCTCAGGTCAATTGCCCCCATTACTGTGACAGAAAGACACTGTGATTTATTTCTTTATAATGTACAACAGTACATTTGTTCTCAAAATTTTTTCCAAATACAGGTAGAAATTTGATTGGGTCTGAAATCTAAGTCTTAGTTCAATCTAAACCCGATGACCTGTCAGAACCTGACCTGACCTGAATCAGCCAAAATAATGCTGATATCTATCATCAGTCATAACAATAATTTTCTATTTCCCCCAAACTCAGTGATTTTATAGTACATTCAGCGTATTGTATGAAAGAAATAAACTACAAATATAACATATAAAATATCTTTAAGTCTGCACCAAAAATAATTGAGTAAGAGGTAGGTAAGCTACATAATATTGCTCTTGGGCCTTTCAATTGCTAAAAGTGAGGAAACAAAATGAATCCCAGCTAATAGACTAATTCCCAAATTGTTAAACATTTTTAAAAAAGAACTTGAAGGCTATATGTTACCTTCCAAGCAGTCAAAAGCCCATTTCTCTGCTTCATTTAACCATGTTCTCAGAAGTCACAAATTGAATAGCCTAAAACTCCATTCAATTAAAAAGATCGCAACAAAATGGAGTGCATTCTTGCCTTTTGTCCAAGCAAAGCCACAAATACGACTTAATGAAACATTTTCTGCTGGTACGTTTTATTATGCAAACAAAATGAAGTACATCCAAATAGGCTTGTTGCATCATTACCAAATCAAATCAAGCATTGCAAGCAATAGTGTGCGTTATAGCCTAATTAAATAAAAATGTAGGGAGCATGTACACTGGCCTATGCTATTTAAGGATATCTAAATGCAAATGAAGAAATGCCATTCCAAAACTGACCTGAAGTGTTTATTTGAAAAAATCAGCCTGACCTCACCCAAATGGGTCCTGACGGGTTCAGGTCAAAAATTTAAAATCTGTTCAGAGTCTGCCAGCCCATTATGTAATCTTGACTGTTTTGACATTGTCACACCCCAGTGGCATTAGAGGTCCTCTCCTATGTAAGGGCCCATATTGTATATACAATGCAAAACTGGGTAAAATCCTTACTGCACCACCAGTTGCTTTTTCTTATTCCAAGTGATGGAATACTCCACTAGTCATAATTCTTCATTAGCATGGTTGTTCAGAGAGGGCACTGTAGCTGTAACCCGTGCAGACTACTGTAATGTGTTGTGTGTGTGCGTGCGTGAATGTGTGAGGCAGCTGTTGCTATGACAGCAGCAGAATGTTCAGGAACCTGTAACATGGTCTGTGCGTGTGACCTGGGCGTTGAGGTGTTAGGGGTTGAAGAGCAAAGAGAACTGTGACACCAGACATGGGAGGATGTAATGACAGGTCTTAGAGGCAGCCAGGTTTCACCATCTCACAAGCTGGTCCTTTTTACTGCAGGAGTCTTGGTATGAGTTCCGTGTGATGGCCGTCATGGAGGACGTGACAAGTGAGCCCAGTAACACAGTGGGAGTTTCAAGTACAGGTGAGTGAAAAGGAAGACCTGTGTGTAAAATGCTAGCCATAGCTATACCAGATTTAGCATCTCATCGTGGTGGGAACTGACATTTGAGTCAGAAGTACAGCTTGTCCAAAACAAGTAAAAGTACCATCTCAGGCAATGGTGCCATGGTGTAGTGTGTCTTTAATAACAAGCGGGTGGTTAAACTGCATTATTAGGAAACAGTGAGAGATTACGTCATTTGGTTTCCAGCAGTCCAAGGCGTGCTGTATGAGGAATGCCGCATTCTTTGCTTTTTGAGACCTTCTGCGATGTCTCTCAAATAAAAGTGCATTGCTGCCCCCTGTTGGATACATAAACAGACCCACTTTCATCACGTGAAGCTGTTCTCGGAAATAAAATAACATATCCAGCAAAATCCTTTTCTCAGGAAATGCAGTGTGCGGTATGAACTGCTTTTGCCTTGGAAAGTGATTCATTTGCTTCACTTGGATTTGACACTACAATACACATAATTTAAACACACTTGCATTACAATCAATATCCTCATAGGGTCCCCCCTAGGCTCTTGATTAGCACATTCACCTGACTAATAATACAATTAGTAATTAATTGTAAAATAAATGTGTTGAGAGCGAGGAAGTAAACATGGACAGGATGTCAAACTATAAAATGTCTTTGAGCAACCGAGTTTAGTATCCGCCTGCACACAGACAGATTCAAGATGTTCTGCACAGTTTGCAATGTATCTATACAGGCACACAAAACAACAATAAATCAACATTTTTTTAAATAATTACTATGGTCTTGTTGTATGGAGACCTACAACAAGGGGGAATGATCTGTCAGTAGGGCACAAGAGCTTTGAGCAGTGAATAGATGTCATCCAGAATGAGCATTTCTCAATAAGCATGTAATGAATGGCAATCCCCTCTGCAAAACAGCTTAGGCAACACTATGTGCCATGGGGTGCTGATGCACATAAAGAAATAAAATATTTATACTCCACTGACAGCATGTCTGTGATCACAGTATTTATACTCCACTGACAGCATGTCTGTGATCACAGTATTTATACTCCACTGACAGCATGTCTGTGATCACAGTATTTATACTCCACTGACAGCATGTCTGTGATCACAGTATTTATACTCCACTGACAGCCAGCATGTCTGTGATCACAGTATTTATACTCCACTGACAGCATGTCTGTGATCACAGTATTTATACTCCACTGACAGCCAGCATGTCTGTGATCACAGTATTTATACTCCACTGACAGCCAGCATGTCTGTGATCACAGTATTTATACTCCACTGACAGCATGTCTGTGATCACAGTATTTATACTCCACTGACAGCATGTCTGTGATCACAGTATTTATACTCCACTGACAGCATGTCTGTGATCACAGATGAGTCAACAGGTGGCAAGACAATTAGGTTTAGCACATGTTACACAGTGATGTGAAAAAGAAAGTAGACCCTATTTCAATTCTGTAGATTTACACTGCAGGATGTAACTAATCCTCGTCTTGACCTGCACCCAAGCCCTACCAGTAGATAATTCTACTCATGTGACTCATAACACATACAAATTTGACCTTGTATGTGGACTAGATGAGGGCTAGTTGTGTCCTCATACGTAAAACCATAGAATTGATAGAGGTCTACTTTATTTTTCAAATCACTGTATGTGTATTCCGTGGAAAATAAGTCAAATCGCGTCAAGAAACGCCTGGAAGTTGGACTTTGCCGTGAATTCAACAATGTGACTGCATTCGTCTTGGATAATGGAGGTTACATGTTGAAAGTTTTTAAAATTGTGGGAGTTGTTCAAAAGGTATCTTATCTAAGCAGAAATTTGCACTACACATCACTTCTAAGGAATGCAATAATAATGGAACAAGCTTCAGACCTATAAAACCCCTACCTGATCCATGCAAAAGAAGATTTGGCAGTTGGTGTTCTGCTGTGTTGTACCATTCCCAGTTTCTATTCCAGGCTTGTGGACCTGGAAATAGACATTTACTGCATTTACTACCAAATACTGCTGCGCTGCTGGCACAGCTTAGGGAGGGTTAGGGGTGCAGCTGACGTTAGTCCCAGAACATGGCAAAAGCTTTTCTCAAATGATCTGCTGATTTGAGAGAAATCTAAATGTATATCACTGAAAAAATGTATGCCAAACACTGATTCAGCAGATACATAGCACAGTAACAACAATAAATATCCAATGCATCAAAACTTAACGCATGAGTTTCTGAGAAACTGACAACATATTACAACATTGACGCGCTGTCTGTATTAATCTATTTACTATTCATTTTAGCCAACCCCTGTTGCAGAACAGTTCATCATTACGCGGCATTACGTGCGTGTGGTGGAGATTCGATGAAAAGGAGGCGTGTCTGCAAGATACGTGTATTCAGAGTTTAAACTTAATAATTCCGGCGCAACTTTGTTCGGAAAAAAACGTTTATGTCTAGCACCGCCAATAGATGATTATGAAAAATACAGCATCTTTCGCAAAAATGGATATTAGAATGAGTGCATGCTATTTGAAAATAATATTGGTCTTATTTTCCTATGCCTAGCCTACTTACAATTATCAAAGTCATAAAAATAAAAATATGTAAAAGTAGGCTATGATTGACCATCTATCCAGACCAATATTAGATGGATTAATTGATGGACAGTGTCTGGATCATATTCCCTTTGACAGAGAGGTGATTTGTGTCAGCACAGCTTCTCCAAAATGATTAAGTTGAAGAAGTTGCATATAGGCTATTGTGTTCAACCACCGTAGGCTTCATAACTTCATTAGGTAAATCGTTAAAAAAAAATTTGATTTAAAAAAAAAAACATTTGATTAAAAAAAATAAAATAATTCAGTAAATCCAATAATTTGTTTGTTTACTTAATAATATTGCGTGCAACCACTGTCCAGCGATTATTTATTTTGATTGTGTGATAGGTATATCCAAGTCCATAGGAGCTATGATAATTTTGTCAATGTGACGGATTCATATGTTTACTGCCTTTCCCATCACGCAAGAGCAACTACGAGGCACAAAGGCAATGTCACTGACATGTTGAAAATGCATACCCCCACACACATTTTTTTAGTAGAAGGCTGCCAACCCAGGGGGCAAATACAACGGGTCATTAGAATATAATGGCCTGTGCCACCCACATTTTGAGAAACGCACCCGCGTATCGCAGGTTAGAATACTGCGTATCTCATCCCGCGTTAAATCCGCGCAGCAGAGGCACTTAAGTGCATGACTTAAGTTGGCCATCTCTGAATCCAGCCCTATGAGTGGCCTTTATTCAATTTTTTGTTGATGTAAGTACACCGTTTGTGTATGTAAGCTACTTCCCACAGATTAAAAAAACTATAATATAGCACATTATAAAAATATGCTACTGCCGCATGTTCAACCACACTGAATGCAGAATGTGGCAGTATGGGTAACATTTCTGTCAATCATCAAGTGCCAGTTGACTTATCAACATGGATGGCTGGGGAGGTGTAATGGGCTAAGTGTCTAACACATGCAATCAAAGAAGGCTCTGCTGCTGAGGGAAGACTGAACTGCCAGGGAGAAAACTGCATTTCAACTTCTATTCCTGGACTGACCTTCTAACATCAGCCACAAGAATTTCTTGACATTTGGTGGAATCCATTCTTTCTTCCACCTGCACAATATTTCCTGGGCCCCCCGCTGTCACACAACCCCAAAGCAGAATGGATCCACCTCCATGCAAGGTGTTCTTCTCTACAAATGCTTCACCCTTTTTTCTCCAAACATGCCTTTTTTGGTTGTGGCCAAAAAGTTACATTTTGGCTTCATCAATCCAAAGCACATGGTTCCAAATTGCTTCAGGCTTCTCAAGGTTTTCTTTTGCATACTTCAGATGCTTTAAGGCTTCTTTCTGGCAACTCTGCCATGTAGGTCTTTGTTGTTTAAAGTATGTTGTATTGTTGTCCTGTGAATAACTAGACCTGTGTCTGCTACTCTTTTTTTGCAGTGATGTGTGGGTTCTTCTGAACATTTCTCACCAGGTCTCGGGCCATTCTATCTGAAATTGTTCTTGGTCTTCCAGATCTTGTCTTGACTTCAACTGTTCTATTTATCTTCCATTTTCTGATAAAGTTTTTGACAGTGGAAATAGGTTGTTTTAAATGTTGAGAGAGTTTTTTTTTAGCCTTCTCCTTGTTGGTGGAAGTGAATTATTTTTATTCTGACATCCTTGGACAACTGTTTACAGGAAACCATGGTTGTTAACACCAGACGAAACAGCCACTGTAGTTGGATGCTTTAGAAGGCATGTAGTTACTTCAGAATAAATAGTTCAGCCCTAGAATTATATTCACCTGACCCATTGAAGCCCTAACGAGTAAATCACCTGGGCCTTTGCCTTAGTAATCATCTTTTTTAAAAGTAACAAAGAGTAATCCAAAAGGGTTTCCAAACTTTTGCACAGGGCCTTTTCCCTTTTTTTATTATTTTGAAACTGCAAAACATTTAAATAAAAAGTAATCTTGCTTTAAAATTTGAAGAAATGTGTCAGGTTTACCATTTTGAGGTAAGGTTAGTGTCTGTTCACTTAGATATATATATATATATATATATAAAATTGTAAAAGGCATTTTGACCAGGGCTGCCAAAATTTTTGCACCCCATTGTATACATGTATATAATAATATAGGCACATTTCCATGTATATGATAGAATTATGCATAGGCTTCTCTCTTGAGTATTTTTTGCGCATTGCCGTAAAGTTAAAAATCATGATCCACATCCCAGTGTACCTGCCAGATATCCCAGCCAACTGGCAAGTTTATATGCTGATGATAACAGTTGTACTTCAATACAGTATATCGACATCCTTAAAAACAATTGCAATATATAACACCCTATCTGGGAGTGACACCTGACTGTGCTATCAGGGTGTTCTGTTTTATGCTTTGCGCCTGGTAAAAGTGCTACTGAAAAATGTCATTGCATAAAAACTGTGATTCATGTGATTTAGGTTAATGTGAAGTTAACTCAGCATTATACAGTAGAGTTTGTGGCTTTGTCTGAGTATGTGTTGTTCTGTGTAAATTCTGTGCAAATAGTCTAGCACAAACTGAGTAGCATCACAAAATGGGGACTATCTAAGCATCAGCAATGAGGGATGTACATTGTAAGGTCCATAAGGTCTGCAATCTTGGAATTGTACTGTATTTCTGGTGATACCACACTAGTGCCTTACCTTGGAGGATTGTACTGTATTTCTGGTGATACCACACCAGTGCCTTACCTTGGAGGATTGTACTGTATTTCTGGTGATATAACACCAGTGCCTGACCTTGGAGGATTGTACTATATTTGTGGTGATATCACACCAGTACCTGACCTTGGAGGATTGTACTGTATTTGTGGTGATGTCACACCAGTACCTGACCTTGGAGGATTGTACTGTATTTGTGGTGATATCACACCAGTACCTGACCGTGGAGGATTGTACTGTATTTGTGGTGATATCACACCAGTGCCTGACCTTGGAGGATTGTACTGTATTTCTGGTGATATCACACCAGTGCCTGACCTTGGAGGATTGTACTGTATTTGTGGTGATATCACACCAGTACCTGACCTTGGAGGATTGTACTGTATTTGTGGTGATATCACACCAGTGCCTGACCTTGGAGGATTGTACTGTATTTATGGTGATACCACACCAGTGCCTGACCTTGGAGGTGTGCCCTCTGTCTCCCTCAGATGTCTTTCCCCCCCCAGACATAGTGGATGAGGGTCTGGCGAGGCCCGTGGTGGCTGGCATTGTGGCCACCATCTGCTTCCTGGCGGCCGCCATCCTATTCAGCACGCTGGCGGCATGCTTTGTCAACAAGCAGCGCCGCCGCAAGCTCAAGAGAAGGCGAGGTGGGTGTCTCACCGTCGCCGCCTGCTGGCCATTTGAAAGACTTGTGCTCGGGTGCAGTTGTCTAGGAACCTGTCAAATAGTGATTGGAGAGTGAGGTTTCACGAACCCCATAATGGGTGGTGCAACAATGAGCTGCCTTTATGTGTTTGAACCTATCACAGGATTTTGCTCTCCACAGCAGAACACGTTGATTGGTTCAAATCAGAAAGTGATTGATTGACCATGTTGCACCACCATGTTTTTTTTGTTCAGGATATCTCATTCTCCAATGACTAATGTGCACACTGTGTGCCTGGGCTTGCTAGAGCCGTGGTTCCAAAACTGTGGGTTGAGAACCCCTGATGGTTCATGGGAGGGTTTGAAGCAGTGTGCAAAATGACACAGGACTCAAAGATAACTTACTGTATGTAACCATTTTTCATAGACATTCACATACACTGCCGTTCAAAAGTTTGGAATCACTGAGACATTTTTATGTTTTGGTATCAAACGAGCCTCAAACCAATTTTCCATAGAGTTCAATAGGAAAATGAGTCAGGAGAAACAACCCTTCAAGTGATCCATCCATATCTACTGCATATCTGGCAGCAGAGTGATGGTCTGAGGCTCGTTTGATACCTCAGACCCTTCATGACTTACAGCCATTTAGCCAACCATGTATTCCATACTATTCCCGTGTGATTTACAGCTTAATCTATTCCCACCCCCCAATTCCCATAGAGATCCATTAAAATGCAGAGAGGTTATAGCATCACTTGTAAGAGTACCTGGAAATAAGATAGAGTCTTTTGATGTTGTTGGGTCACAGACATCAGGAAATCATGGCATGCAAACGATATGCAACCATATATTAAATATGATTACTTTATTTAAAGTTATTTACCTTTGGTGCCCTACAATGGGGGGGGGGTCAATGTCATGACTGCATTCTGTGATCAATGTAATACTACCTTGGTGAATACAAGTAACAATTTCTTTCAAAAACATAAAATGTCTCAGGGATTCCAAACTTAGTAGTGTACATCAAAACAAATATGACACCTGTTGTATGCTTTGCACTAGGCATATGAACTGTTATTTTGACATGTATTAAAAACATATTAATTCCATATTTGAACACATGCCAAAACACATGTCAGAGATACATTTTAATAAGGGGTGAGTCACGGACTATATATTCACTCATTAAGTGCGTCGTGGGCTCATAAATCTTTCAAACTATTGAATTAGTGAACAGCAAATAATGGAAAGCAATAATGGCAGTATGAATGCATCTCAATGGAGCTACAGAGAAATGGAATTGCAGCCAGAAATCCCAGATGAGGCACTGCTGATATAGTCTATAGAGGGTCTTTACCAAAATCTGTACTGTACTGACTTATCGTACGTAAAATCTTATGTATCTCACTCTGACTCACCCAGTCTGTCCTAACCTGCCCCCAGATTGTGGCAAATGCTTTACGACAAGAGTTCTCCAGCATTATTCTAGTGGGCTTCTGTCTCTGCTGCTTTTTGTTTTCACCTTAAATTCAGTAACCAATTCAGGCCAAAAAAAACCGAGTGAATTGTGTCGTCAGCTGGTTTGTGCTACAACCAAAAGTAGCAGACCCTGCCTCCTCCTACAGCAGCAGGGTTGAGTTGAGATCCCCTGCTGTAAGTATTTACTTGTTGATTTCCATCAAAATGTTTGATCAGATATTAGTTTTTTCTCCCTCTGTTCTTTCCTCTAGATCCTCCTCTTTCGATCACGCACTGCAGAAAAAGCCTTGAGACACCGTAAGTAATAAATCACAAGACAATTAGCTTTGTTTTATGGGCTTTAGTTTATACCAGAAAATATACCTGGCCATTGTAGTGCTGCCGTTAAAAGATAATAAAATCTAACTAGCTAGTGCTGGCCACGTCAGTATCTGCTTTCCAGCTACTGTCACATTCCACGTCCTACCATCTGAACAGATGGATGGAATTTATCTTGCTAATATTTCAAATAGTTATTTTTATTGGCTAACATTACCTATTTAGGTTTCCCAACTATAAAGTACTGTCATGCTCAATCAGAATTGCATGCCTGGCAAATGCAAAATCTTTAGCAAACCATTGCCTAATTTATATACTAGCAATATTGTACTCACATTGTTAGAATGAACTAATTCATTAATTAAAATGAGACATTTATTGTAGAATATTTAAGGAATGCTTCATTTCACATTCTTTTTTTATTTTTCATTCTAGATTAAATAGCGAAAATTTTCAATTAAATCAACAATACAGGCAATGATTTTCTAAATTACATCACATTATAATTTTAGATTTGGTTTCATTTTGTGAAACGTATGCTACTTTTTACTATTTGTTTGTCAAGGGCGTCATATATATATGCACTTATTGGAAGAAGCTAATGGTAACTGAATAATGAGATTTATATATTTTGAAAGGAATGTTATATCAATATGCTTACATTGCCGTTTGCTGTCTGTATATGTGCTGCCTTTTCATTCCAATGAAATGTGAAAACACTGATTTGCATTATGAGAGGGACACCAGTTCCCAGGTTTTCTGTAATTCATGAAAGCTTGGTAACTGAATGGAACTATGATGAAGCAATTCTTTTTCACTGTTTAATGGACTGGTGTGGATGGTGGTTCTGGCTCGAGCGTTTCGAGGGCTGGATTTGCTTGTCACTCATTTGTTCTCCTGGCTGTGCTGTATTCGTCCCTTTTCAGTTGTGTTTACTGCTGCGTCAACAGCACCGAATCAACCGTACTATTTATCTCTATTGGCACAGTAAATAAAAGACACACACATAGTTCTGATCATTTGACCGAGAGTTGAATGGGAGTCATAATTAGCATTAAATGTAGTGAGTCATGTGTAGATATGGACATCGGCTGATTGGTTATGTTTAAGATCACCAAAAAAGGATAAAACAACGCACACCGTGATTTGTATAGAACAGGGGTAGGCAACCCTGGTCCTGGAGAGCCGCAGGGTCTGCTGGTTTTAGTTGTTACTCGCCACTTAATTGATCAATTAAAGCAGTTGATTACACAGTTAACTCGCCTCACCTGGTTTCTCTGGTCTGAGTAATTGTCATATTTAAGGTGAAAACAAAAACCAGCAGACCCTGCGGCTCTCAAGGACCAGGGTTGCCTACCCCTGGTATAGAAGGAGGTGCAGGTGATCATAATGATAAACTTAAAAAGAAGAAAGGAACCCCGCACACTCAGCTCCATATATTATTTATTATCGTACTTTACCAATGTTTCGACTTTCATCTTCATCAAGGCATTAAGGTTCACATTTGCAAACATTCCTTAAGTAGACATCATACACCTGTTAGCAATTATGATGTCATACAATTATACAATTAGTTGATCAGGGTTCAAAATTGGTTCAATCAATACACTTTTTTCAACCCATTAAACATTTAATCACATAATT
Source organism: Ilyophis sp. 1 JC-2022 (assembly GCA_022702515.1). NCBI lineage: Eukaryota > Metazoa > Chordata > Actinopteri > Anguilliformes > Synaphobranchidae > Ilyophis > Ilyophis sp. 1 JC-2022. The sequence continues at coordinate 48,961,933 of CM040401.1, read as the reverse complement.
CATTTCATTTTCTGTAATAAAATTTCAGTTTCTTAGAATCATGCATTGAGACACATGATTTGACAATGCATAAAGGAACATATAATAATTAAGAGAAACTATGTTTCTGTGTCTAAGATCACACCTGCTAAGGCATTTATTGGGTTTCTCAATCTAAATTGGAGGTCTTGATCTTTGCTTTAACCGGAAACGCGCACAGCACAATTTTATTAGTGTTGCTAAATAAACATTTTTGTTGTTGACTCTCCAGGGATTGAGGTTGAACATGTTTTACGTGTTTATCATGTATATATAATTTATCCCAGCTGTAATATGATAGGACTACAGTACTTTAAAGGGTCATATGTTAGCCCCCTCATATTGTATGTGTGTCCATACCCAGCAACTTAGGTTCAGAAACTCGGTTGAAACAGAGTTCACGTTGTCAGTGGTTTGCAAACAGAAATTGGGGTGGAAACAGAATTTACAATGGCATTGGGATTCAGTGAGAAGCTGGAGTGGACGCAGAGCACGTTCACATTGTCACTGGGTTTCAGTCTGAATCTTTCTTCTGTCTCCATGCTGCTGTGTGATCAGGACGTCAGAGACAATGACCGAAAAGCAGTGGTTGAAAAGTGGTGCGTTATCATATTACAGACGGTACATGTGAGTGTTTTTTTTTTTACACAATGCACAAACCGGTGGAGGGAACTCGTCTTGATTGCGATGCGTGCATCTGTGCTGAACAGTACATATACACACACTCAAATACTAGGATCTGGTCCAAACCCTAACAGGTTTATGAAGCAGGAAATCCAGAAGTCTTTAAAAGAAACTGAATTGGTTTGGTAAATGCAATAGACACGATGTTGGTGTCTTTCATGAAGTAGTGTCAGCATTGGACAAGTGTGTTTGAAAGTAAAGTCTATTTACAAGAGGTATAGCTGCTATCGTTTTATTTCCTGCATCAGTGTCCAAAATTGTGTTCAGTTTCTGTCAGAGAATGTGTCCAGTGTTGATGGTTACCTTTACACACAGGTATATCATATGTCTGGCAACAATGCAGTACTTTTCTGCTAAAGTTTACCATGGTAAATGTGCATGTTGTGGTGTTCTGCTTTGACTGTTTGATCCGCCTTCTTACCATGCTTGGCTTTGGCTTTTCCATACTTTTGTAGTGCTTTGATCTTCTTCCACAAGGGTTTTTTTTACCATGGTAAACTCACATGAAAGCCAGATTGTGGTTGAATTTTTGTAAAGTTTTGGTTTATTTAATTGATTATGCAATGTTTTATCAAATGAATCACAGAACTGCAAAACAAAGCACAAATTTATCATAATAATGAGGAAATCATTATTTTTTTCTTTTATTAACTCTTCTTTTTGTGTGTTTTTCTTCTTCCAGTTATAATAACTTCGACCTTTGATGACTTTTGGATTTGGCCTGTGTTTGGTTTATCAGTTTCTCTGTATATTTGATGCTATGGTTAGAATTGTATACTATACATCATTGTAATTCTAAGACCCACTGTCAGTACTGGAATTTGTTGTTGAACATTATCTCCATTACAGAGTTAAATGTATACCTTGATTAATTGTGGCATGGTTTTGCAAACAATGCAAACCTGAAAACCTGAAGTGTTTCCAGATTCTTATAGATATTGTCTATTATGCAGATAATGAGGTCTGTGGACAGTTACTGTACCTTGAGAAAACCAGTGAATTATGTACTAATATTTACCAGTATTTTATCAAAGCTTCTGAATTATTTCATAAGACAAGCAGTGTATAGCTTCTCTCTATGGTGCTTCACATTAAGTATATTGGAACCCAGCTCCTAAGAACATCCAGTTCTACATCCACCGTATCTCTACACTTTATTTTACAAGGCATTTAAATTTTACAGGATTTCAAAATGATGGCAATAAATTTTACCTCATAGTTTACACAGCATTCCTCACCAACATTCTGAAATTGAAAAGCATTACAACAGTAGCCAGATGTCTGTTGACTTATTTTAGTTCTTAATAATATAAACCTCTTGTGCCACTTTTTATGCCTACTAATGCTGACATCTTAGAGTAAGATAGCAGCAGTGACAAATGGCAGTATGCATAGGCTTGCCCAGATTCTATCGTCATCTTTAAACGCTGGTAAATATCGATTTCATACAGTCTGAGTGACATTCCTAAATACTCCTATCCCATTGATAAGAACTGGAATACAGACAGGACACTTGTGAAATAGCATGTGAGACTTGTATTTGAAAACCATCTGGTGTTATTATTATTATTATTATTATTAGTATTATTAGCACATTTCATCTTATCTCAGGATCTTTATACAGTGAACTCACCGGCATCAGCTTTTATAGCACCCACCTGGGTTTGACTGGCACTTTTTTTGCATATAGAAAACGTGTCATTGATCAAGTTTAAAATGAGCTACTTAGGTTTGTTATCCATTTGAAAATTGTTTTTCTGATTATGTGATATCCAGAAAATAAACACGAAACAATGTCAGTTGTAGCAATCATTTCTATCCACTTGAATTGAATCCTGGCAAGCCTAAAAATAAGAATAATGAGGTTACCTTTTTTGTGAACTACTGCCTTCGACTCTTATGGTGCCCTACCTGGATGATAGAGTGTGGTTGAAGTGCCAATGCCTTATTTCAGCCGCCTCATGTGATCTAGGATCAGTTTTTTTTTTTTGCGTGCTTCAGTTTCTTTGATTGCAAAGTTGAACCAGCCTCTCAATATTCCTGTCAGCAAATTGTAGCTTTTATACTTTTAATGTAATGCAGTCACCCTTGCTCAGCACTCTTCTCTATAAGCTCCATTTAATAGCATGTACTGGCATAGCAACTGAATCGAAAAGTATATCAAACATCTGCCAAAAGTCATGCAGTTGCAAAGGTATATTATTGTATCAAGCCAAGACTACTGAGGAATGTTATGGTTAATTTAAAATTGCATGAGATTATTATATATTCTTAGCATGCGTGGGCTTTGAACTGTATGATGTATGAATCATTGTGACTAATAAACAGAGACTTTGTCTGAAGTGCAGCGGCCACATCTCTTCTTGTGTCTCTTGCTCTCTCACACTCCTTTTCTTTCTTTTGCTCTTGTTCCCTCTTTTTCATTCTGTCTCTCTCTTTCCCTCCCTCTCTCACTCTTTCTCATCAGTGACATCTCACAGTAGTACTTACCCAGTTGTGCTGTTTTTCCTCTCTCCCTCTCCCTTTCTCGTGCAGTCTTCCCTCTCTCTCTTTTTGTCTCCTGCTCTGTTGCCTTTTGGAAGCGTGCAGCCTAATTGATGGCCAACTCTCCCCCCCATTTCTATTGTGTCTCCCCCTCCACAGGACTCCTCTTACCCCCTTGCCTGGTATTGAGCCCTACTGGGAGGGGCCAGAAGGGAGCAGCTACAGGCCCCCACCCGCCAGTCCTCAGTGAGTGCCCGCACCTCATTCAGCAGTGTGCGCTGGCTTGGCGGCATGTTCCATGTGTGGTGCTAGGCACGGTCCACTCGCAGGCAATGCCAAAACAAACAAAGACAAAAAATGCAGTACTTTTTCTATTTGACCAGCAGAGGTTGTCCCTGCATTTGGCTCTGGGAAATTTTTATCTCTCCAGCAGTCTATCTTAGGTGGCAACATTTATCTTGTAAAGGCCAAAGAGGCCACTTAATGCCTATTTTCAGAGGTATATATTTGATAAAGGAAGAGTAGAACATTCCCCTGCTTTGGCCATCATTCTCCTTGCCAGCAGTTCCCTTTACATTAAACTGCTGTGCCTGCAGACCTGCAGATGTAAACCAGGAACAGCAATGCAATATTCGTCATTCCTGTATGAGAAGCCCTCATGTGCACACACACACAGCTTTTTTCAATGAACAGCTGTTTTTAGGTTTGGTAGGTTTGACAGCTGCTGGACACATAAGACCCTAACAGCTCAGATGCTGAAAATGCATTGGGGTGGAGGTAAAATTGACTTTTCTGTGAGTCTGGAGTGGCCTGTCTCCCTGGCCATTGCCTTGGCAGCTTTGAACCACTGGCTCCTCCCGCCTTGGCCAGACTCCTCCCATGGGTGTCACTCCCATTCACCCTGCTACTGCTTTTCATCTTCTCTGCACCGTGGCAACCTTTTACCCTTTCACCATGGCAAACTTATTCCTATAGGTCACAGCCATGCCCCTTTCCTACAATCCTCCCACCCCTTTCCACTCTTTCTGCCAACACGAGTGGTCAGAAGCTAAGCTTTGGGTAACAATGGGTGCCACTGTGGATGACCCTGTCAGTGTTGAACAGACCATGTTCAGATTTAGCTGTCCTCATCATCTGGAAGGTCCTGACAAGACTACCATTGAAAGCCTTCCTTACCATTTATGTGAATTGATCTGATGAATTGATCTTGTACTGATCGGAGTTGACACGTGGTTGTGGGTTTGTAGTGTACAGGATTTATCAGAGTCCAGAGGACTCTCTCCACACTTGTGTTATTCTACTAGATTTTGTTGTGATTCATTTTGCTGTGTGTGTGCTTCTTGTGCCTTAATAACAACTAAAGTACCAATATTTTGCTGGCTCTTTAGAAGATATTCCCACATTTTCCCCCACAGACTTATATGTTCTAATTTCATTGGAAAAAACTATAATACATTCACAGACATAAAAGTATTATTTTATTAATTTAAATTAAAAATTTTCTGACAATGTGAAATACATGTTTTATTTTGTTCCTCCGACCATTAGGGTCGTCAACTTTACGAATATGTTTTCTTTGTTGCCGGATGCATCGAGAATCTTACACCAACTATTTGTCATGGCCATGACCTCCGCGTGATGACATAACTTCTTCCATAAATAGAGACACGTCAAGGCGGAAGTTCTCTTTTTTCGTCTCATCGATGCAGAGTTTAGACGTAAATACTTTGTTTGTATCACTGTGCTATCCCCCAGTCTTGCGACTGCGGTCAGAGCTGTGGTTTGCCATCGTCCAAGGGCTGTGATGGCACTCGCATGCGATAACCACTGGTAGCATTGTTGCTAGAATACTAGATATGTATTTGAATCGCTTTTCGTGTAGCATATGGTGCAGTTTGGCACTTAGTGCTGCTGCGTTTATATTCTGGCTTAGGAGTGTTTGCATTCCTTTTGGTTTATATTGTATTTTGGTCATTATTGTTTAAATCCTGGGCGTGGTTTTTCCCCAGTGAAACGTTTTCCAATCTGTGAGTGTGTGCGCTCCGTTGTTGGTTTAAGTGCTGCGAGAGTGTTCGATTCTGTCTCTAAACCCAGTTTCAACTGGCAGCCCCCAACATTCCCCGGAGTCAGGTATACGCGTGTCCTGGACCCCATTCAGTCGGGGATGCTGAGTCAAAAAATTACAGGCCTCCTGGAGAAGGGTGCCGTGTCAGTGGTGCCCCCCTCTGGACGGCTCAGTGGCTTTTATTCTATTTATTTTCTGGTTCCAAAAAAGAATGGTCTTCTCCGACCAGTCCTGGACCTGAGGGGCCTGAATTCACATCTAAAGCAATACACTTTCCGAATACTTCATGTACCGGAAGTTCTACACACCGTGAAACCGGGTATTCGTTTATGGCTGTGGACTTCCATGACGCGCACTTCCATGACCCTATCTGTGTGGAACATCGTCGTTTCTTCCACTTTGCGTACCGAGGTCGGGCATACCAATTCAATGTCCTCCCATTGACGTTTTGCGTCGGTTCCAGGTGAACGCGGTCCTCGAGATGAGGGTTTCTCAGAAGCTTCTGGGCCTGATTGTGGCTGCCTCAGCAGTCTCTCGGACTCCTTACAGCCAGGCCACTTCAGATGTGGCTGAACGCCAGGACGCTGCACCCCAAGTGGGACCATCACGTTCGAATCACGGTGACGCGTCGGTTTTGCCAGCTACTCCACCCATGGCAGCAAGTCAGCAGACTTTTTATCTCGCCAGGTGATGCACCCTGGTGAATGGTGTCTCCACCCCAATGTGGTGGAGTTAGTGTGGCGATGGTTCAGTCATGCGACCTGTTCGTCTCTCCAGTGGTTCTCGATAGCCGAGGACTCGAGCCCCCTGGGGGTAGACGTGTTAGCGCATGAATGGCCGGCTGTACGCTTTTTCTTCATTGCCTCAGGTCAAGGCGACCTTGCACAGAGTCAGCACGGGCCACCACAAGCTTCTTCAGGTGGCCCCCAGGTGGCCGATGGAACCTTGGTTTTCGACGCTCCGCGGCCTTCTTTGCGGATTGCCCTGGGAACTCCCGATTCGGACAAACCTGCTGTCTCAGAGGAGCGGCTCTGTGTGGCATCCTCGGCAGAGCAGGATGAATCTGGGTCTGGCCATTGAGGAGCCCAACCCTTTGTTAACTGAGTGTGGTTCCTCTGTCCTGCAGACGCTTTTTAACTCTAGAGCCCCCTCCATGAGGAGGGCCTATGGGTATACGTGGCAGTTATTTTGCACGTGGTGCTCGCAGCACTGTGCGGACCCCGTGCACTACCCGTTTTTTGTTGTACTGGATTTTCTGCAGTCTCTGCTTGATCGCAGCAAGGCAACCAGTACTCTGAAGGTTTATGCTGCTTTCTTTAAGGATGGCAATTTTACTGGCAATGGCGTTGGCAAGGCGTGTTGGTGAGCTCTGCGCTCTCTCCATCACCGCGGAGTATCTGAGGTGGCGGCCGAATGACTCTGGCGTCACATTGTGGCCTAACCCATCTTTTCTGCCCAAGATTGTTTCGGCGTTTCATATTAACCAGCCGATTGAACTTGCGTCGCTTTGCCCCCCATCAGGCGAGGACCTGGGGTATGTCCAGTGTGTGTGCTGTGCCGCTACGCTGAGGTTACCGCTTCCATCAGGTGCACAGGGCAGCTTTTTGGCTGCTACGGCAAGTCCAAGGGCAAAGTGCTCTCGGCTCAGAGTTTTTCCCGCTGGGTAGTAAAGGCGATAGCTGCAGCCTATGAGGCTAGTGCTATGACTGTCCATTGTAGGTCAACCAGGAGTGTGGCTACATCATGGGTAACACTGAGGTGTGTCCCTCTTCTTGATATCTGTGCGGAGGCGACTTAGGCGTCCCCCTGCCTGTTTTCAAGATTGTATCACGTCAATGTGACACCTGTACCAACAGTTGGCTCGGCCATCCTGCCAGCGGCCTTGCCATCCACTTAATGGTATGTCTGTCCTCATGACGCAGTGGGTATTAGTCATCCGTAAGTTGACGACCCTAATCGGAGGAATTAAATAAATGAAGGTTACGACTGTAACCATGGTTTTATGAGTTCCGGATGACCATTAGGGGTCATAGTCACTCTGGACCTTTTCGCGGTGAGAAGAACTTCCGCCTTGACGTGTCTCTATTTATGGAGGAAGTTACGTCATCACACGGAAGTCATGGCCATGACAAATTGTTGGTATAAAATTCTCGATGCATCCGGCAACAAAGAAAACATATCCGTAATGCTGACGAATTGTAATGGGTTTCTTAATTGTTCGGATATTCAAACGCAAAGGTGGGAGGAATCTGAACAAGTCAGCTCACAAGACATGAGAACCAATAATTAAAAGAGAGAAAATAATAAAGAAAGAAAGAAAAAAAAAACAGGAACGTAATTTCTTAAGGCTAAACAGCCAAAACGAAAATAAACCCACAAAAACGGGCAAACTAGTAAATTACAACTAAATCTCCCGAACCCAAATAATGACACAAGAATGGGAAACTTAGTAAACAAAAGAACACTTTCGGCTGCCTTAGCTAAGAGCCGGAGAAGTGTAAAACCAAAACGAAAGTAAAAAGAAAAACTGTCTCCGAGAGAACAGCAAAGTGCTAAATAGATAGTGCAGAATGCTCCCAGGAGGAAAACAAATCCTATACCTGATTAAGTAGCTAATAGCAAGTCCCCCCTGAACATAAACAATGTTTAATATCAGGAGGTCGCTAGTAACCTGGCTATACCTGGCTCGAATGCAATGTCGTAAGACAATCAAGCACTGGGAAAGCGGAAGTGAGAAACTTAAGTATCCTGCAGGTAGAAGCACAGGTGAAAACAATAATGAGGACGGCAAACCACGAAACGGAACGTGGAAAAAATCTGATTGATTCACAATCGGGAAAGCAGGACGAGAGCCGCAAAATAAAAAATAAAAAAACAGCCACAAACCACTACACGACTCTAATATTCATCCGGAACTCATAAAACCGCGGTTACAGTCGTAACTTTCGTTATCTGCACTTGCAGGCTAGTCGGAATTTCTGTAAATGCAGTTTCAAGTTTCATAGAATGTATTACCAAGACTATAAAATTCTTTCTTAAAAAAAGTGTTTCAACACATTTTTTTCTTGGCCTTGGCTAATTAAAGTAACATAAGAATTTTAATTGAAAGGTCTATGTATTGTTCCCTAGTGAATAAAGTTCAATTTAGGGGGAGAAAGATGAAGATACCAGGACAGGACCTTATCACAACATGTAGTTTCTAGATAAGTACACACTGTCTCTTGATTTTCGCTGTTGGCCAATCTGAAACCATAGTTTAAACTCTTTTTTTTCCAAATACCTGTTTACAGATTCAGCAAATTCGCTGTACATTGTGATGACTTGACACTTTCCACTTTCAATAAACTGGCATTACCTCTTACAGGAAACGGATACTACCTCTTACAGGAAATGGATACAATTTTTACTCTGTAGTCATCATGATCTTGTGACAGCCACATATCATGTGACTGCCAGGGGGTGCCAGTGAGTTCCCTCTAAGCTCTGTCAGTGAATGATCTTCTCAATGTGCCTCGTATTTTTCCAGATGTTTCTCTGGAAAACGGCCCCTGAATCACTGCCTCATTGTGACGAACACGCTACTGCACACCCGAGCTTGACCACACCATGCCAGTCATTTCCCTGGGTACCGATGCTGGCCCACCTGCAGACTTTGTTGTTTTTAAAGAGTTTGGTATGCATGGTGACATAGAGTCTGGTTATATTATGCTTTATGAGTTGATAGTGCTTCATTTATTGGCCAGTATCTCTACAGTTGTATTTAATTTGTATTTATTCTGTGATTTGGTTTGGTATTATCACTTAAAAGTGAATACATCAATAGATTTATATTGTCTGTGAGCTTTTGTACAGTGGTCAAAATCATAGTGTCAAGTTAGCAGCTAGATATTATCAGCCAGTGTCATGCAGTATTCATATATACAGTTGCTTCTTACCCCATTGATTATTTCTCATTTGCTGTGTTGCAAAGTCAAATTAAAACATATTTACATTAGATTTGTTTCTATTCCTGCAGACGTAATTTTCTATAATGTGCAAATTAAATAAAGTATTTAGATATCTTCTGGATTATATTAAAAATAAAAAACTGAAATATCACATTAACATAAGTATTCACACCCTTTGCTTTAAGTCATGAAGGGTCTGAGCTATCGAACAAACCCCAAACCATCACTCTGCGGCCAAATATGGAGTAGATGTGGATGGATCACTTTAAGAGTTTCTTCTCCTGACTTTTTTCCCCATAGAGTTCTATAGGAAAATGAGTCAGGAGAAATAACCATTGCAGTGATCCATCCACATCTACTCCATATCTGGCAACAGAGTGATGGTTTGGGGCTCGTTCGATAGCTCAGACCCTTCATGACTTACAGCCATTTAGCCATGTGTTCCATACTGTACCAGTGTAATTTACAGTTGAATCTAGTCTCACCCCCCAATTCCCCTAGGGATCCATTCAAATGCAGAGAGGTGATAGTATCGTTTGTAGGAGTACCAGAAAATAAGATATCGAGAGTCTTTTGATGTTGATGGGTCACAAACTTCAGGAAGTAACGGCATGCAAAAGATATGTGACCAAATATTAAATGTGATACTTTAAAAATACATTAAAGCAAAGGGTATGAATACTTATGTAAATGTGATGTTTCAGTTTTTTTTATATAATTCTGAATATATCTATACTTTATTTAATTTGCACATTATAGAGAATTACTTCTACAGCAGTAGAAATAGATCCCATGTAAATATGTTTTAATTTGACTTTGCAACACAGCACAGTACAGTGCACTCGAAAAGTGTTAGGACAGTGACACATTTTTTGTGTTTTAGCTCTGTATTCCAGCTCATTGAATTTGAAATGGAACAGTGACTATGTGGTTAAATTGCAGACTTTCAGCTTTAATTTGAGGGTTTTTACATCCATATCAGGTGAACCGTGTAGCAACTGTAGCAGTTTTACACATAGTCCCCCCATTTTAGGGGAGTGATTGGACAAATCAACATAAACTTAAATAAAGTCATTATATTTAATATTTGGTTGCACCCCTCAATTCCCATTGAGATCCATTCAAATGCAAAGACATTTAGTATCGCTTTAGTACCAGAAAATAAGATATCGAGTTTTTTGAGGTTGTTGGGTCACAGACATCAGGAAGTCATAGCATGCAAAGGATATGCGACCAAATATGAAAAAATTTATACTTTATTCTATATATAAATGCAGGGGTGCCAATAATTGTGGCCAACGTGGTTTTGTTAAAAATAATTATTTCTTGATTATTTCAATTAAATGAATGTCAATTAAAGGTTGGATTTCTCCATTTTTTTCAGTGTGAGATTAAGCTAATTCACCAACCCTTTTTACAACCCTTTTTACTCATCTTTACCAGGGGTACCAACAGATTTGAGCACGTCTGTATAACCTCCCTGCATTTGTATGGATCTCTATGGGAATTGGGGGGTGAGACTAGATTAAGCTGTAAATCACACAGGAATAGTATCGAATACATGGTTGGCTAAATCAAGGGTCTGAGGTATCAAACAAGCCTCAAACCATCACCCTGTTGCCAGATATGCAGTAGATATGGATGGATCACTTTAAAGGTTGATTCTCCTGACTGATTCTCATTTTTCTATTGAACGCTATGGAAGAATAAGTCTGAGGAAACAACCTTTAAGTGATCCATACTCACTTTTTCAGTTCAAATCCAATGTGCTGGAGTACAGAGCCAAAACAACAAAAGATATGTCACTGTCCTAACACTTTTGGAGTGCATATATCAGTGGCTATTATTATTATTAGTAGTAGTATTATTAGTACTATTATTGAGATAAACATTATGATAAACAAATCTGCACAGGACGGGACATACCTACTAGACACCAATTGTTATGTTAGCATTGTGAATACAACACATCGAGATTATGTTTGTACTCATCGGTATCTTGTGACACATTATCCTTTCACATAAATCATGGGTGTGGCTCAATCCAGAAATTACCATTGCAAAGACTATCAGTAAATTGATGTGCATTTACTGTAGTTAAGTAAACTGATATATGAAAACTATTTTGAATATTTTCCCAAAATCTGCATAAAGTATAAAAGAAAAAGTAGTTCTAAAATAGTTTTGTGCCTTCCCAAAATAGTCAGCACCATAATCCATTGGACAGTGACAATGAGGTTGAAGTGCAGACTTCAACCTCATTGTCAGCTTTAATCTGATGGAATTTTCATCCATATCAGATGAAACGTTTAGAAATGATAGAACCTTTTGTACATAGTCCCCCCCATTTTCGGACATGAAAAAATATTGGACAGTTTAAAATAATGTAGAATAAAGTAATTTTTTAAATATTATTTTTAATATTTGGTTGCATATCCTTTGCATGCCATGACTTCCTAATGTCTGTGACCCAACACTATCAAATGACTCTTGATTTCTATGGGAATAAGTGGGTGGGTCTACGTACAAAAGGTTCTATAATTTCTAAACGGTTCATCTGATATGGAAGAAAATAACCTCAAATTAAAGCTGACAGTCTGCACTTCAACCTCATTGCATCCTTTCATTGCATGTGTCACTGTCCAATTCATTATGAGGCTCACTGTATATCTCTCACACAGATTCTGGTTCATTATCTGCAATATTTTGGTTGTTTTTGATGAAGTCATGCACTGTATTTAAATTTTGGTGATTTTATTATCATTTAAATCTTTTTAAGGTGACTTTAGTGATTGTAGATCTTTATGGACGTTGCCTAGCCAATGCTGGTCATCTTATTGTAAGCTCAACTGTAGATCCATGGACAATTCTGTCACACACTGCACCTCAAACAGATTCAGAAGACATTGTGAAGGAGGATGTAAAGTAACAGAAGGAACACCGTTGCTTCAACAGTTGATTGTCAAGGAAATGCAGCTCCTTCACCACCACTGGCACCACCTGCTCAAACCTTTCAGGAGAAAAAAGGATCATCTATGAACCTTCAGACACAAGCTGTATTTTTGCTACTGTCAATAAATTGTTATGGATTTAAAACAATGGTCTTTTTTTCTCTTTTTGTTTTCTGGAACATGCTTGTTATTCCTCTTCAGTTCTCGCTAATGAATACTCTCTTGATTCACACACTGGTACACATAGAAACATTGAAATTTGCACAGCAAAACTTAGAATGGTATATATTCTAAGTGCACATGTTTTACATAACAACATTAAGCCATATAGTGAGAAATATTCTCAATTATGGTGATACCTTCTGATATCTAATATCAGGATGACATATTTTCAATTACAAATGACTAAATTACATCACAATTAGGCAATATAAAGTTTTTGTGTGAGTGAAAACCAACATTTTTTCAGGGACCAATGGTGAACTTTGACGAGAGTATGTGTCACAGGGTTGAGTAATGACAAGACATATCCAGAAATAAATAAGAGAAAATCAGATCAGTGTGTTGACCTATAATGCAACTGACTCATGGAGGTCAGGGGTCACTGGGACAGTAAAGGTGTTTGTTACTGATTATATCTTTGTCTTCTATGGACTGGCACAATCAATTCTGGGTAAACCGCTAGGCTGGGACTTTGGCCCTCCGAAATAAATGCAGCACATTCTGTCACAAATAATGAGCAAACAAATGAATTGTGCATTCACCTGTGCACAACCGGCACAGCAGGCTATTTGATGAGCATTTCCCAATGTGACAAGACTAGATCATGATTAATGGTGGGAGCATAAGGTGGGGAAATGTGACACTGATGATGAGGTCACTTGCCCCGCCCATTTTTCTTATCTGATGAGATGTGGCCCTCCTTTTTAATGCAAGGCCGTGGGCCTGCAGTGTGTTCTTAAGGTGTTGCAACTGAAAAACACTGAAATAACTGATGCAGACTTTTGACACAAACAATATATTGTAGAGTGGGGTGTTTTAATGAGTCATGTGACTCCATGCTTGACCAGTGAAGTCACATGACTTTGTGTGTCTTTGCGACCATTTGCCTCATAGTGCTATATAAGTACAGGTCCCTTATTCCTTACACAATATTAATGTCTGTAGCAAACGTTTTAACACTAAGCATTCATGAAAAATAATACATAATTGATCTATTTTCATGTAGTTTTGAATTTGGGAAATCATTTGTGTAACAAGGAACATAGCCATACGCTGAACATGAAATATAGATTTCTGTGCGACTTTAGTCAGTGGTCAAGTGGAAACAAGCAGTTGAATGCATTGGGTTGCTGCACTGATGACGCTTTACTCTCGTGTAGGTGATGTACAGGTCCCTTATTCCTTACACAATATTAATGTCTGTAGCAAACGTTTTAAGCTACTCTTTTCCATTTTCAATTTGGCCGCTTGTGAACTTTTTTCCCAGAGAGTGGACAAGCCTGCAGCTTGCTTCTTGACCTCTGTGACCTGTCACTGTTGGGGCACAGCACTGACTAACTTTCTGTACTCTGTACTCTGTCTATCCCGCAGGTCCTCTGGGAAGGTGAGCCCCGAGAGTGTCCGCTCTCTTGGACCACCATCTGAGTCTTCAGACGATGGGCGGGGCCTGCGTGTGAAGAAGGTTCCTCAGAGCCCTGGCAAGGAGAAGGAGATGTCCCTCTATAAAAAGACCAAGAGGGCCATAACCAGCAAGAAGTACAGTGTCTCCAAACATGAGGCTGAGGCCACCACGCCCATTGAGCTGATCAGCCGAGGGCCTGATGGCCGATTTGTCATGGACCCCTCTGAAATGGAGACCTCTATCAAGTTGCGGCGGATTGAGGGCTTCCCCTTTGTGGAGGAGTCAGACCTGTACCCAGAGTTCCGTCAGTCGGATGAAGAGAATGACGACCCTGGGCCTATGCCCCCCGTAATGGCTACACTCAGGCCCCACCAGATCTCCCCCATGTCCTCCAGCCAGGAATCATACATGCAGCCCCCGGCATACAGCCCCCGGTTCCACAGACCCATGGAAGGTATGACCATCATGGAGAGCAGTCATCTTCAAGCTACAGGGCAAATCAGAGCCCCGCAGCACCACAGGGTCTATACCCATAGCCAGTACTATGGCTACCTTGGCAGCCCTGGGGATTCCGACCCTCTGCCTCCATTTTACTTGCCCGATACCAGCCCACTTAGCTCTGTGATGTCCTCACCCCCTTACCTTCCCGAGGGGCCCTTTGGTCACCCCACCATCCCAGAAGAGATTGGGGAAGGGGAGATCCAGCACTATGCTTCCTCTGGTAGCACCCTCCCCTTGACGCACGCTCCTTCCTCCCACTCCCCGGACATCTGGCAGCACCCTGATTTTCCTTTCTCCGGTCTGGAGGGGCCGCACTTCATCTTCCCACCTCATCACCCTTTGTATCTTCACCGGGACCCTACCCTGCCTCCTCCCCACCTCCTTCCTCCTAGCAGCCTCCAGCCCTCTTCCCTCCAGGTCACCTCTTATCCTGGCGTCCTGCCATTGGAGGCCCCAAAGAGCCGCCCGGGCAAGTCTCCCAGCAAGGTTAAGCCTCAGGGCCCTCCAGCCAAGCGTTTAACTATGCAAGGGGCACAGAGTTTAGGGCAGCTAAGACACACGAGCCACGGTATGGGCGTACCGGTATTGCCTTACCCCGACCCGGCAGCCTACATTGGCGGCCCAAGCACACTTGGTAGCCTGGACACACGCTGGTATGAGCCTGGGCCTCGACTCAGCCCCAGGGCTATGCGCAGAATGGAGCCCAGCATGCACCAGGTGGTCCTCCACCCATCACGACTCTCCCCGCTCACCCAGAGTCCCCTAAGTTCGCATGATGGTTCCCCGGAGATTGTAGTCCGGCCCCGGCCCCGCCCCGGCATCATCCAGCCCTCTATACCTCCGGAGATGTCTGAGATCACCCTGCAGCCTCCGACTGCGGCCAGCTTCTCCCGGAGGTCGTCTCCCTCCTCCTCACCTGCCCAGGGCCAGGGTAGCAGGCGGGCAAGCCCCAGCTACCGTTCCCACATGGCCTTTGCCACCACCGCCACAAGCTACCCATCCCAGTCCCCATCACCCCCCATGGAAAGCAGCGATGTTTTCGGGCAGATGCCATCCCAGAGGAGGACAGACGAGGAGATGCTTCCATCAGAGCCCTCTCCACCTCAGTTGTCAGCATCTGGGTAGGTGCCCTAGGCCGTCAGGGGGAAGTAGCTTTCACCTTCCCGCCAAATCCACAAACGAGGACTGCCCTCTGTCCCTGAAACCCTCAAGTAAGGTTTTCTCATTTGTCAGATGCACCGAGGCTTGAATTCTCAGAAATATTTAAAAGTTGTTGTGTATTACTGCATCACATATCTGAACTTGACATCCAAAATCATTTGAAGTTTTTCTGAAGTTTTCAAAACAGATTATCAATGATCAATATATTTTTTTATAAAGAACAGCTGTCAGGACTTTACTGTTTTTATACTATAACTGCATATCAAACAGCTGCATATTAAGGTGAAAATTATTTCTGTTGAGAAAATATGACAAGTTTTTTTTTTATTATGAAGTCAATCTGCTCATCTGAATAGTTCATGAGGAATAGGTCTCATGTCACTCAGCTGCTTATTGTGTCCGCGTCTAATGTCTAATTTTTATCACTCATCCATGAAGTGTGTGAAGCACTGTGAAAACCTGGAATGGTCGCCATCTTTAAAATTCTAAAGTTCTGGCTTCCCTTTCTTCCCAATTAAAATAATTTGACGTGTTTAAAGAAAATCAACTATATACCCACTTTTCATCTTTAAAAAAGCAAAATTGTGCACATGCAAAATTTGCATGATTACGAATATTATAAGTTCTTATAACACAAGTTGATAAACTATCTTATCTTCAAAGGTGTAAAATCCAGGGATCAGAAAATAAATCCTGCCATGTGTTTTTTCCACCCATTAACTCAGCCAGCTGACTTCACTAATTAGTTCTACCTCCTGGTTGAATAATTATGCTAATTAGCAAATCCAGGTGATTGGAACAAAATACTGGGGAGTACTTTTACTTTCTAACCTGGATTTTACACCTCTGCTTATCTTATCTATTTTAATTTTGCTGTGAAGCAAGTGCCTCCTTTTCTCATAATCAAATTCAGGTGATAGAAGTCTTTTAAAGCTTGGAATTATTTCACAGTGTAGCTAATTACTTGAACTTGCATTTCTGATTTGATTCCACCTCATCCAGCATCCACTTGTTCTGAATGGTGACATCAGAGACAGGACATTCATGAAAGGATCCTTGGTGTCTCTTCATGCACTGAGGGCAAACTGGACTACACACAAAGTGGTGAAGAGCGGTGATATTGAAATGTTTTTTTGTGCATAAACGCTCAAAGTGAAATATAATTTTTAAATAATAAAATAAGGCTGATAATATTGGATTGGAATAAAAACCAAAAATCTCATATACATATACAAAAAAAGGCTGGAATCATTTGCTTCACAGATGATAGTCAGCCCGTTTATATATCTCTTAGAAAGAAATACAGCACAAAAAGAAAAAAAGAAAATAGAAGACTGTAGTTCAGTAGGCCATATTCTTAAAAAGCCTGAAATTCAAGGAAGATACCACAAGATCCCAATTTCTCATTTTTTGTGTTTTATTTTTTTTATTTTGGTGTGTCTCATGGCTTTACCTCTCTTTCACCCAGTAACAAAACCCCACCCAACCCCTTAACCCACCCCCACCACCCTACATTACCATCTCAATTGAGACAAAACAAAGTTCTTGTTGTGACTAACTTCAGGCTTTTAGGAAACCCAGCTGTTTGTGATGCAATGCGGAGAGTGCTTACAGTAAGCAGTGTGTGAACAACGTAGCTAGCAGAGGGGTGGATGCAGGGTGGGGGCGGGGTATGGCAGGGAATATCCTCTACTATAGTGGCCTGACCGCATGATCGCCTGTTCCTGTACCCCTCTCTCTCACCCCCTGCCTTAGGGAGCCCCAGGTTTGACTGCCAAGAGGGGAAGTGGGAGGCTTACCCAGCCAAAAAAAACAAAAACATGTTGCAGCTCGATTGTCCGCTCTCATCTTGTTGCAATGTCTCCATCATTCTCAATTAGGGACAGTTTGGTCATTCTGTTAGCCTCGGGAGTCTGACCTGCTTTGTTTTTTGATTGATCTCAGCTATCTGGGCAGCGTTGTTGTGACCAGGTCTTCTCCATCGCAATAGGTAAGGGTTGGATCCATGTCTGAAAGGGGGGGGGCAGCAGGTGGGGCTTATGATCACCTCTTCCTTTAAAGGGGAATACGAGTCTCCGGGTCTTGCTTTCTTTAATTCGTTCCAACTATATACCCGTGCCAACTTTACAGGTCGTATTTTATTTTCTCCTTTCAAGTTTTGCATATGAGTTCTGCAGTCTTAAATAATGCATACTCTGGCTGAACTAAGTGCAGAATAATAAGGTATCCATACAGTATGTATACAGAAACTGATTTTATGCTAGGTTATTGCCTATGGAATGTGCTTTAAAGATCAAATACAGTGATTTTTTAAAATGATAATTTACTGTTATGAGCAAACCAAAAAGTTACAATTTAACAAGGTATCATACATACAAATTACATTTGAGGGAATCAGAGTGTTTTTTTTTTTCTTCAGTTTTTGGAGTATTGCCGAATTAAGCTGACCTGAAAAGAAGTTCAGTTGCAAGAGAGGTACAGTTTACAGCAATATCAGTTGAATTATTAACAGCTGAAGCAGAAGCTTGTAGGGTAAAAAAACAGATACTGTACTCTCTGGGGTTGAGGAGCCTTGCAGAGATCTACATGTGGATGAGATAGATGCGCAAAACAGAAGGGAGCTCTGTGGCCCCATGTATTTGGTGGATGATGGTAGGGGTGTGTTAGCACTATAGTAGAATACTTCACTGGTTAAATTGTGATAGCACAGTACAGGGAGGAGAATATTGTTTTACTGTTAAAGCTGGAGTACGCAACTTTCCCAATGGTCGCATTTGTTGTCAAAACATTTCAAAGTCAAAACACCCCTTAGCCCTGCCCTCAGAGAAAGAGACACCCCACTGCTTCCACAGACCTCGTCGTGAACATACACCCAAGTTTTCTAGATATAATTGCAGAATTACAGACTGGTATATCTAATGTTAGAGTAAAAATGTCCAGGTAAAACAACGGAATCTTTTCGCAATAAAACGCAATGAAACATTTACCAATTAGTCACTGTACTTGCTAATGAAGTGATGGTTTTGCTAAGTTCTAAGTCTAAACGACAACAGACAGATTGTGTAGTGTTAGTCTGAACCACAAATTATCTGATTACGGCTGGCATGCATGGTTATAGCTGAGTAGCTGGTTCTAGCTAATGTGATCTATACAACAGATAACGTGGGCAAACATTTCCTTCTTCCAAGAAGTAGCCACCGAATGAAGTAACGTTATCAATAATACCGACCTAGCTACTATTCTTTATAGATACAATCGGCTTACAAGCAAGTCCAGGTAAATTAGGGTTGAAACGTTTTACCTACCTGTCCAGTAGAAATAATTGGAGATCCACGTCTTTCTTTAAACCAATCTGCTCCTGAACATCTCGCCGCCTTCTAAAATGTGCACCTATGTTTGCTCTAGTTTTAGAGCAAGCTTTATCCAATTCTCTTTTCCTTTTATTTTGCTTGAAGTACTGCAAGTGTAACCGGTCGCTTGTCCTCCATTGTTGGTGAAATTTCTAGCTGGTGAATGTGCCTGGTCAATCTCATTGTTGATTGGTTTGCGACGTGAACCGGTCTATCTCTTAGTTTACATCATGAGCGACTGTGTTTTGAAAACATAAATTCGGGCCGAATCGCTGGTTTTAGAATGCAGAATTTGAGGGTAAAAAAACACGGTGTATGATGCTGGATTTTTCTCACAACAGTTCTTTCGATGATTGCTACCAACTAAGCATGTCCATTCCCCAAGATAAAAAATAAAAAAGTTGCGTATTCCAGCTTTAAGAAAGGCTAAAGAGATGGGGTGCTTATATGGAATAAAATATTGACACACATTGGCATACAAGTCATTCCATAATTTTCAAGCCCCGTGGTCAAAAGGACTTTCACTTCAGTTTTGGTTGTTCAGTATTTAACACAGGGAACAAGGCAGATACATCTGTCTGGAGATACAGGTTGGGCAGCTAGCCTTGAGACGCCAAAAGCATTGATGTCTTTTCCCACATCTTTGCACGATGCCTTTAATTCTGCAGTCGGCCTATTGGGGATATGTTGCTTCAGCTAGTATGACTGAAGTTTGATAATCTCATCTTGTCTGATAGCTAACCAGAACCATAAGGGAGAATCCCTGGCTAAGTCAGCTAGACTTTTATTTATTTTTTGGAGGGGTGCATATACTCAGAAATAGATAATTGACAGCTTGAACAAGTTGTGTACTTTGATCTGGGTAAAAGCATGATTGTATGAAAATGTGACTTCTTCAAAAATATCATGAGAACATATAAGTGAGCAATTATTTTCTCTCCACTTTTTCTCGGATGTCCACTTCCTTGTTCACTCCCACGGGGTCTTAAGTGATGTCACTTAACACACCCCTCCTTTCTTCCAGCCATTTCACACTGACAGTCAGTCATTACCTGAAAGGAGTCTTTTTTTGTACATTCCATCAGTTTTGAGTGATATAAAACAAACAGGTGACCTTTTATCCTGCTTGGTGATAAAAGTGAAAGAAAAAAATAATGTACATTTTTCACTGTATTTGCACTTTAACAGAAATGCGCATAACTGAAAGCTGTACATTTCAATTATTTATAATACTTGGTCTATGACTCGCAAAAAATTGTCCCCAATTTTTGGATGCTTACATATGTGCCAAAAATGGATTTTTACAGTATTAAGAAATACAAAGCACTTGACCATTCTTGTGTTAGTGATAAATGTGTAGAAAAGTATCTACTCAGATACTTGAAGCATGTACTTCTAGGTGATATTTTGGACTGCAGAACAGCCTTTTTTTCCCCAAAAAAATCCATGATAAGCAAGTGTCCTTCAAAAATATAAATATGTATTGATGCACTGTTTTAAAAGTGGGGAAATGCCTGTTAGAATAGGGTGTATGGCAGCTTGGTTGCTGCTGAATTTGTGGTTGACTGCACCATGAAGTGCTTTTGAGTGTATTCCCCTTTAAAGTCATGTTCCATGTGCAAAATGCCATGCATGCCATCGCTAAATATTGCTCTTCAGTTCCAAAAAAAAAAGAGAAAAAGAGAACCAATCTCTTAATAAACTTGTTACATTTGTCGTCCGAGTGTTTTGGTTTATTTTCTTTCTGTGACTGTTCCCAAGTAGCCATTTCCCCCTCCGCCATCTCTCCCCCTGTCAGCATGGTGAAGCCCATTGTAGACAGTATCCATGTCTATGAACGCATACAGTATTGATGATGCTTCTGTCGCTAAGCTGTGTTTCCCCCCCTGCTAATGGCCTCCAATCTCTCTCTCCACAGCAGCAGCAGCAGGACAGACAGCCTCCCTATAATGCTGTTTCTCTTCTTTCTGTGCCTCATGAAAACCCTGTCTGTGTTTTTTCAAGAATCTGCAGGGTACCATAAAACAAAAAAAGTGCCAAAGTCTTGACAGGAAGACATCAGCACCCACATACACAAACACACTTATACATGGCCATATTAATGAAATACTTGGGAAAAAATCATTTAAAAATCTGGTAGTCTTTGGCACTCAGGAAAAGTGGAATAACTCACGTAGGTTTCAAATCACTCTTGATGATCATAATAAAATCTCAGTCAGATTTTATACCCCAAAGTGTTGTATGACCGGGTATTATGCCACACTGCTCAGAATATCTGTGTTTCTGTCGCACAATACATTTGCAATAATAATAATAATCCCAGATCACTTGGGTGAATCAGTGGATGTACCTGGAGTAGGTGGTCAATGGCTGCCTGTAGCATGTACTGACAATGGCACGATTTGACTTGAGTAGAGGGTGCTGGAAACACAAATAGTGGATGGCAGAACGTTTATAATGAGGTCTGCCCCTGACTGATTTGACATGTTTCCCTGTCCTCTTCCCAGAAGACGTCTAGGTGCATCGAGTGCCACTGCAGGGTCTGAGAGGATTGACGCACTGAGATATCAACGCATAAAAAAAGCCAAGAAGGTTGTCATCAACAACAACAATTCAAAATCTAGAAGAAAAACAGGTACCTGCATGCTCTTCCATGGAAGTTTTAAATCCATAACCTTTTGCCTCATAAAACTGTAAGCCAATTGTAATATGATCATCTACTGTACATTTGTCTGAAGTTCTAATCTTAAACTGGAAATGGTTTGTCTTCTATTTAAGTGATGTATATTATTATTATTGTTATTATTATTATTGTTTGTAACAGTAGTATTAATTTTATTAGGTAGAACACAGGTTTTTTTTTAGGTTTTTCTGTGTTCTACCTAGTTCTGCATGAGAACAGTATAGTATACACTATATATTTCAGCATGTACTATACTTTTACTTGAAAAAAGCAGGACACGCCATGCTATTGCAGAGATATTTTATGAAACTATCCAATGTTACTCTCAACCATTGAGGAAATGAGGACTGCTAGGTGGTTCATTCTACTGAGACACCTTTCCAGGGTGTAACCATGCCACACAGTCACAGATATCAAATCATGACCATTCCAGTTCAGATTGTTGCCACTGCAGCCCCAAAGGGGAGGGCATAATCGGCCATAGCATTGCCAACGGCATGATAAGTCAGCGGGATTGTTTACACAAAACTTCTGCAATCGATCGGTTAACTGCAGTCGGCTCGGACCAGCTATGCCTGAAGTGTACTCCCCTTACGCAGAGCCTAGTTGGTGGACTGCAGAGTGAGAAGAAGCTGTGGAGGAGGCAAAAAAAGTGCTTGCCTGCACCCTTTTACCTTTCCAGGAGGATGTCATAATGATGAGACAAGCCTGTGGATACCATTCCAAATTTGGAGCAAATCTAAAAACTGTGGTTCAAATTGGTTTAATAAAGTACTGAAAAGATGCATCCATGGCGATTTGTACTGCAGAGCTTCAGTCACTGTGGTCACACAGGGGATTAACAGGGCACTTCCTGTCTTGCAGGCCTCAGTCAGGTTATGCATATGCAGCAGGTGATTCTGACTTCCCAGCATCCCTCCACTGAGGTGTGAGAAGGTAGTATTGTAAATCACTCCTCCAGTAGCTGTAGCCACTCCAGACGAGTGGTTGTCATGGCTTCTGTACTGTCCACTCTTCTAAGAACAACTAACCTGGATACCAAACTTTGTCATGAATAATACTCCACATCACCTGTACCCACCGGAAACGTCCAAATCATTCACCTTCTGAATCATGCGACAAAGCACTTACTCATCTTCGTACTCATGGCTGTCTAATCTTGTCATGAATGTTAATGAAAATATGTTCTGGTGGTAGTCACCAAAATGGAGATGGAAATGGAGGCAGCAGGAATTATCCCGAGGAGCTGGAGCATTTGTCGGAGAGTTTCTGGACAAGAAGAATTCCCACTATGCAATACAAGAGACATGGTGGGAAAAGCTATTAAAATGCACTTTGTGTAATGTAAAAAAAGTCAGCCCCATATATTTTCTTTGCTTGTATTTGTATACACTATGAAGCTTGAAAGAAAAAGTGTAAACATTTATTGAGGGGGTGTCTCGGTGGCATAGCCTGTAAGAGCGTCACCCACATAGCCTACTCATTGCGAGTCGCGACATCAGCGGTTTGAATCCGGCCGTGCGACCTTGCGTTGGTTCCCATTCTTCCTGTCTCTATATTGTGCTGTCCAATAAATTTGGAAAGCTCTAAAATATATACCTTTAAAAATTGTATTGAGAATTTCAATGGATATAATATTTATAGACAATTCAGTTTTGATGTTGACCATGCAGTGTCTTGAAAGTGCCATTACTCATTGTGGCCACAACAGTACTACAGCCTCTTACACAATAGGCTCAAGGCTGTGTTGTGCTTTTTCAAAAAAATATTTTTTGTTTTATTTGTATATTTTTATATTTGTAACAAATGTAGAATTATTCTTGTGCACTCAATAGAAATATAGTTTTGTTTAATCGGCGTCACCAATTTGCTCAACTGAGACATGCGTTGCTCCAGCAGCCAAACTATTAGTGGAAATCACAAACTCTGTTTTAACTTTATTGGTAGACGATTTAACAAGTCTATTTAACAAGCAACCCCCCCCACCCAGTCTATACCTACCATGTGTGACATAGGGGACAATAGCATCTATGTGTGAGTTTATAAATATATTTATTCATCATATAAAATTAGAATTTCGTCATAGCAACAAGATAAACCCTACAATCGCCTGATCGTATGCCAAAAACACTGAAAAGCCCTGCTCTCTCAAATGCAAAATGAACATGTGAAATTATTGTCTCATTGTACCACGTATTCTACAATGAATATCTGCTACTAAATATGAAATAAATATAGCCTACAATCTTACCATTGGTTTTACAGATAGAGATGTTCCTTTCAAAATTCAGTGGTCATTTATTGTCTGGTACAATCGGTTTGAGAAATATGCAACACTTTATACCACTATTACACTATCTGAAATGTCCACTCGTAATACCCCCCATGCCCTGCAAGCCTGTCTCATTCATTACATTTCATTCTGATTTAATTGTCGACTATTTTATCCAATAGAGTACATTATAACCTTAGCAGCGGTATAAGTCTTATTTTGGGCTTTGAAAAATGTATTGCAGTCCAGCGTAACGGCAGTATTCGTTTTAACGGTCTGGTGTTACGCAAACTATAGAAAACGCATTAGGGAGGGGAGTATTCCCTTTACTGATATGTAAGTGTTTTTCCGTCTAAAATGCGGTTGGTCTCGCTGGCTACATATGTTTGTTTTTTTGCACTCGAGCACTGTCTTTCCAATATGATTGATAGGCCTATTGTTATTTTCACATTTTGAGTGCATTTCACATACTGTAGTGCAATCGTTAAATTTATTTTTGATGTAGGCTACCGATTTTCATTGAAGATAGAACATTTGGCAGCATTTTGCAGATGGTGGAATACTATTTTATTTTCATGTTGTTGTACATAATATTGGCTATGGCGTATATACTTGTCACTTAGGGCATGGAAAATAACTTTATTATTAACCCAAATGGTGTGGTGTTCACAGTTGATTCAGTGTTAACTTCTGTTGCTCTTGGGTGATTTTGAATCTGTTTAACGCATGTTCACTTTTGTTCCTGCCAGCCCCTCTTCGCTGGTTCCCTGACTTTCCATCATCATCCTCCCCAGGTGCGGCCACCTCTCAGACCCAGCAGATCCATGCCTCTCAGGTACTCCAGCCCGAGGAAGCTCTCTACCTCCGCAAGAAGAAGAAACGGCCGGCCAGACAGGACCCATATGCCCGCTTCTCCGCCCTGCTGTACCGTCGCCCACCCCGGGAGGACCAGAAAGCCATTCTGGCCAGCATGGATACAGGGGACCCTGACCACGCCACGCTACTCTGAGACCGCCCAGCTAAAATCATGTCTCTTCCCCTCTCCGTCTCACCTTGCAATCTTCTCCGCTGAACATCAGCTGATTTGGCCCAACAAATCACCGATTGCCATCCACATCCAGAACCAATGGTTTTACCCTTTCGGGGTCGTACTGCTGTTGTTTTATTGATTGAATGAAGAGTGCTTTATTCCTTGTTTTCCAAAGTTTTACTCCAGTGCAAAATACAAAACAAAATTAGAAGAGAGAATAACTTAGAATCTTCCTGGGAAGGGATAATTTTTAAAAGGTTGCCTAATTTCCAAGGGACCAGGTAAGGGGAATGTATAACAATTGAGATGGTAAAACATTTATTTTAGTGTTTAGTCATTTAAAATTGTATGTCAAACCTTTTCTCAAACTTCTACTACAGTATTATTATGACATTTTGTTGAGAAGCCTTGCTCAGTGTTCCTGTAACTTAATAGACCATCAACAGATTTTGCAACCTAAAGTCTAGTGGGTCACAGTCGTTTACAGCAATCAATCACACTGCTCACATTCCGTCACACGCTTTAGTCTGCCAGCATTCCCTTCCTTAAGGGACAATCACCTCATTTGTAGAACACAGGGTTCTTGCTTCTACAATATATACCTCAGAGTACTGAACAGTTTACCACAGACAATGGTTTCGTAACACATGACTTACACCTTTCCTTAGACACATTTATTTGTATTTTTACTTAAAGCTGAATTTTTTTATCTGTTAATTAACAGACAACAATGTTAACAATAACAGTTAACATTTAACAGCAAGCTGTTGCCATGTTGGTGTAGCTAATGTGCTGTGTTGAATTTCCACTTAAACACACAGGATTTCTGTAAAATAGCAAAAGCATGTTTTGTAAAATCCACATGTTAAATGTAGGCAGGGTGTACTGTGTTCCCTTTTTTCACTATTCATGGACCATGATATATTCTTAAACCTTAGTAAAAACCTCAGAACCACCACTTGGTTCCTTGTTCATATACCTTGCCGAGTTGCTGTAGAGAAAGTGCTTCATATTGTCAAACCATAGGAAAGGCTTTCAAATGTAAAGCACAATCAGAGATGCACTTGTTTTGAATAGAGGGTTGTTTTCATTGCTACAGCCAAACACAAATGTAACCCTAGACAGAATGTCAAAATATAAAGGAAGGTCTTATATTTGTAGATTTAAAAAATAGTTGTTTATAATTTAATTGCTATCATTATAACAGAAGCCTTGAGTTTTCCATGTCTGTTTTCACTGTTAGGTTTTGGCTTATTGTCTTCTGTAAAAGCCAAAAAATTATAATAATTGCACTGGAGCAAAATCTTGGCTATGGTGCTTGGTGGCTATATACATTTGTTGTCACATTTTATTCAGATTCCTTGCACTCTTGCCAGTATGTTTGGTTTAGAGGGCTACTATCCCTATACACAAAAAGTACTATAGTAATGCCAAAAATACTACCACTTCCTTAATCAATAAAAACAACAAATGTACTGTACTGTGAGGAGGATAGGATTTTGTGCCATAAGATACTATAGTATTTTTTCTTTCATGTTGGGGAGGGCCCGAACTTAAATTTAGAGAAGGCTTCTTATGGGCCTTACTAGGGCTCATAATGTATCTAGTTGCCTGGTCTTTATTTAATTTTTATTTGTAAAACTAAATTAACTGCCTTTGTTGGCCATATTTGGAGCCTTGACATCTCTTGGGTTATATCAGTTGTTGCTGTTTGTTGTTACTTTGTGTAGTTGCCCAGCTGTCGCCTACAGGCACCTCCAAAGTCCTCATGTCTGCATTCTGTACCATGAAGAGGCCTCAAACTCACTGATGGGACAAACATAATTGTGGAATAGCGGAGCTACAAAAGGACGTCTATTGCAGCTGAAGTGTATTTTATTAGATTCTCGACATCACAGGGTGCTTAATCTGTACATGTTTGTGTGTATTCTCCAGTAGGAACGGACATGGACTGGTCTGGACTGAACCATTGCGTATTTGCTGCAGTGGGGTGGTAGTGGTTATGCTGCAGGGGGTTCTGCTGTCACAACCCATTGCTGCAGGCGTGCCCCTCCCCACTCAAAGAAGTCAACCTGACCAGAGGTGTGTTTGTACCAAGGTTTTTTTGGTCTCATACTATGACTCCTGTGGGATGTCATGAGTACAGGCCTGTTGACCCATTGTGAACATCCATTTCTCAGATGAGAGCAGTTGAGTCATTGAGTTGCACCATCATGTTGGCAGAGCCATCACACCCCTGTATCTCAGTATAGCGCTCAGTATAGTCATTGTGACCGCTGGCCCTGCGAGATACCAAAAGAAGCAGAGGGCCACAGTTGGTGTGAGTGTACATAGGGCAGGTTTCTCCCAGTCCGTTTCTCCTTCCTGGGCAGGGGATGCATCCCAGATCTGTGATCTTTGTTCTTGTTTCCGAAAGATCCACAGGTCATTTTGGCTGTTGCTTTTCTCATTGCACACAGCGTGTACTCTTTCCTGATTGGTTGAAGCTGCCCATATGACACACCTGGGCCAGTCACAGAAGTGTGCATGTATAGTATGCAAAGACAAGAGCAGCACAATCAATGTCAAGCTACATGAATGGAGCTACCAGTCCATCACTGATTAGTCAGTAGTACACTAAAACATGTAGATGGCACCTGAATTTGTGATTAAATTCTGTCTAAAGAACTGGTAAATACAAACAAACCAAAATCAACTCATGGGAATCATCACTGGATTATATATATAGTCAATAGACAATGACCTTAGTTAGCTTAAGTGGCTCCAGTTCTCCAGAAATGAGCAGATTGGTTAGGAGCTCTTTGGAACCTGGATTGGAGTCCACTGTCCTGGACTACAGAGCGTAGATTATAAGAAACAAGCTTTGCATTGCAAATGTGCAGAAAACTTTTTGGAACTCAATCGGCCATTAAATGAAACAGTCACACAACAGTATTTAAGGTCTGTCTGCTGCAAGCCTTTTAACACCCACTGCACAACATCTCTCAAGATGGCATGTAGGATCAAATTGGTGCTTTTCTACTACAGTGATTTTTCTCAACATTTAATTTATTACCGATGGGATCTATTATTAATTATTTGACATAAATATTGTAAAATGAGAATCATATATGGGCAGCAGGATGATGTCAGGATAGCATTTGTCCATCTCGGAGGAGTCTGAGGTTGTACGGCTGAGAGGTGTACGGTTGCTGGGCCGCTGGTAGGCTGTTACTCTCTTACTACTGTGCAAAGTAAAAACAATAGTCGTGGAAAGATGATTACGTAAAGTCACTAAAGGCTGGGAAGTCTCTTGAAACGGTTTCACTAAGTCCCTTCATATTATCCATCTCTTAGTTAGATTTTTATGGACTAAATAGTTTGAAAGAAACAAAAAAGACACATCCTTTGCAAGCTGCATTAAAAGATGATGACTAACATTTGACCTGGCATTTGAGTGAGACAGAAGATAAATGATAAATGACACGCCCCTTCACTTTTGTCAAAGCAGTGTGCTCCTGAAATCCATATCATATAGGCTTCAAAGGATAAAGGGTGGTGAGGTTACATTTGTGTAGTTGGCAGGAATCTTTACACACTCTGAACCTTCCACTTTAATGGATCCACTGGGTATATTTCAAGAAAATGTTATTATTTGGAGTTGTTTTAGTCAAGGAAAATTTAAGTATTTGTAGTCCACTTCTTCTTGGCAGTTTAATTAATAATTATTTTTTATATGTGACATCAATTGAGGTGCTATGTTTACACATTAACATTTTGTAGCGGGTCAACAAAAAAAGTACTTTGAACTCAACAATCTACACAGTCATTCTAATTTTGATTTCACTTGTTTAACTGGAGGATGGATGAGGAGTCTTTTATCTCCGTACTCCTTCTCCAAACCTTTCTTTGTGTGCAGGGGTAGTTTTGGATAAGCATAGGAAAAACAAGGACAGGGGCATTTTAAAATGGAGGAATAGTAAGGACAGGATTAAATCTAGCTCAAACATACTTGTCCCTTAAATAATGAATTTAAACAGGTGGTACTTTTTTCCTTTATGTCAAAGTTCTGTGGTTGTTGTACATGAGGAAAATAGTTGTGCAGGTTAAGAAGAGATTTACTACAGCTTGTTTAATTTCAGTCAAATTAGCCATTTTTGTATTTTTATTGGGTTTTTGACTAGTGGTAGGCTATACTGAGGCATAGAAATCTGAAATAGCTTTTCTGTATTTCATGGTCTTTTAATAAGCAGTATCAGTAAAACTGCTTTTCATCTAGCACATGGAAACACCTCTGTTTTTCAAACCCCTGGTCTTCTTTGAGAGGAGGATGCTTTTATTGTGAAACGTTGCTGGTTGTCAACAGTTGGAAACAATATGGGTAGGACTTGCAATAAATACTTTCCTTTTGTATAGGAATGATTGTTTTTTAGATCAATAAATGTAATGCATTGACAATTTTTTTCCATTGGATAGCCAAAAAGACACTTGCTCTGTTAAGCTCAAATGATTATAATACAATTGAAAAAACTGTCAAGTGTCTTACTTTGCTTTTTTATACATTCTTTTAAAAATAATGCAAAGTTAGAGTACATGCATTGACTGAGTTTCCTGACTTTAATACTCTCTCAAAAAGGCTTAGCAATCACATTAACAAAAACAAAAGGAACTAACTATTGATCCTGTGTCTGTTGGTACCATATATGAATCTAGAATGTAAAGTAGCCTATATCCGTGAGGTTGAATGTTATATATTGAAATAATAATCCCAATTTAGAAATGGCAGCAATTTATGAAAAAGTTCGATTGCAATTTTTTGCTGCGTCTCATTTCTTTATTTTTGTTTCACTACTGACAGAATTCATTTTTGTTATCGATTTAGGATTTTTGTTAAATTAATCAGGATTTGTGTGCATGGAAACTTGGCTAGAACCACATTCCTTTACCCCTGTGGGTCAGCCAAGGTGGAATTGGTTTAACTTGATTTAACAAAATGCCCAATTTGATCTTATCTGATAGATCATGATATTACATCAAGAATACATTTATTTAACTGAATTGAAAATCATTTAACATAATGTATCTTAATTTCCTTTCTCCTCTCCTTTTGAATGCCTATATATATATATATATATATATATATATATATATAATATATATACTATTTATACTTCTTATTGAAGAATACATTATTTTTTCATGTAAGTGTGTATGTATTTATAAAAGCACTAGCAGTAGGGACATTAATAGGTAGAATGACAGGTGGCTTTAGTTGTTAATAGCCCAGATATTTGCATATTGAGCGTTAGGAATACACATTTGTTAATATTTGAATGGACTAACAACGAATAGAGAAACACTTCCTTTTTTGTGGACAAAGCAGTTATTCACATACACTGCCTGGCCAAAAAAGAAAGTTGCCGTTGCACCCGTTATGCATAGTGCCCACTGTACAAGCCTCTGGAGGCAGTGTTATGATCTGGGGTTGCTTCAATTGGTCAGGTCTAGGCTCAGCAACGTTATGCAGCAATAAAATTAAGTCAGCTGAGTACCTGAATGTACTGAATGACCAAGTTATCCCATCAATGGGCATATTCCAGGACGACAATGCCAAGATTCATCAAGCTCAAATTGTGAAAGAGTGGTTCAGAGAGGAATCATTTGTACACATGAATTGGCCACCAGAGTCCTGACCTTAACCCCATTGAAAGTCTGTGGGATGTGCTGGAGAAGACTTTACAGAGTGGTTTGACTCTCCCGTCGTCAATACAAGATCTCGGCCAAAAATGAATGCAACTCTGGATGGAAATAAATGTTGTGACGTTGCATAAGGTTGTCGAAACAATGCCACGACAAATGCGCGCCTTAATCTAAAGGCGGTCCAACGAAATATGAGAGTGTGCGACTTTTTTTTTGGCCTGGCAGTGTAGCTTCCCATTTCATACGAGCATTTCTGTAATATGTTAAAAGTTTGGTTTTTTGGAGTATCGTAATTGCATTACTTCTTGCTAAATAATGAAGGCAACCAGGACTTGGTAGTGTCCTCAGACTTTTGTTCCCCACTGTACATATAACAATTAGAGTGCTCCAAGGGGCCAAAACCGGGCTTCGCTGTTGAAGCTCACTTCCTGGTCTCATTAAGAGCGATGCTCTATAGCACCAGTGCGGTTGGCTCCAGGTCTTTCAGACCCGTTTTTTAATGCAAGTCAATGGTACAAAATGCGGTCAAAATACAAAGTCGATACATTTACCCAAGTGAACATGTAGTCGCAATAGGTGCTTTTCTTCGTCTAATGTCTTCTCATGTGCCGATTTGTTAAGTTATTGTATCGTTTGGGCGCTATATTTTATATTTTGTGGACCAATTTGCGGCACTTCCTAGATACTGTGCATCACTAGTATCTTACGCGCTTAATGGACGAACCGGACCCGGCCCGGACGTAATGACCATAAGGGTCCCCCTCCTCCCAACTGTGCAGTGTCTGGCTCCAATTTTTGTACAACATGGCAGGACTTCCGCAGCTTCAAAACGCTTTTAACAAGCCCATGGCAAGTCGATGGGTGATGTCACAGTCACTTTGTCCATATTTTTCTACAGTCTATGGAGCACTCACTGCTGTAATCCTTCTCTATTAGGGAGAGCGCAGACAAGCATGTGCTGTCCTTCAAAGCACATTAATATGCCACCACTTCATGTCACACCACACTTCGCAAGTCAGGCTCACAAAGACATGAGTCTGTGCGTAGCAGGTGGACTTAAGGAAGTCCATTCAACTCATGTGTGTTACATGGCATTACATGGCATAGTGATCTGTCATTGTGAGTGCTTCTGGAACCAAAACCATTGTTCAGGCCTAAAAGAAAATCAGTGGAGCTTGGATTGAAAAACACTGCAGAGAGCAGGCCAGATATATACACTGCAGAACATAGCATTTGTCTTTTATGAGCCTGCATCCTGTGCTGACTGTTCCAACTGTTAGGGCTAACATGTACGCTATGTTGTGCTGATTGGATGCAGAAAATCTAACAATCATTTATCAATGTTATTTTTACAGACCCAAAAAATGGCTTACTTTAAATACAAAAATATGAATTCCGCACATTGATATCAAAATTTCCTGTGCTTTTGTAGAGTAATGTTTGGTCAATGAATAACTTAATGTAGATCACAAATAGTTGGAATATCATTTTAGATATTGTGCTGTGATGCACACATATTTATTTTTTGGTGTGTGTGTGTGTGGGGGGGGTTCTCATTTCCAGTTTGTAATGGTTTGGTATGTCACTGAATCGTTGGAAATGAAAATGCACAAAAGTCTGGGGAAGGTAGGACAATGTATGACGCAGGGCTGTAGTCAAGATCGGCTCAGTTAAGTCCGATTCCAAGACCATTCAGTGCTAATTTGAGTACTAGTCAAGACCAAGTCCAAGACCAAGGAGGGTCGAGACGATTTGAAACTGAAACTATGGCATAGTTCTTTTTTTCAAAGGATAACACCATACAGTCCATAGAAAATGCTAATCACAACATTTCTACATGTGATGTAGATGTAGTGTGAAACCACTGTTTCTGTTACTGAACCAGACTCATGGCATTTTGTTTTTGGGTTAGCATATATATTTAAACTGTCTCCCTCTATTTCCCATTGGAATATAAGGTCACAAGTTTTGGTTCACCATTGGTATTTAGGTGTAAAACCAAATAGCATCCATTTAAATCCATTCAAATATGGAATATTATACCTTAAAGCAGGAGCATCCGTATATGTTTTGGACTCTGGGCACTTAGCTTAAAACTGCTGTTTTCTTTTTCCACCTCTCTCTTTTTTCTTTTAAATCAAAATAAAACCTACCCAGTCATTGGCTGACACATACGTTCTGCTGATCAGAACTTACTTTTCCCGTTTTTATGTGGTGCTCGCTATGCTATAGGCTACATCAAGTTGTGCTAATTGTAGGTTAATTTTAGCTAGGTATATTAACTTTAACTTTATTTGAGGTCGTTGCATTACAGTCTGTCATTGAATATATATTTTAAAAGACATATAATATATAATATGATAAAAAAGATAGCCTATCACATTTTAGAACATCATGGCCATATTTGTAGTTTCTTTGAAGACAAAACATTTTAGACCACATGGTCACCGTATTTGTAGTTTAATGGAAGTGAAACTTCATGTTGTCCAATGTCCCGGCCTCCAAAGAACTATAAATACGACGTCCAATGTTCAGATGAATACGACAGCCCTGGTATGACATTTGCCCCATTGTGAATGTGCATTTAATTGTATCATGTTACTTGGCTAGAGATTCGAAAATAACTCAGAAGACCTGAGATTACAGAAAATTAAGAGTTCACTGCAGTAAAATATCATTATATGGTAATGTGGAGGGGAATGGATTGATGCATTGTCCTGGTTTTTCAGGAAGGTCTTATGAACAAATACCTGCAGTACCTCGACAGTCAGGATGCAGCTTTCTTATCTGAATTAAAATGAATTGTTGGTAGGGTGTTGTGTGAAACTCAGGTCAGGTTTGTCATCATGTTAGTCAATCAACCGACGTTACTCACACCCACAAACACAATGGGACCACTATAAGGTCCACGTATGCGATTGTAATAAGACGCTCCTAAAATCAAAAGTATAATTAATGTCCCTTGTTTCTTTTATAACAAGCTATGTTGTGTATAATGATCTTTCAACTAATAAGATCTGTTCACATATTCTAATTATGTAGCATACTGATTTATATTCCATGGCGATTATTTCACTGCATACACTCACAAATGTTTAAAATGAGTCTTTCAAAATTAGTTCACTTTCAGCACCTCACTTTGAGCACCTGCCCCTCAAAAGGTCTCTACATAGCCCTGATGTATGGTGAATGTAAACTGAATTAAAATACAGTATATTTACACTTTCCTAATACAAAGAAAATTGAATCATTGTCACGATAGCTTGAAATGGACTGGACAGCATGTTTTGTAAAATTTTCAATTCTGCGACAATAATATCGATCATTGTCACTCATACATGCAATTCATCATGTATTATGCAATTTATACAATGGATGTACTTTTTAAATATATTCAACATGCAGTATACGTGGTGCATTCCATCTATGGAAGTGGCAGTGATTGATACATTTTCTAAAACTTGTGAATGATTGCCAGGTGTAGCCTATATTTGGACGTGTATTGAAAAATATTGCTTTAGGTTATGGATATACTTTGCGGCATATATAATTTATTGGTGAGAGATTTTGTCATGGTGAAGCTGTGTATACATGACAGATTCTGAATAATATATACTTCTATAAATATCAAGTGAATGGCTGCCCTTTGCATATGCGTGTCTGCAACCGATGGTACAAGAATAATAGTCTTTGTCGTAATTGTCTGCTGACGGCCAAGTGAATGTGTCACTCTACAGATATAGACCCATCCAAGCAGTTGTAAGCCAAGGTAGATGGGCATCATTGCCCTGCTATGGGTTTGCTATTTATCAGAAGATATTTTTGTAACAAATCTGAATTCAGAAAAGACAAGACGGTTGCTGCTTAATTATACCAAGGGAAAAGATAGAAATAAAGTACACGGTAGTATGTGCTGTGACAATTATGATTAAGTATATAATGTTTAAATGCAAGTCTTGCATTTAAAGCAACTGCATTTTTAGCAACTGTGTTGTTAAGCACTACAGTAGGCCTACTTATGATATAGTATAGTCTACATTGAATAAATGAGTGTGTGTCTAAGTGCACAACATGTGTGCGCGTGCATATCTTTGTACTGTCGGTCAAATATTTTACTTCATATACCTTTACTGAGATGACGCCAGTAGTTCAACATATAAAACTCTAGCTGTAATTGTATGAAGTTGTATGTAGTTATATGACATAACGCGGACTCCGTTCAATCTTCTTCTTTTCGTAGAGAACCTGACTGCAGGTTGTCACACATTTTGAGTTCAACACAGCATCGCTACCCAACACACTGCATCGCTACCCAACACACTGCATCGCTACCCAACACATAGCATCGCTACCCAACACACTGCGAAGATGATGAGAGCTGTGATGAGATCTTGCCGCTCACCACCCTATTAACCTGGTTTAGAAAGTTTTTACCCCCCCCTCCATTTTATATATGTGGGACCACTGCACAATCATGTAGGCCATTTGTGTCCAATCTTGGGCCATTCTTTAAAGGAAAACCTGGATACGGCTGTAGTGCTCCAAAATTATGGTACGTAATAAACCACATAGCAGACAATTCTGGCCCAAATGTGGCCTCAAGCTGGTACTGCTGGCATTCTGCCAGCATCGGCAAGCAGTTTGTTAGCCGAGTCAGGTGTGGCAATGATGGCACCGCATATGTGATGTCAGACAACATGTGGGCCGATTGTGGATAGGGTTGTGTGGCTCAGTTTTGGGGGCAACCTGATTGGTTGATTTGGCCCTGTAATGGCCCATGTGTGGCCCTTGTCTGGCAACCGGATCTGGGCCATCCACAGGTTGTGTGGGCCAGAGTCGTGCCAGAAGAAATTTGCTATGTGGTAAATTTATGATGGCACTGCGTACGGCGATTTGGTGCAAATCTAAAGAAAGAAAATCGGAAACTGGTTGGCAACAGATAGAGAATTTGGCCTTGTTAGCGAACCCGAGACCTGGTAAAAGTTTGAGCAGAAAAGTAGGCCTATAAAACATCCTGTCATGGTATACCACTGATGCACACACACACTTTTGGCTCACGGTGTAAATAAGGAAAGTCTGGCAATATATTTTTCGTATAAATTTAAAATGGCGCACACAGAGGAAGCTTATGGTTGAATGGGAAGTATGTTATTTATAATCTGCTTCATTGGTAAGGTGTGACTTGACATGTAGCAGACCTCTATTAGATATCTACAATGTGAATAATCAAATTCTGCTAAATGCTACAAGTGATTTTAGGTTTAAGACTTCATATTATTAAATATGATTATATAAGAAAATGTAACATTAATAACCAATGGGGATTCTATTATCCGCACTTGGGGGAAATGGTTATTTTTGTTTGCTTAGTTTTGTTTTTTGAGATATAAGAAAGTTACGTTATTTTATTTTTATATCCATTGCTGCTTTAAGCAATACTGTAACATTAAATAAATATTGATATTTTATTCCCGCATAGGCTAGAAGCAAACATTTGAGTTCTGTATAAAATTAAATGGATAAATACAAATTGTACACAATAACTTTTGTGACATACATAAGCTGTTCTTAAAGAGTGCGAGGCAGATACAGGGTTTTGTTCGAATCATAATCCCACAATATTTAATAACATGATCTGGGTCGTCATAGAATCTGATCTCTTGATGGGTGATTGCTTGTTTTTGTTACCTGGTTATGATTACCTTCGATTAGAATGGATTTCTTACCTCTGATCTGTGATATTTCATATTATTAATCATTTGTAAATTGAAGTAATTTGTTACAGCCAAAAGACTGCACCAATGTCATTTTAACTCGCCTAAATACACATAGCCTACAGCCGAAAGTGTTACAGCTATATATGGAAAGAAAATTTAATTAAATTTCTATTCTGTTGAAATCCAACAGATAATCATAACCAGTGGAAATTATGGAGGAAACAAGACTGCAACTCCAAAAAACTTGTACCTGGCATGATGGTCTTTTTGACTGTACAAGTCAGTGGCCAAGCTGGCTATCAGAGCTTGAGAGCCAGGTTTACCAGTCGCGATGTGGGAGCTTTCTGATTGGCGCTTGAACCCTGTATCTTATATCTCGGACTCTTATGACTTTTGGGGATCATTTTCCTAACGGGGACCCCTTCGCGATCTGTAGATCTACAGCAGCACAGTACAAGAAATGTGTAGTCAATATTCTTCTAGTCAACAGACTGTACTGGTAGTTAATATCTTACTGCGTATGTGTACGTAAACAATACTATTTAAAGCTGCTCTTAAAAAAAAAAAGAAAATAGACAGAATCGGGGGTCCCACATATTTTTTTAAAGAAACAAAACAAAACAAAAAAATATTAAAATCTATAAGTGTGTTTCCAATTTAGGCTCTTTGTTACGAAACGATAGGTTATGTATCCTGCCTCTAGGCTCTTTGTTATGAAACGATAGGTTATGTATCCTGCCTCTAGGCTCTTTGTTCCGAAACGATAGGTTATGTATCCTGCCGATAGGTTATGTATCCTGCCGATAGGTTATGTATCCTGCCTCTAGCGGTTCAGGGTTGCAGAGTCTCTTGGTTAGAGAAGTACAGGCCTGCTTTCTGGTAGAAAAAAAAACAGTGTCTTACGTTGCAGAAGTCGGACTCTTCCAAACTGCACGTGTCATATTAACATTGTCTTGAAACATTTTGTTGGCGCGTGTCGACTTTGCAATTGTGTTGTACACATTATGACCTGGTGCTATTTTCAAACTGTTTTGTGGTGCTCTTGACAGTCAAACACATCATAAGCACTGTTTTTAATTAACTGAGAAAGTAGTAATATAGTACTTTCCGTAAACGTTACGGAGTCAGTAGTTGTGCAGGCAATACGTTTAATCTTAGTGTTGTGCTGAGTGTTCATTGTATTTACTATGGATGTGGGACAAGCAGAGTGACATTAGATTAATCATGCAAAGAGGCTGAGCAATCTGGGGGGTTTGGATGTATTACAACTACGAACCATATCATCAAAAAGTGTGTAAAGACGAGGAGAAAA
Organism: Ilyophis sp. 1 JC-2022; assembly: GCA_022702515.1. Lineage (NCBI taxonomy): Eukaryota > Metazoa > Chordata > Actinopteri > Anguilliformes > Synaphobranchidae > Ilyophis > Ilyophis sp. 1 JC-2022. The sequence continues at coordinate 48,924,455 of CM040401.1, read as the reverse complement.
ATCCCAACAACCACAAGGAAAAGTAACCAATGACCGCTTTACCTATTTAGGCATTGGAGCAAGTGACGCTGAAATTTAAGGGAATTTGGAAATTGTCCCTTTCAAAATGAAAAAGTAATGAGTCATAGATTGGAAACATATTTACTGTATTATTTGAAGGGTTTCTTAGCACCCAATAAGCAATGACTTAAAGAGGTTATGAGCATGTTTTTTATTATAACTATTACTATCATTGACACTGGATTTGTCTAAATAAAACCAAGTTCCTTCCAAGCCCAGATTTCCAGTGCCGGTAGGCTACTGGTGGTAACGACACGCGTTCACATACTTTTTACAGGTTTATAAATACAAAGGTTGTCTGAACACTGTTTACAAGCACACAACTGCAGTGATATTACCCTTCTGGTACCCTTCTCTTGACTTCACCATACTTTGGCTTTATTTATTTGAATCTAGCTATCCGTTCTCTACCCGCTGAACGCTTGATGACACGGAAGCTCCAGTGAATGCAATCCAGATGTCTAATGCACTGTGAGCCCTGTCTTTCCATGGGTGCGTCACAATACTCGAAAAATGCATCCTCGGCCATGACCGAATATGATCCCTTCACCCCTTTGAGGGCGCGTATTTGAGTCAACTTTGTCAAAAGGTTTTTCAGTGGGTGACTATTTCTCACAAATGGGGGCACTTAAAACCCCCGGATGAAACCCTTATTTTTTTTATTTTTTTTAAGGGGATTCAGGAGCACGCTCATCTGACAATTTCAGGAAGTAAACCGGAAGTAAAAACTACAACTTGTAGTACAAAAGCAGGACATATTACAAACTACTTCCTCACTAGTTTGGAAAGAGTTTTGCAGGATTTTTTTGCATACTGCTTGCAAAGTAAGGGGAGAGGGCACAAACTAAACAGGGGTCTGAGTGGACAGGGGGCCGGGAACAGGGATCATATTCGGTCATGGCCCTCCTTTCTTCCACTACCACCTCCTTTTCTCCGTACCCAGGAAACCGATCTTTGTGTACTAATCTCATGTTGCTGATTACATATTAATTACATATTAATGGTTACATATTAATTACTGTCTTGACGCAAGCCGCAATGTTAGGTACATTGTATACTGCACATGCAACTAGCCTACTTGTTTGTTTGTTTTGTTTTTTGTTTTTGGGGGGGGGGGGGTTTCATGGAACTACTTGTGCATGAAATGTACAGGCAGTTTTGCATACTTTTGGGTCGGAGACGAGTGGAGTAAAGGAGAGGAGGTAAAGAATATTGAGACACACCCTTCCTATTCCCATCACAGTCCACGCTGTGTTCATTTTGACGCAAAGGAGGGCTTGTCACTATCATTGGCTTCTGTTTAACTGTCATTGTTTATTATATTTTACATTCATGGTTTACCTGTTGTGCATAAAGGATGAATACACATTAGAGCTGCAAGCTCAAAACTGTTAGATAACATATACTGTTATGCTTTTATAATAGGTAGGCCTACATGTTATCTGATTTGGGAACTTTTCTGAGATAGCCTATATTAGTTATGCTGGCATGCATTAACAACATGTTCACCATAAAGATTAAAACGTTTTACATATTATTCTGTAAAAATACACAAGGCATATGCGGTACACTTTCAAAGTTTACCAGCACTGAACACATGAAAAGAATGTAATGTCGCTTTATACACGTCATGTTTTGCCTTTATATATTTTTTTATCATGCATCAATAACTACTAATACGTACATAAATAAATAAATTATTTTAACAGATGTTAAAACATAATTTGTTTTTAAAAAACTGTATGACTGCTGTATGTCTGCCCTTGATCGTGCTTCCAACAAACATTGATTATAGGCTACTGTTTTCATTTTTATTAAACTGACTTCCATCGTGCGATGTGTATTGTTTTTACCACCTTGAATTACTTTTTTGTGTATGTTTCATGTACTAAAAACAACTCTTTTTTCCCAAAATACTTTCAAATCCAAAATATTTTAATTGTGGGTTCATTTCTTATAGTTATTTGTGTTTATTGGGTTTCTCACGTCATTACTAATGGTTTCACATAATAATGAAGTCCAGGCAGCCAGAGGGTTAATGTTTACCTTTTCTTTTTTCTCACATACATTTTTTCTGTTAAAGAGAGGAAAAACGTATATATGGTGCTGTACCAAAGCCTTATGTAACATAATATTTTGCTGTATTGTTTTTGCATGTTTTGGTCTCTGCTCAGCAGGAGGTTGAACACAACCCACCTGAGAATGTCCCTTATAGATGTTGAGGGGCACATGCTACCCTTCATATGACTTCATCTCAGACATTCCCTGACTGACAAGATCTCTCAACCAATGTACACATCTGGGCATAGTTTTTTCCACCAATCCAATCCTTCCCCAAGTCTTTATAAAAAAATGAATTCTGGTAATGTACAAAACTTTCTACTTTGTCAGAAAGGAAAATATACAGCAAGTTGTAGCCTATATTTAAAAAATATTAACTTCTTTAACAAAATTTATTTAGTAAGTGTGTATGTTTAGAGTGAAAGTAATTATCATTCACCCAGGTTTCAAAGCAATCTCTCTCTCATATTATTTATTGGAAATAAGAAGTGAGCTTCCAGTGTATCCAGCCTGAAGTTCCAGGTTGAGTTAGTAGGCCTACCCAATGTTTAGGTTTCACAGTAGTTTCATGCATGTATTGAAATTGGAGAATTTTTTTTAGCAGGGCTGACATCTATTACTAACGTGGAAGAACCATTTTCCTCATTTATTTACATAACACGTACCCTTGACCAGGCCAACATACATTGCTTACATTGACAGGTCATCAGCAGTGCTCCAAACATGATTTAAGCCTGCAAACTTCTGGTTACAACTTTAGCCCATTAACTGCGACACTGTTCTGATGCTCTCTGTCATTTTGTGTACGTAAAACAAAAAAAATGTCACATCAAAACAAGGACAAGTCTTCCTCTTTGACCTATAAAGTGGAGCAGGTTGAGAGATACAACATGCCAGCCACCTGGTGTGTTCAAGGTCTTGCTGAGTATCAGAGAGGCTTTAGAGCATTAACATTATATTTCCATGGAGACATTTGCCCTGCCAATGAAGGCAGTGTTGCATTGATGATGTCGCAAGCCTCCGCCCTGTCATGACATGCAGTCTGGGCAGAAATTATTGAGTTGACATTTTCAGATGCTTAAGTCCCATTTAACATTTACTCTGCTCAAGAAATGTTTTGTATTTTGATATAATAAAAATTTACAAAAAAAATAACGTGTTTATATGTTTATTTATTAGTACTTAGTTACTGGAAATTATACAAGTGTTTGTCTTATTAAGCTCCCAAAGAAAAATAATATTTTAATTAAGCATTTTGTGTGATCTTTTCAAAGGTCCTTCAATTCGTTTTTGTCAAGATGAAGAAAACTCGCAAGAAATGTTTTACTACAAATGTGTAATGTAGTTACAGGGTATTTCCACACGATGGGGCTTTTGTATAAAAATACGATTAGTTTTTAACGTCTAACACATCTCAAAATATCCGTTCTATTACTTGTAAAGGTTGTCTGAAGAGTGCCATTTTGTCTTTATTTTGTGGTTTTATAAAAGGTATCTAAATTTATATTAATATAGGTATATTTACAGTACTTGTAACTTAAAAAACTATTTGACAATGTATCCCTGTTCTGTTGGATTCTTAAACAATGCGGATGGTTGTTGATATACATAGGCTACTAAAGTTTGTTCCTGTGAGAAATCGCAAACCTAATTATAGATAGATATAAAGAGACAAACAAACCAATAAATCATAGATCCACCAACCATTTTTAACAGACATGTTGCTTTAGTTTTGTAAGAGACATGAGCTACAGCATTGTCGCATAATCTCGCATTGAAGTTAGAGATTGTCATGTCACAATCATTACCTGTCATTTTAAAAAGACCCCAGGAACTAACCCGTTCATGTAGCCTACATGAATGATCAGTGTAAGACATTGTATTTCGAAAAAATATATATAAGTTAATTACAAATTGAGCGTTATTATTATTATTATCTGAACTAGTTAGTTCACATTCTGTAGGCTACACAAAGAAATCAATCACGTCATCATCATAACCTTGTCGAGTAGATCGCACTAACTACAACCTCCGCAACTTCTGCTCACTCTCATGGAGGCGCGTACCTGTATCCTTGCGCGATACTCTCAGAACTGCGCGTTCAGAAACAGGTCTGCGGCTGCGCACACACACTTCGGCAGACGCGGAGAGTTGCAGGACCGCATCGAAAAAGCTTAGCTGTGTATGTGACTGGCTAACTAACTACATAGACAGAAACTCGTTGAAGACCGGTCAGATGAAAGAACCACATGTCACACATTTTGCTCACGCTAGAGTGAAAACACAATGCTATAACAGCTGATTGTAAAGCTTGGAGGTCGCTTTTAGCTAGCAGCCTAACCTACCTACCTAGTTAACAAGCTAAACAAACCCGAATCGACTTCTCACTAACGTTAACGGTATTGGAATTTTAACAAGGATTTACCGCTTGTATCCGAAACGCCGACTCGGGGGAATGTTCTTATTCATCGTTTCTTGACGGCGTTTAGTGTACGTTACGGTAAAATTGCCCGTTTTTCCATTCGTTGTATTAATTCTAATGCGGTTTTTTGGAGGTGGAGGATCACGCTGTGCTTTTGCAGGAGAAAACCCGCTGGTAAAGCGAGACAGAAAAAGACCACAGCTTTTCACCACTCACAGGTAACGTAACGTTAAGTTAAAATGGCAAAACCGCGCTGTTTGTATTTTTAGTTTCGTTAGCTAACACCTTGTTGGTTTTGTGTTTGGTCGAATAGGTTGGTTAGCTGACGTTAGCTAGCTTCGTATGCACGTCCTATAGAGAAAGCTAGCGTTACTAACGTTAACTAACGTACCCAACACCTAACGTTATAACGTGACTAACTTGCATACAAATTCACCAAACTTAGGTCACGTTGGCTAACGGTTATCTAACGTAGCGACGGTGGTAACGTTATGGTGATGTTCAGTAAGAAAATTGGGTCAATTATGTGGAAGAGTTTGTCTTCATTCGTAACGTTAATTTAGCTCTTTTAGCTGGCTACTGCATGGATTCTGAGGGTGTGCCAATTTAACGTTATGCCTGTTAGCTAACGAAACTAACTTACCTAGACGAGTTGGTTAACTATTGTTAGCGTACTGTCTTGATGGCTACCTGACTAAATGGGGAAAACATGCCACACATCCCCGTTTGCGCCCAGTCAGCGGATCGCTGAAATATGCGAGCGCTAACGTTAGCTAGTGTTGTTATTGGAAATGACTCGTAACTCGCTTGGTAATGTTCCAGATGCATGGTAATGTTCCGGGGGGGTTGTTAACCTTTAACGTTTTAATGTTCATTTTAACATTAATGAATGACTGTTCAAATGAGTCACTGTGTAAAAAGCTAATGTTATAGCTAACGTTACCTAATGTGTTAGCAAGCTGCGTCGTTAGTGGCAAGTTCATGGATATCTGGTAATGTATATGTTGGGTTAGTTTTATTGAACCCTGCATTCCTTAACTAACGTCAGACATTTACGGTGAGCATTTACAACTTCATTTACAAGGTCAATAAGGGAAATGCTTGAAATGAAAAGGGGACAAAGGTTAGCATTTTAGCTATTTTCAGATGAGTGTGACGATCACCGTTGAACGTGGTGCTGAAATGGCTTCGTTCTCTCCGTGAAAAATCAGCAGTGGTATTACTATATAGCGCAGTTAAATTAAACCGGTTTACCAGCCGTCTAATTTCTTGAAGAAACTCCCATTCCAAAAGTTAATTAAATAGTTTATATCTAATAACTGAGTGTGGTTATCGGGAGTTTGCTTCGAAGTACTCTAATTTCAGTCTCTCTGAATAGATTCACTCTGCAGTAGACGGGCGATGTGCTACTTCTGAGTCACGCAGATCACAAACGGTTCCTTTTTTAAACTGATTTGTGGGTACTTTACACTGTTGGCTTTGTTTACTCCTGAGCGCGTGTGATGTGGATAGATGGATAGAGTTCGGGGGCAGAAGCGTCCGAAAAGGAATAGTTGGTCTGAACCACGCCCCCTTTCTCTGAGTCCGAAAGGCAGGTTTAAAACCCCCGCAGTTCAAGTGCCTGGTTTTGAATTTGCCTCAAGCTGCACTTTTATATTTTATATTTTAGGATCAAATAGATTAAGCAAAGGTGAAACAGCGTCCAAGCCATCAAAAACCCACACTCAGTGTTTGTATGTTCATTGGAAAGACATGTTTCAAAAAGTATATAAAAAATGTATGTCTGGTGCTTACATGGAAGAAATAACATCCTGCTTTGATGGGATATCTCTAAGATGTTAACTTGAGTTAACACTTAGTCTGTGTCTGTGAGAGGCCTTTAACCCTTGGCATCTGCTTACCACTCCTGAAAACTGCCGAAGCTCACTGTTTTGAAATTAAATTTGATCACATGACCACATGCAAGCAGCCTTTCAGTAAATATATTCAGAGAATATTTTGCGGAACTCACTAATCTCGTCACTGAGATTCCTACAGTATCTGCACATATCTCTACAGGATCCTTTGGAATGGAGACGCCTTTTTCCAAAGCCAAGGAGTTGATTGGTCAGAGGGTGTTGCTTTTATATGTTTCAATCTGTTATCCTGAACATAACCTGCCCCAGAGCAGGTTATCTGTGCAGAGTAAGTTGCTGTGGCAATATACCCCGATTAAAAGTGAGTAGGCTTCTTGATACAGAAAACCCAGGGTTGGAGCTCAATTTAGCTCGCTATCCTATTAATCTTGCTTCGTAGTACACCCCTCAGTTCTTTGAGTGCTTGGTGGTGTTGGCGCTGTGGGTGTGGTATTGAACTTAGTTCCAATTTGAGCAAATAAATAAATGAACCCTAAAGATCGTAGATCTTGTTCACTTTACATTATGCATTTCCATGCTCTCCTCTAGTGACTTACAAAGCATACATTGTTTACATACAATCCATTTACCGAATTGTATATTTACTGATGAAATTTAGGTTAAATATACTTTGCTCAAAGGTACAGCAGCAGTGCCCCACCTGGGAATCAAATTTACTACCTCAGTTACAAGCCCCGTTCCCTAACCATTCCGCTCCAGTACAATTGAGAAAGATTCCACTTAAACTAAGGTGACAATGTATACAGCACCGACAAAGGGAAATCGTGGTATTGCAGGGAATTCTCTTTGAAGTTAGTCAAAATTCTTCAGAATTTGCAAATCTGATTTTATAAGCTATGCTTTTGATCAGTAACTTTTCTCATATATGGTTTACTTTATACTGCAGACATACACAGGAATTTGAGTCAGCCATTAAATTTTATACAACCTAAGATGTGTCCAAAGATATCTTCAAAAAAGACTAAAGTTAATGTAATTTATCTCTACACACTAAAAAAACGCTGGGTCAATTTTGACCCAATATGGGTATATTCTATAACCCAGCGCTGGATCACTATAGTTTCTACCCAACGCTGGGTCAAACTGATGGGGTGAGTAGTTGGCCCAACACGTTGGGTTAATAAAAGTAACCCAATGTATTGGGTCAACTAATGAAAAATAACCCAACGTGTGATCCAGCAATGGGTTCTTTATTTCCCTATTTATTTCTGCTGAATGTTTTACAAAATGAATGCTGAGCTTAAATTTTTTAAAAATAATAAACTATATTGATTGCTATGAATCAATGTAAAACATGCTATAAACACACATACAAACAACACACTAGGTCAATTAAAAAATATTTATTTTAAATCAATCATTTTATATTTCATATACAATTCATACAAATAGAACACATGCACAAATGTAGCACATTACATATAATGAATTAAACACTTTTTAAAAACACTTTTACAACACTTAAAGAAGGGGTATATTGTATATACTATGAGGCAATCTATGCCCTTTTTAAGTTGTCAGAGACAAACCATTTCAAGGTAAAACACTGGCCAGTGCCGTACGCAAAAAGCGTGCAGATGGGGACCATGTTACCCCTTTGCACCTGGAAGGTTAAAGGGGTAACGTGGTAGTTGAACGTGACACATGCCAGTTATCTTTAGGTAACATCAAAGTGAATGTGTCCATCAATGTTGTTATTCAGTCATTTTTAAGTACTATAAAACTCCTTTTTATATGCCCAAATTTCCCATTCTACAAGTTCACCTCGTTTTGTCGGCTTATCAATGAGAACTTTCAGTCAGATAGTTACCATAGTTACCTCGAGACTGGATTTACCAGGAAGTGTATAGGCGTTTACAAAGTCCTTAATATAAGCAATGTGAGATGTCACACCAGCTTTTAATCTCCAAACATTGTTAAGGTACGCGCTACCTACCAGGCCATATTCCAGAATTTGCGTAATTTAAAAAAAAAAGTATGATAAAAGCACAACGATGGTGCGTCTCCACTGCAGTCGGCCACTCTATCGATAGCATGCTGGGAAGGATTGATTCAGTGAGCTGACGTTAACGTATCACTTCGGAGACCTTACAGCACAGTTTAATGCCAGAGAAGGGTATGTTCGATAAAGTAAGGCTAGAGTATGTTCGAATCCAGTGCTCTGTGCATGGTACTGCCATAGCGCAGTAGGGTTAATGTTACCAAAAGCAGATGCATACAGCTATGGCACTAGCTTGTCATGCTGCGTTTAAAAGCTTCAAAACTATATTTTTAACTGAATATGACATTAACACACACAGATCATGAAAGCCAAGACATTTTTTGTGTAAAATTATATAAAACCAAATAACTTACATTAGCTTGTCGCCGCGAAAGTTATTGTGTGACTGCTTACAAGTTGGCTATTCAAAGGACCAGTGCTAGCTTGTGATATATGACTTTTGAAAGCTTCAAAGCTATATGTTCACACTAAATTTGACATTAAGACACGCATATCATGAAAGCCAAGACATTTTTCAAGTAACATCAGGTGAAACCCAATACATTAGCTTGTCGCTTTGATGGCAGCCAATGTGATTGTGTGACTGGTGGGGGCAGGTGAAAGCTGGCTACGCCAAATGACGCGACGCTACAGCGCTAATTTGTCATGCTACGTTTAAAAGCTTCAAAACTATATTTTAAAAATGAATATGACATTAACACACACAGATCGTGAAAGCCAAGACATTTTTTGAGTAAAATCAGATGAAACCGAATAACTTACATTAACTTATCGCCGCAAATTGGTGAAGTTCAAATTGTCTGTTTTTTTTTTTGTGGGCGTGGATGGGGGAGTGTTCCATAGACAGTTTTGAGACACTGAGGAGTGGTAATTTCTCGTGTGACGTCACACGAGAAACAACCTGAAAATGAGACCGCTAAATTAATTAGTCTATTTCTCCAAACCTATAGAAAATACTAATTTGATAGTTCCGTGGTGTTCCCGCAATGCCCCTATGTACCAATATCATACAAAACACCAGAAAGTAAGGTAAACCACCAAGGCTTCAATTATGGCAATGAAGGGCTGGGGTTGGGTTCGAAATTGGCGAAGGTAGCCTACTCCGTCATGTTGGTTCCAGCCTGTCAAGTAGAAAATATAACTTTAGAATACAGAACATAAATTATAATCATGCTTCGTAGTAGCCCATACCTCTCTGGACAGAAACCTTCTGTGACACAAATGTTGGATAGTAACGTTAACGTACAGTTGCACGGGAAGCGAGTTCGGTAGCCAGCTCGTTAAGTAAAACATGTAATGTTTCGTTCATTTAAAAAATTTACCGCAATTTCCGTCAAATTGAGACTTGTCTAGGCTTATACCTGGATGATCATTTAAATTACACAGAACTGTCGCAAACATGAGCCAGCCAGTTAGCTAGCTAATGTTAGCTACGTGAACAGCTAGCATACATCGTAACTCCGTACCATAGTAACGTGACCTGATAACTAGATACGTTAACTGATAAAAATAAACATACTATAATGAATCATGTAACCTATTGATAAAGTCTAGCTATGGTGCCGATTTATCAGCCCGATGCAGTTCCAGTGAGGTGAGAACAGCCACATCCGGGTAATGTTAGCACCCAGCCAGGTCTGTGGTGGAACCATTGACCCAACACTGGGTCACAAGAATGCTAGCAGTTGGGACCGCTGACCCAGCACTGGCTCTCCAGAATTGACTACACTTGCTGGGTCAGTTTCTGCAACCCAATATTTGGTCATTAATCAAAAAATGACCCAGGAATATGACCCAAACTCTGCAACCTAGCAATCAGTGTGAGTTTGAGGGGTTCAGAGGCAATCAAATGTATAGCATTTCTGCTTCAAAAGGTGAACCACCGAAAGGTGCTTTACTTTACCATTGTCATCGTATTGCCCCCCCTTGAAAGGGAACAACCGATTAGATAGATTAGTGGGTGGGTGGGTGGGTGGATGAGTGAGTGATGTGCGAAATGAAGAAGAGAAATTGGCGTGTTTTGTTTGGAAACTGCAGTTGGTCGAATCATGATCACACAAACACAATTCTTCTGGAGATTTATTTAGTTTTTATGCTGTAGCTGTGTCATACCCATGTAATATCTAGGCATACAGGCTACCACGAGGGCCACCAGTTTGTCTTCCCTTGTTTTCTCACATGGTACTGAAGTCCTCCGCAAACTAGAGATCACGGTAGCCTCTTTGTCAAGCCACTTCTCAGGCAATTATTCCATCCAACCTCAATAATCTAAGTTGATAAAGTCATTGCCACTAATTTAGCACAGACGATCAACAGTGATGTTTACAAGCGACACACGCGTGTTAAATTCAGTTTGATTACTTACTACCGTAGACATGCTGCAGTATTTTAAAATCTTAGACAGGGCCATGTTAGGTTTTCTGAGAAGCAGTGGGAAATGTCCACCTGTCTCTGGTTTTAGAATGCAGAATTAGTATAAACACAGTGATTGTATGGTGCTGGATTTCTCTCACAGCAGCTTTTTCTACGATTGCTACCAACTAAGCATGACCATTCCCCGATATCCTTCTAAAAAAAAGTTGCCTACTCGAGCTTTAAGTTAAAGGAGACCATTCTTAATCTTTATACTATTTTCAATTTAATTTTCTATTAGGACTTTAGAAAAATTTAGTTTAGAAAAATACAAGCAAATGGGTGGATGGAATGTTGTGAAAGAGAACTTTGGTGTGTCTATCTTAAAATACTGTAATAGATATGTCTCAGGGCTCCAGACTAACATTTTACACTGGTGACAAAAAAAAAAATTTAAAAAAATTAAAAAAAAATACAATTAAAAAAAACAACGAAAGTCGAGTGGCAGCAGACCAATAATTTATTTTTAGTGGCACTGAACAGATTTACAGTTGCAAATACCACCAAATTGGTGGCAGTCTGGAGCCCTGGAAGAAATGTAATAATGAGGATAATCATAATCAGAAATGTAGGGCCCCTGGACATACCCGCCTTCTGAGTTGCCGCTCCATAAAAATTCTAGGAGATATATTGTTGTATATAGCCAGCCATGTATAAAACGCCATTTCTATCTGTAGCCTCTTCTCAGCCTTTAATCTGGATTCAGTGTCCATTCACAACCACCAGGTAGTGTGGAAGGGTGGTTTTTGTTCCGTGTTTCAAAAGACTGGGTCAACATTTAAGGGAAAAAGTCGCTTTGCTATTAAGGTCAATTTATAGTCGCCGAAAAAGTATGCGTACGGACGTCCACAGTCTGCGCGGACCTAAAGGGCATCATGGCACACCCAAAACAGACCTGTACCCATGGACCTGTCCTTTCACCTACAAGTGTACCTTCTGCGTACCATAATCTTCTTCCATGAAGGACACCATTGTTGTTTGCAATTTGCGTGTAAAAATTATGGGAAATGTAGTCTAGAAAGGGGGGTTGGTACGCTCGCCTACGAAAGGCAAAAGTCCACGGACAATCCGGCAGACTGTCCGTCCGTGTATGCATCTACTTTTGTCTGACACCAGAATCCTCCCCCTTTCATTAAAGGTCCCTTTTCCTCAAAATTACTTGGAGGGCTTTAATTGAAACCAGAGGATGGTATTAGATGGACACAACTAAAATGTGTATTAAGCTCTATGTTGAGGCGCAAAGAGTGGGGGCAAAGTACTTCACTACCGGCAGTGGGAGAGGTCACTGCTGAGAGCAGCCGGTCTTCCCCTCAGTGACCATAATGCATCAGACGGACACTCTTTGGGATGGTGATCTGTGACTGTTTGATTGAGGATCCAGTTAGTGTTTTACAGTGTTTTTGTATATTTGTATATCATGGAACGGTGGCCTTGGTAATTTTATGCATATTGTACACTGTGCAAATACTAGGTGTGAAACAAGAATACTGCGCCCTGAAGTCACAAAAGAAGTCAAATCTGCAGAACTTTGTGGAAACCGATTTAATATAAAATGTTTCCTGTTGTCTTAAATGGTTTCCTACCATATCCCATTATTAATGCTGCCCTTTCAAGCTTGTGATCAGGGAGTTTCCTCTCCAATCTGGAAAACAAGGGAGGTTCACTTTCCAATTCCTGTTGGCCCTGCCCTGAACTATGCCAGGCCTAGCCAAAGTGAAAGAGTCACAGATGCTCTGCAGTTAATGCTGTTTATTGCATTGCTTCCAAAAGGTCTTTGGATATCCGTTGAAAATGGCCCAGTTTCTGTTATCTATGGTAAGCAACTAAGAAGGCAAGACAGTTACCCATTTTTTTGTTTCTGCCAGTGCTATAAATTCAGAAAAAAAAAACTTTTAAATAATTTGCTTGTATATTACCACTAGTGATACTGTTAGGTTACATGTTTTAAGAAGGACAAAATCCTTGAATGTGTCAGTTTACCTGTTAATATTAGAAGCAGTTTGCCTAAAAGGAATGCCATCCATTTAATGCCAAATATTTTAAAACATTTTTGTGGCATCCAGTCAAAGCAAATTCAAATGATTCTCGCTGCCTCAGTCCGTGCATTGTGCTTTCCACTTGAGCAGGGATGAGCAGGGATGGGCAGGGCAGTCCATTACCGCTCCTTCTGACCACACTATTTGCCCTATTTGAGTGAATTTGCGAGGTATTACAGATGTGAATCTGTTCCTTACCGAACACTGCACTGTGGCCTTCACACGATTGCACACGTGCGCCTGTGTCTAGATAGTTTAATCACCGCATTTATAAACACATTTCTGAATTCCATTTGGTTAGTGTCTTTGGTGTGCACTCATTTGAAGACCACGAGCACTACTTTGTAACTTATCACTCGGTTCACAGTAATCTGTGCACAGATTCCAGTCGCCATTATGTGCGAGTGTTCATTTCAGTTGTATTGTGTTGTCACAGATTTTTAATTTGTTCTTTGCAGGCCAGTGTCATTGAGCTGGGCAGTGGGGAATAGGGTTTGCGCTGCATTTCATCAAAAGGTGGAGCATGTGTGGGCTGCTGCTGGGTGGCTCATCCAGTTAAGGCACTGTTATAGCCTGTGCGGGGGCCACAGTCTATCGAATGTGGACATTCAGTACCAGACCAGCCTCCAGCTGGCTGTAACATCGCCCACGGATTCAGTCAGCTGCCATGACCATGTCTTATCGATCGGCAGTTTTCCCTGCGTCAGTCGTGCGCACACCGTCTGCTTGCTGAAGCCGCACATAAAGTGTCTTCCTCCAACTCGTGCCTCTGCTAGCTCGACTTGGACCTTGCAAACCGAAAGTGGCCGCTTGCACCGTTTATTTATAAGCTTGCTGGTCCTGCAGTTTATTTAAAATGTGCGAGCTTGGAAGCTCCCATTCACCAAGCTGACGGATTTTATGCGAGTCCCCGTACTCTGTGTGCTAAATCGATATTGGGGACTGCGACAGCTTCAGTTAGCTGTCATTTATTCAAATCCACCCGTAACATGAATACGTGGTTCAGATGTATTGGAATGCAAATTGGGTACTCCATGTCATAGCCCATGGGTTTTGCGCTGTGATCTTTGAAGTTGAGTATTGCAGGGTAACATGGCTAAAGTGGGAATGATTTGTCAATGTGAATTGTCTTCAGGTTTCCCATGGGCTGACGTGGGGTACAAACCTTTTCTGTTTTCTCTCCCCAGTTTGGAATGCCCAGTGGTATTTGTTGGCTCTTCCCATTGGTGCAACGTCCTCTTCATTTTGGGTGAACGCAGAATAAGGACCTCAAACACACACACATAGCCAAGCTACTACTTTGTTTCACTCTCCACTCCACCAAGAGAGCTTCACAAGCGATTGCACCAGAGAAGTACAGTTAACGTGGGTCAGAGTTAATAAAAACATCACTTCATTTTGTATTGATACACCTTTATCTAAGCTTGTTTTGACAAGAAAAGTGCTCACTCGCTCTCCCACGTTATATAACACAGGTTTTATGGACGTTTACTTGAGTTACATTTTCAACCATATTTACTTGGTGTTTAACTTGGTTTCATTTGTAGTTGGTAAACTTGGTTTTTAGCTTGGTTAGTTGATTAATTTCTGCAACATATTAATGTACAACATAAGAAAAAAGGTTTTTGCTTACCGTTTTCATCTTTTTCTGTCAATTAATTAGTCACCATGAGCCCATGTAACAATTTGTATGTTTAATAGTCAAGTACTCAGTTTGTCAGCAGATATCCCAGCCAACATGTATTGCTTGAGCATCCCTCTATACTGCCGTTTCGAAAAGTTATTACCAAAAGTTTATTTTAATTTAAAAAAATAATAATTAATTTCTTTAGGCTGTAGGCCCTACATTACATATTCCATCTGCTAAATCTTTTAGGATGCCTCCATGATTTTAATTTTCCAAAAAAAGTTCAAATAAAATCCAAATTCTTCACTTCTTTTTGATCTCTAAGTCTCATGTGTAGAATGAAAAATATTACCATAATGCAGGGATCAGCTGCAGAGTGAGTCAGTTGAAGTGGCTGTTTTGTGCATTCCTCTGTCTTGCAAAAGACTGATAAGAGAATCAAAATATCTGGCAGAAAATGTTTTTGGATGTGGATTTTGGATTAGGATTTTGCCTGTAATGGGAGACATTTGCTTTTTATCATTGAGCTCTGAGCCCTTTTCTTTCATACATTAAAGAAAATGGGACAACGGATAGTTTAAAAAAGTGTCCCAAATCTGTAGTTATATCACAATTGATAAATATTAAAAAATTTTGGCTATGATTTAGTTTTGGGATATGTCTGTTTGTCAAACATTTTGCCAGCAGTGAATAGGTTAATACTCATGTAGCTGTTCTCCATCATGGAGTGCATACTGCATACATAGCATGGGCCTAGCTTTGGACTGTTCATGGTTGAGTCATTGTTCTCCTTTAGTTAAAACAAATGTATAAAAAATTGAACCAGGTCCCTTGCCACAAAGATGAACCCATATATAAGGGTTGGTGGTTTAAACTGGCTGATTATACAGAACTCATTATGTAGCCTATATTACAGTTCCCGCTCATTCATAGATTAATTTAAGTTAGTGTACAACTGGCTCTTCATTTAAAATGTGTCCTTCAAAGGGCTTACAGGTAAAAAAAAAAAAAGCTAACCATGTGAGAGGAACATTGTTTCCTGAAACATTTCAGATGTGAGGCAGTGTTGGGTTTTACACCCTACAGACAGACCACGCAGTGCTACAGGAGCGATGGCAAAGGAGAAGTGTATCTTTCACTGTCTACAACTGGTAGGGCCCCATCAAATCCATAAAATAATTTTTTTTCTGAATACAGTGTAATTTGAAGATGTGTGTCTTTTGAATGCGTGATTGTAGTTCATAGTTCTCCCACAGCTTTCAATAGCAATTTGAATGGCTGTGATCCAACGAATGATAACTGAATTGCAGTAAAATAAATTGACTGTGTGATGGCTTGTGTTTTTAGTTTTAGGCTTTTTTGAGGGCATTGCAGCAGTTGCAGATGCTGCAACATGTTGCTATAGCTTGACTCAGCAAGGAGGTGGAATCTTTATTAGTTGAGGGCACTTTGCGTGCATCTGTGGACTGCTGCATTACGCTCTGTGTTTCAGTACATCGCACAGTGCGTTCCTTATGAACCTTATCCAATTGAACCCTCCCATTCTCTGGGTGACGCAACGGTCAATTGCACGTAGCCGTGTGGAGCTACCTGCCACAGTCGGATTCGATCCGAGGCTGTGAGACTCATCCATGCACCACAGTGTGGTACCTTAACCGAAGAGCCATCCAGCAGCCCAGCCTTTGGAATTCTAACTTAAACCACATCTGTGGTGGAATGAGGCCAGTTATATCCGGCCACTGTGGACTTGGTTGTAGTCAGCTAATGACAGCTGAGGCTTGGAATCGAGGCTACAGGGAACATCCTGTTCTCGTGGTGTCCATTTGTACAGACTCAAACTGAGACTCAGAAGCCCACCAGGGGGCTAGTTTATGCCCTCTGATTGATTGGTACATCTCTAGTGATATGCAGATACATATCAAATGCAGTCTCCTCAGACTCTTTCAGAGAGCTTTGAGAACACTGCGTTTATAAGTCTCTTACTGGAGTATAAGAGATTAAGTGTAAAATGATGGCTCACCATGGCAGAAGAGTTTTTTTTTCAGCGTAGTCTCTCTCGACAGGCTGGAAGATCAAAGCCACTTCTCATCTTCAACCCTAATGGTCTCTTCAGTTCGATGTGGAATTAGACTCAGCCATCTGGTCTACTTATTTTGTCAGACCTTTTTCTTTTCTGTGGAGTAAGAGTAACATAAATAAAGTCTTATTCCTTACAAAATTTTTTTTTTTTTTTAAAGATGTCTGCTTTTATTAAATCGGCTTTTCAGTCAAAAGTCTTTGATCAAGACATTGCACAAAACAAAGCAATCGTTGTCTTTTTGGATTGAATGAGGAGTGTGATTTTTCTTGTTTTCTTGCTAATTGATGACCACAGTGAGATTACAGCATTTGTTGTTTGAGTAAATGTTTTGTAGACAGGGCATTGATGAAAAATAAAAAATGCTTTTGCATTTATTATGGAGGTGTTTTGTGCTTTTTATTGTATTAATGATCCAACAAAATATTTTATAGGTAGGCGCATTTTGGCTTTTTAAAAAAACTGTTAATCTACCCTCATTAATCAATCATTAACCGATAAGTGTAAAACCAGGGATCGGCATTACACTGGTATGGCAGCATGTTGGGAACACTCTCGACCAGCTGATTAAACTTTTCAATGGCCCGCAGGACCAGTAGGCAGGCCGGCTTTACAAAAAATAACGAAACGTTAAAAGTCACAATCTCACTAATGGCACCTTGTTAAAAAAAAAAAAAAAAAGTGAAATCGCCTCGGTAATTACTGCTAGATACTAAGATGTGTGCCACATGTCCGACGTTTCACGTTATGATGGTTGTGCATTATTGTAGCCAGGGCTTGATCTGCCATATGGCCAATTGGGCACGTGCCCAGGGGCACCACACCCTAGGAGGGCACCAAGTAGCCCCAACACAAAGTACTGGCTAGCTGAACCACCAATCAGAGTCCTCCTGTGCACAGCAATTGTTGCTAACCACCACGGACTCCCTAAAGCTTCAGTTTATATCTGTTGGCTATATCAAAAATAAATAAAACTGGTTAAACGGCGCGCGGGGAGCAAAGTTTAGCAAATCGATTGTCCATGTCACATAGGTTAGGTAAAGAATAAAGAATAAATATAAAAATTCAATTAAATTGTTTGGTAACGTTAGCTAGCTACTTACCCAACTGTGCACGATAGCCTACAAACAGTTCTGCCTAGTTATGGCAGTACCGCTCACTTCCACTGACAACAGGTTAAGCTTATCTTGTTGAGAGCGAAAGCTGACATTATGCACTGATATTTTTCTTATTATAGGCTATGTTATATCATAGCCATTGTAGCTAGTTAATGTTAATAAAGACATTTATTCCAGTTACATATACATTTCAACTTCAAGTAGCCTACGGATTCATATCTTTGAAAACCGTTTCAAATGCATGATTTTTGACTCAATGAATGAAAACTATGGAGCAGAAGAATGTAATGGTGCAACATTAGAGAAAAGTAACGTTAAACTCTGACCTTTACGGAGGTGGGAGCACAAAGAGAAAGAATTTGACTAGAAATGACACTACTAAGAAACTTATTTGATTTGATTAACCATTACGTGGAAGCATTTATGAGTTATGTGCATAGTGTCAACTGGTCGAACACAGTGAATGCAGTAAGCATATGCTTAATTTAGTTTCCTTTAGGCTACTTAGGAAAATAAAGCAGTTTTTCCCTGACATGAACATGAAATGTAATAGGCCTACACTGCAAGCCTACGCGAGACTCGCTTGATTAGCAAGGGGGTAATCTGTGTTCAATTTTATGAAGTAGTCTACGTACAACTTTGAATAGTTCTTTATTTTGGGGGATTTTATTCCAAGCACTATGAAAAAGACTAAAACTGTGTATGCTGACCGGTTTTTTTTTTTTTTTGAAAAAGGACACAAGATACCCCCAACATAAGAGTAACTTATTTTCTTACTTTTTGTCATAAATTTAAAGGTTCTGAGTGATACTTTCACAGAAGTGGGTTAAAATATAGGGCGAGCAGATTCTACCGAATGAAAATGGAAGGTTGTTTCCACGGCGACAGGGACAGCAGGGCCTGCTTTTTCTGCTGTGATTAGCACTGTTGGCCTTGCCCTGCACCCTACTAGCAGGATGCAGAATCTGCACTCTTCATCAGTGGCATTTTACCCCCCTCTCATTTAGGCTGTGCTCTTCAGCCTTTCATTCGCACTGTAGACTCTCAGGGTTCACTCCTGGGGCCAATGAATTCCCCATCCCCCCCAAAGGCTTTTCTGAACTATATGTCCTTCCTCTCTCAGCACATCACTGTGATTGTTGTTTGATTTTCTGTCTCGGGTGCGATAAACCGCAGTGAGAATATGACTCGTCACACTCCTCCCTTGTCACCCTGGAATGTGTTGAAAGCGTTTTGATCTCCTGGGTGAAAGAGATGGAGAGTGGCGGACTGGCTGGTGATAGTGGTGTGCAATTGGGGTTACGTCCACCACTTAGCCTTACTTGTTCTTAAAAATAAAAAACCTAACCGACACCATATCCACCCTTTGAGGGCCACAAGGCCTCTAACTCTAAATTACTTGAGCGGGTACAGGCCTGGGTGGGTGCAGCTTGGTGCATCTGAGGTTTCGCACGTGTAAGCAAGGAGAGCATCACACCGCTGAATTACTCCACTGGGACTGCTTTCCCAACACTGTGAGTGGAACGTTCTGAAATTAGCTATGGCAAATGGTGGCAAATAAAGAAAATGTGTCTTGCTTTGGGACTTGAGGTAATTACCCCATTCTAACCAAATGCCGGCTTATCTGCTCTCTCAGACAGTGATGGAAATAAATAAGGTTTAAAATTACCGTTTCCCCAATTCCCTTGGATTTGGAAGGCATGAGCAAACAAACAATGCTAAAACAAAGAAAAAGAAACAAGCCAATATTCGTTTATAAATTAACTTACTATTTAATGAATTTCAAAATGCGTTGTAATTGGCAAATACTAAGCTTCTTCTAACGGTGAACACAATCCGGTCCAATGTGGTATTAAATCTCCCTTTCAGAATGCAGCCGAAAGGGGTTGTTGGGTGGCTCATCCTGTTAAGGCACTGTTCTAGTGCATGGATAGGCTTTATGGCCTGGTGACAAACCGGAACGGCACCAGTGCCGACTGACCGGCCTCCCCACAGGGCTACACAGAATTGCCGCTAACGTCACCCTGGGTAGGGAAGGTTTAATTTGGCCCGGATTACATCTGTGCTCCACCTGCTGAGCTGCTGAGTGTCTTTCTCTGACTTGTAAGCTGCAGCGTGATAAGAAGTGGTGAATGACATCACATGCTTCACAGAAGGGCACATGCTTGACCATGCTCGCTGGAATTGACGGAGGTTGCAGCAATAATTGCATTTATAAAATAAGAGAAAAGGAGTACAGCTAGTCCACACAATTGACAAATTTCAGCTCATCCAAAGTATCTCTTTTTAAAAATGCCACATCAACACAGCGTTCAATTTTTCTCAGAGCTTTCATTCCACAAAGGCATTCTCAATTATTCAAGTACCATTTGTCAGGCATAGTGCTCTAGGCTTCAATTCAATTGTTACATCAGGCAAGAATGCGGCTCACAACCTTAATTTTACTCCCCTCTTTTTAACCCCCCCTTATCCCCCTATGGATTCAGCAAGATGTCTTTTTTTTGACATTCCCAGTATATTCTTTGAAATAAATGGTTGAGGTAAGAAAGGTCTGCAGCTTTCCACTTTTAATTTAAGCCACTCCAGACCTCTGACTGATCACATATTGTAACCATGGCAACAAGTGGGGTCACATAGTGAAATTACAGGATGCGATTGCTTTGAGAGGGGTGTGGGTTCCCACCTGTGTGCAGGGGAAGAACTTGCCATGCAAAACAAAATACAAAAGAAAAAATGCTCTTCCTGTTTTGGGTTTCCATGGTGATACTTGAGCTCTCCTCTGTATGAGAAAGCTTTGCTGTCCTAGCTAAATTAACTGCATTCTTCATCCTATGTGTAGCTCTTTCCATGAAAGTGGAGTTACACGTTGAATGATTGCACAAGTGTTGATTTTCTTTTGGCAATTGACACTTTTCAGCATGATGGTTCAAATTGTGGGGAATGTGAAAGTTGATGTCCTCCATGCAATGGCAGACCTACAGGAGTATTTTAGCAGTGAGGACAGGAATATCTACTTGCTAAATGTATTTTTGTCTTTTGTGCAGTAGGGACCATTTTTATGAGTTGAATGTTCCAGATTAATTCAGATGGCCCTGTGCACCAATGTATTTTAGCAGTTGTTTGAAGTTTTTGCCGCGTTCCTGAGAAATGCCTGCGGATCTGACGGCATGGTGTGAAAGGAGTGTGCTTTGAGGTGTCCTTGGCAGACTTTGGTCACTTTTCCCACATGGTGGCTTCCGTGATGTCAACAATGATGTTGTTTCGAGCCTTCCTATACCCTCTGTGCAGCAGTATTTAATTTTGTGTGCTGCCACACCACAAGACTCTGTCGCCTGCATTTCACCACAGCACGCTGTCACTCCTGCATTTCACCACAACACACTCACTCCTGCATGTCACCACAGCACACTCTCACTCCTGCATGTCACCACAGCACACTCTCACTCCTGCATGTCACCACAGCACACTCACTCCTGCATGTCACCACAGAACACTCTCACTCCTGCATGTCACCACAGCACACTCTCACTCCTGCATGTCACCACAACACACTCTCACTCCTGCATGTCACCACAGAACACTCTCACTCCTGCATGTCACCACAGAACACTCTCACTCCTGCATGTCACCACAGCACACTCTCACTCCTGCATGTCACCACAGCACACTCTCACTCCTGCATGTCACCACAGAACACTCTCACTCCTGCATGTCACCACAGCACACTCTCGCTCCTGCATGTCACCACAGAACACTCTCACTCCTGCATGTCACCACAGCACACTCTCGCTCCTGCATGTCACCACAGCACACTCTCACTCCTGCATGTCACCACAGGCATTTTTTCATCGCAGATAATAAAACATTTTTTATTATTATTTTGTTGAATGCTGCCTGAGAAAGAGACATTGGTCTCGAAACACGTCACCAGCATATAGACAGCAATGCATAGCCTTCTTTGCTCCACGGCAAGATGTATGCTTTGTGCGTTAAAGAGTTAAATATTTTTTCAGCACCCTGTTCAGCAAAGTGGTTTTCAAACTTTTTTGTTGTTTTAGAATTTTGTTGAATTAGCATCAATGACTTTTAGTTCCGCTCTTCTACAATTTGTTGCCAGTTATCAGCGGTGACACAGCTAGGTAATTCCCACTGCTGTGAGCAGATTGGAGTCTGGTAAGGCAGCCCTGCAGCAACCGTTGGTTGGCTTTCACTTACGTTCACTCATCCAAACACTGCAGGTGACCATGCAGTTTAAAGGGCACTTGAAGAGCTGGGAAAAGAGCAGTAACCTACTGTATCCAACTGATTGGGGCGTGCAGATAGATTTACATTTTTAAAAATTATAATAAAAAAAACAAACAAAAAAACAGATTGTCTGGTCTTACAAGTGGGCTATGCTCCTGAAGAGCACTCTCCAAAACAAGTCCGCCTGGGTCAGTTTTGTATCTACTGTTATAAAGCTAATGTATGTGTTTTAAAAGACAACCCGCCTCGTCCCCTTATGACAGATTCGCTTGATGTTTTTGGACATGGTGTTTTATGCCAGGCAGTCACTGTACCACGCTTTCTTCCAAACCATGCGAAACTGCAGTCCTACCCATACGATAACCAAATGTAAGAAAGTATATTTAGCAGAAAGCAGTGATTTGTAGATTCTCTTTTACATATATTTAATTAAACAGTACAAAGAAAATATATTTTAAAATATATTTAATGTTTTACCTTATCAACATTATAGATTTTTGTAAATATATGCTAATTCTGAATGTGATGCCTGCAACACTTTCCAAAAAAGTTGGGACGGGCAAAAAGACTGGGAAGCTCAAAAAAACAACTGTTTGCCATTCCACAGGTAAACAGGTGATGCTATCATGACTGGGTATTAAAGGATATCAAAAATATTTTTCTCTTAGAAGCGATACTATAACCTCTGCATTTGAATGGATCTCTATGGGAATTGGGGGGTGGAACTATATTTAGCTGTAAATTACACTGGAACAGTATGGAACACATGGTTGGCTAAATGTATCTAAGTCCTCAAGGGTCTGACGTATCAAATGAGCCTCAAACCATCACTCTGCTCTCAGATATGCAGTAGATATGGATGGATCACTTGGAGGGTTGTTTCTCCTGACTCATTTTCCTATTGAACTCTGGAAAAATAAGCCAGGAGAAACAACCCTCCCAGTGATCCATCCATATCTACTGCATATCTGGCAGCAGAGTGATGGTTTGAAGCTCGTTTGATACCAGGCTCAGACCTTTGATTACTTAAAACCACTTGGCCAACCATAGATTCCATACTATTCCCGTGTAATTTACAGCTTAATGTAGTCCCACCCCCCAATACCCATAGAGATCCATTAAAATGCAGAGAGGTTATAGTATCGCTGAAAATAAAATATCAAGATATTTTTTATATCCTTTTATACCCAGTCATGATGGCATTACCTGTGGAATGGCAAAAAGGTGTTTTTTTGAGCTTCCCAGTTTTTTTGTTTTTTTTTGCCCCTGTCCCAACTTTTTTGGAATGTGTTGCAGGCATTTCATTTTGAAATGGCGTATATTTACAAAAATCAATAAAGCTGATAAGGTAAAACATTAAATATTTTTTCTTTGTACTATTTTCAATTAAATATATGTAAAAATGAATTTACAAATCACTGCTTTCTGCTTTTATGTGTATTTTACATTTGGAATTGGGGTTGTGGTACATTGAGGTCTTTAGTCGTGTATCTATTACCTCGTGGGACTGTAAATGCAAAGAGAATTGTAAAAAAAAAAAACTGAGAATTCATGCAAATTGCTTCTGCAAGAAATGACATTAGACCATAAAACACAACCAAGATTCTTACAGCTTGAGACCAGATTACAGTTTTGGCTCAATGCAAATAGTTTCTTCTGAAATAAATACAATGTGACTTGCACATTTAATGTGAAACTAAAGACAGCTGTTTGTCAGCAGTGTCATTGTGATTAATACAGACAGCAATACCTAAACTGAAGGCAACTTGAATGTTGAAAGTCATGAAATGTTTAAGTAATTCATTAAGTAAGGTGCAAACACGCAAAACCCACGATTCAATGAAAAGTGCATCTTCAGGGAAAATGCCGTTAAATCCTGGCATTTTTCATTCATTCCAGGGGCAAAGGTTTAGTACAGCACCAGCATCTTTTAGGTTTTTTCCTGTAAAAGACATTGCGTGTGAGGACATGCAGTGAAATTCCAGACTTCCCTCAAAGATTATTGCGCAAGCACCAGCTGTGGGGAGATGAGACTTCATGACATCATCAAATACAGTCCCTGAGACCTGAATCAAGACATCAGTAATCGATGTAATAATAAGAAATGCTCAAAGCAGCTTCAGGCCAAGCATTTTCTGTCAGAGCCACCTGCAGTCATAGGTACGGCAGCAGGGAAATGCGCCCCATTTCTCCCTTTAGCCTGCAAGTCTTGGGGAGATGAGGTAGGGCTGTGTTTTGAGGCTTCAGTGTTCACCATTTCCATGTCTTCTACCTCCGTGAGATGGAAGTTATGAGGAGAGTGAGGAGTGTTATTAGGAAGGACCATGTCAGCCTGTCGCATTGCAGCCTCACCACCAAGGCAGGCATGAACAGAGGGAGAGAGAAAGAGTGGGAGGCAGAAGAGTGAGATGGAGGGAGGGGTGGGGGTGAGTGTAGGAGGGAAGGATAAAGGGAGAGAGTGACAGGGAAGTAGGCAGCGGGGGAGGGATGGAGAGTGGATGCTGAAGGAAGGAGTGAAGAGGAAGTGAACAATGGACAGAGAGAGGGATGGAGCTGGGTGTTGAAGGAAGGAGTGAGAAGAGGAGGAAGTGAGCAATGGACAGAGAGAGATGAAGGTGGGTGTTGAAGGAAGGAGTGAGAAGAGGAGGACGTGAGCAATGGACAGAGAGAGATGAAGGTGGGTGTTGAAGGAAGGAGTGAGAAGAGGAGGAAGTAAGCAATGGACAGAGAGAGATGAAGGTGGGTGTTGAAGGAAGGAGTGAGAAGAGGAGGACGTGAGCAATGGACAGAGAGAGAGATGAAGGTGGGTGTTGAAGGAAGGAGTGAGAAGAGGAGGAATTGAGCAATGGACAGACAGAGAGAGATGAAGGTGGGTGTTGAAGGAAGGAGTGAGAAGAGGAGGACGTGAGCAATGGACAGAGAGAGATTAAGGTGGGTGTTGAAGGAAGGAGTGAGAAGAGGAGGACGTGAGCAATGGACAGAGAGAGATGAAGGTGGGTGTTGAAGGAAGGAGTGAGAAGAGGAGGAAGTAAGCAATGGACAGAGAGAGGGATGGAGCTGGGTGTTGAAGGAAGGAGTGAGAAGAGGAGGACGTGAGCAATGGACAGAGAGAGATGAAGGTGGGTGTTGAAGGAAGGAGTGAGAAGAGGAGGAAGTGAGCAATGGACAGAGAGAGAGATGAAGGTGGGTGTTGAAGGAAGGAGTGAGAAGAGGAGGAAGTGAACAATGGACAGAGAGAGAGATGAAGGTGGGTGTTGAAGGAAGGAGTAAAGAGGAAGTGAACAATGGACAGAGAGAGATGAAGGTGGGTGTTGAAGGAAGGAGTGAGAAGAGGAGGACGTGAGCAATGGACAGAGAGAGAGATGAAGGTGGGTGTTGAAGGAAGGAGTGAGAAGAGGAGGAAGTGAGCAATGGACAGAGAGAGATGAAGGTGGGTGTTGAAGGAAGGAGTGAGAAGAGGAGGACGTGAGCAATGGACAGAGAGAGATTAAGGAAGGAGTGAGAAGAGGAGGACGTGAGCAATGGACAGAGAGAGATGAAGGTGGGTGCTGAACTGCACTAAACCGTGAGGAGCACCTCACCTTGAAACGGAATTTTAAAAAACATGGGATGCAAGTCCTGCAACTCCCATGACCCCCAGCTGTTTATGTGCTAGTCATCGTCAGTGCTTTCAGTGTCTTGCTACGTTTTAATGTATTTATTTTTTTTAGTAGTGGTGGTCATACTCAACTTTTCAAACGCGTTCCCCTTCTGCTTAAGTTCAAGAATAGCTGCAGTCCGGACACGTCTCACAGTGTAGTTTTTATGAAGTTTGAGACGCGGCAGCTTAAATGGGATCATGCTAGGGCAAGAATCTCCTGTGTCTCCTTCATGGATCGCCTGAATGCAGGGGTGTGGTCTGTTACTGAGGCCTGCAAGGACACTGAATTTCAATGTTTTCAACTTTCTTCTTTGGTTTCTTCTTTTCAAGAGAACTTTCTTCTTTGGTTTGAGGTGTTGTATAAAAACGTAACAGTGATGCCAAGCTGCAGGAGGAAAAACAGTTGAAAACAACCCTTTCTCATATTCCGCAGCATGCTTTAATTCAGCTAAGCTTCGTTCTTTCAACTTGCGTGAGAGAGTAGCTGCTATCAAAGGGCTCCTTGTTTGTCTATGGCTATTGGAGGCACAAAGGCAAAGGTGAACTTTGACCCCAGCCCCGGAGATGGGGAGCGCATTGTGCTACGGTGAAGCAGGCTTTATGGACCCCCCCCCCCTGCATGTTCATTAATTACTGGGATTGCACACAATGCCCACGTCCCTCCAGCCCCCTTCAGTGACGAAGGATCTCCCAATTGCTCATAGCCCAGCATCCCCCTGCCGGTCTCACGGCTTGTGAGATCCCCCCCCCCCCCCGAAAAATTCCAGCGGCTTCCTCTTTCTTGCATAGGGTTTCCATGTGGAGGCTGGAAAGTTTCCAGGGAATTCCTGATTAGGGGGGTTAATGTGGGAGCATTTTAACAAAGGGAATTTTCATTCAAGAACGGAGCAGCGGCAGACCATATGCAGCTGATGGAGAACACAAGACCGCCGCGTCAGAGACACCTGAGCCCTTGTGTTCAGAGCTTTCAGCTCTCTGCTTGCTCTCCACATGACAAAGAGGAGGAGAATTCAAATGCAAATTCATATTCTAAAATATTTTTTCCATATTCCAGCAACCAGATGTTGCCTGAATCTTTCATAATGCCAGACACTCAGATCTGTTACATCATTGTTTCAGCAATGCTCATTTATACATCTCTCTTGGCTTATTTTATTTCAGTCAAAAATCGCCATGTGTCATCATCTTATTCCAATTTAGAATTATTATTATTAATTATTTTAAAATCATTATTAATTTGGTGAGTCAGCCTGGCATGTAGGCCATGTCTGGAAGTTTTTTTCTGCAGTCCACCAGCTGAGCTGTCACTCTTGCGTGATGAGGTGGGCTCACTGTCAGTCCTGCGTGATTAGGTGGGCTCACTGTCAGTCCTGCGTGATTAGGTGGGGTCACTGTCGCTCCTGAGTGATTAGGTGGGGTCACTGTCGCTCCTGAGTGATTAGGTGGGGTCACTGTCGCTCCTGTGTGATTAGGTGGGGTCACTGTCGCTCCTGTGTGATTAGGTGGGGTCACTGTCGCTCCTGTGTGATTAGGTGGGGTCACTGTCGCTCCTGTGTGATTAGGTGGGGTCACTGTCGCTCCTGTGTGATTAGGTGGGGTCACTGTCGCTCCTGCGTGATTAGGTGGGGTCACTGTCGCTCCTGCGTGATTAGGTGGGCTCACTGTCAGTCCTGCGTGATTAGGTGGGGTCACTGTCAGTCCTGCGCGATTAGGTGGGGTCACTGTCGCTCCTGAGTGATTAGGTGGGTTCACTGTCGCTCCTGAGTGATTAGGTGGGGTCACTGTCGCTCCTGTGTGATTAGGTGGGGTCACTGTCGCTCCTGTGTGATTAGGTGGGGTCACTGTCGCTCCTGCGTGATTAGGTGGGGTCACTGTCGCTCCTGCATGATTAGGTGGGGTCACTGTCGCTCCTGCGTGATTAGGTGGGGTCACTGTCGCTCCTGCGTGATTAGGTGGGGTCACTGTCAGCCAACTCTCTACCTGTAGTGAGAGAAGAGATATATAGCCCCAAACTACTGCACATATACCAGGCGAGCGATTCCAGTTTATGGGCCGTGTCGGACAACGCCAGTCACTGGTTGTCACTCCCCCTGAATACAACCAGAGGGGATGGGTATTAGGCTACTAGTCCTGAAGCGGTTCTTCGAGAGATGCTATGTTACACGCTGGCAAGCTAGCCACTAACGTTACTGTTCAACTGAAAGAAATATAATAATAAAAATAATAACCACCACCATTAGCTGGATTCTCCAGGAAAACTGGGGAAATACAGCCATTCATTTAAGAAAACACTGTTCTTTATTTATGTACTTTTTGTATAGTAAAAACATATTAGCTAGCCTAACCAGAAGTCTGCGACTCTTATTCATTTTTCTTCCCTGTCCTTTAACGTTAACTTAGGTCTGGGTAGTGTCCAAAACACCCTTATGCATGCGGTGTTCAAAATCAGGGTGTGTACCATTAGTCAGACTCTTACCTCTTCATCTGTTTCTTGCTCCACAGATGACAAATGACTGCCCACTCATTGCAGCAAACATTTCCATTTCAGTTGGCATTGTGGTGCAGTTACCAGAGATACACCACTCGTTTACCAGGCCAAAGCAGTCCCGGTTCTGCAGCGCATAGATTCGGTCAAGGTCTGTGAGTTTGGTCAACGCCTCTTTCGCATAGCATGGAAGGTCAGGGGGAGGTATCTCAAAATGTAACTTACCCTCTCACTTGACGCCACTAGTTTTTTAAAAAATGAGGAAGGGTAGAGGTATACGTAGACTTCTACCCTTTCTCATTTTTGAAAAATGTTATCTTTACCTGTGGATAATATCTCAGTCCTGGAATGGTTTTGGCCAGCCAAAAAGAGAATTCGTTGTCCCTTGATCTGTTAAATAAGGTTGTTGTTTTTTGGTTGAATTCTTCTTTAATCGCTTTTATTTTTTAGTACATAACAAGTATAAAAATAATTGTTCCATTCAAACTATAATGTGCCGAAAATATAAATAAATTTTGGGTGTACATTGGTGTGAATTACTTTTTTTAGATTGGGCATATAATTTCGGACAAAATTTACATATATTCTGAGAAATTATATTAGTTGCATGTCGATGTCCCACCTTTCCTTTTCCTGCTCTCCGACTCATCAAAAGCAGGTGCAACAGGCAGGAGGTAGGAGGGGCGCTTGCGTCATTCCCAGTCAGATAAGCAAGCGCAGAGCACGTGGAAAAATACAATTAAGTGTGGTCCTCGGGAGTAGATTGGGCTTAATGAAGCCGATTTCGATAATTAAACATTCGTCTTGATTGGCCCCAATCCCGATCTTTGGTATCAGCTTGGGACAAACCATTGCTTCTAGGGTTGTGCCGATGGCCGATGTCATCAGACATCGACGATGTTGATGATGTGACTTTTACGTTCGGCCTACATCGCCAAAATTACAGTTTTTTTTACAGACTCCCCAAAACAATTTTTCAGCTTATATATGACTACAAACATTAATATAGTGCTAAATTGTGTTCAGTTTGTCTGTAGTCCAGCCTACTCCTTTGGAAATAGAACCATAATAATACGTTGCGTGCCGTACCTGGGTTATTTAAAACATTTTTTACCAGGGGATGCCCTAAAAAATGCAGCCACAGGCAAAACATTTTTTTTTTTTAAATGACCTTTTAGTAAACTACGTAAGCATAATATTTCTGCCGTTTTTGTTTCCCATATCATCCAGTTTGTTATTGCATATGAAACACAACCTTAAATGCTTAATGTTAACCCCGGTCTTTTCAAAACAATATTTTATTTCGCCGTATGTAGCTATGCAATACGTCACATTTTATCCTATGTTCATGCAGGTGAATGCCTCCGTCAAATAACTAAAAACTATTTGACTCAGTCACGGCACATGTTTTCAACTGCAACAGCTCTAACACGCAAGCTTTCCTCTCATTCTCGTGAGCTATGACTGAGAAATAATAACGTAATTTCAATCTGTTTGTGCATTTGCTGTCTTTTACCGAAGCAATTTAGGCTATTACTATTTTGCATCATTTACCGTACATATTTCACGTCTAAAAGGGTCTCGTAATTTTTTCTGAGCTACATATTGCCTTCTCAAAAATGATCGCATCGCTGTGTTTGCGGGGGGAAATGAAACTAGGTGCCGTCTTCAAATGACGCGTGCAACAAGCGATGGGCCAGCGGTTTGGGAATGCGCTCCACCACTGTATAGGTGCACTGTCAAATGTGGTGAGAAATGTAGCCCTATAGTCTGTAATTTTCCTGTCTCAGTAATCAAACGAAGCATTGACGTTATTGCTGATTTTTACCGGTGCGAGCGCATCCTGCAGGGCTTTTTACCGATTAAAGATGTAGGTGTAGCTTAATCAACCATACAAATCACAAAACAGTTGTTTTAATTCAGAAGGGCATGAAAAGTTTATTTATGAAGTGCATAAAAAACATTTTCCAATGTTAGCATTGAATTGTCAATACTAAATTAAACAGGCTGCACATAATTTGCAATGCTTTGCAGAACTAATTATATTGCAATAGCCGAATAAAGAAATAAAAAAATAATAATAAAAAATGCACCCCCCTCGCAAGCAGCCGATACCATGGGACATCGCCGATGTTTGATTGGTCAATGTGACGATGTGAAATTTATTGACATCGAACAACCCTAATTGCTTCCACCACTGAATATGAATGCCCCCAAAAATATTTTACTTGAGTGATTCATGTTATCTTCATTCACCATTATATTTCACTAACCCAAGTGTGAGACAAGCCACTGATGCACTTTGTTGTGAGTAAAGCGACACTTGATGCAAATTGGAGTGGGGATTTGTCTGTGGACTGTCAGTGAAAATTACTTGGTAGACGCCGTGTGTGTGTTTGTGTTTGTCGGGGTGTGCGCGTGTGTGTGATGAGTACAAGTGACTTTCTCAAGATGTAATTGCAAGAAAACTAACTTGTGCCTTTGTGTAGGTTGAATATCTTGCACACAGTTGTAAGACCATCTCAAATTCTGCCTATCTAACTGTAGAAGACAGTTTTTCATTAGAGAGTTGGACTGAGATGGAAAACATAAAATGTTGATCTGCAATCTCCCACACACTTCTCCAAATCCCACACCCCCATGAAGAGCTCTTTTGGCTGGGCATGGAGAGAAGGAGGGGGCTCCAGCAGAACAAGGAGAAAGAGGCTCTCTGACTTTTCTATAAATTAGTTAAAATACACCAGTCTCTTCCATTGCTTCAGCCCAGGTAGGTGGGTGTCCATCCCACACTCATTTCAATTGCATTGGGCATGTGTGAATCACATGTGTGAAACACAGTTGAACTCATCAATGAGCATGTATGAGTGCAACAAAAAGATGTCACCCCCAGCCCAGAGTCAAAACTAGAGCATAGAGAGAGAGACCATTGTGTTAAACTAACTGTAACAAGTGGACTGAAATGCTAAGTAATGGATTTCATGGAAGTGTCTTTATTTATTTACCGTATCAGTGAATGTTTAAATCAAGCTTTAATCTTTAATCTTAGAACCGTGTCCTCCATGCCAAGGACCATGGCAATTCTACATGCATCTTTCGCCTTTTCAGTTTGGAACAACCATGCTTTTGTCCTTATTTACAAGGGACTGATGATTTTGGCACCATAATGTTTGAATATTGTCTTTCCTCACATAAAACCGATGGCCAGACTGAGATCATTTTAGGCACTCTGTAGAGGAAGCTTAGTTGACTGTTTTTACTGTGGCTAAGGTGATGAACCCCTCCCCCCTTGGGGTGTTGTTTCTGCTGCATGAGGATACATAGGTGGCTTCAACTAACCTGGAGTTCAGGGAGAGTCTTACTAGCAATGTGAACATTGAGGCTTTATGAACCCAATAGCTGGTTGAACTGACATAAGTTTTGCTTTCTATAGCGGAACACTGTGATTGGTTGAAATCGGAGAGTCAGAGACTACAGCTCGGCTGCTCACCACTGCTTGCGGCCTCTGATGGAGAGACCATGGCAGAATGTAGAAACGAGTCAGTTGGTGATAGGTGTCAATTTCCTGGGGTACGATGTGGGTCAAATATAGGAAACCCAGGTCATTTGTTCTGATGGTGTGAATTACAGGCACATCGGTTGGCCTCCCAGAGTATTTTAAGCATGCACATGGTACTTTCATTTAAAGCTGGAGCGCTTGACCATGGGAATGCCATGGCCTACATGATTTGGCAGCTGTCCTAGCCAATCTCCGGCTATGAATGTCCAGAGGTAGTATTCGCGACTATATTCACACCAGTGATGCAGGCAAACCGTCTTAAACAGGATCTTCAGTGAGTGCCAGGGACTAAAATTAGGAAAACTGTTTGACAACAAGTTCAAGTGCCATGGCTCTGGCTCTGACTGAGATGACTGTCTGCTTTGACACAGATAAGACGACCCGCGATGTGTGAGGAATGAACGTAGGGTATAGTCGTACACTGCATAATGGACTGGAGCTTAGAGAGAAGCCTCTGATTCTGTTGTATCAGAGATTCCATCTGAAGTTGTTTGTTCCTGTTGATTGCGTTTGTTTGGCCGGTACGCAGCGAAGAACAGGACTCTGTGTTTATCTCCACGCGTGCGCTCATTAATTATTCAAGCTGATCTGGGGCGGTATACTACGAAGCAGGATTTTTCAGTTAGCTGGATAACTGCACTGAGTAAAACTGGGAACCTTCCAAAATCTGGAACATGAACTGAAGTAAAAAGAGCTGTTCCTGGTTTTACTCAGTGCCGTTATCCAGCTAACTCAGTAAGCCTTCTTCATAGTATACCCCCCCTGGTGTAAGTGGGAATTGTGTATCTTGATCAGCTCTGAAGTGGTAACGTCGGTGTCTGTTTGCTCGTGGTGAAAATCACTGACATTCTTCAAAATGCTTTATAACGAACACAAGTGAAAAAGTGCCATTTGTTCTCACTGAGCAGTGTTCAGAAAATAAAGTCAAATGTAAACTTTGCGACACTGAGCTATAAGATATAACCAGTCGGCGGTGACTGACTGACTGACGAGCCGTGTAGCAGGTGTTATCCTCTCCCAAGTTTCTGCTGTGTACTACCCATCATATGTCGCTTTTTCATGATTTTCACTCTTATAAAGGCCACAGTATTTACTTTTGAAGTCTGCTATGTGGTTGCTTTTGAAACTTTGTATTAAGGCTGGTGGGTGGTATACCTTATTTTTAGTATATCAAGTATATTTAGTATATTTGGTATATCAAACCGAAATCTGCACCATCTGACCACGCCAATATGACACCCCACATGTCACGTTACTTTAGGGGTTTATCAGTGCCTACTACCAGGCCTGGAAATGATCAGGGAAACTGATATTTCAGGAATGCACTTTGTTTTCCACATTTCAGGAATACACTTTGAGTTGGAGGAATGCATTTTAAGTTGGATACATGTGAAGAAATGCCATAAACATTTATTACATTTTTTTTATTTAACCAGGTAAAGTTTAATTGAGATTAAAATTTATTTTACAAGAGACCTGGCCAAGAGGGCAGCATAAAACAAATAAACATCAATAAACATTCATACAAATACAAAACACTTAACACAAATGATCCAGTTAAAAGTCAGTTTCAGGATTACATAATGTCATGGTTAAGCGCAAAGACAATTTCCAATACTACCGCATTCTAAGTCTTAAGACCGAAACAAATTAACCATAAAAGATCAATTTTAAGTCTTTCTGTAGGGTGTTCCAAGCAGAGGGGGCAGCGTACTAAAAAGCTTTTTTGCCCAGCTCAGTGCAAACACGTGGAACAGACAACTACAAGATGTCTTGAGAGCGCAAGCTATAGCGGCCTTTTATTCTGGAAAGATATATACGTAAGTTATCAGTGCCTACTACCAGGCCTGAAAATTCTCAATGCACTTTATTTTTCACATTTCAGGAATGCATTTGAAGTTGGATGAATGTGAAGAAATGTCATAAAATATAAAAGCTTTGTTGCATTACTTTAAAGTTCTGCAATTTAAAAAAAAAATATATATATATATATTATATACAGTTGAAGTCAGAAGTTTACATACACTTAGGTTGAAGTCATTAAAACTCTTTTTTTAACCACTACACAGATTTTATGTTAGCAAACTATAGTGTTGGCAAGTCAGTTTGGACATCTACTTTGTGCATGACACAAGTAATGTTTCCAACAATTGTTCACAGACAGATTATTTGACTTTTAATTCACTATATCACAATTCCAGTGGGTCAGATGTTTACATACACTAAGTTGACTGTGCCTTTAAATTTTTAATATGTGGTTGCATATCCTTTGCATGCCATGACTTCCTGATGTCTGTGGCCCAACAATATCAAAAGACTCTTGATATCTTATTTTCTGGTACTCTTACAAGCGATACTATAAAATCTCTGCATTTTAATGGATCTCTATGGGAATTGGGGGGGGGGGGGGACGTGGGACTATATTTAGCTGTAAATTACACTGGAACAATATGGAAACACATGGTTGGCTAATTGGCTCTTAGTCATCAAGGGTCTGACGTATACAGTATATATGGATGGATAACTTGAAGGGTTTCTTCTCCTGACCTATTTTTCCATAGAGTTCAATAGGAAAATTTGTCAGGAGAAACAACCCTTAAAGTGATCCATCCATATCTACTACATATCTGGCAGCAGAGTGATGGTTTGAGGCTCGTTTGATACCTCAGACCCTCGATGACTTACAGCCATTTTGCCAACAATGTATTCCGCTTGTACGAGTACCAGAAAATAAGATGTCAAGAGTCTTTTGATGTTGTTGGGTCACAGACATCAGGAAGTCATGACATGCAAAGGATATGTGACCAAATATTAAAAATGTAATTAAAATGCATTAAAAATGCACAGTCAACTTAGTGTATGTAAACTTCTGACCCACTGGAATTGTGATATAGTGAATTAAAGGTGAAATAATATGTCTGTAAACAATTGTTGAAAAAAATGACTTGTGTCATGCAAAGTAGTCATGTCCAAACTCACTTGCCAACACTATAGTTTGCTAACATGAAATCTGTGGAGTGGTTAACAATTTGTTTTGATGACTTCAACCAAAGTGTATGTAAACATCCGACTTCAACTGTATATATATTTTTTTTAGAATGGCAAGTTTTTAAACGGTTGACCATAAAATCTATGAAAGCAGAACTACCAAATATGGGTACTGATAGGGGCGTCGTCTAAATTATCAGAAATGGGTATCGGCCAGTGATTTTCATATGGGTGCATCCATAACCAAAAACAAACTTAATAAATACCACCCATTCCCTTATGGATAACATCTGAAAATGTATTGATATTATCAGTAGGCTATGTTGCGACACTTCACAATATATTGGTGAATGTATAAATTATTTAAGATGCTGAAATATTTTACACTGCTGTGAAAAATTTTTTCCACATATTTACAACTTATTGCAGTATATTTAATTTTCATATGGGATGGAAAATGTATGGGGCATGCTTTTGGTGTGTGTACAGCATATGCTGATATAACAGTGTACCAGCTGGGGTTTTTTCCATCTGAAATAATGCATTATTTTAAGAAGGCTACTACTTGGCCATGATTTCAGGAGGACTTTAAGGAAGCAGTGTGCCTTGAAACAGGCCCAGTGCCTGATTCTGGTCTGTGGCGAGCAGCGAATGAGCGATGAGTCATTGGCAGAGAGCTGCTACAAAGCAGGAGCCCTGAACACTCCGGCTTATTATTCTCTCTGTTCTTTCTAATTTGACTGAGATGCAAATAGTGGGGAAGGAGGTTCTGCTATGCCTCAGCCTGTCCGCCATGACTAACATGCGGCTCAAGGAAGATGGTGTCATTTTTGCAGAGGGTTCAGCCCTACCCCATCGGCCTTTGGACCGCAGAGTAGAGAAAAGCAAATGGGTGTGACACCCCTGAGCTACTGGGTCAAATTCAGAATTCAACAGATTTCTCTTTTTGGTGGATATTAATGATGGGAGCACGAGGTTTCATAGTCAGGTCCATAAGTATTTGGACTGTGACACAATTTTTGTACTCCAGCACATTGGATTTGAAATGGAAAGTGACTATGAGTTTAAAGTGCAGACTTTCAGCTTTAATTTCAGGGTTTTTACGTCCATATCGGGTGAACAGTGTCGCAATTGTAGCCATTTTAGGGGACCAAAAGTAATTAGACAAATTAACATAAACTTTAATAAAGTTATTATATTTAATATTTGGTTGCATATCCTTTGCATGTCATGACTTCCTGATGTCTGTGACCCAACAACATCAAAAGACTCTTGTCTTTGTTTTCAGGTACTCTTACATGCAATACTATAATCTCTCTGCATTTGAATGGATCTCTATGGGAATTGGGGGGTGCGACTAGATTTAGCTGTAAATTACACTGGAACAGTATGGATGGTTGGTTAAATGGCTGTGAGTCACCAAGGGCCTGAGGTATCAAACAAGCCTCAAACCATCACTCTGCTGCCAGATATGCAGTAGATATGAATGGATCACTTTAAGTGTTGTTTCTCCCGACTGAGTTCAATAGGAAAATAGGTCAGGAGAAACAACCCTTAAAGTGATCCATCCATATCTACTGCATATCTGGTAGCATAGTGATGGTTTGAGGCTAGTTTGATACCTCAGACCCTTGATGACTTACAGACATTTACCCAACCATGTGTTCCATACTATTGCTGTGTTATTTACATCTTAATCTAGTCCCACCCCCAAATTCCCATAGTGATCCATTCAAATGCAGAGAGATTGTAGTATCGCTTGTAAGAGTACCTGCAAATAAGATATCTAGAGTCTTTTGATGTTGTTGGGTCACAGACATTAGGAAGTCATGACATGCAATGGATATGCAACCAAATATTAAATATTTTATTAAAATTTATTAAAGTTTATGTTAATTTGTCCAATTACTTTTGGTACACTAAAATGGGGGGGGAGGGACTATGCATAAAAATGGCTTCAATTGCTTCACCGTTCACCCAATATGGATGTAAAAACCCTCAAATTAATGCTGAAGGTCTGCACTTTAACCTCATAGTCACTGTTCCATTTCAAATCCAATGTGTTGGAGTACAAAGTCAAAACAACAAAAATTGTGTCACTGTCCAAATACTTATGGACCTGACTGTATGTCCTGTGATGGGTACAACTACGGTGAGCTGTCTATGGTTGACCGGTCGTAAATCTTGTCTTTCTTTGCTGAAAAGCACAATGTTTGGTTCAGTTCAGTGTGTTTTTGGTTTCCTCATTCTCTTATCACTAGTGTATATTTGGCTCAGGCCTTTGAGCCTAGATCACTTTACAAGAGGTTAAGCCAGGGAAATTCAGGTCATAATTTTGTCATGGCTGTGATTAGTATACACGCTATTCGGAGGTTGCTCATTTTGACTCTCCAGTGAACTTGCTCAGATTTGTGCAGGTTTATTCATTCTAAATGTTCTTACTCTAACTGCCCTTCACTCCCTGTGAGTCATCTTTGTCTCATCCATTGTTGGAGAGTACTTTGGAAGGCTATGACCGGGAAGAGAACATCTTATTCATCTGTGTGTGGGTGGTTCCACGGCACTCTAGGGGTGCGTTCCAATATCTTATTTTATCCGTCCTCTTCTCCTCGGTCCTCGCCTAACCCAGAGATCGATCGAGGTTTGCCATCTTTAAGGACATTCCAAACCGCTAAATGCTCCTTGAAGGAGCGAGGTGTGGGTAACGAGGAGGCTCCCAGAAGATGCTTCAGTGAGGAAACACAAGTGTAGCTTTTGCAGAAGCCTTTTCTCGGAACATGTGACGTGTATAAATTAGCCACCACTCTTCACATCTGCCATGTTGCAGGCACACCCATGCTACACAAATGCAATTTTACCGTTCCTTTCCATTTATTATAAAGCGCTAATCCATAATGACACTCATTTTTTATAATTAACAAAAGCACTGTTTACTTATGAAAAAACAAGCTAAAAAGCATTATAGTTAAGCATGTGAGTATAATATGACGCTGACGCTTGATTGAGCAAGGACATTCTATTTGCCTCATGAGGATCCATCCTCGTATCTGATCCTTGCATCCTTTTCTCGCATCCTCTGTTGGGCGGAGCTAAGGAGTGAGGAAAGGACATGAGAAAAGGATGCAAGGAGTAAAAATAGGCGATTGGAATGAACCATAGATATGTGCATATGCTGCCATATAAGAATAGCTTTGAAGATGTCGCCCAAGCTTTTTTACTCCAATGTTCCCGAAACACAAGTTCCTAAAGACGCGTACATCATAGACGCACAAGAGCTTGGGCACATGCCAAAACTGCTGTCATGGGTCTGGAATGATTTGTCAAGTGATTTGTTGTTTGCCCACCAACAAAAAACACAGAAAGGTGACTGACGGGTTGGTTTCTAGCCAATTGAGTTTATTAAGTTTGCCTACATCATTCTTTGAGATTAACAAGGCATTCCAGGCCATGTATGATACCATTTCATTCAGGTATCTTCTAATACCAATTCCATTTGTTTCAAACCTGTTTGTTTCAAACGTTAAGCCAGCATCTGACCAACTACATGCACATTCACCCGGTCTTATGCTAATATCTGTAATGTAAAAGATTTTATCTGAAAAAAAAACATGAAAACTAGCAAGCTACCCCTCTCCTAGAGTGCTGTGTATGCTGGTTTTCGTTCCAACCACAATTGAAATCCCAAAATTGTAATGTTTATAGAGGTTATTTATCCTCTTAAGCCACATTATGTTAGCAATCGCAATGCATGCCATGAAGAATAAAAGTCCATTATTCACATTGTGCTGTATTGCAAACGATTAGAAAGAGAGGTTTTAACTGATCAAATTAAAGACTGCGGTGAATCAATAGGCTCCTAATTGGTGAAATTGTGGACACGTTTGATAAATAACCATTTGGTAAATAATGAAGAATTCAAAGAAAAAGCAAATGATAACGAGCCAAAACTGCATTGTGTTAATAAGTTTAAGGAAAAAACACATGTTCAATTACCTAATTAGGAGCCTATCCACCTCAGCTGTTAAATCTTTTTTTGTAATTGTTTGCAATATAACACAATAAGCATAATGTGAACACGGACATTTTATTATTCATGGCATGCATAGCTATTTCTTGCATAATGTGTCTTAAGAGGGTAAATAATCCCTCAAAACATAAAAAATTAACAGTTAAATTTCTGGAATTGTGGTTGGAACGAAATCCAGCATCCTGTCTGCTCCTGAAATCGGCTACTATATCGTTGTCATTAGTTAAATTCACTTGAGAAAGTTAAATTGAATGAAGCTATTTAGTTGTTTATGTATCTTTTCTGTTTTTATAGCAAAGCCAAAGTTTCTAAACATTCAAATAGAAAAGAAGCATGCATACGTTTGCCCATGGCCTTTATTCCTATGTTTGGTTGTAACCACATCAGACTGTGTGTGGGATCAATGGGGCTACATCAGTGTCTCCTCTTTAAAGCCCTCTCGGATGTCACTGGGTAACCACGGTAATCAGAGGAGACCAGCTGGGGATCCAGGATGCATTGACTCCAGAAGGAGTGGTCACCTCTGCACAGGGTCAAGCTGGTAGTGTCTCTGTTGCTGCACACCATTAAGTTGCACACTGAGTACTTCCCTGTCAGAACAGGCCTGATATATCTCCATTGCTGTTTTCTCCCAAAGATGGGTCTTGGTTTAATCCAAATATTCTATATTTTACATTTCCTGACTCGCATGTAGAGAGACGGCAAGAGGAAAATAGATAAAGGCATCTGGACTTATGCATAAACTCCACTCAAACATTGCATTATCCCCGTGTAAAAGCTTGCAGACATTTAAATATGATGCTGGATCCCAGGTAATACAGCTTTGCAGCCAGTAGCTAAAGGAAGCATGGTTTAGATCTGCCCATTTCTCCTGGAATGAAAACTGCATTTGTGATATGATTGAAACTGAATACCATCTGTTTGTAACATTCGTCCCTGTACTCTTCCAGGTTTCGTGTCTGCTCTGCCTTGCCCCAGATCTCTGTCATGCTGTTGTGAGAGGGCAGCTTTGATTCCCACATGGATCAGTGGGGATTATAACGGGTGAGATAATCACATACATTTATAACTAGATCAGGATGTGTAGACTAAGTCAGCCAAGGTTGCATTTATTATTTATATCAGCTAGCCATGAGACAAAAAAGGGGGTTCATTTTGTCTTTCTCGTCAAGAGGTTTTCTGTGACTGTGATGACAACCCAACTCCTTTTCTCAAGTATCTCATCTTACATGTATATAGAACAGGGCCTCAGCTACTTATTAGCATTCCACTTGCCTCATAGGTGTGGAAACCGTAGACCATACAGGTCCTCCATCTCTCTTCTCCTCACTCCCCACTCCATTACTACAAATAAAATGATAAATATGAATTGGGAAAATGTAGCTGGATAGGATAGGTAGGCATTAGTTGACATGGCATTGTGGAATGCATCGATTCAAAGACCTCATGTACCGGCAAAGTAATTTCAGTTAAAGCTATGTTTTCTCATTTGATAAGGTCTAATGCTGTATTGACCTGCTCAGTGATGCCTGAAATGGCCTGAGGTGCCAATCATAATCATATTCGATTATTTCATGGTCACTATAAAAATAAATATTTAAAAAAAAAATGTATATATAAACATCGAACAGAAAGTTCAGAAATTTGTGTTTGGTAGATTATTTCTCTGTTGTAACAATGCTTCTTGGCAATACATTTTATACCGTTGGAAAGCCTGTTTATTTCCCTTTTAAATGGTGCCCCATTTGTAAGGAACATGCATTTGTGGGATGAGCAGCACAGCTCAGTATGTGGGTTGCGCCCATGTAAAATTTGCCAAATCTTCTCTGCCAATGCCAAACAGCTTATTCTGCTGTTGCTAGTGACTCTTGTTTGGTGTTGTTTGGTGGATTGGATGATTGAAGTCTATCAGTAACAAGGAAGAAACAAGACATATTGGCAATTTTACAATTTATTAATTTAACAAACAGTCAGGAGCCTCAGTAGCGTGTGGAAGAACCATACACAGCCACAACAGCCTGGCACCTCCTCATGCTGGTCACCAGCGTGGTCACACACTGCTGTGGGATGGCATTCCACTCCTCAACCAGGATTTGTCGCAAGTCAGCCAACGTGGTTGTGTTGGTCACTCTAGCACGAACAGCACGCCCAAGCTGATCCCACAAGTGTTCAATTGGGTTGAGGTCAGGACTGTTGGCAGGCCATTCCATTCTCTTTACTCCCAAATTCTGGAGGTAGTCTCTGATAAACCCCGCTCTGTGGGGGCGAGCGTTGTCATCTTGGAGGATGGAGTTCGGTCCCAGACTGTGGAGATATGGGATTGCCACTGGTTGCAGAATCTCATCTCGATATCTCTCTGCATTGAGATTGCCTCCAATGATGACAAGCCTAATTTTTTCAGTGATGGAGATGCCGCCCCACACCATCACACTGCCTCCACCAAAAGGTGTTACTCTATCGGTGCAGCAATCAGCATAGCGTTCTCCCCGTCTTCTCCACACTTTGACCCTACGATCCAACTTCCGTAGGCAGAATCTGGACTCATCGCTGAACATAACGTTCCTCCACATGTTCAGGTTCCAGTGCAGGTGTAAGCTGTTTGGCATTGGCAGAGAAGATTTGGCAAATTTTACATGGGCGCAACCCACATACTCAGCTGTGCTGCTCATCCCACAAATGCATGTTCCTTACAAATGGGGCACCATTTAAAAGGGAAATAAACAGGCTTTCCAACGGTATAAAATGTATTGCCAAGAAGCATTGTTACAACAGAGAAATAATCTACCAAACACAAATTTCCGAACTTTTTTTTTTTTTTTTGAGGGGATGATGTTGTGGCCCAAAATGTAAGTCATTTTTTTTAAGTGTGAAAGATGTGGGTATTTTCAAATGTTACACTGTTTTGAATTCAGCATGGTGTTTATTCGTTTGTTCTTTAGCAGTTATCCTACATGTGAGAGTTAGAGCAGTGATTTTCAACCACTGTGCCGCGGCACACTAGTGTGCCGTGAGAGATCGTCAGGTGTGCCGTGAGAAATTATCTTATCCTATTAACTTCACTTAATTAGTAACACTTTTGGTTGGTGGTGTGACACAGGATTTTTTTTTATGTAAAAAATGTGCCTTGGCTCAAAAAAGGTTGGAAAACACTGAGTTAGAGCACATTGAACAGTCAAGCGAAAGATGATGCTCTCTGGTGGGTCCTGGAGCCCTTGCATCCCGGAGCGGGTATCTACGTTACTGCCTTGGGATCAGGCTAATGGCTCGAGTCTTAAATGGGGGAAGTGGAGGAGGGGGGATATTTACTGGCATTATTAATTTATTTGGTGTGGACAGTGACTTACGACGCCATTATGGCCATGGAGGTTAAATGTATGTCACAAGACTACCAAGAAGAATGGGAAAACTAGCAGTAACACAATACTTAGGAATGAATAAATGATTGCAACATAGAGGCAGACTTGTTTCGGCATAAATTAATTTCAGAATTACATTAATAAAGTGTTAAATAATAGTCCTTGCAAATTATGTAGAGCACCTACATCAAACTCGCATGCATACAGATACAGAGCCAAACATGTATCTACAAGTGCAATATTTGCTTGTTTCATAGTAGTCCCATGCGTCAGATTTAGGTTTTAGCCTGTAGATGTGGCAGGATTCCCCAAGAAGAAGAGAATGGGTAGATTGACCTCCTTTACCCTCAATCTCAGGTTGTTTGGGTGCAACTTGACTTTATAAAGAGCTCTCCTTGAAGGGTCCAGAGGGCTCTTCTTTGAAACATGAATAGTGCTTTAACTCATTTAACATGTTGGGTTATGTCTCATTGGTGCACACAATTCAGTAAGCTTTTTTCCAGAAATGAAATGTGTGAAGTGTTTAGGATAAACCCAAAGGAGAAATTGGTTGGTTGAACATGCCTGGAGTGCAATGCCTCATGAGACTGATGGAACAAACCAAACTCGCTCCATGGTTGTTATTTTTTCAGGTAGATATTTGCTACGGTTGCATGATGGTAAATGTAGTGTGTGTTTCTGACAGAGAACGCCGAACTCTCAGGTCGCAGGACATACCACTGGAGCTAACTTGTGTCCGTGGCTCTTTTAGAGGATTTCATTGGGCCCACATTGGTTTACTTGACCACACCTCATTGACTTGGTCTCTCCAGGAAAAGGAGCAGTTTGTTTTAGAACATTTCAGCTGAGCCATGGCCTAGAGGCCTGCACCACTCTTAGCACATTTCATGTTTTTTGATATCTTCGTGTACTTACTGTAGCTGCTGTGAGCTTTGAAGCTGTTGCTGTACACATTCAGAAATTAAATTCCATCTCGATTAATTTGTTTGCTGATGAATAGCTCATCATTTTAGGTCTGGGTTTGGATTAATTTTAGGGAGGTTAACTAAAGCTTGGATTTTAGGTGACAAATATGCGAGACCTCTTTTCTGGAAAAAAAATAACGTTCTCCTCATAAATCCCCACATTTACTGTATCACTCTATTCAATTTAAGCATGATTGGATCAAAGGAGGTGTGATAGTAGTACAACAGGATTTTCTCTTGACTCCCGAGATATTTAATAATAAAGAGCATTGCTAGTTTCAGTATATTTAATACACATATGGATCCATTTTCATTCTAGCAATCCAGTTTCTCTGTCAATTAGTGTAGGCAAAGGAACCACCTTTGTTATTGAAAAGCCAGTTGGTTGTGACTGCAAAGAGCAAATTGGCTCAGAGCTGAATTAGCTGAAGTGATGTTTAGCTGTCTCCATTTTTTCAGGGATTTTGAGTAGGAAGGCAAATCTCTTGAATATCTTACAAACAAAGAAGTCAGGGACACTGCCGCTGCATCAATTAGATCAATTAATTATTGATAGGATGATTAGAGCATTAACGGTCCATCGCTCTGGATGGTTTGTACAGTAGAGGGGTTATGTCCCTCTCTAACAGTCAACAGTCTGCCATGTCACTCCTGCCGATCGCCCAATGAAAATCGACCGTGACCCTGGACCCGCTTGTGAGTTCGGACCTTGAATGTCTTGGGCCCTATCGTACACCTGGGTGCGCACAAGCATGCATAAAAATACCAAGATTACAATGTGAAATATTATTATTGTGTAGGTTATATTAAAAAATGCGTAATAAAAGGGTCCATCAGTCAAAGACCACATACCTGTCCCTCACCATCCGCTGGC
The DNA here is from genome assembly GCA_022702515.1 of Ilyophis sp. 1 JC-2022. Classification (NCBI taxonomy): domain Eukaryota; kingdom Metazoa; phylum Chordata; class Actinopteri; order Anguilliformes; family Synaphobranchidae; genus Ilyophis; species Ilyophis sp. 1 JC-2022. Next base: position 48,880,588 of record CM040401.1, on the reverse strand, counting down.
CGAAAGACCATATTGCACCAAAAACATTGTATTAAATTCATTCGGATATGATTTTATTCGCCGTTTTCTCAATTATTGTCATTTTGACGGTCGCGATTTGCCTTTGGTGGTCTGTGAAATCATTTTGGCGGCCGCCAAAGAATTTACTATGTAGGAAAAACCCTGCATTGAAGTCCCCATCACACCTGTCAGCCAAGAACGGGTAAAACAGGAGTTCACGGTAAATTTGGGCTGTGGGTAGATGGTGCCACTTAATTGTGGTCTAAATCCTGGTGTTCAGGAGTCCATATCGCGTGCGTATCGCTTGTCTATTGTCTATGTATCCTGGGTGAGCGCTGGAGCTATTTGTTTCTGCTGTGACATCCATTTAACAAAATGCTGCATGGCCGGATGAGAGAAGATGGAAAAAGGCGAAGCAGTTCTTGATACATATCCCACGGGGAAAGGTGTACCGGCATATATTTAAATTCCATCTTTATCTCCTTGAAACTTTTTATTTTAAACTCGCTCAAGTTTATATATTTTAATTTTTTAACCCTTTCGTTATTACTTGTCTTGGTGTATCAGTACGTTTGCCAGTTTCTAATGTATTTATGTCAGTTTGTTTCAGATTTGCAGACAAGCCATAGTGTTTCCATGAATCTGCCTTTTTTTTTACCTTTAGCCTACACATTTTAGAACAAATAGTTTTCGTGTTTGTAGATTTTTTGAAGACAAAACTTCCTTTTGTCCAGTGTTGGCTTCTAAAAGAATACAAATATGACCACAAATGTTCAGCTGGATGAGACTGATGCTATCAAAAAGTTGTGGCGAGACTGGAACCATTTTGGTTTCTGCATTGGCCGAGACCAAACTTTAGCTGCACCAAGGCAGGTTTCCTGTAGTTTTTTGCTGGAAAAATTTGAGTGGCTATAAGTCCGGAAAGAAACTAAAGCTGACAGCATTGGGACACACTGCGCTGCAAACAAGTGGAAAAGAGCAAAAAAGAATAGCAGATGAGTGACAAGATTCCTCTTGATTTAGCTTAGCCTTGATTTGGCAAATATTGCTGTTTACTGTGGGTTTACTTTAACTGGTGACTTAAAAATGTGGGTTAAGTTTTGGGGGAGTTGCCATGGTGTATTGTTTAACTGTTTAAATACCATCTCACCGGATTTGAGGAAAATACTTTAAAGGGTTGCTGTATTGTTACCACTGGAATGTCTAAATCTACCCATTCAAATGGAGTGGACTGTGCTTTATTTGTTACTGTAAAAAATGTTATTCACAGGCTGAAAGCATGATGGCTTCCTTTGTGTGTGATTTTTGTCACAGCTGTTCAAATTTGGTACAGCGCTTATAAGATTATATAAAGTACAAAAGGCCCGAGTCCTTTGCAGCTAAAAGGACTATGTGCAGTAATATCCACCCACCCAATGACAAGATGTAAAATGTATCAGCATTTTCATTTTATTTTTGTAAACCTGGCAAAAACTGGATTTGGAAAGATTTTTTAACCATGTTTTGTATCACATTCATTTGGAGTTTGGATGTAAGCAACTTGATTGCATGTGATTCACCTGCTTTAGAGCACCAGTACAGTAAGTCTCTGAAGTGAATTTGTAACGAAAAAGCAACCTCATCAGTACAGAGATGATGAAATATTAATTAATTCTAGACTGCCAGTAGTGACAGCTATCAGTGAAAGCAGGCGCCTTTCCCCTGGCTTCCTGATGTAGAACCGCACCGCCTTTGTGAACGGCAGGCCTGTTTGTTTGCTTTTTTGAAAGGAAGTACTTATAGGTGAATCTAATTTTAGTGAACTGCTTGTGTGTGTTTAAAACGTGAGTAATTGTTTATGCTCTGGAGTACAGTAAAGTAATTACAGGGTTGACGGGGCCGCAGTGGATATGAAGGTAAGTGCAGTTGATGAGCAATGTGTAGAGCATGTGTAAACGGTTGAGTTTAATGTGGGACGCTAGTGCTGGTCCTCAGTTCCCCAGCCAACTGTTCCCTGTCTTTTGCCAGATTTACTATTCATTTGAATGTTGGACACCCTTAACTAGCATGAATTACATCACTGACTTTTTACTCATAGCCCATTATATTCTACATAATATTTGTACACAACATAAATTACTCTTATATATTCTTACATACAGTCAGCACCATAATTCATTGGACAGTGACACATTTTTTGTTATTTTGGTTCTGTACTCTAGCACTTTGAGTTTGAAAGGATACAATGAAGTGCAGACTGTCAGCTTTAATTTGAGGGTATTTTCATCCATATCGGATTAACTGTTTAGAAATTATAGAACCTTTTGTACCTAGTCTCCCCATTTTCGGGCATCAAAAAAATATTGGACAGTTTAACATAATATAGAATAAAGTAATCATTTTGTATTATTTGGTCGCATATTCTTTGCATGCCATGACTTCCTGGTGTCTGTGATCCAACAACAGCAACAGACTCTTGATATCTTATTTTCTGGTACTCCTACAAGCAATACTATAACCTCTCTGCATTTGAATGGATCTCTATGGCAATTGTGGGGTGGGACTAGATTTAGCTGTAAATTACACTGGAACAGTATGGAACACATGGTTGGCTAAATGGCTCTATGTCATCAAGGGTCTGATGTATCAAACAAGCCTCAAACCATCACTCTGCTGCCAGATATACAGTAGATATGGATGGATAACTTGAAGGGTTTCTTCTCCTGACTTATTTTTTTCATAGAGTTCAATAGGAATATTTGTCAGGAGAAGCAACCCTTAAAGTGATCCATTCATATCTTCTACAAGTTCGATTCCCAGGTTGGTTTTCAGTCCCAGGTAGGACACTGCCGTTGTACACTTGAGCAAGGTACTTCACCTGCATTGCTTCAGTATATATCCAGCTGTATCAATGGATACTATGTATAAATGCAAAATGCTGTGTAAGTCGCTCTGGATAAGAGCATCTGCTAAATGCCTGTAATGTAATGTTATATTCTTTCGAGTCAGTAATCTATTAATAATTTGATTGTAATCTAATTCTGTAACATCCATGGCCTTCACTTTCCCTTTGTTATAGGCCAGCGTGGCTTTGAAGTTTACCGAAGCATTGGAAACATTTTAGGCACTACATGTTACGATGGCAAGGTAGATCTTTTGGTCACATTAAATCATGGATTTGTTTGATTTTCATGATCAAACACCTTTCCATCGAGGCTGAGATCACCTAAGGTTCAAGCCTATGACGACAGGGCCCAGCCTTGGCTATGTGATTTGTTGACTCTGACTGAGGGTCCATTATTCTGATTCCTATCGTTCACAAGATATGAAGCGGTAGGTGGAAACTGCAGGTCTGAGCAGCACGTCAGCCCATGTTTTTTAAACAGACCTCAGCTACTAAAAATAAAAAATGGAAGAAAAAAAGAGTCAAAATGTTAATGAATTGTGAGCAAAGAACTGCAGAACTGAAGTGAAAAAACATTTTAGGTGGTTAACTGAAGCAAGGCTTTTACAGTGGAGAGAAGTTGGCAAAGAATGGATAAAAAAACTTAACTGAATTAGTACTAAGGTATAGTTGATGGGAGCAGCGGTTCAGCGTTCAGAATGAAATGCTGCAATATTCAATTCTACAGCATCTTTCTGCCTCACAAGCACTTAACTTCACTCTGGCAATCTGGAGGCAATCAAGTGAGAGGGATAAGGGTAGCCATCAATCAAACAAGCATTTTTTCCGTTAGGCGTTGCTAACGAGACGTGCTGGCAAGCCCATTACGTGGCACGTGACCGTGAAAACAAGTGCTTGTTTATTCCCAGGTGAGGACCTGGCTAACCGCGTGTCATCAGCCATAGGCGACCCAGTCATTTTCCTCTTAGTCATGCCTGTCAGCTTTAATGTGCTGTGATGCAGGTTGCTCACTCGCTGCTGTTCGCGGGCTGGTGCTGCTTTGTCGTTTCCTCCTTTCAGCACAGGAACAACACGTCTGGCGACAATGTAGATTTTAGGTCTCCCACAGCACTTTAGAAATGGGCTCTGGAAGCGTCTGTGATGGAGAGCCAGTTATAATGGTTGTGTTGCTATAGGAATTCTAGGTAATATTATTATATTGGTGTATTGGAAATATTGGCGAGCACATTTTTTGCACGTCAACTAAAACTTGACATGTTGGGGTCCATGGCTCCATGCAGCCTAAATGGTCGTAAACACCATTTGTGGGCCAGATGCAAACAGAGTGAACACAGAGTGATGCACAGCAGACAATTTGTGGAAGAATACTCAATCCCATATCAGAACAGAGTTACTTTAATTTAACTGGGGGATAAATCTATGTTTACCAGATTACCAGGTTACCAGAACCAGATTAGGAATTTATGGAGGACACCAGAGAACCTCATATTCATTGTGAAAGCTACTATGGAATTTTTAATGACCAGGGGCCACATGTATATACAGCGCTGAGCAGAAAAATGCTCAGAAGAGCGCTGCGTAAGCGAGTTTACACGCTTCAGATGTATAACATAAGAGAATCTGCGTACCTCTGCACACGCTTGACACCATGTTTACCAAATGTTTGGAGTCAGTGTGATATGGCGACACCGTGATAGAAAGGCAGAGGGAGAAAATGCTGAACTTTGCGTAAGCAGATTTCTGAATTTCTCTCTGAGCATTATTTTACTCAGTTTTATACATGTTGCCCCAGGATGAGACTGCCTCTCCCGCAGCACAATGTTCCTTTTACTTCACTGGGGTATTGATTTTTCTGCTCATTCCAAAGAGATAACTGCCCCTATTTGTCACCTGTGCCACTTCTAGCAGCTATTCGTTTTTTCAGGATGTCTCCCATCCAAGTACTGACTAAGCCCAGCCCTGATTGGCTTCAGTTACAGAAACAAGAAGCAAGTGACAGGATGGTAGGGTTACTGGATGACTCTAATTTGGTAGTGTATAGTGTATATTCCACATGGAGAACACCGATTTGTTGGGATTCAGCCTTCTCATTCATCAGTCTGTTGGAGAGGCATTGTGGGAATGAGGCATCACCATCTGTGAGCGGTTGGTCCAAACCCTACTCTCGTCCAGCGCCATCTATCCCGTAGGGCAAAGTACTCGGCTGGCAGCTTCTCTCATCGCTGAATGAGAATGATGTGATCAGGTTCTCCCAGACCAGCTCTTCTCAAATGAGGTTTCCCCAAGAGTATAGTACATTGTGCAGAACCGCAGACACACGTGTGCGTGCGCACACACACACACACACACACACACACACACACACACACACACAGTGTGACCATTGGCAGCTTTCCTGTGTCTTTGTCCTTTTCATCTGAGTTTTATCCTGTAATATTAATCCACTGCTGTCTCTCGCAATCGTAAAGCCGCCACCCACTCCTCTGATGCTGTTCACAAGCGCTGCTGGCAAAAGATGGTACAAAAAAGCTATTCTGGCTCTGTACTTCTGCTTCAATTTGCGAGAGTATCTTTTGTGTGTGTGTGTGTGTGTGTCAGCTTGTGAGTGTCTGAGTGTTTGTGTCCCTGTGTGTATGTGCAGGGAAGGAGGGAGAATGGTTGAGGCAGCAATCAAATAATTTGAATGCATTTTAGTCACACATTGTTCCACTGTGAGTGTGGTACAATGCTCCACTTGTGCTCAGGGACCACTGATATGCTGTGACTGGATGAGCTGAAAGCCTTCAGGCATGAGCCCTGTCAATAAAGGTCTGGTACAGCCACCGCGTTTACAGGGAGGACTTTCCCCTGCGTCTGTGCTCGCTGCTGCTGACGAGCCCCCCCCCCCCCTTGCCATTCCTCGACAGGAAACGATAGAAGACGGTGCACTGAAATGGACAGACAGACAAGGGCATACTCTGGGATTTCCGAAGTTCCCTTCCTCAAGCCTTTTTGAAGACCGCACCAAGAAAAGGTAAGGTAAGGTTATGCACCGTGCTCGCTTCCATCCAGCCGTCCCCTCCCAAAATGCGTGGCCTGTGCTTTGAGAGCAGTTTCATCTGTGATGCGAGAGCTGTGCCCCCTGGTTTGGAAGCTTTTAACTAATTTACTTGTGTTTTGCAATTAATCCAAATGATCGATTGGCTGGTGGATTTCTATTGTGTCTTCAGGCCTGGATCATATATACATTTTTTAAAGAAAACTGCCCCCCTACTCTGCGTATCTACGATACAGCACATCCTAATTGCGGGGATGAAGTGCACTTGTCCAGAGTGTGGCTGGTGCATTCCCACAGCGAAGGCTGGCAGCAGACCCATGTGAATCGCGGCCGGGTGGAAATGTCAGGGCTGCGACAACGCGCGCTCGTAAATAAAGCCCCCCCCCCGCCTTTCCCACAGATGGGTTAATGAAAGAGGATCGCTTAGTCTCTGTGTGACCTCCTCGTCATGGAGCGTCTCTGAACAGCAGAATCATTCATCCCTGGTTGTGGGTGCCCTCCCAGCTCGTGGATGCACTCGAGCGGAGCAGGCCTCGGGAGGATGGAGATGTGCTGTTACCTCTCTGCCTGCCGGCTGTCTGGCTGTTTGGGAGAGCGACACTGAGCTGTTTACAGAGTAGGCCTTCGCCTGTCAGCCTCGGCCACCGACCCGGCTAAATGGAGGTGACTGGAGTTAGTGGCAGCCGTCCCCAGACCGACCGCGTCTCAGGAGCGCAAGAGACTATGGTGGGAGTGCTTGAGGGAGGGAGGGAGGGAAGGACGTTTTGGGAGTGGAGGGGGGGTATCCTGCCTACCCCTTTATTGATTTAGTCTTACATTACATGACAGCTGTGTTGAGCTGATTGTCTTTTATGCTGGGGGTTAGCACACAATGTCTTCTCTGACTTCACTGGTACTTCAAAAAGGCTGCTAGGAGGATTTAGTTTGTTATGAGAATAAATAGTTTTATTGTTGGCTGTTGTTGGTTGTGCGTGCGTGCGTGCTGAAGGTTCTGGAGGAGTAGCCTACAGGTCTTGGTTTGTCACTCTTAAACAGGGCCCTGTGCTTGATCTCTGGACTGATGTCATACTCTGCAGCACGGCTCTGACTCAAACGAGGTGCAGTCCTGTGGGTTATGGTCTATTTTCCTTCTTCAGCACTGCTGTAAATTACCCAAAGGATATGCGCTACCCTCAGAATTAGGGTCAGCGCTTTTCAGAGAAACGGATCAAACGGACTCGCTTATGGAAGGGGAGCAGTTTAAAAAAAATTCCAGCGTTGGGAAACTATTGTGCTTCTGTAGTTGAAAAAGCACATATCTGACTGGGTTTCCCATCATGTACCCTAAGATTGATGATTAATGACTTTTGCCTGAGGAAGCTGTTGTCTTTTTTCTTATTTATTTTTGCATTTCCATCCCCAGCATTGGTAGTGTTCTGGGAGTGTTCAGTGTTGGCACCCATCACTGATGGTCTTCTACTAGTCTGGTATATCAGAAACACCCCTGAAAAATGGCTTTAACTTTGAAGCATCTAAACCACGGGTGTTTCTCAATGTCTGTACTTGTCTGTACTTGCGGACTTGTGAACTTGTGTGGCGTAATATTTAACGGCCAAGTTCTGTTCCGAGAACGCCAGGGAGCATCGGATGCACCCTCTCCCAACACAGAGTTGCCAGACTGGGGGATTCCCTAAATGTAAGGGATTTTTATTTTATTTTATATCTACTGCATATCTGGTAGCAGAGTGATAACTTGAGGCTCGTTTGATACCTCAGACCCTTGATGACTTACAGCCATTTTACCAACCATGTATTCCATACTGTACCAGCATAATTTACAGCTAAATCTAGTCCCATCCCCCATTTCCCATAGAGATTCATTCAAATGCAGAGACGTTATAGTATCGCTTGTAAGAGTACCATAAAATAAGATATCAAGAGTTTTTTGATGTTGTTGAGTCACAGACAGGAAGTCATGGCATGCAAAGGATATGTGACAAAATATTTAAAAAATTACTTTATTTTATATATAAATGCAGGGGTGCCAGTAATTGTGGCACACATGGTTTTATTAAAAATAATTATTTCTTGATGATGGATTATTTTTTTCCCATCATAAATTTACTTCAATTAAATCTTTCTAATTTTTTTCAGTGTGAGATTAAGCTAATTCACCAAACGGCAATTTTTTTATAACTTTTTTTACTCATGTTTACCAGGGGTGCCAATAATAGTGGAGGGCACTGTATATAGTTTTTAAAGGCACTGAAGTTCTGAAAAGGTGGTGCGATTAGGCACAGCTACGCTATCATTTTTGGCTACGCAATGTTCGCTCGTCTAGCTAGATTGACTTCGGCAGCATTTAGCCAGTTATTTTAGGGTGAGCTAAATAATGTTTGTCATTGTTAAAACATTTAGTTGAATAAATTACAAAAATGGTTTGTATTTTTTGATTGAATAGATAGCTAGACTGTCCGTTCCACCTCCTTATTGATTCCTTTTGTGATTCCCCTATTCTAAATAGGTTTGTAACTCATCTCATCTTCTTGTAAGCCACCATCTTTTAGAATTCATATTATTTCCCACCATCTGTGCCTCTTCACTTTGATCAGGAAGGAAGGTGCTCAACAGCAGGTCAGAGTGCTTTATCATTTCCAATTTCTTCAGGGGCACAAAATGGCAATGGAAACGTCTCCCTGAGAAGACGGGCTAAGAGAGGATCAGGCAATAATGTTTCAAGCACCCGGGAAATAATAACCATCGGCTACCTTTTTTTCTTTTCTTGATTGAAGACTGGAAAAAGTTTTTTGCTGAGATCTGAGCTGTCCTCTGATGTAGTAACAGGTTTGCCTCTTTCCTAAAAGGAAGAACAAAAATGTATTCACTTGCTTTTGAAACACCATGTTTTTGTGCGTTTGCACGTGTTTGTACGTGTGCAGGAGTGTCCGTTTGGCTGGGTGAAACTCAAATGTGTGTCTGTGTGTGCTTGTTTGTGTGGCTGGGTCAGGCCAAAACGCCTTGTAGGCTTGCATGTGTTTATGTACATGTGTATGCGGTATGGCAATGAGTCCGTCGTTCATCTGCACCCCAAATAGCATTCTGATGAATGAAGTGCTCCCGTCTCAGCTCCCTGCATAAGGCCAGCTGTTCTCCCCACCAGCACTGGTGCCAGACTGTCCTCGCACCCCACGTGAATCAGGGTCCGAACCTGAGCTCATGACTCCGCCTTGGTGCAGGGGAGCAGCCACACCCGCGTCACTTCACAACATGGTCCCCATGTGCGAGGAAGGATTCGACAAAAAGGAGGGGCTTAGCAATGTCTACCGTTTCCCACTAACCCTGCACACACTTGTTCTCTTTCCCTCTCGCCATGAATATTGAAACCGGTTTCATATATGTGTGGTTGCTGCATGATGGCTGCCCTACTTTTCTCGCTTGTTTTACGTTGGCTGCGATAGGAGAGCGGGCTTGATTTTTAAATCATGACGCAACCTTTGCGTGGTGAGATTTCTACGGGCGCCTTCTGAGCCTCTTGTGGCAGGGGAAGGCATGATCGTAAACAGGTGTGCTATTTCTGGAACTCTCTGTGTACGCTGGGACCCCACAGACTAGAAAGGTGCAAATTAAACCCATTCCAGCAAGTCCTGTTTTCATACTACTTTTTAGATTATTAATTTCCTGAACCAAATTGGTATATATAAAACGAAAGTATTTGAGCCAAGCCTTTCCACCAGTGATGCCAGGCTCTGGAGTAACATGCTACGAGCTGGAAAAGCTCTAAACTAAGGAAGCTGCATGATGACAAAACTAATTGTGCAAGATTTACATGTGATAATTGTGTTGCGACAGCATACACTTATTGTTGTCTTGATTCACTGAATCCATCTTTCTTTGCTCTTCGGTGGGGAGAAAAACAAACAAACGGAAAAGAAAACATCGCATTAATCAATGTCAACGAGGTTGGAGGTTGTTGCTGGGAGGTCGAAGCAGAATAATAGGCTCATGGACAGGCATATCTGCATCCCTGAGCCTGTCTGGCAGTGAAAGACTATGGGAATTATCTTGGATGAGTCATTTCCAGATGTCATTCCTCACAGCGAATGACAGGCTGAAGGATACCCAGCTTTTGACACTAGGAAAAAGAGGAATGAGGCGGTCGCGGGAACCCTGGGGAGGGGGGATTGGAGGCGGTGGGTTGGGGGCGGGGTCGAGGCTCTGCAGAGTCATTCCAGTCCTGAGACTCATTATGTCACTCAAACACACTGCCTGGGCATGGGGAATCTTTCAGTTGCGCTGGTTCATCATAAACCTTGGAGGGAATAAAAGGTTCTTGTCTTGCTGTGAAGACATTGACAAAACACCTACACATAGATACTTCCCTTCCGTAGAACTGAACAGGGCATACCAGCTTCTCTTCATCTAAAATTTTATGATACAGAATCTGTTGAAGGAAGAATTGACCCTGTTGCCTGTCGTCCTGATAAAAACCTGAGGCTGTTCTCAGGCCTGAGATTATCCCTCCGGCCATTGGTCTTTAACCTTGGACAACAGATATGTGTGCCAAAAATAAAAAATAAAACTGCAGAGAGAAACAATGATGTAATAAACATATTGTCACACGTAGGGGAAATATTACCTCCAATGTCAAAGCGATAACATTAATTACGAAGAAAACTAGTAGAAAAAAAGCTAAATGGTGAAATGAAAGAGGAGATCATGTAGGTTAAGAACTGCACGTGCAGAGCTTTCGGATTGTGCTGCTCTGCAAGAGCCGCGGGCCCGCAATGGGACGCCACTCGCCTGACGATCTCTTCAGACGCTGCTGTGTGCATCCCATCACTCGGCCCCCGGGTCCCGGAAGCCTTGTTTTGAGTGGAAAGCCCTCTTTGTTAATCCATTGAGCTCGGAGGCTTTGTCCAAGCCTGGGAGACTCCCGGACAGGATTCCCCTCCCGCATTCATTCCACGGCCTGTCCGCTTTTCCCCCCGAATCATCTGAACAACACAGTGAACCCGGTTCCATTCTTTAGAACAGCCCCCACCCACCAGGTCTCATTCCCATCACCAGCTGATCGATGGGTGATGTTTTGACGGACAGAACCCTGGACCCGCAGAATTTCTTCTCCAGCCATGAACACAAACCCTGTCGACACCTACCCAGTTGCGGCACAGGCATGTTCCGGCATCCAAGGTGCATCCCATGGACGTTTCAAATAATTTTCAGAATTTTTTAAATTATTTTTAGGTTTCGGTCATGACAAAAATTCAAGCCATGTAAGGTCATTACTTTTTATTTTATTAAACATTAAACAAAAGCATTGAAATGCTTTTGAAATGAAACATTGTGCATTGTTATTCTATTTCAATTCATCTTGCGTCTGCAGGGTGTTTGAAACAACTTTTTAAAAATGACTTATTGCATCTGATCTTTTGAATTAATCTCAATTACTGCCATGCTTCAAATTCCAAATGTCTTTATTTTTAAATTTTCCAGCAGAGTGGGCACCAGCAGCGATATTAAGTTGCTGAGAGTTTGCAAATAAAACAGTGGCTGATGTGGATCTTGTTTTATGGTTTAATTGTCATAATCAAAAGGAAACCAAAATGACTAAATAAATGCACACATCTTTGGAAATGGATCCTTTAAATAGCCCATTTGGGAACCCTCAACTCCCATATACACGCTTAGGTCGAATGGAGAACATTAGCTTTTCTTCCAGTCATCATCTGTGTCTCATCCAAGCTCACAGAATCTTCTAAAAGCATCAGGTTGTAAACGTTACAACCAATAGCTTCTCTTTACCAGGCATATAAACAACACCCACAACACATCTCTAGCCTCTGTTATTCTTTGCTTTTCCTGCTTTGCAGTGTGGAGTAGGGATGTTAACAGTTTACAGACTAACCGTTAACTGCAAAAAAAAATAATTGATCGATTAGTCACATCGGTTAAACGACTAATTCAATAAATATCCCAACTTGACAATTTTATTTCACAGTTCTTTCTCAATTGAGTTGTGAGAAATATAGAATATAAATCTGACCAGAGAACTGTCATTTTCTATATTTTTATTTGCATACATAACAGGAGGGGCTCTGTCTTGGCGATCTTAGCACTTAGTCTAAACGCATGGTGTTAAGTGCATTTATGGAGTGTCCAAGTACACTTTTGCTAGTTAAATGGCGTGTTTTTTTAGCGCTAGTTAAACTGCGTGTTTTTTTAGCGCTAAGCACGGCGGAACATGCAAATGGGTTGAACTTAGTCTCTTCATTGAGTATATGTGTGTCTTGGGCTTACCATTCAATAAACAAATCAAAATGTCATATCCCACTCCCTTTAAAAGCCTGCTTTTCCACCTTGGCGGATTGCTTATATGATGGCGAAATAGACATGCTCGTGTGTGTGTAGTGTGAGCAAGTAATAGGCTATATGCATCAATAGTATGATTAATATTATTCGGACTAACCATTATGACGCGTTTTGATATACACAATAATAATCTAACATTAGGGTTCAACACCGGCACGGGTTTCCGGTAATTCCTGACTGCTGTTATTTTAGAAAATATAGCCTATGCGGTTGTTAAAAGCACCTGCAACAGCTGAGAATAAGCTACCAGAATGGCTTCTGACTCATCTTAGAAATTAGCCTGCTTGTTTAACTAATTTTCGTTAATTATAATTGGAAATGTGACCAACCTGTTTTACTGGTAGCGTTATGCTTTAAAATAATTAAGTCTACTTTCCTAGGAATATCGTGAAAAGTGTGATTTACAGCAGGGGAAACAGACCTGCTCCTGCATGAAGTTAAAGCGCACATGCAGAGAATGGCATTAAAATTAATTGTGAATTGTGTAATGTGCTGCAAATTTGTTTTTGTTTCTAATTAGATGCATAGTTATTTTTTAAATCGTTTCAGCTGGGGTTTAATAAGATGAGAGTATGGAAACCTGGTCACTGTAATTTTAAAAAATATGAAGGGCGAAGAATAAGTTAATTGTTGAATTCAGTTAACATGGCGAAATTTAAATTAATCTCCGTTTTTTTTTTTTTTTCCTATGGCTATTGAAAAAACCCTTTGTACGGCGAACCCCGGGGACTAGCCTAGGCTACTTGAGAAACTGGACAAAGTTTTTAACTTTTTTCAGTCAAACCCATTCTATTTACTTACAGGCTGTAGGCCTAGATGAAGTGAGCTGTATTGTAATGACATCTGAAGCGCGTTTTCAGAACTCAATGGTCCGTCTATTGCAGTGCGAGAATGACAATTCACGCTTTAAGGCTGTGACACACTGGCCGCGATTTACTCGCACGAATAAATCGCACGTTGAAAAATAAAAACGAACTCCTGTATTGTTCATAAAATCTTGCACATCAAATGCGAAATGTCCTTTGTGAAAAAGCGGCATTTAATTTATTCGCAGCAAGTTCGTTTTTTGCGAGTTTTCGTTTGCGAAACTATCCAATCATAACAAGTTTCCATGGCTGACGTCACCGCACTACCACAACAAACTACAACATCCAATATGGCGGACCAACTGATTTTATGTGTGTCACAGTATAGCGTCCTTTTTGATAAGAGACACAATAGTTACAAAGACAACGATTTGAAGGAAAATTTGTGGAAAACCATAGCCGAGCAAATAGGCTATGAAGATGGTGGGTTTATAGCTAAATGGTTGCAATACGCACAACTTGCTATCTGATCAGCTCCCTGCTGGGTTGTTTGCCTTGGTGAAAACAAAGGATGAAAGCTAGCTAACCGCTATATGTGATATTGTTTCGTGGATATTTGCCGTAGTAATTGTGGGCTATAGGCTAACAGATGGAGAAAGACGACACGTAGTCTAGCTACAGGGTCTGGCCAGGGGCAGCCACTGTGGTGGAGGGAGAGAAAGGGGGAGGAGGAGAAGGGCAGGGTAGAGTAGCCTATATGAAATGTTTTTGCTGTCACACTGTTGTCTGTGTGCGTGGCAAATAAAGTTCCCCAAAAATCTTATTCCGACTCCTGTGTGGATTTCCTGATTACTAATAGCCAAGTTATATAAATAACGAGGAAAACAGACGTGGTCTGCCTGTAGCGATCGTTTTGGAGAGAACTCTTCAGACTTCATGAGTTGCTACACTGTATAGACTAGGACAATTTTATTTTAAAGATGTTTGCTGAAATGGCGTAATGTATTGTTATGTTGTGGTTAACCCTTTATATCAGTGGAAGAGATCAAGAGGCAGTGGAACACGTATGTCCGTAAAAGGAGGGAAGAGAAGGAGAGCATGTTGTAGACAAAACAAACTTTACATAAGTAAAAACGGACATATAATAAGCCCGGTTCAATATTTTGCCAATGTAATTTAAGCATGCTCTGTTTTTAACGTTCTGGTAGAGGAAAAAAAAATACACTTTCGTTCCGTGATGGAACGAACGGATAACCATGTCGTCATCGCTCGACGAAGAGTAATCCATTTTTATTCGCACGGATTTTCAAACGCAAAAAAGAACGCGAGCTTTTCGTTTTGTCGCATCGTTGCAGGTGTGTCAGGTTTTTACGCGAAATATTCGCCGACGAATTTTTCGCATTTTCACCTCGCTTATTCGTTACGTCCCCGGTGTGTCACAGCCTTTAGGTGTAAATGACAATTTGCGCATTAGGCTTTGGTGTTATCAGCAAAGCTTTTAATGGATAGCCATTGTCCCGTAACAGAAGATTGTCCCCCCAGAAAATTACTGGAATTCAGGCAAATATAGGCTAAATCATAGCATGATCCAGGAAGATTGCGAATAGTCTATACATGTAACCTTACACGTACCATCGCACATCGCATGGATGTTGATGGAGTAGGCTGAAAGCAATTAAATGCGGTATTACCCTTCGCTGAGGGACAGATATGTGGTCTTTGACCGATGGACCCTTTTATTATTATGCATTTTTTGATATAGCCTACACAATAATAATATTTAACATTGTAATCTTGATATTTTTAATCATGCTTGTGCGCGCCCCTGTGTGTAACAGACAGGAGGGTGTACGCGCATTGTGCACACGCCTATGTAGACACACTTATATGCGTCGTTAAAATAACATGTAAACAACTGACATGATTTTAGACTAGGTTTTTGGTGGTTTTAGCACAAGCGCTTTCTGCTCGCTCAAGATAGCAATATGCCAAAAAAATTCCTGACCACACCTCATTTTAAGACCAACATGCCCAGTTCACTTGCAATAGGCGCAAGAATACTTCATATTTAAACGGCGTGAGTGCTAGGCGCTATAATGAACTCAAATGAATCGAGACAACATTTATTAGCTGATGGAACGTCCTTGCTCAATCAAGCATCAGTGTCATATTATGCTTACGTGCTTAACTATAATATTTGTTTGCCTCTTTTTTCATGAATAAACGCGACTTTGTTAGTTATATAGAATAAGTGTAATTGGGAATTAGCGCTTTATAATACATGGAAAGGAACGGTAAAATTGCATTTGTGCCTGGGTGTACCCGCAATGTGGCAGATATGGAGAGTGGTTGATCATTTATACGCGTCACGCGTTTCGAGAAAAGGCTTCTGCAAAGGCTACACTTGTGTTTCCTCACGGAAGAGCCTCCTCGTTTCCCACTCTTCGCTTCTCCGAGGAGCATTTAGCGATTTGGAATGTCCTTAAAGATGGCGATTTCCGGGTCAGGCGAGGACCGAAGAGAAGAGGACTGATAAAATGGGGCTGCGTCTTAATATTCTTCGCTCCCCAGTCCCCACCTCCTTTCCTCCACTCCTCTCCTACATGGAAGCACAGTGCCCTCCACAATTATTGGCACCCCTGGTAAAGATGAGTAAAAAGGGTTATTAAAAATTCACCATCTGGTGAATTAACTTAATCTCACACTGAATAAATGAGAAAAATCCAACCTTTAATTGAAGTCAATTTATTCTGGGGGAAAAAAATCCCTCATCAAGAAATTATTATTTTTAACAAAACCACGTGTGCCACAATTTTTTGGCATGGAGGTGACGTCTAATGGTAGTTTTGGAGAGTTGATGATCCCAAGATGCTACTTTCTTCTGTAATTCTCCAGCAGTGATCCTTGGGGAGTTTTTTTGCCTCTCTTACCATCCTCCTCACTGTGTGTGGGGGCAAAATAAACTTGGGTCCTCTTCCAGGCAAGTTTGTAACAGCTTTTGGGACAGCTAATCCGCTTCTTCGTCATCAAAATCGCCGTCGACTATTGATGAAGTTGCCCTAACATAACTTTGACTGATGCCTAGCCCACAATGAGTCCCAGCGCCAATCACAGATCTTATGCACTGCCAGCCTATTTATAGCTGTAAAATAGCTTTTAAGTTTCAAGGAGGAGTAGCCCAGTTGCATGTAGGCTATAAACATGTAGCTATAAGCATGTAGCCTATCTGACGCAGTTTGTGTCGAGACACTAATATGTAATCAGTAACATTAGATCAAATGTAGTATAGCCTATGCTAACATCACAATTTACTGTAATTCCAGAATCCCGATGTCTGAACATACCGAGCACTAATTCACCTCCTATAGGCTACTGTAGCTACACTACAGCCTACTATTGCCAGTTCCTTGCATATCGCGAATTCTGAAATGTTTCCGTAGATTAGTGGAACTAATTTTTATCGTCATAAAAATTGGAACGTCATATTATCGTAAATATTATTCCCAATGTTCATAGTATCGCAGTGGTTACACCAAAAAACAATTAGGCCTATTTCCCACTGTAACATCTGAAATCAAATTTAAAAACAACCTCTGGAAATGATTGTTTGAATAAATTCATTAATGTATATTCACATACTGAAATGGTAGCTGTCATGCTTAGTCTATATTTATGTATAGTCATGTTTGTTAATAAGCAACATTAATGTGCAAGCAAATAAATAAAACTGTTTCCCCGTCTTAAATTGCCAAATTTTTATATAGGATATCAACCACAAAAACGGACGGGCATTTTGTTATCTGTTGTAGGATGCTATGTGCTATGTGTGATGATAACCTACTGAAGCACACACAATTTAGGCTAAATATCTTGCATTGGGGCATCATTATCTTGGGGAAATGCATATTAGGCATAGCTACGCATCATCACTGTTGCCTTCTTTAAATCTGGGGCATGATTGGGCATGATGATGTCACCCAAAAATGTGAGAGAACTTCCGTAGTAGGATACATCGATGTATGCTTTGCCAGAGGGGAGGAGAACCGAGTTTGAAGCCGATTCACTAGTCTTTTTCAATATTGGGACAGTGGAGGGAGGGAGGACACAAAGATCGGTTTCCGGGGCACGGAGTTGAGGAGGTGTTAGTGGAGGAAGGGAGGGTGCATTTTTCGACTAGCCTATTGGAACGCGATTGGAATCCACCCACTGACTGCCTGGACGCAGCATGCGCTAGCTACAATGTTGTGCAGTCATGACATGAAACGCCAGACCTGCGGAACACATCCTAATTTCTAGCAGTAATTACAGAGGTGATTTAACACAGTTTATAATAACGCGCCATTACTATTACAGGACAATAATGTGAGATTGTGTCTTTTACTGTTTTGGATTTTTGTATAGCCAACCTGCCTACTGGCCCTGCGGGCCATTGACAAGTTTAATCAGTTGACCTGGAGTGTCAGTGTAATGCCGAGCCCTGGTTTCATGCTGATCGGTTAACGGTTAATGATGGATTAATCAGGATCTATTAACGGTTAAGAAAAAAAAAGGCAAAATGTGCATCCCCAGTATGGGGCCATTTTTGTCTGGCTGACAGAGCGGCTAAGTGAGAGATTGAGAGAAATATAGTGAGAGAAAAGGAGAGGGCACTGGAGCCCCAGAACTACATTGCTGCAAAATGCAGTGTTCAGGCGTTCTGCACACAGTGGACTGCGGGTGAACATTACCTTAAATCAAATTACACTCTTTAGAGTCACTTATTTACTCAGTGAAATGGTTACTAACTGCAACATGGCATGTTAGAGTCAGCCGTGCTGTAATCTGACAACGTTTCGAGTTTTCAGTTTGCAAGTTTTATAGCAGTGCTATAAAAGAAGGTAGGGGTTGAGAATATGGCTCGTTCTGCATCCTGGCACTGTCCTGCTCTAGCTCAACTAAACACGTAATGACTTTAAAGAACTGAGTCTGAGGGAACGCTGTTATCCCAGTTTTATCCCTGATCTCTTAGGCATACTGAATACACAAATCTGCATACCTCTACCGGAGTCCTCCTTTCCCAAAGCAAAGTTTGTCATAATAGGGTTCTGGAGCAGTCTTTTGTCTTCATCACCACTACTGTCTTCATCAGTGATACTGTCAAGAATATTCTCTGAATAACAAGCAGTGCCCTTTAGGGACTGGCACGCTACCCAGAGAAATGTTAAGCAGTCCCAGCAGTGAGCAGCATGCAAAAATAAAAATAATAAAAAGTCCCTCTGCTTCGCTGAGGCTGATGAAGTGGCAACTGTGTTCTAATGGACTCACCCTTGGGTTTGGCAGCAAATCTTTTGAACCGTGTTCGATTTCAGTGGTGACAGGCTCACGGAACACCGTGGAAGGTTCCAGCTCATTATAGGCCTGTGGCAGATACAGGAAAGCCTAGTCCCCGTAAATTACAAACCTTTTCTCACCACAGCAGTGTGAAACGGGGCTAGAATGCACAATGCAAGAGGACTCTGAAATAATATCTTCGCAAAGCAAATAGTCCGGGGATGAGCTGCCGACATTATATTAAGGACCGGGGCTTTTGATAAGGGCTTATTTAAGTTTTTTATCTTAAAATTCATTGACTCGTTGGCAGAAAGGAGGCACTTCAAATATTACCTGGCATGGGTTGTTTTGGGGCACACAGGCAGGTGCCAGCACTGGAACCTGGCCAGGAATGAATAAACATCCCTCCTGTCTCCACACACAAAGCGCAGAATTGCTGACTCACTCCTCAAAATGCTCATAGTGGTCTGTTGAGAAATACCTGTCAGGGTATTTATATTAAAACATCAAATCAAAGCTCCTGTATTATAACAAGGTGAGAAGTGTTGTGAATTGGTCAGCATCAAACTAGGCAGTGAAATTGGTGCTATGGGTTGGGATTTAAATTTTATTTATTTGAAGTATCATGTTGGTCTATAAATGAGTCCGACTTTGTTTTGGGTAAACACTCGAATATCCTCGCAGAACAAGGAAGCCCTGCTGAGACTGAGCAGCCATTATCTTTTCTGATTTAGCCCCCCTCATGATATGCAGGAGAAACACTTGTGTTTATCAAACAAAGCTGTTGCTCAGGACAGCAGCTTCCATGGTATGGCATGGTTTTTAGTGGAACCATATACTTGTATCTCTTTCTGCGGCCCCAGGGAGGGGAAAAAAGAGTATCTTGACTATGTATGCCCGATATCAGAAACGCAGCCCTTTTGATGTAGCCAGGATGAAAGGTTTGTGTTAATATCCTTTTCTATTTGAAACGGGGCCCTGTAACCACAAATGAATACAAATCTCCCCTCAAATCCTGTCGAAGCCAGTGTGTTCAGAGCGTGTCATTTGGTGAGGCACAACTTCATCATGCCTCTTTTTCTTTTGGTCTCACTTCCTCCCGCCCCCCTGAGCCTCCTCCTCGCTCTTCTCCTCATGCCTGGCTTCCCATAGTATTGGCGTGCATCTAGCGCCACTCCCCTCACCTCTCTTGCGTTCCAGTAATTGCTTATTTGCACAGCTTTAAGTTTGCTGACTGGCTTTCACTTTCGCCATCTCAAAGACGGGCCCGCAGCACCTGTTCTTGGGAACTAAATTGTCTGTGACCGTAGTCACACTCCTATGCTCTGCATGCATTTCCACAGTACTGCAAAGCGCATTGCGTGCAAATGCTGTTGGAACTCTAAGCAATTTGGTCAGGAAAGATGGATATTGTTGAGGATTTGTTGTGACCTGTACAACTGCTGCTCAACTTGTGAGCATGATGTGTCAATTATCGGCTGAAGCCTACAGTCATCCTTGAATTTGGCTTCAACTTACTGTCCAGTGTTGCCTGGTTGTTTACATTGTGTCCCTTTAAGACTCAACTCTTTCGAAATTTTGAGCTTAAGATTTGCGCTCCGTTTCATTTAAAAAGATTTTTGGCTGTGTGAATTAACAGGCAGTGAATCTGCAGGCTTATGGCGACCTCTTTTTACTGCACTTCAGATGAGCTCATCATCAGCCTGGATGCATGTGTGTCAGGTAATCCTGCAAACCTGATCCAGTATTTTCTACATTTGGGAGGTGGGCGACATATGGCCAAAGAAATTCAGTTGAATTGTCATTCAGATCCAATTCCAAGTGACGCCACCTACCCACTCTTCCCTTATTCATCACCCTACTTGTGCCCCCACAGCCTGAAAGCAACAGAATGACGTGCACTTCCCTTCATGTGGGTGAACACTGAAGTCATGCTGGAATAACAGTCTGTGTTGAGCTTTCAATACTTCAGCCTGTACAAAGTTCAGGGTAGCCATTGGTGGATAGACGTGGTTGCTGAATGAAAATTAAGTTTGTGAATGTTTAATGGGATCAGTGATAACCCTTAAATGAAACCTTCTCTGATGCAACAAATGAGTTGTACAACATTTAGATCTTATTCTTTCTTGCTGCACATTGGTCTTTGTTAATTCTTCCATGTATTATACATGATTTTACAAACGGGATACTAGACTGCATGTTGTGATTCCAAAAATGGTCAATTAAAAGCATTAACCTAATACCACAATAACTTTTAAGAGCAAACTTAGAAGTGCTATTTCTACTAAACCAATTGAGAATAGAATAGAAATGGCACTACTAAAGCATAGCACTTTGAGCTATTCCAGGCATTTGGACGTAATGCACCACTAACAATTGTCTTGCACACAGTACACTAAACCTGCTTCTTCTAAATTAATGGGTCAAACTTCTTTGCATTTTAAGTGTTATTCCCATTCCTTGGGGTTTTGTCCATTGCAGTGTTCCTAAATGCTTTTTTATATTCAACACTTGGTGGAAACCGTGAATAGGCCTGAGGCTGTATTCACACCATATTACATTTTATAACGTACAAAGCATTTTTTTTTTGTTTTGAACATCTTAAGACTAATTATGACCGTGGAAACATATTGTATGTCCTTGAGAGATTTGATTTAAAGTGTCGAAGTGATTTCGCCTCTGACCGTTAGCTGTCTGTGATGTAAATGGTAAATAGTTATTTTGACGTGGCTTTGAAGGGACGTATATTTAGTGTAAAGTGTCTGTCTGTTGACTCTGGTGGCACTGTAAACCATGTTATTTTCTTCTGCACTCAGCTGTCATTTGACTGGTCATTTACCATGTTGAAATGAATAGCGTAACTGTAGAAATGGTGACATTTAAAGCAGTAATATGTCATGTCCCAATCTTGGTGGATTTGGAGACATCTGTGGTGACTTGTGGTCACAACAGTTAGTTTTCACACTCCAAATACCAGAGTTCTAATCGAAACGAAGCCACTTTCCCAAACAAAGCAGAATGGTTTGCTTGGGGGTGTAGCACTTGGAGCGCATAGGGTGTTTCATTTTCTTAGAAGACAATCCAGCGAAAGTGTGTTTTGGAGAAAGAAGACTGCCTAGAGACGATCAATAACGTTCGACATGGTAATATTCTTCTTCGGATTTTATGCGCTTGCACTTCCGCATTCAGATTAGCAATATCCTGTGTGTGCTAGGGCTGTCACATTTACATTCCAAATTGGAATCATCTTCGAAAAGGTATAATGCGGGCCATATTCAAAAGAAGAGATTAGAAAAAAGTTGACGGCGAGGATAAGCGTGTCATTCTAGACTACAAGTAATGAATTAAATCAGTCATCAAGGGTCTGCGGTATCAAACGAGCTTCAAACCATCACTTTATCGCCAGATATGCAGTAGATATGGATGGATCACTTCCAGGGTTGTTTCTCCTGACTTATTTTTTAATAGGAAAATGAGTCAGGAGAAACAACCCTCCAAGTGATCCATCCATATCTACTGCATATCTGGCAGCAGAGTGATGGTTTGAGGCTCGTTTGATAGCTCAGAAGCTTGATGACTTACAGCGATTTAGCCAACCATGGGTTCAATACTATTCCCATGTAATTTACAGCTTAATCTAGTCCCACCCCACAATTCCCCTAGAGATCCATTCCAATGCAGGTATCACTTGTAACCTGAAACTAAGATATCAAGTTTTTTGATATCCTTTTAGACCCAGTCATGATAACATCACCTGTTTACTTGTGGAATGTTCCAAACAGGTGTTTTTTGAACTTCCCAGTCTTTAAAAAAGAATTTTGCCCCTGTCTCAACTTTTTTGGAATGTGTTGCAGTCATCAAATTCAGAATTTGCAATATTGCATATTTACAAAAATCAATAAAGTTGCTAAGGTAAAACATTAAATATCTTTTCTTTGTACTGTTTTCAATTAAATATATGTGAAAGAGAATTTACAAATCACTGCTTTCTGCTTTTATGTGCGTTTTACATACTGTCCCAATTTTTTTGGGATTGGGGTTTGTAATTACACAAAAAAAATATGTACGAGGACTGGTTATTGTTTGTATTGACAGAATCTGCTTTATTCACGTTCGTATACGTGCTAGAAGTGTCATTTTGAGACCGTTTTAGCTGCCCTGTAGAAGTGAAAGGAGAGCGACAAATACTCTATTCTGGATTATCACCCCAGGGGAACACAGAGCAACTAAAGAACATATTTCTCCACCATTTGGACTCACATCATGGCCAGGTAACTACACAACCCAAAGTTCTACCAAAGTTCAGTTGTGCTTTAAATATACATTAAAGCGCACTTATTCTTGAATGACAAAGTGGAAAGTTGAAAGTGGAAAGTTGATTTGAAAGAAGTTGGAGAAAGTAGGAAACCTTGTCTGGCAAAAGCAAATTAAGCAAATGAAACGAGGGCACTTGTGATGTCATTAGTGCTTTGAGTGATGTGAGTGTGAGGTGTGACTAATCACTGATGGAGTGAAAAGGAACTCCCTGGGGTTAAGCACAGGACACAGGATGACTGCCATGAGAGATCATTACCGCTGATTTAATCATTTGATGGAAAGCTCAGACTAGCTGCTGATATGATCTTAAGGTGCAGTTGGGAGGAATTGTAAAAAGTTACTTGACCAGATCAGACTGGCCAAGCTTTCATGCAGTGACCATTTTTTCCACCATCAGAATTTTTGTTAAAAATCAGTCAAGGTCCAAATTTCTCTCCCCCCCCCCCCCCCTATTGATTTTGTATTGAATGTCCTTCATGTCTAGTTTGCTGATGCCACTGATGCATAATTCAGAGTTTTTAAAAGGCCAGGTTCAAAGCAGTCCCAGGAGAAGCTGATCTTTGACGGCAGTCTTGCTGTTTGAATGTCACCTTTTATTGTTGAAGTTAACTGTGTTATCAGAGAATGAAAATGACACTTGGTGGAACAGTTGTAGGTTTTTTTGGTGGGTCACTTAGTCATATACTCTTCTGAATGACACGATGCAGGTAAATTTAAGTTGAGCCTGACTTTGCTTAATCGCTGAAGTAGGTATTTCTCATACTTTACCAGTCCCATTGCTTATAATTCAGAATTTCTATTCAAGAGGGTAGAAATACACAATATTTTTGTCAGAGACGCTGCTGCTCTTGGTAGCAATTTTAGTTATTTTTTCAGTCTTCATCTTGCTGGAAACCTGACTGCGTATTGTAATTGCGGGTTTTTGACGCATACATATGAATGCCGTAATAGTTGGTACACTACTTTAGCAGTGTGCTGCTTCGCCCTGTCATGACAGAGCCATAAGTAATAAAAAATAAAAGCATGAATTGTGGATTGGGCAGGCCCAACATGTCAAGCAATGACACGGCAACAGCAGGAGGAAGGAATCAGAAGCGTATTGTTTCCTAGGTGATCAACCATTTCTGGCAAAGAAGGGTTTGATGTCAAACTCTTCTTTCACGCTGATTGGACTCTTTGATCACAACACTCCTGGATCGCGATGGAAGTAGCCAACATAGCTCGGGAAAAACAACCCGTCTCTCAATCAAGAGAAAGCTGCTTTGGATGGCATGCGTGGGTGTTTTATGCCTGCTGAAATTTCTCTGCCTGCCTTCCTCTGATATAATTGTAGCTCTGCCACTGTGCATCGTGGATGGCGATAGTCGGAAAACTTGCTGTGCGCGGGGGTTTATTTTTTGTCTTAAATTGATGAGGCATGATTTATCATTCCTGCTTCCATTCGCCCCTTTCTTTCTGACTGGGTTATTTATTCATGTACAGTGCGATGCCAGACAAAGGAGTTTATTGAAGGACATTGACATTGTACTTCTACTTAATATTGTCATACTGTAAATACAGAATATAGAGTATGGTTTCTGTGGTAATGGCAATTTGAAGATTGGTTGACACATCTTGCAGCTGTTAAAAAAGGAGAATTATGTCGGTGCGAGATGTGTTTATGTGGCTCACGTGTGGCTGCGGTTTTCTCTTTGGATTTTTCTGTGCAGATGGTGAACTTTGAGCAGTATTTCTAAAGCTCCCATCTGTTCAAATGGCCTTGTCCATACGTCATTTATTCAAGATTTTAAATTTCTATCCTAACTTCTTCACACAGATGGCACATTTGGTCAATTCTCACCTATTTAGGTGTTGCTCTGTTCAGGTGTGAGCATCACAGAAACTTGGCAAATGGCTTAAATGAAACAAGACAGTTGTACTATTTAAAATACTAACTTTGTATTTGTTTATTTTCATAATATAATAAGTGCCACAAATGTAAACAAATATAAATATATTTGCAATGAAATACTGAGAGCTACATGTGAAACAGGTAAATCTATACATTTCCTGGATCATAAACTCTGTGTGCAAAATGTAAGGATGGTATGCAGAACTTCTAAAGATCTATGATGCAAAATATAGGCAGTGTACCCTGATAGTCCATTAATAAGTTTTTTTGTACTGCATCCGCACTATAAATTAAAAATGTATGTTGTATTGATGCCAGAAATATGCTTTGATTAAGGGAAAACTGCTGTATTTTTTGTTATGTTTTATTGCTGCTACTTGCCTGTTCTTGGTTTTAAATTTTGACAGAAAAAAATGGACATTGGAATTTTAAAAATCTTTTATAGCAGCAGCAAAGTTTATTAAAATAAGTATTTTTGAATGAAGTGTTCATCTTTATTGTCTTTTTTGTTAGTCAGCACATGCCTAAAACAACCTTAAGCTAAATTTAAAAGCAGATAGCTAAATAAGAGCCATTGAGTAATTGTGCGATTCATAATTGGAATAGTTGGTTATTCGTTTCAATAATCGATAGATTAATTAACTATCAAAATAGTCTTTATAATAGTTACAATATATAGTTGCAGCCCTATTTTCCATTATTGTCTCCAAATCTATCCAAACAGCTAAATTGCGCATTGCTCTAAATGATAAAATAATGATATATCTAACTACAAATCAACTGTTTTGGCACATAAAACTCACTTTTGAATCATTTTCAAGTGGGAATTACTATCTTTTCATCAGTATAGGGGGTAGATATCTATGGGTCCAAAACCCAATCCAATACATGTCATAAAATTTATAAAATTAGTTTTGTCCATTATAAAGCAGATATATTTGCCCCTTCTGATGGTTTAAGATGAAAACATTGATATCACACTGTTAAACACACCTAAATATGTAGCCTAATCATTCACTTTTGTGCCTCAATAAAACATCACTTTTTCCTGTACTCTACAGTATGCAAACTTTTGCCCTGGGATCACAATTTTCTGTAGTTTAAGAAATAGTTTCATCTTATATATATGAGCACACAGGAATGAGTGAATACTCATTAGAATGAGTATTTTCCATGCCTTCAGTGACAAGTATAGCCCAGGAAGATACAAAGCCTAAAGCCTATATTATGTACAATAACGTTACAATAAAATAATATTCCATCAACAATAAAATGCTGCCAAATGTTCTAGCTTCAAAGAAAGTCAGTGCATCAAACATTATACGTACATGACTGATCAATGAATGCTTAGACTACATTACAGTGTGTGAAATGCACTCAAAATGCGAAAATAACCGCATCTAACATAGCCTACTGGACAGTGATCAAGTGGAAAAATGAACGTACATATGTAGCCAGCGAGAAGAACCGCATATTACAAGCAGTACTTTTATATCAAGGACAAAAATGTATATTATATCGAGGACAAATGCGTTTTCTGTAGCTGTTTGCGTCATATTGACTAGATTAAAAATGCTGTTACGCTGCGCTGTAATTTATTGTTCAAAGCATCCCAGAAAAAATTGCAGACACCTTTGAAAAGGAAATACTGTCCACTATCAGATAAAACAGTTGTCAATAAAACCGGAATGATGTGAAATGCTTCAGAGCTGCAGGTAGGGCATATGGGGTACTGCGCACAGACGTTTCACATTGTGTAATAACGTGCTAAACTGGTGTGTATTTCTCAAATGGATTGTCCAAGACAATAAATGACCACTGAATTTTGAAAGGAACATTTCTATGTGTAAAACCAATGGTTTGGGTTGGATTTTTATATTTATTTAATATTTAGTAACAGATATTGATAGTAGAAAGCTGTGGTATAATGACACAATATTTTCACGTTTATTTTGCATTTATGTAAGCAGGACTTTTCACGGCTTTTTTGGCAAATGATCAGCCTATTGTTGGGTTTATCTTGTTGCTATGACGAAATACTCATTTTATATGATGAATGAATATGGGGGGTTGCTTGTTAAATGCACTTGCTACAGGAAAATAGTGACATTTGAAACTCTGTTTTTGGCAGAGTTGCCACAAATTGTGTACCATTAAAAATAAAACATGGAGTCTGAGGTTTCCACTCAGTTTGGCTGCTGGAGCAACGAATGTCTCAATTGAGCAAAATCTTGGCGCCGGCGGCATTATCACTAGGCATCTGTGCAAAGGGGTTAAGATAGCAGTTAAACTAAATGGAAAGGTTTGAACAGTGTTAAGTCGTGTATGTTTTTGTAAAGGCATTAAGTTTCTTTCAGGAACTTGTATTTTTGATAGTCTGGTTGAGGTTCTCTATACCATTTGTACCCACTAGCTGAAGTCATGAAATGTCTAATGAAAGGGAAATCTCTCTTTTAGTGTACATGCAGCTCAGATTACTAACACCCACATGTAATGCTGATCACTCATCATCTCTCTCTCTTCCTCACTTTCCCCCTCGCTCATCTTTCTTCTCTTCTTCCTTTCGATTTCTATTTCCTATCTCTTCCTCCCATTTATGCGACTGCAATTTCCATTTATCCTTTCTTTACTGTCTTGTTTAAGTGCCCTTTCATTCTCTACTCTCTGGCATTCTTCCTCTCACTCCCCCTCCTCTTTCTCTACCTCTAACTTATACCCTTTCTAATTGTCCCTCTATCTCCTAAGCTGCCTCTTTCTTGCTCCTCTCTCATTGTGGTTTCCCTCCCTCCCACGTGCCCCTGACAGGCAGCTCTTGCAGTGAATCAGTGTAATGGATGCAGGCAGTGAGGCTGCGGTGCTGGGGAGTGCAGGCGTGGGACTGCTGGGAGCTGCTGGAACTCCTGACTCTGCTGACAGGTACCGTGCACATCTTCAGTACAGCTGGGTCTGTCTTTGTGTTAAGGCTCTCTCGCGAGCGTGTGTTTCTGTCAGTGGCTGCGCTTGCGTTTGTGTTTATGCAGTCTTTGTTTTGTGTGCGCACGTTTACGGGCACGTGTGCGTGTGTGTGTGCGCGCATGTGTGTGCGCGTTTCTGTGCATGTGTCTCTGTGCGTGTGTCTCTGTGCGTGCGTGTGTTTCTGTGTGCGCGTGTGTTTCTGTGCGTGCGCGTGTGTGTGTCTCTGTCTCTGCGCGTGTGTGTTTCTGTGCGCGCGTGTGTCTCTGTGCGTGCGTGCTTGCGTGCGCAGTTGTTTTCTTCTCAGTACAGATTTGAGGCAAGCTGTGACAGATGCCTGAGAGTGATGTCAGTGAAGGACTGTTTCAATGATGTGTTGATTTTAATCATGCAGAGAGTATTCTCAGAATCCTTACAGATGCTGCAGTGTTTGATTGAAACTCTTGATTTATGTTTTGCTGCAAATGTCTCCCATAGGGGGTTCTCAAACTATGTATTATTTCCTTGTTATATCATTGTTTCAGGATAATCTACTAATTTATGTACAGACCACCCAAAACAAAAAAAAACAATCCTCATTACCAACCTAGCTAGCTTGAAAGGAAGATGCACTTCCACACACTTCTCATACAATCCAGATATTAAACAGGCTTTAAATTGAGGTCACATGACCAGAAGTGCTAGTCTGTGTTTACAGGCAAGGCAGTGGTCCCATCCTTTCAGGATTACTGTCCAGCCCGTTCAAGTTCCCTCTCCTTCGACTGAACCGGCTCCAAATCGCTGTACGCTCAGGGTTGCCATGGCAGCACCAGCTTAGCATACATTAGGCGTCAGCGCAGCATTCTCCGCAGGGAAAAGAAAAAGCGAAAAACGGCGTCTGTTTTCAGGATCTGCGTTCGGCCTGCGTCAAGGGAGCTCCCTTTGCCCCCGTTCAGCTTGAGATGCACCAATGGAAGGACTTGATACTTCCCCTTCTCTGACTCCTCCAGTACTCCCTGCCTTTCTCTCTCTCTCTGGCTCTCTCTCATTTTCTCCCCCACCCCCTCACACCTCACACGTCTCTCATCTCTCTTTCTTCCTCTTTCTCCCCCCTGCCTTAGAACATCTCACTTCTGGGCTCTAGTCTGCCTTCAGCCTGATCTGAGGCTCCCTGGGGGTATCGGCGGGGAAACCCGATCTCTATCCTCCTCCGCAGATCCTGCAGGGGCAGATGGGAGGAGTGTCTTTGTGCCTGTGTGACACTCGCATTGAAAGCGTTCCCGTACCACAGAGCCATTGAGCAGGCCCTCCTGTTCCCACGTTTGCTGCTCCTCACATTTCAAGTGGCTGTGTTTTCAGCGCCATTATGGGTGAGAGGATTAGGTTTGTGAAAGCGCTCGCTTTGTTCACCTGTGATGACACAAAAGCAGCTGGTCATCGTGTTCGATCATCAGGACTGTTTAAGATTCTGTTTTTTTTTTGTTTTTTTTCCTGGAATAACTAAAGACCTGCAGTGGTCAAAAAGTTTACTAAAATGAAATGTATTTTATTGTAGACTGTAAACAAGTCTGTGGGCCATTCCAGTTTATAGCAGCCAGTAAGCTTGTAAAAAAATAAGTCTGTAAAAATAAGACTGATCAAGACTCCATCTGAATACTTTTACTGATCATAAACACACGCAAACAAAACAAAAAAAACTCAATGAAAAATAAAAACACTTATTTTTTCACAAACTTGACTTGACTTGACTTGTTTTCAGTCTGGTCTTAAATATGCAGACAGGCAGCAAGTCTGTATTGATGCATACTGTTTGAGTAATGAAGCTTGTCTGGGTTTTGGAGCTTGCGGTTATGGGAACAAATGCTCACCAGTCCCTTTGGCTAAAGCAGCTTCGGCACAACATCACCCTCTAGCTGCTGTAACCTGCTAGTGTGTCCTTGTAAGTCAGATAGGCCCATCTCTGTGGTTAGATTTGGAGAGTCACTCATGTTCTTCATTGACCGAGTGGACAAACAGCAGAGCCTATCAGTAACTTTTTTACGTCATCATTTGACCACCTTAACCATTCATTCATTTGAAGGGTGAGTGTTTTCCAGAAGTCTTCAGCCAGTTTTAATGCATACGGATGGTTTTTCAGACACCATATATCTGTGGACTTTAAAAAGGTCGAATCTTAAGTCATTTTCATCTGCACTGAGGGCATTGATGCATCTTCTGATTTAGAAATTTGGGAGTCACATTTTGGATGTTTTTCAACAGAATATCGGATGCTTTTTAAAGGTGTCGCATTGTCTTGTGTAAAACTCTATTCTCATTCAATATTAATGAAGCGTTCACATCCCACAGGGAAGCTGACCTTTCTTCATTAGTGGATCGTGTTTGCTCCCCCTCCCTTTACTTGATCACCAGTACTACTCTTGCTCCTTAGCATTCACACGTTGATGTTTGTCTAAGCCTTTCAGTTTACACGTTTGTTGTATACTTTTCAGCACCCTTTAAAGGGTCTGTTAGCAGCTGAAATGACCAAATTATTATTATCTTTTAATCAAGATGCTGATAGCAAGATAAAAGGGAAAAATAAATGCAGGGGTAATATCTCCGCATGCAGCCCTGTAAAGGGCCTACTGTTGGAGCACAGCATTAGCAAGAGCCCGTCTCCAGCAAACATCTCCGCTCCTTTGATCTGAAAAACCCAGATTTCCACCGTGTAGGTCGGGATTACACTTACATTCACATCCAGCTTCCAACCCTACCTGTGTTCTGTCAACACATAGCATTCAAAACCTCCAGCAGGCAATTGGCCAAAGCAGACTGTAGAAGAAGCTTGAAGGGTAAAACATCTCAGCCCTCGGTGATGAGCCCAAACTTGTCCTGCGTTCCTTTCTCCCCTCCCCTGCCCCTGGCTCAAACGCAACGAGCGCAGGCCCCTCCTGCCTGGCCCAAAGCGACAGGTTTGGGCTGTGCAGGCTCTCCTACTGCAGGTCCCTGCCTCTGTCCCTGACCCTGTGCTCCACATGCTACA
Source organism: Ilyophis sp. 1 JC-2022 (assembly GCA_022702515.1). Taxonomy (NCBI): domain Eukaryota; kingdom Metazoa; phylum Chordata; class Actinopteri; order Anguilliformes; family Synaphobranchidae; genus Ilyophis; species Ilyophis sp. 1 JC-2022. The sequence goes on along the minus strand of CM040401.1, from coordinate 48,850,042 downwards.
ACTGATCGATGGCCCATGGCCACCCATGTCCTCTCCACAGCTGCCTTTCTCTGTACGTCTCCACTCTCTCTTGCCTAACTGAACACATCAAAAAATCTAAAAAGAGGGATTGATCTGCTGCTGACAAGTTTGTTTGCTTCTATTTTACATTCGCGCATTTGGAGGCAGCACGGCGCCTTGCCGAGGCACAGCCCCAACGTGAGAATAACAAAGACTATTGACCTGCCGGCTCGAACCCTCATCCGCTGCACCCATGTGACTGTGTGCCTGCAGTATCCCTCTGGGGTCTGTTCTAGCTAATTTAAAGAGAAACTAATGCCGTAAACACCCCTCTGAAATGTTGTGGGAATCGGCCATACAGACGCGAGGGCTTTGCCGCTGTGGTCTGCACACTCACACTCGCATGCACTTCCCAAGCCCACTTCTCTCAGAGCTGAGCAAACACGGCGGCCCTTGGAGGAGCTCTCAATACTCTGGTGGGTGGCCCTTTTATGCAGGGCTTCACAATGATCCCCTGAAAGGACTACAACTGCACTGTGTTTGTCTTTTAGGTTTCTCATTTAAAAAATGTTTTCGCATGCGTGGCATTGAATTTGACAGAGGGATTTTTACTCTACCCTTCCGTTTTCAAGTGATTTCACACTTTTGCTCTCAAACATTCCGCAAAACATTAGGAGGTTTAATACATGTGCTGATAGGCCACTTTATTATTCTTGGCTTATGTAATTTTCTCTCTCCTGTCAGCGCGGAAGTAATATTGGGAAGAAATGGGTTTGTTCTATCACATTTCCGTCAACTCAATGGATTTTGTTGCTCTGACAGGAGTCCAGTGTTCTTGGGTATCCGCCATTGAACAGATTTTGAGAATGCGATAGAAAGGTAAAGGAGCAGCAAGGGAGAGACGCAGAAGCTCTGTGTGCTAGCGCGGTCATGCTTCCTGACATTGTCCTCAAACTGAGCAGCATGCTAATGACCCCCCTATAAGTACAGATGCCAAAGTGACAATTTTATTGGGCATATTATTTGGTTTATTCCACCTGCCTGCCCAGCAGTATCCTTGGGAAGTAAGAGGTAAGGAGCAAATGAGCGTGCATGTGTGCTTGAGGATCAGGTAACAGAACCTCACCATTTTTCACCCCAGCAGGGTGTGGTGACCCAAACCAGTCTTCCTTTCTTTCTGTTTTTCTATGTCCGTGTGCCTTTCTTTCAAAGCCTCCAACATGCATGCCAAACAGTCACTTACTGTTCCAGTGACAATCATCTGCCATGCATCTGTATCCTTAAATGCCTTATCTAGTTGAGCTTATTGTTGGCTTATTGTTTGTATTTTATGATGTTTGTGTTTGCATTGCACTGTGTGTTCCGTTTAATAAAAACCTTTTTTTGTTATGAAAGAGGGCTGAGTACGAGAGAGGTAATGTATGTGTGAAATGTGTTTAAGAGAACGAGAGAGAGTGTGTCTCTGTTTGTGTGTGCGTGTGCGTTTCTGTGTGCTTGTATAAATGTAGAGATTTCTAGTCCTGGCTCTGTACGCTGGAGGTTATGCAGCTGAGTACATGGCATCAGCAGAAACCCCTGTGTTACAATGAAAAGCTTTTTCATCTTAGCTGAAAGAGAAGTAGAGCGCACTGCAATATGCACACGTCTTAAGTTTTTCTCCCTTTTATTTCATGAATAGATGGGAGCATCCATTGTGCTGTAAAGATCGATACATCAATACCGGTATTGTTGGAGAACTGCCAAATTGCCAGGCCTGTTCCTGTTCAGAATTGGGTTCCTGGGGGTCACAGTTACCAGTTATAGTGAACATTATTCAAAGGCTCAGTTTATGTCTATACGGATAATGAATGCATTAATGCTTATTAAATACAAATTAAAAGAATAAGATTTTATAGTGTTAGCACTGTGGTGTTTGTGTTCAGGTGAGTTGTTTTTTTTTGGAGCTCCGTGTCTGTATTATACAGTGGTGGTAGCTGTATATGTTTGTTTTGGTTGGGACCGCCGTTACAGCGCGGATTTCCAAAATATTTGGCAGGGTATCTCATCATGAACCAAAAATGAAAAATATTAGTTCAGCCGTTTTCATTTGTTGGGATACATAAAACATTTGCATAAAGATTAAGACTTTTTTGTTCACAAACATAGCTCAAATTCTACACCACCAATCCTAATGTCGGAGAACAGATGTATTATGCGCTTTGATATCATGAATGTGCGTTGTGTAGTTTAAGTAAAACCCCATATCTGGTTACGCGGCCCCATTGACTTAATATGGAGGAGAAAAAAGTTAGTCACCAAAGGTGTCAAAATCACCCACCACGAATGTTCACGCGAGCAGTTAGTATACGCATCAATGGCAGCAAACTAGCTAATTTGTTCGGTGGCAAAATGAGTAAAAGGATAGTGGATTACGGAAACCAAGTTTTCCAGAACACGCTGAAAGCGATGATCTCTTCATAGAATCGAATGGCGACAAGCCATAAACGACAATGTCTGGTGTGTTTACAGGTCGTTTCTGTAATAAAAGAATACAACTTGAACCGACACTACCGCAACCACCTCAGTGACAAATACACGAGAGAAAAGGAAGTTGTCATCGCAAGTTCAGATCTGGTTCAGATACAATAGATTGATTCACGAAATTCACAACTGCTCAAACAGTAGCAATGCATCTTACCGTGTAGCACTTGAGCTAGCAAAAGAAAATGTCCATGTCTGACCGTGAAGCACTGCAGTTACTGGCAAGGGGTTTCGGCGATTAAAACGATACGCAGTGACACGCAGAATTGTATCAATGGACCTCCAATAAGTTGTAACAGTAAGTTGTTTTGGTGTTATTTGTTGATGTAAGAATAATGTGGAGATAACACTAGAAGTTGTGAAACAATTCCCAAATCCTTTTGTACACAGTACCCCCCCCCCCCTGTTTTCAGGCATCAAAAAATATTGGACAGTTTAACACAATGTAGAATAAAGTAATATTTTTTTATATTTGGAGGCATATCCTTTGCATGTCATGACTTTGACTCTTCATATCTTATTTCCAGGTACTCTTACAAGTGATTGATACTGTAATCTGATCATTCTCACGCAAAAGTGAGTTTTATTAGCAGAAACAGTTGATTTGTAGTTAAATATATGATTATTTTATGATTCACAGCAGTGCACAATTTAGCCATTTTGGATAGATTTGGAAACGCTAATGGACAACAAGGTACACTGCCTACATTTTGCATCATAGATCTTTAGTAGTTCTGCATATCACCCTCAGAATTTCTCTCTGTCCATTTTATTGTGGACAATGATCTATGAGTCTATGATCCAGGGAATGTATAGTTTTACCTGCTTTAGATATGTAGTTCTCAGTATTTCATTGAACCTAAAGGAAAAAAAGATTTTCTTGGCATTTTCCCCAAGATTTCTTTGCATTTGTGGCACTTTATTTTGACAACAATTATGAAGATTAACTAATCGAAGTTAGTATTGTAAATTGTACAACATGTTCCAAGTTTCTATGATGCTCACAGCTGGAGTTATAAAGCCTGAAATAGAACACCCCCTAAATAGGTGAGAATTGACCAAATTTGGCATCTGTGCAAAGGGGTTAATGAATTGCACAATGTGTGACTTGTTTGTAGGTGTGTTTTAATCTGGAGTTTTCTCTCCCCTGGTGTCCAGCTGCATAGGCTCAGTGTTGTTGCTGTCACAGACACATAAGACCATTTAACACACTGGAGAGTCACATACCTGACTCTGACCCCTCCCCTCTTACCCTCCAGGGGGCTGAGTCCTGAACGACACCCTGAGGAGGACGACATGGTCCCAGAGTTGGGCCGGAGTATGCACCCTCGAGAGAGACCAGACTGGGAGGAGACCATCAGTGCCATGGTACACACACACACGCACGCACACACGCACACACACACACACTCTTTCTCTGTATTCAGTCACACAGGAAATCACACAGAGACCTGAATTAGTAAATAAGCGTAAATAAAGATATCATTCTGTATGTGAAAAGTAGCCAGCAGCAGTGTGATAACATTTTCAATCTGTCCATTTAGCGTTTTTTTTATTCACATTGTGCTGAGATTGAAACTGTTTGCATTAAAGGAATAAAAATGTAAAGCAGTATCTCTCATTAAATGATAATGTGTTTTTAATCTAATTTATGATTGATGAAACAAAGTATAAGTGTTCATGAAGATAAGTTTTTGACAGCCCCACATAAGATATTTATCTGTCTTCGATAAGACGTTCCCGAGTCCAGTAGCATCACTAATGTATTACAATTATTTTTTACCCTGGTTTGAAGCTGTTGAATAAGTTGACGTAATGATGATTTTACGGATTCAGCCTCATCTCAGCATTCAGGTATTAAAATAATTAATCCGTTTCCATGGAAACACTGCCTTTGCCGTGTTTTATTCTGAAGTGCCCAGTTGAACTGCTTGTAGAAAGGAGTTTTATTGGGCTAATTAATTTGATAAAAATTGAAACATTTTACCATAAGATGCATATTTATTTACCAAATATTGATGTAATTATTTTTATTTTTTTTGCTTAACTTTTTTGAAAGTTCCCTTGGTAAATGAATATAACATCCAACTTTTGATATTTTCATAAACTGTTGATTTCATGATGCATATTAGACTATAACAATTATTCATTGCTTTCATTTCAGAAATGATGTAGACATATATGTAGGCTGTTTCTCAGCAGAGTGCCAAATTATTGTGACCCAGCCTGTTTATAGGTCTTAACTAGAAATAGGGTGCAATGAGCCAGCCTGGTTCAGGCTGTACAGTGGAAAAGGGGTATAATATGCCAGCCCGGGTTCTGCTCTGTCGTGTAAAAGAGGTGTAATGAGCCAGCCTAGTTCCAGCTCTGCCAGGGGAGAGGGGTGAGAGATTTGTTCACTTCGTCTCCCACATGAGAAATATTCACTGCTGTGGTTGAAGGTGCAGCTCTTTCCATCAGATCTACTTAAGAAAACGGTGTGAATATTTTATAAGGACAGCTGAACCGCAGCGATGTTTTAGGCTGGTCTTTCTCTCTCTGTCCTTGAGTTGAATGTCGGCACGTCTCAGAGTAGCGCCTTATCGAGGATCTCCTAGGACCAGCTTGACATGACCCTAGGTCTACATTTTCATATGCATGTGTGGCTTCACAGCGAACCTGCCCTGTGAAGGTCGTCACTCAATACCTGCTCGTCTGTCCACTACTCTTCTCGCTTACGCTTTCACTCTCTTTATCTGTCTGTCACTGCTTCTTTCTACACATCTTGTTCTCTCTCTATCTCATTCTCTCACTCACACACACACACTCTGTCTGTATTATGTGTGCATGTGTTGGTCCACTGGTAGTGGGTTGTTTTCCCAGTTTTGCTGTAGATGTGATGTAATATAATGATTTAATGGTTACCCCACCCTTTTTCCCTTGTTGTTATTCACTAGGTGGGTGAGCTCTACACAGGATGGGCAATGTACAGTAGATTGATTTGTGCTGCCTGTGTAAATGGCTGAGGGTTGCGGGGGACATTGGATTGATTAGTGCTGTCTATCTGTCTTCTTGTGGACAGGCTCGCAGTGCAGAGGTCCCTGAGCTCAGTGCAGAGCCTCTCCTGCGATCCTGCAGCAGCACCGCCAGCATGAAGGTCAAGAATGTCAAAAAGTATGTGCACCACCGCCCCCTGCCCTGCCCTGCCCTGACTGACACACCTCCACCCCAATTTCCAGCATCACTGACTGTTATCGACTCTGGTCTCTGCAGGTTGTCTTTCACCAAGGGTCACTTTCCGAAGCTGGCGGAATGCGCCCACTTCCACTACGAGAACGTTGACTTTGGCACAATACAGGTAAGGAATTGTGGGAGAATTGGGAGAAAATAGCTTCTATTGATGCATTTAAAGGCCAGTTGTCTCAGAAGGTCTGATGCCGGTGCTTGGCTGTTGCAGGTGATTCATCTTGTCTAATCGCAAGTGGCGAGTTTTAGAACGCAACGTATGTCAATGCTATAGTTACGTTTTTCTAGCCAATCAGCACGCAGTGTAAACACAGTGATAGCAGAGCTCAGGAAAAAGAGGGGTGAAATAAAAAAAAATTAAAAACTATGGTAAATCGCGGTCCTTGCACAACATTATATATGCTCTATGTACCAGGTGTACGCACAGGGCCGGCTCAAAGGTCTGGATCTTCAGCTCTTACGTTTACAAAGCCTTGCTTTTATTAGCAATACTGCTGCTGCTGCTGCAAGCGTCTCACTATCGCTGCTACTTTCATCCATGTTAGCTATATTGACCTAGATATTTGCCAAATGAGTATTGCATCCAACAAAGGAAGTAGAGATAATCGTTTCCATGGTAACCGTAAATGTCTCATCTCATCGCTTTGATATGAATAGGTTAGTTTTAAATTGTTGCAAACCGTGAATTTTGAAAGTCTTTTGCAAAGAGTCACCAGATGCAGCTCATTTCATCACAAATCTTTAGTCTGAACTGGCCTTTAGGCATTGCTTGCTCTCAGGTTCACGTTGCACTTGCAACATATTGCACTGACAGCTCAAGGGATGACGGTAGCCACTGGCTTCAACCAGTTCACCGTCTTTTCATGAAATGTTCACTTGGTAGCTATGTTTATTTGCAATCGGTTTAAATGGAAGCAGCAGCGCTGCATTGCGATGAGCTTGGCCCCCAGCTCACAGGCTGTGATTGGTGGAATTAGCGCCTTTCACAAACGAGCGCCAACATTGGGCTCCATACGGTGTTTCCCTGCATTTTCTGTTTTTGGGATTAAAAATAAATCTTTCCTTCTCCCTCATCCACTACAGATAAGCAAGCGGCACTTATGAGTCTGTTTCTGAGATTTCTCTATTTTTCATCAATACTTATTTTCCATCTTGGTTCATAGGATTATCTGACAGTAAGCTGTCAAACTGTTGACCTAAGGTATAACTATGAAAATCTGTTTTAGTAGATGCATTTTCCAGAACAATAATCTTGGTCGTACAGTTCTGGTGATGGAACATTCAGTTGTATTAGCGGTTTCATATTCTGTTTCAAACAGTCATTGGTTATTTGGGGTCCAGTTATGACATGTCTATGTGGATTTGAATGGTAACTGTACTTAGCATCTTAAATGACTCAAAAATAGTTGTGTACTGTTGGACTTTGCACTCATTTTATTGAATGGTTTCAACAGTGAGGAGCACAGCTTGAAGGATGTATTACCTATGCAAATCTCATAGTAGACGCTAATGCTAATTACGGTAATTTTAGACAGCATGCGTGCTGTACTGCATGTAACTGTTTCATCAGATTTCTGAATGCCTGCCATTAAATAACGTTTATTTTGTTATTGTTAAATGCGTCCTGGAATGGTGCTTCTTTTTTCCTGTTGAAAGCATATCCGGTATAATAGATGAGCCCCTCAAGGCATATAAGGTGATCCATACTTGGTAGATGGAAGGTTCCGTGGTTCTGCAGGGAGAACAAGCTGCCAGGCCGACTGTGTGGGAGGAACAGCCAGTAGGAGAAAATGCTCAGAAAACAGAAATATCAAACATAGAAAATATGCATTTTAATGTCTCACTGGGATGTGGAAAATCGGGAGCGGTCAGACCTTCGGAGTGGCCAGAGCAGGCCGTGTTCTGAATAGTAATCATCCTAATGAGGTTGGATCGAGCGCAAGCAACTGGAGGCACCAGAGGAAAACGCTGTCAGGGAAAAAGGTCGGCGACACTCATCTCAAGGTTTCCGTAATCACGACAAAACCGCCACAGTGAGGGTGTACCCGTTTTTCAGCTGAAAACATATCAGTGTCGCTGGTCTATATCGTTCACTCAGACATGATTTAAAATAGATTGTTATTATGCCAAAATATAGTCAGAGCTGCTCTGAAATTTTCTCCCCCATCTTATTTGCAGTGTAAGTGCACATGTGATCCAGTAGAGGGCAGCAGTCACTTGGAATGGCTCACCCCCCCAGGATATTAGGGCAGCTGAAACATTAATTATTCTCTTTACAGTGTGTGAGCATAAATGGGACATCATTATGGCTTATTTCTGTTCAAAACAAAATGAATGCTCTTATTGAGGAGAAAGAAAAGACAGAACATCGCAGGAGAATGAATGACCGCACTAGTGAATTAAATGGTTTGCCAAAAGTGGTCATTGGAAGAGTGAGAGTTTGTCATGCTTGTAGATTAATCCTGTTGATGTGAATTCCTGTCAAGCTGTCCAAAACACTTGTTCTACAAGACTTATCCCCTAGCCTTGTCTTCTCCAGGTTATGAGATATGTCACATCACTGGCACATGTTAGGAGGACTGACATCTCCCTGTCACTCAGCAACTGAAGGAGAGAGATCTCACTGTCACTCAATAACTAAATGAGATCTCACTGCCACTCGGTAACTAATGGTGGGATCTCACTGTCACTCAGTAACTAATGGATGTATCCTTCTGTGTGTAATTGAATTAAAGATCTTGCTGGAACAGTATAGAAAACCACTGAAATGTACATCTAAAATATCTGCGCCCTCTAGTGAGTGATTTGCTTAATGCACTCTTTTTTTTTTGTCTCAAAAGATCTGAGCCCCTATTCAATCCTACTGCAGTGTGTTTGATATTCAAACTTAAGTCATTGTCGCTGTATTTGGGGGAGTGGGGGGTACAGATGATTCCAAGGGCCCTGATTGATAGGGGCCTTCAAAAGTATGCAGTAATTGTGCATGGATAGGGTGGTAGGGCCCAATGTGAGATCTTTTCATTTTCATTGGGCCTATGTGATTGCATGTCCCCAGACCTCAGCCAATCACAAAGGGTTAGCATTGCACAGGAAGCAACTGATTATATGAAAGCGATATGGCACAAGAACCCGTGGTATAACAACACCGGCTAGGGGTGTTGTTAGGCGCAAAGTAGAGTGCCTGCAAACCCCCTAGCCATGCCAATACTCATGATATACCACAGGTTTGAGTGCCTTATTGCTTTTATAAAATGGTGTCTATATATCTCATAACAATACACCAAAGAAACACAACGCAACAACTTCATGTTTTACAACAAAAACTCATGTTTTAATAGTCTTTGTCAACGTGAGCTAACCCATAAAGCAGGTGTTTTACACTTAAAAAATATGGTTGTGACACTTTGTACAGCCATTGAAGGACAAACCCCATTGGGCAGATTGATTTGGCCTCCGCACTGTGGAATTAAAATAGGGAGCTGTAATCAGGCTTACAATACAGGAATAGGCAGAGGTTTAAATAATCAGTGGAATTGTACCTTAAAAGTGCTGACCTCCTTTTTATTCAGTATCTTAATATGCAAATTTTCTATATTTGGACTAAATCTCTAACTTTTTCTTTATTTTTTTTCTTTATTTGTCCACTGTGCAGCACTGTGTTGCAACCTGATTGTTCTTGGCACTATATATACAGACGGGTGACTAATTAATGGAAAAACTCCTACAGTGAGGGGTATGGGGGGCATTTTGCTGGCATTGTTTGGGTCCACTTGTCCCCTTAGAGGGAAGGGTAACTGCAAATCAATACAAAGTTATTCTGAGTGATCACCTTTATCCTATAATAAAAGATTTCTATCCTGATGGGAGTGGTCTCTTCCAGGATGACAATGCCCCCATCCACAGGGCACGAGGGGTTTGATGAGTATGGAAATGATGTGAATCATATGCTATGGTCTTTGCAGTCACCAGATCTCAATCCAGTTGAACACCTATGGGAGATTTTGGACCAACGTTTTAGACGGCGCTCTCCGCCACAATCGAAACACCAAATGAGGGAATATCTTTTGGAAGAATGGTGCTCCATCCCTTGAGTAGAGTTCCAGAGACTAGTGTCTACACTAGATTAGAGGTAGAATCTGCCTAGGCACGTTGAAGCTGTTCTGGTGGCTTGTGGGGGCCCAAAATCTTGCTAAGACACTTTCTGTTGGTTTTTTCTTTAATTTGTCATCTGCCTGTAGATAATATGAATTGATTGAATGGCAGTTGAATTTACTATTTTAACAGCAGCCCTGCATTGTACACTCTGCAGGCTAAACCATTCATTGTTACCGTGTTGGTGGGTCTAGACGGCATCCCAGAGGAATGGCCTCAGGGGCCACCCCCTCGCGTGCATCTTTGCATCTGATGGGCGGCTATTGCTCATCCATCACGGTGAAGGCCGCCGCTCTCCGATTGGCTGATCCCTACCCCCCGCCTCATCTCGCCTTAATGATTCTCTACTGTCCCAAGAGCGCAATGGCACGCTTGTCATGTGACCCACTTTAGTTCAAGGTTTCAGCTGAAACATTTCAGCGTAGCTTCATCACTGAAGAAGATTAGCCCTGTAAATATTTCCTCTGTTTACTGGCTTTTCTCATTGAAATCATTTCCCTTTTTGTATTGAAATCCACTTAGCTCAAAGCTTCATGGATGATTTAGAATTTCTTCCTACAGTATATGCTGGTCTTAATTTTACAAATAATTAGCCACTTTGTCCTGTGACTCTCTTGATCAAGTGTTTGCTTTGTCTGCCGCACTTTTGAAATGCAATCAAGGAATTGAGACTATCTTTTTTGTCACTTACAGCAGGCTAGAAAGCCTCAGTCTGACGTCACACATGGATCCAAGTCTAAATCAGTCTTTTTGTTTCTTCTTCAAAGAAGAGTGCCTCTGTGACTTCTGTTCTCAATATAGAGCAGCGCGGTTTAGGCTCGCTCATTTCCAACATGCTTTGGGATAAGGGAAGCACTTTCACATTCTCGTCTGGTAGAAAGTAAAACCTCCGCACTTTTGCCTTTTAACAGCCTGGAGGCCCATAGCAGTGGGCGCTGTAAGCAGAGCCAGTTCCCCAGGCTCTGCAGGCTGAGAAAGACCAGAATGCTCAATGGACCTCTACAAGGTGATCTATCCAGTTTACTGCAATATCACACTCTGACCGTCAGCCATTTGGACTTTCAGCCATTGGATGACAAATGTTTGGTGTTAAAATTACGAAATATTTGTTTGTTTTTTTAAATCTATTGTATTTTTGCAATTTCCTTTGTTACCTCCGAGTCTTGTCAGCTCTGAATGTGGGAGCATTACCATTTTGGCGTGATGTTCTATTTTTATGTTTATGGACAGCCGTTAGTGTCGTCATGTTGCCCCAGTGCCACCTTAAATAATAAGTGTGCCTAGAGAGGAAAATGTAGGCGGATCATGAGAATAAAAAGCCAGAACAAGAAGAGTCCGAGGGGGAGCATAGGAATGTACTACTCAGTGTGCACTTGTACAAGCTCTTTGTCTCATTAGACAAGATGTGGACAGTGAAGACTGTTTAATTCTATTTACTTTGGTCCTCCAAAGGCAATTTCCACCTGGTTTCTACTAGTTTTATTTAAATGTCAATATCTCAAAAAATATTCCCTGCACATCCATGGTTTAAAGTTTTAATTGAAGAAGCTGTATCATTCAGAAATTTGCAACAGAATACATTTATTTCAGAATAGTCACATACAGTATATACAGCTCTGGAAAAAATTATCAGTTGTCTCGTTGTTATTTTGGTTCTGTACTCTAGCACTGAGTTTGAGAGGATACAATGAGGTTGAAGTGCAGACTGTTAGCTGTAATTTGAGGGTATTTTCATCCATATCGGATGATCCGTTTAGAAATTATAGAACCTTTTCTACATAGTCCCCCCCCCCCCATTTCTGTATTCCCCCCTGAAGTGGTTTTGTGCCCCTAACAATAAGCAGGGTCCAGCAGGGTCCAGCGGGGTTTGCACGTGTTCATCCATGCATGGGAAGGACATCCCTATTAAAAGGACTGTTTCCCCTCATAGGACAACAGGCCATTACTGATACAAATATAAATGAAATAGAATATTTGTAGTCCATTGCAGTCAGGGTTGTTTTCCACACTGTCCCTACTGTCACAACATGGTTCAGTTTCTGACGCATCTCTTGCCAATTTCTTTTGTGAAAATCTATTAAGTTACTGTTGGCTTTCACAGAACCGCCCTGTAGTCAGCCGGGGCAGCATGCCTCTGGTGTGGACACATAATGTAAGAATGTAGCCTGCTATAAAGCGAGCCTCCACAACACATGTACACTTAGGTAGGGGAGCTGTTTTACCACAGCCACCCTCCCCCTTAGTTTCTCATCATGTTTTATTTGAAGGATGTCAGAGTTAAAGAAAATAACCCACATATTGATTTGTGTGAAAGGTTCATTGAATACCATGGAAAGAGATCACATTGGTCTTTAGTTCTGCATTTAATATAGATATAATGAATGAATGGACTATAAGCATATCCAGAAGTTTTAAATGGCTGATAGGCTGTTGAAGTGTTTTCTTTTATGAATAATATATGTGTGTATCTATATAAAATGTTGGCATATTCTCACATCTAGTTGAGCTACTGCTTCTGCTGATTGGTCCCCACAGGAGAGATATATCCAGGACATCTCCTCATTCAGCCTCCATGGAACTGTCGGGATCACAGTTTTTTTTTTTAAAGCATCAATTTTGCACTCATCCAGGAGTCCTGCCTCCCCCAAGGTGCATAAAATATGACCAAACGTTTTGCCCCTTTGTGGCAATGCATGTGAACGTCTTGAGAAGATTTATTTTTAAATGAAGTCTCTCTTCAGACACTGGGGATCCCAGAGCCCTGAGAGTGGAGCATGTGCAGATGTTGGCTGCTGATATTTGGGGCTCTCCGCTGTCTCAGCGGCACTGTTAAATGAGTCTGCGTGAATCCATTTGCTAGGTCAGTGTGTGACAGGTAAACGAATGTACTGTAATAATGGCGACTGTCTCAGCTGCTTCAGCAGGGAGAGGAAGTGGCCTGTGAAATGAAATGGGGAGGGGTTTCAAGTGCACTCCCCCCGCTCTGTCTAACACAAAGCAGGGGGGGGTGGTCACTGGCAGAGTTCTTTGTTCCTTTGTGTCATCTCTCCACTTCCTTGTTCTATTGCTTCTCCCCCATCCATCAGACGGTGATAATAGCGGGAGCACACACTGACACTCTTTATGATTAATGAAGGCCTCTCAGCACTCTCAATGTTCTAGTACATTATGTGTTCTCATCAGGTGCAAATATCGGTGAGATTGTGCCGAGCTTAAGTGTGGTTTCGGAGAAAGCCTGTCTTTACGAGCACCTTTATACATTTTTTATTTTATGATTTTTTGTGTCGATTTTTTTAACTTTGTATCAATGCTCTATTTTGGAAAATGCAGTCACGCTCTCACGCATTTACAGACATGTGCACACAAACATGTAGGTACGTGCACCTAAACACTGATACGCAACCACCCACACGAGATTATACACACACGGACTCGCACAAATGCTCATACTGGAAAGAAAAAGCATGATGCACCCATACACACACATGCACACATGCACTCTTTGCAGCTGCCAGTGGCTCTGTGCGAGCAGCAGATCCCAGATGGCGCAGAGCAGCCCTTAGGGGTGAGAGAAGGATACGTCTCCTCGTCAGCCAGAGTCTGCTTCGCGCCCTTTCCCGCTGCTGCTGTCCAATTTCCTCGGATTATCCCCGGAATAAAATAAAAACTTAATTCATGAAAGTGCCTGCTCCTTCAGCTATGTCAGAAAGGTGCGCCCCGCAGCTGCTATTCTGAGCACAGTCATCTCCCACGACACCGCAAGACACACTTTCTCTCTGCTCCAATACCAACCTAAATCTGAAAGCAGTCTTACTACTTTTCCTCCGGCTTCTTAAAATGTTTGCCCATGTTGCAGACTAGCTGTTCTAGTAAGACTATTTAGAATAGTTGAGTTTATATCAGTTCTTGTGGGAATGCACCCTGTCCTGCTCTCTGCATGCCTGTGACCAGGTCACCAGTCACGAGTGGGTCTTGTGCTTGGATCACCCCCCCGTGTCTCTGTCCCTCCTCCCTCTGGCTTGCCTTTCTGCTGATCCAGCCGCCCTGCCTCTGAGAGACTGTGTGAAAGTGTAGGAATGTGGGACTGAGAGGGGTTACCTTTCATAGGGTTTGGGGGAAGGGGTACGGGGGGTCTATTTAGACTCATTGCTGGTTTATTTTTCACTGTGCCCGACCTGTGTGGGACCCTGCCACTCTTGTTTGAGTGGGGGCAGGAAGTAGCACTGGGTTTCCTCACCTCCTCCACAGTCAGTCTGCAGGGGAAGCAAAATCGTAACAGCCAAGCAGGGTGCATATGGCCCGGCCTAGAGAAACACAGACCCACACACACCCTCCACCCCGTGCATCCATATCCATCAAACTATGACCTCATTACATGAAGAGGCTTACTGGTGTCGTAATGGGGCTTGGCTGCAGTGTTTCGTTAATTTAAAAATAATAAGTTATAATTGTGCCGTGCGAGCATGCTGGCTATGGGGGAAATCATCCCCCATGCAATCTGCACGCTTTCCCACTTTGACCTCTTCTATGCTCTAAAAATTTCCTCCAGATGTTGGGCTTTGTCGGAGATGACTAGAGACATGTTTCAGACCCGTACCTTTTCTGTTTCTGAGGTATGGGTAGGAATCTTACTGCACCATCATTGTAAGCTTCAGTTTAGTATAACATATTAATATACATCCGGTATCCAGCTTCTCTGGTCATAAAGAAGACAAAAGAAAACAGAATTGTTAAAGAGGTTCCGACATTGCAAAGGGTATTGTTACTAAACACCGGCGCGTTCTCTCAGACATGGGCCACTTTATGCTGTCAGATGGTGCATGTATGCTTACTGAGCACTGGATTTCGGTCTTTGTCTTGGGAGCCCTTGCCCTGTTTTTAGGTTTCACTCTCAAAGACAAAGTGACTGTCCTACATTTCTTGGGCAGGTGTATAGCCAAAGAGCATGCCACACACTCCGCTCTGTCATCCTAAAGGAATGGGTTCAGCCCGGCTGGCCCGAGCTCACTGTGTCTGTTGCAAATTGGTACTGGCCCAGAACCCAGAGAGCTCTGCATGGGTACAGAGATGGAAGCTCACCAGACTCCTGTGGGATATCCAATTTTAGCCCCTATGAGAGTCTGCCCCTGTGAGTTAACTGTGGCCTGGTTGAAGCTTTCAGGCAGCACCAAAGTTTTAGGTTTCATCAAACTCCAGAAGAATGTTGCACAGTCAATCACACAACCAGTGGGTGATGTGAACATAAAAAACACCTCACTGGTCAGGGCAGAATGCGTCACTCCATTTCACTGAAAGTTTTGCTATAGGAGGCAGAACTCCAAGTCTCCACAGAGAGGTTGGGATTCAGTCAATATTATTCTTCAACTTTGACAAACAATTCAATGAAGAATTTTGTTCGTCACAATCGCAATTTTGTAAATCAAAGTTAAGGACAAATTATTGATTGAATACAGGCAGCAGAGCTGGATTCAGTAAGGGTTTGTTGAATTGGGTTGAAACATTGTTTCATTGTGTGTGTGCGTGCGTGCGTGCATGTATGTACAGTATGTGTATTTAATTTTTTTTCTTTGGAGATTTATTTAATAATGGCCTTTATAAATCATTCTTCCTGTCTACGTGTGCTAATGTCATCTAGTTACTCCTCCCCCCTCAGCTGTGCTGCAATCCAGTCTTTATTTCCTTTCCTCCTCTGTAGTACATGAGCGTTTTTAAAGAGATTCTTCTGGAAGCACTGAAGGACTGCATTCACTCCCTGAGGGCATAATTTGGGGTATTTGAACATTATTCTGCAGCCTCAAAACAATGCTGCTGTGTGGAATCTCAAGTTTGTGTGTGCGTTTGCGTTTGTGTTTGTGGGAGGTTCATTCAGAATCATCCCCTTCAACCCTCTATAGTGTAGATCTGGTGCAGCTGCAACCAACACTGACACTTTTTTTTATTGACACAAATCCTTCAGTGCTGAATGGCAGTGATTGAATTAAGCCAAACTGCATTGTTGCTGCAGTTCAACCTATAGTTTCATGCAGCCTTTACTACACAATCTTTATACAGCCTGTACTGCACAAGTTTATTTACAATGTTTTCAGTTTCTCTACATCTGTTCTATAATAAAAGTAACTCTAACCAAGCTGTCAACTGCTGCCACATGTTGTAATCTATCACCCCCTGATAGATTATATTTTTAATTCTATTTTCGGCTGTGCGTGGAAAACCCAGTGAATCTCAGATCACACTGATGACGTGGCACCTAACATGTTCATTCATGCTCTGGAAAGGTGATGTTGGCCTCTTTGTGATCTGTGGTGAATATATAATATATCTTAGAATTCTGAAATTTTAGTCAAAGTTGAGTGACATACAAGTGCCCTTAATGTCTCCATTTGCTTAATCACTTAAAATTACAGTGAAATTCCTCTGTCTCATATACACCTTCAGACACAAAGACAGACTTGAAATAAAAATATGGGTGAATCTTTGGCTGCTCTCTCACTGCCTGGAGATTTCAGCCCATTGTGTAACCCAAAGGATATCGCTGGTGGCTTACACTTCAGGAACTTGATTCCTCTCTAGTTTTTTTTTTCTTTTCCACTCTTTCTTTCTGTCAACATTCCTCTCCACATCATTCCTTCCAAGATACGTGGTGGGTTATAGTCATAAGTCTCCACATTTGGAACTTTCCGGGCTTGTCCCGTTGAATTATCATGGAAAAGTGAAAAAAAATGGCCCTCCGTCTGTTTTCCGGTGACGCATGCTCACTCAGGTTGAGCTTCTCAGTTTCTCTTGTCTTTGCAGTCTCTTGCCGCTGACCGTCTCCATGAAACCTGGCTGAATGACTGAGACCGATCTGTGCCTTACATCCGTCTTGCGCTATCCTTTCCCGTATGCCGTTGTTAGCCTGCAGTCACATCATGGTCATCCTCTCCATCGCTCACACCTCTTGTCTCACCTGTAATACCACTGCATTTATATCAATGAATTATATCACAAGGATGATGTGTCAACAGCAATCCCTGTGATTGTAAATCCATTATTTGTGTTGGTCCTCTGGCAGGGCTTATTTATTAGTCTTACAAACTTCTGTAGGCTTCAGTAGGTTAAAGGAGACTACTTCTACCCGACCCAAGACTGTGGGGTTTTGATGCTTGATGTCAAGCTAATTTTAGCATGTAATTATTATTTATTTGTGAGTAAAATACAATAAAATTCACCTGTCACTCACTGATAATTTGAAGCCATTTCACTCATTGCAGCCTCCGCTGGCACTACCTGTTTTTAATTGTGAAATTCGTGGGTCCAGAGGAGAACTGGACTGAAGCCATCAACATGGATGTAGTAACTCCTATTAAAATGGAATGCATCACTGTATATAGTGCACTTTTTATTTAACTGTTGTCACCACCAGATAGCAAGCTATAGGCTAGGCTACATGAAATGGGACAGATGTGGCTTGTGTTGTACTCTGTATAACTGTAACTTGCTGTTTTGTAGTGAAAGCTTTCTTTTGATCTGCAAACTTTGTACTACATATTGGAAACGGAAGCTATTCTCCCTAATGTCTCTATGTGTAAAGTCCTTTTGTTACATATAGAAATATCTAAAGATAGGTAGCTTGCCAACTATTATATAACTATTGTGCTACATGTGGAAATAGCTAGAGATAGTTTGCTAATTATAACCTGTTAGGCTATGTCAATGAAAAGGTAGCTAAGGCATTCGTGTTTTTTAAACACCTGAAGCTAACTAACAAGTTAACCATCTAGGTTGCCATCCAGAGAATTATGGTGTTTGTATGCCTGTAACTCCTTGAGACAGCGTTCTGTAATTTAGCAGTCAAATCCATAGCCTACACCAAAAATTGTATTTTGTCTAGCGTAATAGCTAGCTACAGTTAGAGTAGCAGCGAAGATAGCTACTTGCCAACTGTGGCTCTGCTGTCAAACTGTTTAACATTCCTGTTGGGACAGCAAGAACGTTTTGGAAGAAAGATTTTGTGGAAGGTGGATCCTTCTGGCTGAGTTTCTTTGGGCAAATATAAGTCAGTATAATGTAAATGTACTGCTCTGCCTGAAATATAAATACTGCTCTATCTTCTCTATAAATACTGCTCTATTTTTTCTATAAATACTGCTCTCTCTGCTCTATAAATTCTGCTCTATAAATACTGCTCTACCTGCTCTATAAATACTGCTATCTGCTCTATAAATACTGCTCTATTTTTTTAAATAAATACTGCTCTATTTGCTCTATAAATACTGCTATATCCGCTCTATAAATACTGCTCTGCCTGAAATATAAATACTGCTCTATCTGCTCTATAAATACTGCTCAATACATTCTGCTCTATAAATACTGCTCTACCTGCTCTATAAATACTGCTATCTGCTCTATAAATACTGCTCTATTTAAAAAAAAAAAATACTGCTCTATAAATACTGCTCTATAAATACTGCTCTATTTGCTCTATAAATACTGCTATATCCGCTCTATAAATACTGCTCTGCCTGAAATATAAATACTGCTCTATCTGCTCTATAAATACTGCTCTGCCTGAAATATAAATAGTGCTCTATCTGCTCTATAAATACTGCTCTATTCTATAAATACTGCTCTATCTGCTCTATAAATACTGCTCTATCTGCTCTATGAATACTGCTCTGCCTGAAATATAAATACTGCTCTATCTGCTCTATAAATTTATTGGCTTAAGCTAAATACATGTGTATGGCAGGCAATGACGTAAACTTACGTGATTTATATACATTTGTTTTCTGGGATGCAAGATAACCGGCCTTTACTACGAGTTTGATTATCAATGCTTCTGTTTGGTAGTGTCTCTGTGCTGTGCACAGTAGCATGTTTTGATGTGTGTCGAACATTTTCATTTGGGTCATTTGCACATGTAAACCCTCATACCAGCAGTAAACAAACACACTTCTTTAATGGTGTTATAGTGGCCAAACCAGCCACCAGGGGGATATTTTTCATTTTGGCAAGCCTTGCAGACTCACACACTTCAGCTATTCACATTGCATGTGGCTTTCTCCTCTTCTTCTCCTGTTTCCTGGAACATGCTGTAATCATCCTCAGATGTGATGGCACAGATGATGTCATTAATGCTAAAGCCATTGGTTTTGACTCCAGAAAGTGTTGGCTTGCTTTGTCTCCAAGCAACCAGCTTGAGACTTCACTGTGTGAATGACATACAGAATTTGACCGAAGTGTGAGTAGTTTTTGACTCGAGTATGAACAGTCATTGACTCCAGCATGAGCATTGTGTGACTCGGTATGTGAGTGAAATGGCATAGACCCTTATGTAATGGACCCAGCACCTTTGCTGAGTTGACACTGTGGGCGTTGCGATGATGGCCAGTTTGCATACAGAGATTATCAGCAATGATTTTGGCCTTTGCAGGCACATTGAGTTTTGAGGAAGGATTCTGGCCTCTGATCCGATTTTTGACCTGCTGTGTTTGTTTTTATGCTTACTCTAAACCACCCCACCCACCCCTTGGAATGGTGAACACACTGTGTTTAAGTCATTACGCAGACATGAAAACAAACAAAGGCAAGTCGCCCAGACCAAACAGTGGGGAAACTGAGACAAAACTTTGTTCACACATGGAAGTACGCAATGGTGGCAGGGGACATGGGGGGGTGGGGTGTTGGATTGGGGATAAATATGAGAGCTTAATTTACTAGACAGGTTTGTATTGAATGCTGTCGATGATAGCATGGAGTAGACGGACATTCTGGATGCCCCCTATTCCACCATTGTACGGGATTTGGGCCTGGATGGGGCAGGGTTGTGCTGAAGGGGAGAGGACCACTCCTGCTAGGGTGTCTTTCTCCTGCTGCTCTGCACAGCTTCTTTTGACTTATTCAGCATTCCCTGCTTTGTCCTGGGGGACTGTACCAATACGGAGGGAAAAGGGGTGTGTGTGTGTGTGTGCGTGCGTGCGTGCGTGCGTGCGTGCGTGCGTGCGTGCGTGCGTGCGTGCGTGCGTGCGTGCGTGCGTGCGTGCGCGAGGGAGGGGAGAGTGAAAGAGAGAGAGACCCAAGTGAGTTCAGGGGGGGACAGGAAAGGCTGCTTTTGTCATCTTCTCCCTGTTTTGACTCCTCCTCTTCATCATCTGTCTGGTCAGAGGAAATTGAGCATGCAGACGTGTCTTGGAGAACAAAGCTAAGCGAAAGGTGGGTTTGGAAGCAAGAGAGAGGGAGACAGACAGAGAAAGGGCATCACGGGAGCAGGGGGGGAAACCTGTTTAAAATCCTCCAAAAATCCACTACTGGTTTGCAGCCTCCCTCGCTTGCATCCTCCCTTGCTTCAAATCCAGCAGTGGAAGGGATTCCACTCTGTGTGTTTTTTTCTATGGGGAGAGGGAGGGAGGGGGGAACAGAGGGGGTACTCCGTAGCGCGGGAGGTTGACATCTGTGTTCCGGCGTGTGGATTTGTCTGGAGGGGATTACTCCACTCACACACACACACACACACACACACACACACACACACACACACTCACACACTCACACTCACACTCACAGTCAAGGATGGAGAGGTACTGTGCCCTGCTCGAGGGCTGGCTCTGGGAGTAAAAGGATTCAGGCAGTTGGGAGTAGAGCTCTTTATTCAAACCCCCAACTTGGAATGAGCGTCCCGGCGTGAACAAAAGGCCGGTCACACTAACAAGAGGAGACGTGAGTATTGATCGTCTGTTTTCTTTCTCTTAGCCCCCCTTTCTCTCTCTCGCTCTCTCATTGTACGAGCATTGCAATCTGATAAACCTCCGCTGGCTAAAACCGTGTGTCCTGTCCAAGCAACCCAGAAAGACTTGACAGTGGGTGGGGTACTTTGGCTGCCCTGTGCAGAGAGTATGGGAGCAAGGGAATCTTAAGATTGCAGCACTGATTCATATGCTTGGGTCCTATGCTTGCATTGTTTACTCTTTCTGTCGCTCGTATTATATAGGCAGGACAGCAGTGCTTCACTAACCCTCACTCATGCGAAAACATTCCCGTCTGCCCCTAATGCTCTTAATACAATGGACTAAAAAAACGAACAAAAAACACTGCTGTTTGAATCAAGTGTTACCAATGCTGTGGCAATTTGCAGCCTGCTCAGATTTTAAGATGAAGCAAATTTGTCTTATTCCTCGTTTCCCACCTCAACAAAGGAAGATGTGTTTCTTTCTGGTTTTGCTGTTACTGAGTGAGCCCAGCTGCATGTGTGCGTGCGGCATCATGTCGTGTGGAACAGCAGGCTTGGGAGTGTGTTTCCTGTATCGGAAGCGCGGACAGTTTTTGAACTCTGCTCCCAAACGGTAACTGGGAAAAGTATTTTCAGTCTTGAGCATGTGTCTCTCCCCCTCCCCTTCCCTCTAAGAGCCCTGTTTTGTTTTTAAAGCAACCCTGCTACTCGGAAGCTACTCCCTCTCTGAGCTTGTTTTGTAGGTTAGTCGCTCAGGGAGCTCTGGATGCAGTGGCCGTATCAAACCGGGTTGAATAACTGGGTCGTTTGTACTGGTTTTCAGTGTTTTCAGAGCTGTGCTACCAATATAAACAGAAAGGTGATTACTGCAGCACTATTCGCAGCCATTGCTGTTTCCATAATGAAGTGAATGCTAATGGGTAACAAAGCACTTCAATGTGTGTCCGGATTTTAGCAGTGGCTCTCTGTCTCTCTTAATGTGTAAGCTCGAACAAACACTTTTCTTCTTTCCATCTTTTTTATATTTCTCTTTAGCCATCATTTTTTACAACAGATATGCAGCCTTGAGATGTATAAACTGCTAATAATAAGAGGATAACATGCGTAGCTCCAAAGACGATACTAATCACATAGAGTGGACATACAGTTTCAGCACAAAATTCCTCTGACCTGCAGGTCTTTAACAGTAAGGCCGTGTCACATTTTCAAAAGGGAAATACTCAAGCTGGTCAAAAAGTAATGTTCTTAGTGTTAAGAACGTAGTATGCACCCTGCTTAGTGCACACTCAAGCCTCGGAGAAACATCTCTGGGAAGGGCTATTTTCAGATCTTTGGTTTTCACATATTTAAACATCGTATATTGTAGTATATTTCAGTTCCGTAAGGACTGTAAGTGTAAAGTGGACTGAGGTGCAAGCTGCAGTGTGTGCGTACCTGCAGTGTGTACCAGTGGAGTGAAACATTGGGAGCAGAGCCCCAGCAGTGTATGCTTTGCTTCCCATGTATTCACCGCAAATCCAAAACCAGCTGGTTAATCAAGAAATACAGGGACATGGAACCTTTTTTCATTGTCTTCGGTTTTATTTATTTAGTTAGTTAGTTGTGGTATTTTCTTTGGATGGCTTAAATCTTAGGAGATAAACTGAATGTGATGGTAAACCGGCAGGGGGAAGGAGGCTTATTGACTTGTATGAGATCACACCAGTTTTTTAAAATATATTTTTTATTTTGGAACTACTCCACCAACCCTATTAAGTTGACCCCCATGCGACATCCCTGAATTTGCCATTCATTATCCTAATCCCTCACAACATGCTGTTATGCTTTGCTGGCCACAATCCTGTCATTTACCCCGTCTGCTGGGACATTATAAGATTCCAGCAAGCTATTGTCCAACCGCTGATTGAAAATGGTGCGGTGTTCAGGGATTGGTGGTGAGGACGTGTGTTAAAATTAAACGACGTCTAGCAAAGGAAACATGCTCTGCCTTTCAAAGTGTTGTACCTTATGCAAAATTTGTGCTTTGTGGGATGCGTGGCTGCTAAAGGGTTAAACTCACGAGCAGGACCATTCGGGGGCGGGGTGGGTTACTTGTCTGATCATAACCTACCACTATGAAAATAGTAATTGTTTTTTTTGCTTGATGAGGTCAGCGCTCGTCCCTGTCCACCCGTTGTGCTCAGTGACTTAAGAAAGCGTTGCTACGACGACATCTCGCCGGGGTCGTATATGGAGCTGGCTGATAATATGCGGCAAAGACGGCAGGGGCATGTCTATGCTGTTAGCGACTCCATAACGGCCGTCACTTAGGCTGCCTGTGGATGTCCTGAAAGGGGAAGCTCAGCTGCTGGCCCATGGCTCTAGTGCAGTCGGACGTCGTGTTGCTGAAACTCATCAGTCACACAGTGTATTGATGAGGTATTGATTACCGGGAGTAAAGGCCAGTTAAGGGAGTAGCACGGGGGAAGTGAGCTGTGACATCACTTGCAGCTGTGGTTCAGTGCTGCACTATATTCTCCTGTGGGGTTTGATAGTAATAAGCAGCCTCATACAAGGTCACAATAGAAAAATGCTACATTATAAATGTGCTCAAGTACCGGCTTGGGAAGATTGCAGACAAACTGTGGGGCCTCGTTCTGTATTAGTCACAGGGCAGTGAATTAAATGATAATTGTAGAAATACATTGAATGGAAATGGAAATATAATTATATTAATGGAATAGGTAATAATATTTTATTAGGACACTGTTAGGCCATTGTATCCTTGAGCAAGGTACTTAACCTGATTTTCTTCAGTATACAGTATAACCAGCTGTATATGGATACCATGTTTAAAAAATATTTGAAAAAAGTCACTCTGGATAAGCATCTGCTAGATTCCAGTAAAGTAATGCAATGAGAGTTTCTCTCACTGCTCTTTGATGGCTAGGTGGTCAGGTAGAATTAATACATTAGGCTTACAAGGGTACAGGAAGTTCTACCTTGGGCTCCCGATTGGCTCAGTCCATAATAAGGGAGCTCAATACAAGCACAGGCTGTGCAAGGATGTCACGGGTTTGAGTTGAGTTACGAGCCAACAAAATTTGATGTGTTCCTTCAGGGATATTTTTTCTTTGTCAGCCAGACTCTTAGTCATAAAGACAGCGATGTAGGCTCCCCATATTCTACAGTGAATAAGAATATGTTCTTCACCTCTTAACAGTTTTATTTATTTTTTTAAACAGTGTGGTTTGGGATGGGTGCTGTGACATGCTGCCACTCCACACATTTTTTTTTTATTGGTTATACCAGCTCTATTTACACCAAACAATATAGCCCGTCTGGCATCTACCTCTGTAATGACCGTCTCAATTTCACACTCCGTGAAGTTTTTCTTCTTTGTCTTGCCGTCTGACTTCTCCATTTTCACTGACAATGAATTGGAATGACAATCTGATTTATACGCATATCATATTCACATTGGGCGTTCCATTACCCATTTATGGTTAATTGTGGGAGTTAAACGGGGCGGGATACTAGGCTCATGGACGTTTGCAAAATTTCAAGTTTATTGTGAGAACATTACGTGCTGGTCAGTGTACGGACGATTTTATAAATCAGGATATTTTTGACCGTACGCAGTTTTCTTATTTTGTGCATACGAGACCTTTTTGTGTAGAACCTCCACAAAGATTTATAAATGACGCCCCAGGGCTTGGACTGTGTGATGTTGGAAGTGGGTTCCGACCGGTGGGGCCACTCCAACAGCACCCAAAATGGGTACAATTGGCCAATTCTAACTGGGGGAAGAAAAGGTCAATAAAATAAAAAATTAAAATAAAAAACACTCTGAGGAGCCGGTTAGGAAGGAGGTGGTGAGATTTCCCAGAGACGGAGTGACTCCCAGCAATGCACAGAGAGCACTAATCGCCCTCATCAGGGGCTGCAAGCTGGTGCCAAAGCACAATCACACACTTTGTGTTGGGACACGCAAGGCACGCCTTCATAACACATCATAAAGCACACCCAATTATAGATTTTGACCAGAGCTCCCTGGTTTTGATGGGTCTTCTCTGCTCAGCTGAACAGACATTTCCCCAGGCTGTTTCTTGGTACTTATTCACTTCGTTTGTACATGACATACTATCCAGCCTCCTAATAATAAGTGAGTGTAAGGTCATCTGAACTTGTTCTTTTTTCCAGAGAAATACCCATGGTGTACGTTAAGAGTGCTGGTGTCTATGGAGATAATTGTGCACCAGAAACACTTTCTCTCCTGCTGTGTGGAGCCGTCAGTGAATGGAATGATTCCATTTTACTCATTTATATTTTTATCTTACACATCTCTCTCTCTCTCTCTCTCTCTCTCTCACACGCGTGCACTCTCTTTCTCTCTTTTTGTGTTCAACCTACTCTTTCTCTTTAGCTCTTTCACTCTCTTTCTCTCTATTTCTTCCCATCTATTTCCCTCTCTTTCCCCTCTCTTGTTCTCTCTGTTTCTTTCTTTCCATCCCTATCTTTTTCACGTTTCTGTTTCTTTGAGCGAGCCAAGACGAAAGGATGAAGTAAGGATGTCTATTCCCTTCAGCATGTCAGTGTGTTGAAGTCCCAGAGTTGAGCTATTTCACTTAGCTTAAACCCCGCTTAGTCCCGGTCTGAGTGTTTGTAGTGCTTGTTTTAACTTCACACAACTGTCTGCTAATATCTGTCCCTCACTCACTCTCTCTCTCTCTCTCTCTCTCAATGGAGGCTTGTACATGGAGTTCTTGCCACAAATAGACACCTGGCACATATTGACCTTGCACAGGGGGAGGGATGCCCCTTCTGTGTAGAGGTGGAGTCAGTACTCCACACTTTTGCTCACTGTAGCCGTCTGACCCCCCTGTTTTTATTACTGGAGGACCTATGTGGGAGATTTGGGGTTCTTTTTGACATTGGAGTATTTGTGCTCGGAACTGGTTATACAGCACAGAAAAAGCACATGTTGGTGCTCATTAATTCTCTGGTAGGGCAAGCTAAACTGGCAATCTGGCTCACTCGCAAGGACAAAATAAAAGATGGGCTGGTGACAGACCCAGTGGTGGTGTTCAGGGGGGTGGTGTTCAGGGGGCTGGTGTCTGAGTGTTTAAAAATTTAAAATGTGTTTTACAATGTTATGAATAACTTGGATGGTTTTAAGAGAATTTGGTGTGTTAATGATGTAATATGTGGAATGGATGAGGATGGTTCTTATGAATTGCTGTTTTAGTTTTTAAGACTTTTAAATTGTTTTTAACAGGGGTAAAACTTTTTATGAAATAAAAAAATAAAATATTTTCTCTCTCTCCCTCGTTCTCCAGCTGGCTCTGGCAGATGAGCAGAATGAAGTGACGAGGAATGGCTTTGAGCTGAAGGAGCTGGTGTACCTGGTCCAGATCTGCTGTCAGGTAGGACAGAGCTGCCTGCTGCTTTGTGGCATTCACATTCAGGCATTAACACATACAGTACATGGTCTCTCACTCGCTGTGGCGCTCACTTCCGGTTCATCAAAAATACAGGTCATACACTAACCATTGTGTCCGGACACTAACCGTTTAAATGTCCATTATTTTGCATTTGACCTTGAGTCATTGCCCGGTGTCCGTTCACGTCACATTCTTGTTCGTTATATTATATTATTATATTAACTCAACACGTGCACTTCCTGTATTTGCGAAGAGCAGGTCCAGAGACAAAGAGTGGTTAAAAATGTAGAAATGGTGACCATAAGGAATGAAGACGCAGCCCTTTAAGAATGGCACATTGAGGAGAGGAACCTTGGTGAGATCACCAGTGATTGACCATGTGGAGCGAGTTCACATGATGTCATCAAGCCGTGACACAGAACACTTTACTTCATTTTGCCATGTTTTTTGCAGCAGGGCTAATTTTATGGATTTGCGCGTCTCGCTTTTCACAGTACTGCGTGTTGTGGCAGCTGTGTCTTCACAAATGACTAATAACACTGACATCATAAAGGGGGTCTGATTATACCTCAACCAGCGAGGTATGTTTTAAGACCAGCAGCCCCCTCCCCCATCCCATTTCCTGTGTTTTCTTTATGCCTGTTTTTTCCCAGTATATCCCTGTGCATGACCTTGGGAATGGCGATGGAGAACCTGGCTTTGTCCTTGGAAATTTGAACAGTCTGGCTCTCTTCTGGGGAGATCCAATCCACAGGGCTGTTCTTTTTTTTTCTCCTTTTTAAAAAAATCTTGTGAAATGTTGGCTGAACGCCCCGCACAGGGAGAAAGCCAAGCGCACAGGAAAGATCCCTTTAGTTCCAGAGATTCCAAAATAAAACAAAACAATGGCTCTGTTAAGTTGAGTTTGGATCCTGGACTTCCTGACGGGCAGACCCCAGGTGGTGAGAATGGGTAACCGCTTCTCCTCTGCACTGACCCTGAGCACCGGAGCCCCTCAGGGCTGCGTACTCAGTCCCCTCCTGTACGCCCTGTTCACACACGACTGTGTGGCCACGCGCAGCTCCAACGCCATCCTTAAGTTTGCAGACGACACCACCATCCTGGGTCTCATCTCCAACAACGATGAGACCGCCTACAGAGAGGAGGTCAGCATCTTAGCAACATGGTGCCAGGACAACAACCTCTCTCTCAACGTCTACAAGACTAAGGAGATGATCGTGGACTTCAGGAAGCGACAGGGGGGGGGTCACACCCCCATTCACATCGATGGAGCTGAAGTGGAGAGAGTCTCCTGCTTCAAGTTCCTTGGTGTGTTCATCAGTGATGACCTCTCCTGGTCCAGGCAATCGGTCGCGGCAGTAAAAACTGCCCAAAAGCGCCTATACTTCCTGAGGAGACTCAAGAAGTTTGGCATGTCTGCCAAAACTCTCTCCAACTTCTACAGGTGCACCATTGAGAGCATTCTCACTGGCTGCATTACTACCTGGTATGGCAGCTGCTCCGCTGCTGATCGCAAGGCCCTCCAGAGGGTGGTGAAGACAGCAGAGCGCATCATTGGCTGCCACCTCCCCTCTGTGCAAGGCATCTACCACACACGATGCCTTAAGAAAGCACAGAAAATCATAAAAGACTACAGCCACCCAGGCTATGGACTGTTCTCGCTGCTGCTGTCTGGTAGACGTTACCGGAGCATTCGGGCACGGACTACCAGACTCACAAACAGTTTTTTCCCCCAGGCCATCAGGCTTCTCAACCAGCAACATTATTCTCATTCATCTCACCTCATTGTATGCTCTAGACACTTCTTATGTACATTCAATGTACATCACCTTAATTTAATTTATTGTACATGTCTATCGGCACCTCCACACTTTATATTTAATACTCCTACTCCTACTGTCCATATCTGGAACTGCTGCTAGTGTTTTACTGCTATGTATATTTATATTTATATTTATGTTATTCTTGCCCTTATTTGACTCTTTTTAACAATTTTATATATATATATACTTTTTATTTTTTTATTTTATATATATATATATATTATTATTTTTTTTTATAATATATATTTTTTTTTTAATGCCTACTACATAGTTGTTGCTTGCCATGTCCTAAAATTTCATTGTTCAGAATGACCTTGTGTTATACTGTGCACTTGATAAATAAAAACACTTTGAACTTTGAAGTGGGGCAGGGAATTAACGGAACTGGAACGACCAGAGCTGGTGTCTCAGAGAGAGTGAGGGTTATGATGAGGGAGTACTGCTACATCCGGGTACTTTGTCCAAACCCACTGAGGTCTTTCTTGTCTTTTTAACTGGTTTCGGGCTCAGAAATTATTGCGTGAAGGGGGAAAGGACTGTTGAACGAAAACAGCACCTCAAGCCATTGAGTTCAAATCAGGCGAAGACTACGACGCACCTGAGATCATTAGCCACACCAGTGAACTGACCCCACAGGCCCCCAAAGTACAGCATGTTCTATGCTTTTAAAATTGGATTTAGGAAGCGTCTTTATGAACGGCGCTTTATAGCCTGATCATGACCTGTCGGCGCGCCCACAGCGGCTCTTCTTTATGATTATGAAGGAAGGTCACAAGGAGGACAGAGCTGAGAGCGCACTGTGGGTCGGGAGCTGTGCGCTAGCACAGGGTGTGTGTCTGCGCTGGCACCATGCTCACGGCTGTACCAGGGGGATGCTGTTGGGGATGGGTAAGGGTGGGGTCCGGGGGGCAAGCGCTCTATTAAATCCACCAGCTCCAGAGCTGGGACAGGAACTGTCAATGAGATGCAGTACAGAGCAGACGAGGATTAAAGCAACACAACCACATCCGTGCAATGACACAGATCTGAATATCGCCTTTCTGTAAGCCTGGCGACAATGTTGAATGGAATTGAGTGGAATGTGACATTAATTTAAAAAGCTGAGATTAAAAATCCGTCAGTATTGTAGGTGTGTGAGGCATGTAAAATTTGCTTATTTAGCAAATGCTCTTATATGGTGAAACTTACATCATATTGCACACACAATAAGGTTAGATAAACCACCAGTATGCATATAACAATTGTCTATCACAGTTGACACATGGCATCATTGTAACACAAAAAGCTGAAAAACATATTGGCACATTTAATAGCCACTGAAGGGTAAATCTAGCACAGACCTGCAAAGTTGTGTCGTACTGGTATAGCATACATGCCTCCCTTTAGGACCCAGAGGCATTGTGTCTTGCATCGCATTTTCATTTGATTAAAGATCCTTTTATTCAGATGAAAGCACTTAACCAAGAGCTTACTCTGAGGTGTTTGTTTATCAAGAGCGAACGTAGAAATCGATTGAAGTGATTTATTTATTGTTTAGTGTAGTGTTGTGGAATGTAGAGTATCGGAGGCCTGGACAGGGGTTGAGTCAGTGCAAATCCATTTTTGCTGAACAAGGAATGCAAATATGTTAGACAGTCTATAACATTAAGTGTTACAAATGCTACACTAGTGAACTAAAGGACATGTAACCAATAGAGAAGTGGCAACGTTCCATGGTTTCCAAGAGCTTGTTTCTATGATGTCGGCACATGTCTGGATGACTGAAATGATCAAATGCTTAACAAATAGCAAAAAAGAGAATAGTTTCCACTTGTTTTGTCTGCTCACCCAGATAATGGAAAATGTTGTTGAAACACTGAAGGCCTAGATTCATGCTGGCTTAAAGAAAGAAAACGTCTCTGTGAGAGCTCATGTTTATTTAAGCGTTACAAGGAAAGTTAAAGAGTGCAGTGTGACTGCTTAATTCCGGCCGTCCGGAGGGGGGGAGAAAACGTTTAAAAATTCACAGATTGAGGGCTTGAATTTGTTTTTCAAACTTTACATTGGGGGCAGACTTGAAGGCATGTCTGTTCAGTGTGAAAAATGTCCCTTATAATAAAAAAAAATAGCCAGATAGTTGAGTTTAGTCTGTTTGGATATTATTTATTTTGTGCTGCTAACTGTTTCTATGACAGCCAGCTATAACTCTAAATCAGTCCAAAAACAGCACCCATCTATGTATCATTTTTTATTGGGTAATATAACCTCAAGCTGCATGTTCTGCAAGGAATATGCTTTAGGTGTGCGTGTGCATGCGTGGGTGCGAGTACGCAACGGATGAGGAAGAAGGAATTGTGTGTGGTGTTCATTAAGAGGCAAAGGACTTGGCTCCCCACTTCTTAACAATAATAATGGCAATAACATTAAAGCATGCCGAAATGGATGTATAATCGTACAAACACAATTCAAAGAAATTCAAGTAAAATGACATGACAAAATGTGAATTAAATACAGCTAAAAGTGGCAATAGTGTAGCGTTTTTAAAGGGGATTTAAAGGAAGTCTTCTACTGATGTTTAACAAAGAAGGAGAACTTAAGCTTAAAATGACCACCTGGCCTCACTGGCTGTTTTTACTTGCAATTTAGGCTTTTATTAATCTTTTTCTTTTTAAGTCAGCCATTCAGATGAACTGTCTAATGTGTTATGTGACCGATGTCTAACCCGTGCCGTTCCTGGCATATGGAAATCACGCAGATGCCATACATTGCCAGTGCTGTGGTTGGGTAGCAAGGTTTTCCCAGCAGCCTCAGAGAGTGGGGTGCGCTGGACTTGCTGGGATGGGACAAAAGTAGACTTAGCACCTGCTGCTGGTTGCAAAAATGGAAACAATAACAATAAAATATAGTTGCAAGAAGCAATTAAGGGGGCCGAGCACTCAGTCACAAATATACACTAGCGTTCAAAAGTTTGGAATCACTGAGACATTTTTATGTTTTTGAAAGAAATTGATACTGTTATTCACCATGTTTGCATTAAATTGATCAAAGAAAATACAGTCAAGACATTGTTAATGTTACAAACTACTATTTCTATTTAATTATATTTCTACTTTAGCAATTGTAGCCATTTTTACACATAGCCCCCCCCCTCATTTTAGGGCTCCAAAAGTAATTAACATAAATTTAGATAAATTAATCATATTTAATATTTGGTTGCGTATCTTTTGCATGACATGACTTCCTGATCACTTTAAAACACAACAGAACTTTTGTGAAGTTACCTGGCCATGATATGTGTCCAAATCGTGGCAAAATGTTGCTCTGTGCTCCCCTGCGGTGAAAATGCAGAATAGGGTATTTGTCGCTCTCCTTTCATTTCTATAGGGCAGCTAAAACGGTCTCAAAATGACACTTCTAGCACGTATATGAACGTGAACAAAGCGGATTCTGTCAGTACAAACTGTCAGTTTCTTCTTTTTTTATATGCATATGCAAAAAATATACATATGCATGTTCTTAATGAGGTGCTTAGGCCTTAGTCAACCTAGCAAGTATCAAATTATGATTTTTTTAGTGAATTCTTAAAAAAAAATTCTTGAGCTCTATAGTGCCACCTTGTGTGTCACCATTTAAAATGACCTTCTATCAATGTGCCAAGTTTCGTAAACACTGACCAGAACTGTGAAGATCTACAGAAGAATAGTAATACAACCAAGAAACACAATGGGATGCCTCGCACCCTAATAAACAGTAACATTAAAACAAAGAAAAAAGGTATCAATATGAATAATAAAAGGTTATATAGTCCATGTTTAAGTAATTGGTTGTTTATGGACATGCAGTGCCTTGCAATCAAGGGAATTTACACACCGTGTCCTTCAGGCTACGGTCAGCAATACACATTGGTGCTGGTGCTGTCTGTACTGACCATCTTTGTCAATCATGTGTCCATTAATGTTATGTGGGAGAAAGTGCATCAGTCTCATTGTGACCATCTCTCTCTCTCTCTCTCTCTCCACCCCCCCTTCCTCTGTCTCTCTCTCTTTCTCTGCCGCAGGGCCGTAGCTGGATTGTGAGGCGCAGCTATGAAGACTTTCGCGTTCTTGACAAGCACCTCCACCTGTGTATCTATGACCGACGCTTCTCCCAGCTTTCTGAGCTGCCCCGATTTGACAGCCTGAAGGACCGAGCCGAGGTAAGAGGCCCCGCCCAATCAGATAGACATTAATTCTGGTGTCTGTATCACTGATCCATGTATGAATGAGCAGCGCCTTGTTCTGAATATCTGGGACACTTCGCATTTTGAACTGCTATTTTATGATTGCATCATCTATGCACCACTAGTGTGCGTGGCTTGGAAGCACAAACACAGGCTGCCATGACCCACATTACTCTTTTGATTCTGAGCCTTTAAATATGCAGCACGTACAGTATGCAATGCAGTGCATCTCTGCTGTCACACACTGTGCCTACTGTATGTTGTTTTGAGAAACCCTAAACCTTACACTACCTCAGTAAGTATCTGACTTCAGGGAAGCTACTTTATATGACTTGGATCACCTGTTTGTTTGCAGAGCAAAGTCTTTAAAATGCAGTGTTGAAGAGCATTTGGAAGGTCTTTTCAGAAACAGTCACGCTAACCTACCTTCGGTGTTTCAGCATTTAATCAACCTCCATGGTGCTGGAATTCTATCTGTGTTGAGTGAAGTGTGCTTGAACCCTGACTCATTTTCTCAGTAAATATGGGCACAATTTGATACTGTAGTGGCTGTTAATGTCAGCCACTGTGGGCAAGTGGTAATGGAAGCCTCTCGCTGTGCTGAACCAGGGCTCACCTCTCTCGCCTGCAATGAGGAAACAACTGCGGCGTTCGCCACATTAGGCAACAGAGAGAGAAAAGCATCCAACCACCTTGAATATACTGCTTTACCAGCTTTTTAAATCTTCTTTTTAGCATTATAAGACCTGTAAAACAGGTATTTTTGAGACTGCCACCATCCTCCCTCAGGACAGTGATTGTTGTGAACACATTGTCCTTTTGGCTAAGGCGTTTGCTTAAGGGAGAAGTTATCTGTGTCCTCACCTGAAGCCTGGCTCTGTCAGTAATGTGGTGGTGGTGTGATGTGGTGGTGAAGGAGCCAGAATAAGTTCAGTTCCTTGCCCCAGCCCTTACACCCTTGAGACGCGGCTAACCTGACTCAGTAAATATCCTGCCGTTTAAATGGATAGCACGTATAATATTATCTAGCTATGCAGGCCTCCCTCTGGTACCTGCACCTGGAAATATAACCTGAAACTGTTAGGTGAACCCGATCCTTACCCACTGTGTCATTCTGCGTCACATTTTACACTGACTTTACTTCTGGTTATGAGCTTACTAGCCCTTTGTTTGTAATACAGAGTGGCCTGGTCTGGCCGAGGGAAGGGCCTGGTCTGGCTTTACAGGGTTGAATTGAAGAAGTGCTATGGGAGCACAACCATCAGTGTTTTTAGGCCAGATCCTCAGTCATTTGCCAAAGATATGGGGCTTCTCCTTTCCCCTTAGTATGTGTGGTCTTTAAAATGACCTCTGCTTTCAAATACAACAAACATTGCAATTGTTTCAGCTAATTGACCAGTTGCGCCTGCCCCCGGTGCTGTGGCCCAAATGATCTACTGCTGTAGCTCACGTCCCGGGAAGGATGTGTAGCCACAGGCCGGGAGCCCCGGGGCATGTTCCATCTGGACCGACTCCCAACCAGTGCTCTCTAATTGGCCTCCAGTGGAGCGTTTAATTCTCCAGGCTGGTGCCACGGCCGGGGCCTTTTCCAATCCGATGCAACGGGCATAACTAGACTCTTTCAGGGCAGTGTGCCGGCTCCATCCGGCCCAACGGGGCTTGAAGGACGGTCATTTTACTCAGGGTCACTATCAGGGCTGGCAGGCGTGAGATTGGTCAGTTGAGATGTGGCCTGTTGTTCTGCCTTACATTTTTCATGCAATATATTAGGACATTCCTTTGTATAACAAGGAATTTACTGGACAATTTAAAGGGATTGCCAACTGTTTTTAAAACGTGGTTTTCTTTTTGACATTACTCCTCGTTATTAAAATAATATTCCACCAAAGTTTCAGCCTTTAAAAATGTCTGCAGCTAAAAGAAATGAAGATTGAATATTGTGACTTTCTGCCGACTATGCAGTTTTCAGGACTGGGTGAGCGGGAAAGCTATAATATTCAGGCCACGCCCAAGAGCCTCTAGACAAGTTACTGGCAGACTCGGAAATGCAAACACCGTTTAGCAAAACAAATGTTAGCTAAATAAAAAAGAAAGTGCGTGGTGCAACCGTGTCATATGTTTGAGCCACTGAACTAAAGAAGATCCATTCACATAATAGCTAATACTAACGTTAACCTCAGAGACTCACGTCTTTCAAATAGTAACGTTACCGGTACAGCGTAGCATGCGATCATATTCGCACTAACCCGATCGGAAACAATTGAGCTCAAGTTTCGGGCGACAGTTATTGTCGAAGCCTGTAGTTCTAACTATCCATATTATGTGATGTTTATTTACCTGTTAAAAGTGCTTTCCGCAGACATATCAGATGCAGGACACCATATAACATTAGTTTCCTTCCAACTGCTCTCTCGTAAGAGCATGTAGGGCTCGTCTTTGGGATTTCCGATTGGCAAACGTGCAAAATGCAAGTCGGTATTTTTAATTGCATTGGCTGTGCAGTTCACAATGCAACAGCTTTTGTGAATTTTATACACAGAAACGCGTCAGTGATGTATGACCGCAGTTCTCTATTGTCTGACTGAACTAGATTACGTGTACTCATCCCGTTTTAATCCCACCCGCTCAACCTTGCCTGATCAATTACTTATAAGGCATATCTCAATGTAGGCTTATCACTTAGTACTGATATTTGGATTATGTTTATTCCACCCCAGGATGACAACAATTAACCATTGAAAAGCTGAATAATCAATTTGAGTTGGCAATCCCCTTAAGGAATTTATATGTAGCAGGTTGGTAACAGCTGTCTCAGCTGGGGACCCATAACAGTGAGGCAACTATGGGCCAAGTTCAGGACATCAGTCATGGTGTGTTGTTGCAAAGCTTTACCCACCATGTAATGAGAAAAAGTACAGTGTTTCCCCCAGGATGGGGAGGCGGGTGGTATCCGCGATACACAGGGATATATTGTGCGTGGCCGCGAATCAAAACACTATCGGCATTTCAGATCTTTTAGGCGGTGTGGCAAGCTCCGTAGGCGGGCCGTGTTAGGGGAAACGGTGAATTAATAGAAAATACTGCTGTAAATGTCTGTTGGAATGGAAGATGCGCCAGATGTTGCCTGTTCCAGTCTACTATGGCCAGTGTCAGTCATCTTGTTTGTTCATTTCATTAGATTTTTTTTGCACATGCATAAACATGCTTTATCTTACCGTTTTTTGTTTCTTCCGAAGGCTTTCATTGCTGTCCCTGTCTAAACGTGCGGAACATTTGTGCACTGTGAATAGCATTCCTTTGGGCTTGATTGATCAGCCAAATTTGTTGCTTTGAAAATATTGATGCGCAGGCTCCGTAAAGCTTCAGACAGCTCCTCATTCAGCACCTCTCCGCTTGCCGATGACTCCATCTGGAGCCGTAACGGGGCTGTTCGTCATTCCATGCGCGACTGCCAGGTTTGGGGGCGCGTTGTGATTTCAAAGTGCCTCAGCTCCTCACTTGTACGCCCCCCCCCCCCCCCCCCCAATCCTCTGTGGCAGCAGAGTTTGGCAGTGTTTGTGGGAGTGGGTGATCGCCCTGGCAATTTGGATACGTAAACACAGTATAAATAGAGGCAAGCAGGCATTCTCCAGCCTATGTCCAAACCCCCACTCCCTGATGTTTGTTTGCAAAGTTTAAAAGGGAACTGCACCTCTGGGATCCACCTGCCTGTCAGCTCAAATAATTGTGGGGGATGCCTACTGGAGCAGTCGGCTCAAATGGATCCCCTCTCAGACTCTGGATTGCCACAAACATGAAACAGCTGAATGAAGTTGAAAGGCACGACAGGGCTATTTTCTTGACCCAAAGCTACAGAGTAATTGGCATAATGCTAACATCATTGCAGCATGGTGAAAAATCTTTTGGTATCACATGTCAGAGTTGGTTGATAATTTCCCTGTTTCCACAATGGGCTTTTTACCATTTTGTTCTCATTATTTATAAAAAATAATGTCAACCCTTGCACATACCCTCGGTACATTGCAGAGACATGTTGCTGGCTTGGCCCTTTTAGTAATCTTGTGTGATCTAATTGAGCGGGTGAATGTCCCACTCTCTTTGATAGCTCGACCTCTCCGCATGCTCCATCTGAACCTGGGATTCCAGGATGCAGCCTTCTGGTAACAGCTTAACATCATTAATCGCTGCACCTGACTCTTTTTCTCTGTACGTCAAAATATCGTCAAGCAACAGCCTTCCCGCAATACATTTTGATAAACTGGTAGAGCCCATTTAGTACACCTTCACAATAAAGCAGTCTCATGGGCAGACACAGACATGAAATATTATGGCAGTAATATCCCCTCAAACGTGCACAGCAGACTGCCGCGTAACTCCCATGTTGCCCTTCCCTTTTATTAGAGCCATGTTTCAGAAGCGAGCGGGCCCTTTGGGGCCAGTGTGATTTCACGCGGCTCATACTCAACCCACCGTATGCAGACTCGCGTGGGGGGTGGGGCGATGCCCGGCGGTAATTTCCGGAAGGAGAGGCGGCAGGTGCAGAGGGGCCTCACCATTACGATTTCACATGCCAACGAGGAGTCGGCATGTTCATCTGCACATGCCGCTCGCCCACCCACTCGCATGTTTTCACACACTGTCCAATGTGCATTCCTGCAGGCAGGTCCCTGAGCGAATTGAGTTGGTCTAGTGTATGAGTTGTGTTGATGGGATTGTGTGCCATGGGAGGGGGAGTTCACAAAGCTTTTGCTGAAGTATCAGTTTTCTGTTCACTCCCATTTTTATCTTGTTCTTTAGCTTGTTCATGGGGTGGAAGACAGACCACTTTATTGTTACAGAAACCATTTTTTCCACCTCCCTTGAAGATTTTTTGGTGGATTGACTTCAGATTGAAGGACCTCACAGCAAAATATATTGCCTTGTCATGCATCATTTGGCTAAAACCTTGGATGTCTCCCTACAGAAGTATAGAATTCAAATGAAAATGCAAATCGGCCATAGCATTTTGTTTTCATTCGATATGTGCAAAAACCATGACATAATTCAAATAAAAATGCTAAAGCCCATTTTCATTTTCAAGTTAATGTACGCACTTTACCTGGCAATTTGAAAATTGAAATGCAATTGCATTTTGTATTTAAATTTTGGCAGGGCTTTTGACCATGCAAGAATTATAATGTGTGCGAGAAATTTTATGTGAAATGGACATTAAATTTTCAATTTTCAAATTGTCTGAGAACATGCCTCATTATCTTGAAAACGAAAAAAGAAAAGTGGGCTTTTGCATTTTTATTTGAATTACGTCATGGTTTTTGCTCTCATCGAATGAAAACAAAATTCAATAGCAAATTTGCATTTTCATTTGAATTTTGACACGATTATGCTTCTGTGCAGAAGAGCCTCAGAGCCGTTCTCACTTAGACTGGAGTAGCCTTGGGAGAGTGGGGCTTCATCAACCTTGTCATGGGTGGACTTGTATGTGCTGTCAATCACTGGCATAAGATTTCTCTCTCTCTAAGAAAAGCACTCTGATTGGTAGAAATGGGATTGTCTCTTTAAGAAAAGCACTCTGATTGGTAGAAATGGGATTGTCTCTTTAAGAAAAGCACTCTGATTGGTAGAAATGTGATTGTCTCTCTCTGTGTCTTCACAGACAGTTTTCCAGATGCTGATGGCTTACCTCTCCCGCTTGTCAGCCATCGCTGACAACAAAATAAACTGTGGGCCTGCCCTCACATGGATGGAGGTATTAATCTCCTCTCTTTTTCTCTTTCTCTTTCTCCTCCACTCTCTTTCTCTCTTCTGCCCCTTTCTCCCTTCTTCTTTTTGACTCCTGTTTTTCTCCACCTCTTGTCTACTTTGTTATCCTCTTGTTTTTTTTTTTCCCCCCCATCTGTCTCCCAGCCTTTCTCTGTCCTCCAACTCTACCCTTTCTACCCACCCTGCCCCTTCAGCATGACTGGTCCCACAAAAAGGGAGGGGTGGAGTTGACTAAGTGGAGGTGTGACTAAGTGGTCACAAAGTACAGAGGAGTGAGTTGGAGTGCAGGAGGGTAAAGGTAAGCAGTACAGTAAAGGTGTACCTTTGTGAGGATGCCGCTCGCTGCTTCTCAGAGCCCATGAACCATTTAACTTGAAGCTGCAGCTGACAGGTGAAAGCTAGAGGCACACGGGGCCATGCCCTGATGGCTAATTAAACGGTTGGTTTCATAAAAAAGGATATGTCCCAGGCCTGGTGGAGATTCATTTCCATATTAATTTCCATCTTTTTTTCCCCCACCTTTTCTCAAGATTGATAACAAGGGGAACCACTTGCTGGTAAACGAGGAATCCTCCATTAATGTTCCGGCGATCGCCGCCGCCCATGTGATCAAGCGCTACATCGCCCAGGCAGCAGACGAGCTGTCCTTTGAGGTTGGAGTCTGACGGACGAAGAGTGTTGGGGGGGGTGGAGTCACTGTTATTGCACTGCTTAATGGGCTGTATTGTGTCGTTTGGAGGCGGGCTGACCCATTTCCCTTTTCTGCCCCTGTCCCAGGTTGGGGACATCGTTTCGGTGATCGACATGCCCCCCAAAGAGGACACCACCTGGTGGCGAGGGAAGCACGGTTTTCAGGTGAGTCCTGACATGCTTTTACCACATCATTCCCTCTCTACCTCCATTCAGATGGCTCAGCTGAGGCTGTGAGTTTGGCCATCCGTTAGCCTGATGACGGCTTAATTCGCTTGCACACAGCACGCCTCAGAAGTGGGTTTGTCCCACAGCAATTCCAGCTGGCCCGTTTGGATTCCTGCATGCTTGGCTGATGTTAGCTTCAGAAGACAGAAAGGCGGACCTTCTTTTGACCCAGCAGCCAAGGGGAGGAACTGAAAGCTGTACCGGACAGAGGGGATTCGCCGGGAACTTAATTGTACAAATGGGCAGTCAGTGGAAGGGTTGTTGTTGGAGTTTTGCTTCTTTCTTTTTTTTTTAAACCGAGAATGTTTAAGGCGGTTATCCTAAACAGCACTGTCATTTTGCCGACTATCACAGCTGTTTGCAGTGTGCTGAGCCGCGGTTCTTTTTCACTCACTGAGCCGTGGTTCTTTTTTGCTCACTGAACTGTGGTTCTTTTTCGCTCACTGAGCCGTGGTTCTTTTTCGCTCACTGAGCCGTGGTTCTTTTTCGCTCACTGAACTGTGGTTCTTTTTCACTCTCTGAGCCGCGGTTCTTTTTCGCTCACTGAGCCGTGGTTCTTTTTCACTCTCTGAGCCACGGTTCTTTTTCACTCACTGAGCCGTGGTTCTTTTTCACTCACTGAGCCGCGGTTCTTTTTCGCTTATTGAGCCGTGGTTCTTTTTCGCTCACTGAGCCGTGGTTCTTTTTCGCTCACTGAATTGTGGTTCTTTTTCACTCTCTGAGCCGCGGTTCTTTTTCGCTCACTGAGCCGCGGTTCTTTTTCACTCTCTGAGCCGCGGTTCTTTTTCACTCACTGAGCCGTGGTTCTTTTTCACTCACTGAGCCGCGGTTCTTTTTCGCTTATTGAGCCGTGGTTCTTTTTCACTCACTGAGCCGTGGTTCTTTTTCACTCACTGAGCCGAGGTTCTTTTTCGCTCACTGAACTGTGGTTCTTTTTCGCTCACTGAGCCGCGGTTCTTTTTCACTCACTGAGCCGCGGTTCTTTTTCACTCACTGAGCCGTGGTTCTTTTTCACTCACTGAGCCGCGGTTCTTTTTCGCTTATTGAGCCATGGTTCTTTTCCGCTCACTGAGCCGCGGTTCTTTTTCGCTCACTGAGCCGCGGTTCTTTTTCGCTCACTGAGCCGCGGTTCTTTTTCACTCTGAGCTGCGGTTCTT